>CM075173.1:178355852-179565943 GCA_037576465.1 Parascaris univalens | reverse complement strand
GATGATGAGGGAGAGGAAAGGAATATGCCCTTATCAAAACTAACTTTACGAGATAATAATGGAAAAAATGAGAAGCCTTTTCGAAGACAATTTTTCATAATTAGCTGTTTCAGTTATCATCGATGAACAATGATAACTATTAAAGAAATGAGCTAAAATGATAATGAAATGATGGAATCCCTCTCCAACACTGATGCACTCACCGTTCCATAGAGTCCAGTACCGTTGTTCAATGCAACAATATTTTCGGCGATCTCACTACCGACTCTTTGTTGTGCCTCGTTTGTACTGGCTCCAAGATGGGGTGTACATATCACCTTTGGATGTTCAATCAGCGCCCTCAAACTTGGTGGTTCCTATAATTATGATCGATAACAAATAAATTGAAGCTATTAATTAAATGAAAAGTTATTGTTCAATTAAGCTAACGCGAATCAAACGCTAAATGAGGCTATATTGGAACGACGTTCATTTTTCACGCAAGCTGAAATTATAAGAGAAGTTTCTGCTACAAGCAACAATAAGCATAGGTAGCTTCAAATATAATTCACACCAGTTACTATTAAAACCGACCACTTGGCAGCCCTTTTGCTTATAGTCGCTATGTATATATACATATAGGTACTATAAAGTTGACCCTTGTAACCAGTGCAAGCCAATTTCGCTAAATAAATCCAAAATTTAGAACTTATTCGTCAAAAAAGGTAACCATTCTGATGAGAAAACTTTTTGAACAACCAGTGTCAGCGCACCGACATCGATCTCTATTGAGAGCGAAGAAAACAAAGAGTCACTACAAAGAGAGAAATTAGCAATAGGTTAAGCAGTAGGAAAAGAAACAAACTTCCGCAAAAACGTCAAGTGCTGCACCAGCCGTATGTCCTTTATTGATACTTTCAAGTAGGTCAGCCTCGTTGACGATTCCACCACGAGCGACGTTCACAATTTTAACGCCTTTCTTGCACTTTGCCAACGTATCAGCCGCTATTAGATTCTCCGTTTGTGGAATTAACGGTACATGTACGCTGATATAATCAGCTTGAAACCACAACTGCTCTAAAGGAACCCATCGAATTCCTTTTTTAGCCACATCCTGAAAATTGAATTTAAATTGTCAAATAATTTAAATTCACATGTAATCTTTAGAATTTTGTCGATAAACACGTTTAAAAAATCAACTTTTTCACCATAAATCCTCCTCCCAAACCTCCCAAAAGAAACTGAATCTGATTAAAGAAGTATGAGGAACTTATACGACCACCAGATATGTACGAAACACTACTAAAGAACATATACTATTGCGTTAAAAAGTTCATAAAATACTTAAAAAACTTACGAAAATTTCTCGCCATGAAATAATCGATTTCATATGTTTAACGCCTTAAATAAAACTTTAAAAGAGAATTTAAGCTGCGAGAGAGAAAAAAAAAACACCTCAGCAGAAACCAACGGGTCATAGCCTATTATCGTCATACCGAATGATTGCATTCGGAGTGCTACCTCTGTGCCAATACGACCCAATCCTATAATCGCCAACGTCTTCCCATATACCTTAAAATGGAAACTTAAATTCAACGCATCGAAAATTCATCATCATCTCTAAATAGATGAAAAATGAAAACAAGAATATAAACAATAAAATGTCGAAGGTAAAAATTCATCACGATAAGAAATGAATTTTAATAGTACATTTACTATTCCACATTATGGAAATATGATAAACCAATGAGCCAATCACAGATTCGTTGTTTTATGAATGAAATAAATAAAACTAAAATCGAACAAATCATTAATTTAAAGAAAAAAATTATTCTATTTTTTTAATTCTTTGTTTTATTTTGAAATAATTGAAAATAATTCAACGAATTCCATTCTTTTTTTGTTGAAATTCATTCAGCTTGTTCGCATAATTTAATTGAAAAAAAATTAACCGAAAATAAATTTTAAAATTAAAAAAAAACAAACAAAAAAACAATAATAACAAAAATTATCATCTTTATATATATAATAAAAATATTGTAATATCGATAAAATTAAAATATTATTTAACAAATTTTATTCTTTCATAGAATAAAATATAATAATATATATATATATATATATATATATATATATATATATATATTTTTTTTTTTTAATATATAAAAATATGTTGCGAGTAAAATATAGCCAAAAAAATTCGAAGAATCAAGTGGAAAATTTAGTCGAATGAAGAAAAATAAGGACGATGAAATACCTCTTCACCGATATATTCTTTACGTGCCCATTTTCCGGCTTTCATAGACGCAACTGCTTGTGGCAAATGTCTTGCAAGCGATAGAATGCAAACACATGTCAATTCAGCTGCACTTCGCGAATTACCAGCTGAAAATGTGAAATAATTATAATTTTAGGAAATGATACCACTTAACAATACATAAAGTGGAACCACATTTCATAGTGACAAGTAATGAAATGAGTAAAATTTATTTTGTATTTTTTTCCAGCAATTATTCAATTTGTGGATAAATTTTGTGGATTTTATTTAATCTGCTTTTTTTTCTCTCATAAAGAGAGGTTACTTATGTTGATAAATTTCCTCTTCAGAAATCTTCGGTTTGATTCATTGACCTATTTACCAATAAAATCACTCTGACCAATAGAACTGCTACTTCTTAATGGCTAAACATCAAGAACACTGTCAAACATTTATACTATCCAAACATACCCTTAACTTTTTTCATCTTTTTACCTTCCAATGCTATATTCTCATTTCATTTAAAGGCATGATGTTAGGTAATATTTCAGAATATTTCCATATAACTAAAAAAAGTCCCCAATCTTTCGAAACCAAAAACCACAAAACTCTAAAAAAGAAACCATTATCTGGTAATTCCCAATTGTTGATTATGTAGCGTTCAAAGATTTGTTCAAGATGCGGTTCCACATATTTCAATGGTGTTTTTCTTTTCCTTAAATTTGTGATCGTTGTCGATGTTGAGCTTGCGGATGTTGGTCGCGAATCCGATCGTGAAAGTGAATTCATCACTAATGCCGTATAACTTTCAGGACTCCGTCGAAATTCTTGACATAAATCCGTATTATCCTCATCGACTAGCAATGGTGTTAAATTACGATGTGTGGTAATATTTAAACCACTACGTAATGCTGGCTCCATACTAATTAATGATGCAAGTAAATTATTCGCTTTCGTTGTACCATCACTATCATCGTCGTCGAATTTTATCGTAGATCCATTATCGAAACATTTTTTCATCTCACCATTTGTGAAACCATTCATTTTCATTTCCTCACACAGATCATTGGCTGGAATTGTTAAGAAACTTGACGTTGATGCACTAGAGAAAGTTTGATCAATATCAAAGCCATTCGATATATCGAACATATTATTAGTATCATTGATAAGTGCATTAGTCATTTCTTGGTAGGCTTGTAACTGTGCCAAATATGGTTGACGTTTCGTTGGTGCTCTAGCTATACGAGGTTTTTGCCGTGGTCTTCCTTTAACAATCGCTTTCGCAAAGCCGTTCTCCTCTTTCTGCTTTGACTCCTCGATTGTTGGTGGAATGCAAAAATGATCATTTGCTTCCGGAAAATCAGGATCGTTGACGATATAACCATTCTTCACGGCAATACATGGAATTTGTGGCGGTTTTCCATCGGGTCCAGGTGGAACTTTGTTCTTCATTGAACGACAAGACATGCATCGATAATAGCATGAGCTGACACCCGACTGGTTCGTGAAACGAGTCTTGAACGCAAATTCACGACGATGACCCGGATGTGAACGGCTCTCATAGACTAGTACGTGACCACCGAATACGGTAGGAATAAATGTAGCTGGATGGGTGGTAAATTTGGGCAACTGTGCAGCCGTATAGATCATCCCCGGCTGCCTTGTTGCAAGCGCATCGCCTGCCTCGCTACTGGGGCAGTCTGTTTCGGTGGCCGTCTCGAGTAGCTGAAAGAACGGAAGGGTTGGTCGACTTCATGTTACCACCAGACGTCATGAACCACCTTATGTCGAATCGCGAAAAGCACGAAGACACATTCACAATGAGTGAAGAAGCAGGCTAAGATAGAGCAGGCGAAAAGACGACCAGGTGAATGATTAGAGGTGAAAATGTTAATGGCGAACGGAGGAATAGAAGCAACTATTTCAGCCCATTAAGTGAATTTTATCGAAACTCTTTAAGATTTTCGAAAGCGCAACATTGCGGGGATCGGAGAGGCATAGATGCAAAAAGTTGCAGGTGAACGTAAAAGATCGACGCTTCAAAATAAGCCAGTATTGCCAAATCGCAACCTTCACCAACACCTCCAAAAAATCACTCCTTTCGCATAAAGTGGTACATTTAAGCGCTTACAAAATATATCTCCATCAAAACATGAAAAATGCCATCCGAGGTTTATCGAAGCGAATTTCACCACTTCCCACAATTTAGACTCCTTTTCCACAATTAAGGATTTGCATTCCTGCAATAATTATTGGCATTATTCCTATTATCTCGATTTTGTTGAGAAAAAAAAAGCATTTCTTAAACGGGCGCGAGTTATTTTCAGATGGCTATCGGATGAATAGATTATGGAAAAGTCGAGTCTTTGAGATTATATCAAAGCAAGTTCTCAATGATCCTCAAAAACTCGTGAAAAACATGGAAAAAAGATTTCTTGTCTTCATCTCAAATTCAAACAAGCCGACATAATACACAATCATTTCGAGTTTAGTTCTTGATATATTTGCACTAAATATTTATTTATTTAATTTGTCAAAAATATAAATTTAGAAATATTTTAAATAAGCAAAATGCTGATTACCCTGAAGTACCAACGTTAGTCTTAAAATGCCATAAAAGTCCTCTCTAAGAATATTTGATAGTGATATCGATGAGCGTATCAAACTTATCAATGAATTTATCAATAAATCAGGTCAGTTTGTGAATAACAAATTGCTGTTTGTGGATAACTGTTGCTAATAAACTTGAGTTAGCCAATCTCAACAATGCATTCTTCTTCTCTTCTTTTTTTAGGTTCTGGACAGAACTCAGGATACGAATATAAATCGGAAAACGACGATGTTATATGCGAATAAGGGTGATGATGCCATTCATATACGTAATAAAAGCGATGAAGTCATCAAATCTTCAATCCAGAACGCGTTATCTTATGTCCGGAAAAAAACCTATTAAAACGTTTTTTGTTTGAGTTTGTAAAAAATGAACTCTTGTCGGTTAATTCAACAGAAAAGGAAAACGAATAAAACAAAATAAATGAATAATTAAACGACAATTTGCACTTAAACACGATTATATCGACATCTTCCCGTGGAAACAAACATGTGAATAACGAGTGCTACATAGAGGAAAAATAATGATAATGAGAGATATTAGAGGCCTAAAAAATAGGTCGTAAAATATCATATAATTATTATCCTTCTCACTTTATGGATTTTCAGCAAAATCCAGAAATCGCATAAATCCAGAAATTAAAAAATCGCTCTTCCAGAAAATATTGCATCAAAAAAAAAACAACTGATGCAAATGATGAACGAATAAAGAGATAATAGTGAAAGAATATTTCGAAGCAATATTAGGCCTTTTCCTTAAAGAGAACAAATTCAACTATGGGAAATTTTTGCTTCTATTTAGATGGAATTTTTTCTCTTCTTTTTTTTTCTCCATAGTACCATGAAAATATTAAAATGAATAAGAAAAATAATAAAATAATTGAAATATTTAAAAAATCGAATAAAATTTAGCGTAAAAATGTTGCTAAATTTGCAATTGCCTTACGTAAACGTTTAAAAGCAATTTTGCCTTAGAATTAATTTCTACGAAAAGGGTCTTCGTTGTTGCTTTTTTTCTCCTTTTTTTAGATCCATAAGGCTTCGTTAGTGTGGTATATTGATCAAAAAAGAAACCATCTTTCAACAGAGGAGCAAAGACAGGATTCAAGTCAATGCAATAGCGCCTCGGGCGATTTGTCGCCAACTCATGCCTTCAGTTCGTTTATCGGCCCCCTAAAACGATCACCGTACCAGTCTATTCGTTCATTTGGGGACGCATTCGGGTATGTTCATCGTTACACCCAGATAAACGTTTTCTTCATCCTCACATCGGCATCGAGCACTACCCGATCGGTCTCCTCGAAACGTTTTGGCAAATTTCTATATTTCTCTATCAAAAAATCCTCATCTCTACTATAGAATATTCTACTAATATCGGTTGAAAATCAAATTACTTAAGGTAAAAATCCGCTTCAAAGAATTCGAATTAATCTTTAAAAAATTTCACAGCAGCAATTTTTTTAGTCTTTAATTAGAAAAAAAAAATTTAATTAATTAAACAAAAACCGATAGATGAATCATATGCATAATATCTTAAACTGCAGAATAACCTCACAACCATCTTATAAGGTACCTTACCTTGTTAGAATAGTACCATTACGAAGATAGCGCTACATAAACATATAGTAGCTCTTTGTGCGATGGATATTACCCTTTCATGGAGTCAACTTAAATTACTATACATTTATCTTTCATCGCTATAGTAATTCTGATTGTATTTTCTTGCTATTTTCGCATATAAATATGACTCGTGAGATAACTGAAATAAATAACTGCAACTACAATTAGTAATTTAGAAAATAGCAGCATATTTTAATTTTGAAACAACAAGAACAAATCCATATGACCGAATTTCTTTGCAAATATTGCACTATATGGCCAATATTAAAAGAATCTAGGGTCATCATCATAGCACATGATAGGCTGCAAGAGAAATCAACAACAAGCCTTAAGCGTAACGCCATAATCGTCGCCGAATGGTAAATTCCCAACGGCGATCCTTACATCACCTAACGACACCAATCATAACAAACAAAGTTAAGGCTATAATCAAACTCTCCATTGGTGGTGCTCAAAAGATCTTATAAAACATTTTGACGCAGCCATAACCACGGCTAACTGATTACTGTCTCGAATTAAGCTCTAACTGTATAGATTCCCATGAATTTGGGAAAAGAGAGAGGGGAGCGCGTTGGGAAGACTGACGGGAGGGGCATAAGGATAAGGCGAAAGCTCGATACTCCAAACTTTATAAAAGCGTTTTCAGCTTGAAGGAATGAATTTCTTTGCACGTTAAGCCAATAACATTGGTTGAGGTACACTACTCAAGATCGTATAGTAAGTGCTTATTAAATATAAAGGGGAATATCCAATTATAAACGAAACACCGAAATATCTCAGTGAAATTTTCATTGAATTTTCCACGAAATTTCATCCTTATTTTCAATTTCAATAATTCGGCTTCCAAATCGAAAAGTGTAAGACGTATTCCAATATATACAGACAAGAAAAAAAGACGACTTCACTTACTAATGGAATGATAAATATCTCTAAAAGGGCGCAAATGTCATATCTTCACTTATTGAATCGCATAATTCCTCATAATTCTCTCAATCAATCCACAGTAGAACTATTAAGCTCTACTGAAATCAGTAGAGTTCAGCGATAATCAACAAAAAAAAAGAAAAAAAAACGATATGAATAATTCCTAACCGCCCACAGAAATATGTTAAAAATATATATATAGTGCCATGAAAGATGATCTTCGCGCAATTAAATTCATCCTCATTTATTTGCATAAACAAGCGAATGCATTAATTCGTTTGCTACTTTTTTTTTTCAAAATAATTCAATTCAATCATTATAATTTTAATGTTATTAGGTCTTTAATTTCTAATTTTCTGGATTTACGAACTAAAAAACGCATATTCAATAAAACTTCTTCCTGAAATTTATGGAATCAAAGAAAAATTCTCCTCATCGTAAACTTTGATTTATTTTATAGGGAAAATTTCCTGAAAATTTTGTAATAATGAAGAATGGATAAATGGATAAAATCATAAAAATATATTTACCGAATGCATAAATTACGAGAAGAATAAAATGAAAAATGAATTCAAAAATTTCGAATCTGGAAAAAAATCTCAACAATGAACTATAAAAAACAAAGAACTCATATAGAGAGAATATTTCAATAGTTTCATATCCAATAAAGACAACTGATAAACTATTAAGTGAACTGTAAGTTTTTATTAAACTTATTTAATGCTAAAATGACAACAACGATTCCAAGGAATTGAGGTCAGTTTTAAAAGAATCAATGTGTTATGGGAGAGTTTTCCAAGAGAATTTGTAGAAAGAAAATAGGACTCTAATATGCACATCAGATGGAATAGAGAACTTTATAAAGGCACCAGAAAGAGATAAATGGAAAAGAAACAGGGCAACGGATAGAGGACTCTGCAAAATGATTCAAAGGACGAGAAGGAGTCTCTAGGCGGATCGTGAGGAGAACAGCGGACATAATGAAGGAATAGGAAAGACGAAAGGCCTCTATGAGAGGAATGGAAGGTAAAGAGGACACCATGAAACAAAGAGGACAGTGGACTCTTTAGAGGGCTGAGAAGGAGGCGATTACGAGGATGTTAAATTCAAGTAAACTTGCAGTTATCTAAATTTGCTGTCGAGTGTCATTTATTCACGATATCGTTGCGCGATCATTTATGAAAACATCTGCTAATATCTTTCAAATCTCATATCTTTTTCTTATCGCTCACCTTATATAAGTAAGTAATAAAGTAACGCCCAAATTAGCTGTATAAAGTGCTTATAACGATATATGCTATTTATATGCATATCGCTTGAAGTATACAAATGAGAAAATCTGATTCGGGAATAAATATGAGAAGGATAAATTAAAGTGAAGCCAACTAGTTGAAAGGGGTACGAGCCGCGGGCAGCGATACGACGACACGAAGAGAAAATTTCGAGTTGGTTTTGGTTGGGGAGTGGGAGCGTGTGTGAAGGCCCGGCACATACCGGCCGCGAGATGGGACTGTGCGTAGCGCGAAGCGTTTCTATGGCCTTGCGTCTCATCGGCCTAGTTCTTCGGTGGAATCGATCGAGGCCACGATCACATGCCGATGTCATGTTTGTGCCTAGTGGCCTCACGGTCCCCCTCCCCTCCATCTATACCATCCCGCCCACCTCTCTCGGGCTCTTTCCACATCCCCTTTGCACGCTATCCTTCTAGGTTGGCCTTTATTTTTCATGTGTGTTTTGTTCCACGTCGATGTCGCTCTCTTCGTGTTTCTTTCGAACCGGTTAGACAAGTATCTAGAGATTAGCCACTATTTGGAGAGTAATGTGCAGAGTGTGATAAGTGATCATGTCGATCGAAGAGTGTAAACTGTCGGCCAGAAATTGTGGCATTACGATAGAAGTCGGCGACAGACGAAATAGTATGCCTGCAGATTTGGCGTTACGTTGGGGTGGCATCGTCCGTCCGCATCAAAACGGTCGCAAACACACGCACTCGTTCACCTATTGCATGCGTTCATTGCTTACGCTGATTGGCAACGATTGCATTGCATTGCACTTGTGGAACTTTGTAATTTCCTGTCCGACTTCGCAAATTCCATCTGCAACTTTGCAAATTCCCGTCCGACTTCGCAAATTCCATCTGCAACTTTGCAAATTCCCGTCTGACTTCACAAATTCTATTTCCAACTTTGCAAATTTCCGTCCGACTTGGAAATTCCATCTGCAACTTTGCAAATTCCCGTCTGACTTCACAAATTCCCGTCTGACTTCACAAATTCTATTTCCAACTTTGCAAATTTCCGTCCGACTTGGAAATTCCATCTGCAACTTTGCAAATTTGGTTCACAAATTCCGTCTGACTTCACAAATTCCCGTCTGACTTCGCAAATTCCATCTGCAACTTTGCAAATTCGTCTGACTTCACAAATTCCCGTCCGACTTCGCAAATTCCATCTGCAACTTTGCAAATTCCCGTCTGACTTCACAAATTCCATTTCCAACTTTGCAAATTTCCGTCCGACTTGGAAATTCCATCTGCAACTTTGCAAATTCCCGTCTGACTTCACAAATTCCCGTCTGACTTCACAAATTCTATTTCCAACTTTGCAAATTTCCGTCCGACTTGGAAATTCCATCTGCAACTTTGCAAATTCCCGTCTGACTTCACAAATTCCCGTCTGACTTCGCAAATTCCATCTGCAACTTTGCAAATTCCCGTCTGACTTCACAAATTCCCGTCCGACTTCGCAAATTCCATCTGCAACTTTGCAAATTCCCGTCTGACTTCACAAATTCCATTTCCAACTTTGCAAATTTCCGTCCGACTTGGAAATTCCATCTGCAACTTTGCAAATTCCCGTCCGACTTCGCAAATTCCACCTGCAACTTTGCAAATTCCCATCCGACTTGGAAATTCCATCTGCAACTTTGCAAATTCCTGTCTGACTTCACAAATTCCATTTCCAACTTTGCAAATTTCCGTCCGACTTGGAAATTCCATCTGCAACTTTGCAAATTTCCGTCCGACTTGGAAATTCCATCTGCAACTTTGCAAATTCCCGCCCGACTTGGAAATTCCATCTGCAACTTTGCAAATTCCCATCCGACTTCGCAAATTCCATCTGCAACTTTGCAAATTCCCGTCTGACTTCACAAATTCCCGTCCGACTTCGCAAATTCCATCTGCAACTTTGCAAATTCCTGTCTGACTTCACAAATTCCATTTCCAACTTTGCAAATTTCCGTCTGACTTCACAAATTCCATTTGCAACTTTGCAAATTTCCGTCCGACTTGGAAATTCCATCTGCAACTTTGCAAATTCCCGTCCGACCGAAATTCCATCTGCAACTTTGCAAATTCCTGTCTGACTTCACAAATTCCATCTGCAACTTTGCAAATTTCCGTCCGACTTGGAAATTCCATCTGCAACTTTGCAAATTCCCGTCTGACTTGGAAATTCCATCTGCAACTTTGCAAATTCCCGTCCGACTTGGAAATTCCATCTGCAACTTTGCAAATTCCCGTCCGACTTCGCAAATTCCATCTGCAACTTTGCAAATTTGCAACTTCCCGCCCGACTTGGAAATTCCATCTGCAACTTTGCAAATTCCTGTCTGACTTCACAAATTCCATTTCCAACTTTGCAAATTTCCGTCCGACTTGGAAATTCCATCCAACTTTGCAAATTTCCGTCCGACTTGGAAATTCCATCTGCAACTTTGCAAATTCCCGTCCGACTTGGAAATTCCATCTGCAACTTTGCAAATTCCCGTCCGACTTGGAAATTCCATCTGCAACTTTGCAAATTCCTGTCTGACTTCACAAATTCCATTTCCAACTTTGCAAATTTCCGTCCGACTTGGAAATTCCATCTGCAACTTTGCAAATTCGTCCGACTTGGAAATTCCATCTGCAACTTTGCAAATTCCCGTCCGACTTGGAAATTCCATCTGCAACTTTGCAAATTCCTGTCTGACTTCACAAATTCCATTTCCAACTTTGCAAATTCCGTCCGACTTGGAAATTCCATCTGCAACTTTGCAAATTCCCGTCCGACTTGGAAATTCCATCTGCAACTTTGCAAATTCCCGTCCGACTTGGAAATTCCATCTGCAACTTTGCAAATTCCTGTCTGACTTCACAAATTCCATTTCCAACTTTGCAAATTTCCGTCCGACTTGGAAATTCCATCTGCAACTTTGCAAATTCCCGTCCGACTTGGAAATTCCATCTGCAACTTTGCAAATTCCTGTCTGACTTCACAAATTCCATTTCCAACTTTGCAAATTCCGTCCGACTTGGAAATTCCATCTGCAACTTTGCAAATTCCCGCCGACTTGGAAATTCCATCTGCAACTTTGCAAATTCCTGTCTGACTTCACAAATTCCATTTCCAACTTTGCAAATTTCCGTCCGACTTGGAAATTCCATCTGCAACTTTGCAAATTCCCGCCCGACTTGGAAATTCCATCTGCAACTTTGCAAATTCCCGTCCGACTTGGAAATTCCATCTGCAACTTTGCAAATTCCCCATGCAAATAGCCTTAAGGCAGTATTTCACAAAGACGTTGGTTATGGGTTATATATGTCATCGGTCGTTGAGCGAAAAGAGTCCAGTGAACAGTAGCCTTGCGGTTTACTTTACCACAAGCAGTGTACCCTTCTAGCATTTCGATATGACGACTCACTGTGGGTGTTTCATCTTGGATTGCTGGTTTTCTTCCCACTTCTTTTACATGCCTCAGAAATGAATTATCCAATCGCCTGAAGGGGTTAGGCCAGAAATAGTATACTTCCATCTCGCTGAGGTGAGTTTCATTAACTATCGTTAAGAAATGATAGCCACGTACGATCAAGTTCAATTTTGCTAGTAGGTAGCGTTGAATCGACAGGTATGAAAGGATGCTTGGATATGCGAATCGTTGCGGTCAGGTAATGAACGTGATGACATTTAGAGCTTGCTTAATAGCCGCAATAACCGGTTCGTTGAATGTTCATTCCGATCGACGCGATACGCAATCATCGTGCCCACAACAGTCGAACCGACAAAGTGATTTCCTTACTGGTCGCGTATGCGGAACTTCGCAGACTTGTTGAGTGCCCCCCTCTCATTTTTTCGCCCGCTCTTCGAGCTGCCTTCACCTCCCACCTCATTCCCTCCTTTTTCCACTTCCTCAAATTGTCTGTTACATACAATCGAAGGGGAAAAGCAGTAGAATCCATTACAACATGACGTAATTACGATAAAACTATTCGTTGTTGCGGTCGTAAAAAGGAGTAATGAATAAGGCACTATTATCGATGAATCGAAGACAGAGTATGGACTTGCTGTAAATGCCATAAACGCCGCTGAGGCTAAGATTAATATGAGTGCCCCAATTGTTGAATATATGTGAATTAATGCCGGAAAACGTGAGCCAATGGGAAAGTGTAAATGAAGATAAGATATCATATCATCTAATTATCCCTTTACGGGTAAGTATTTTACTCGAATTTTTCGAAGTGATAAATAACTGACGCTCAAAACTTCAGATATAATATAAATACAAATTCCTTATACAAAAGTTTCTTCCCATTTCCACTTTTTCATCTCACCTTCAGGGGGGATCATTTAGCTATGAGAGTTGCAGAAAGGTTTTACTTATTACTTATTTAATAAGGTTTTTTTTGGCAAAAAGTAATACTTTAAAGTATATAATCGATTATAAAATTCTTTTATTGTAAATTTGCCCGAAAATTGGAATATTATTAATTATATTGGAATAATTTATATATATATATATATATATATATATATATATACAATAAATATTTCTGTCGCTGTATAATAGTAAGTAATTCTCGAAGAGTAAGTAATTTTACTCTCCGTCAAATGTCGAATTGGAAATATTCCTAATTTTAAAGAGAGAAGTAAAATTTATTTCTTAAGCTAGGTCAAATTAAATTGGCTAATAGGCGTTTAGTTAGTTGAGCGCATTAGCGATCAACCAAAATTCATTATGGCTTTTATGTAGCCCACTTTTCCACATTTCCAGATTCCAGGAATCGATATTGTTGCGTTGTTAACCAAAGAAAAACTTCTTTTTTTTTAAAGGAGTAAAGCTATAATAAATTATAGTTCACCTGGTGTATTCATAACAATAATACCATATTCGGTGGCGGCCGCTAAATCGATATTATCGATTCCGGTTCCAGCACGTCCGATCAATTTTAGCTTTCCGGATGCTGCTTCGATAATTTCTCGAGTTATCTAAAATGCTAAACGATATTATTTCACTGAAAATGGCATTCGGATCGAAAAGAAAAGCACAACACTAAACTAATCACCTTATATCAGTTGCTTTATCAGTTAAAATAAGAAATATGTTTGTTGAAGAAATCACAAAGAAAAATGAAATTTGAGAAGTGTATAAAATTTGCAAAGAGTTAAATGAAAACTGCCGAAATAGCCAAAATTCCAAAAGAATTATTATTTTAAGGATAAATTAAAGGTATGTTAGAGGTATAGGTACATTAGGATGAATGTCTAAGTTCTTGGCGGAGGAGAAGTGGGATCACTTATAGAAATGGGATCATATGAATAGCTATCGGATATAAAGGCTTTATTTCATTATAGGTTGATTTCAGGTGGAAGAAAAAGAAAGAGAAGAAAATACTGAAGCTTGTAAAGGTTGAAAAATTATAGCGAATTAAACATTGGACTTTTTTTCTCATCGAAGAAATAAACGAATCGACAAATATGAATGTTAATTATTATTTCTACTATGAATATATGGAAATGGAAATGTTTATTTTGCCAATTGAGCTAAAAGAAAAGAAACTTAAAAGCGCAACAGCTCATCTGAATTTTCCATATATTTATTTGAAATAAAAATAGTTTTAAAGCATTGGAATATCAATAATGCTACTATTGAATTATTTTATATATTACTATAGAAATATATTAGAAACCTTAGTAGCTGAACGAACAATGACAGCGTCATATTGAAGAAGTTCAACGATGAGTTGATCTTTTGTAAGCTGAGTCTTTTTGATCGCTTTGACGCCATCCGCTTTGAGAATATCGATACAATTTTGTTCGACTTCATCGGCGATTAGCACTGATTGCACACGAATCATCGTTTTGCTGACACTTGGAAATCGAATTATTATCGATTCGCCAAAAACAAGAACTTATTGGACTAGTGTTTTTTATTTAGCTTCTCGAGACGAAAGCAGATGAATAAATATATGGAATACCTATTACGATCATCAATACCCACTGCCATGATGATGACAAATACCAACGTAAAGATATAGACTATAAATGTGATTATAGCTAAGGCAGTATAACTAAGCGAAAGCAAAAAGACAAAGAGAGAAATGCCGAGGACGAAACTCATTTCAATGATAATTCCAAACTGGATGATAAACGCAATGAACACAAGCGTGGTTCTTAGTCAAAAATTATAGAATTTTTGTTCTCAATTAATATAAAGTCAAATTTCGTTATTCGTTGAATCGAAAGGAAAGATCTAAATTGAACCAGCATTTTTGGATCGACTTTCGTCCTTTCTAGCGTCACTTTTCCAGAAAATCTGAAGTCCTAGCTTGACTTTTCCAGAAAATCTAAAGTCCATGAAATCGGATATAGAATGCCGATGTAGGTGCTGACATAGAAAAAAACTTCAACACTAAAATTAAACCTCTTCTATTAGTTTATTAAGTTTAAAGAAAAAAATCAAATAAAAACTGGCTAATACTATCGCACCAAAAATGATATTGAAGACTCTCTTCGCTGATTTCTCCTCATTTAGAGGTCCTATAAGTTGACATCTATGAGTTCCCATTAGGATTATCTAAAATATAGAAGAGTTTTTTTAAGTATACGAAGAGAACCTCAAATCTATTAGCTGAAATACTGAAAAACTATAAATATTTGCCTGTCTATGTTAATTTTTATGGGCGATAACGTAGCGTACTATTCACGGAAACGTGCTTTAAAGCATTAAAAAGCGGAAATTAAGTGATAAATTAGCTTCCCCTTTATTAGCGCCGAGCATTTTTCAACGAATCATATAAAGTAATATTATATCTATCAACATCTATGTGTATATCTATGTATGAGAAATTCATTGCTGTTAGAGGTTTGAAATTTCAATTGTATACTAATCTATTATATAATGATTTCTTCTACCAACTTTTCCCACTACGTTATCCTGTAATCCACTAACTTATCCTGTAATCCACTAACTTATCCTGTAATCCAATAACTTATCCTGTAATCTTTACAAGTATATATCGTTACTTAAATAAGTTGAAAATTTTCACAAATAATTTTGCAATAATGGAAATTTCATTTGATGCCAATCATATCATAGGAAATCGAATAGCTTTATCAGTAGAATATTTAAAATTCCATCGAATTATTGCAGCAAATTCATTTTTCGATCATTTTTGCAAAAAATATATTGCAAAAAATTTATGCAATAGGCTCTATATGAGAAATTATTATGTGCTATAGAGTTAGACGATTTGTGCTGTTTTCTTCTTTTTTTTTTCCAATAATATTACTGATGAATAAGAAAACGGATCAAGAAAAGCCGATTGAGAGAATTAGTCAGCAATGATGGACGTATGGAAAGGTTGAAAACAAAGAGGGTGGAGAGGGAAAAAAGAAGAAATTCCTGTTTGTAAATTAGCCTCATAGATAGGATATGATAGACGTGTGTCACACGATATTGCGTCATATAAAGCTCATCAAGAATTGCGTATTTCATAAACTTTTTTTTTTCTAAGAGAGTTCTTTGAGAACGAAAATTCCACAAAATGTATCGAATAATTTCTGCATAAAAATTCAACAATAAACAATAATAATATAGAATATCCATAAAAGTATCCATAATATTCATAATCTATAATAGCAAAACGTTTTCTTTTTTTTTTAGTTCCATGATGGCAGACGTAACCTTTCGGTCGAGAGGATTCATTTGGAGACGGTGGAAAAAACAGAAAGAAAAATTAAAAAAGCATTTACCTCAAAATGATACATCAATTTGTTTGGAGGGGCCTAAATAACCAACTAAATAAGTGAGTATTCACTAAAAATCCATTTAAATATGGAAATAATCGATCTCTACACATAAACCTTCTATAGTGGTAATTAAATACTTATTTATTCTTGCTTCTTAAAGTATAGAAATTGCATATAATAGAAACCAAAAAACCCTTAGGAGATCATTAATCTGCTACATTTTTACGAGTGGAGTGGAATTGATACTTGAGAAATAGAATGGATAAGCTTAGTTAGATTAGAATGATCTTTGTTTGCAAATTTTCTAAGTATAGAATATATTTTTAGACCTATAAAAAGTTATTTGTAATTTTATATTTTTTATTTATTTATTTATTCATTAATTTACCTTATTTAGTTAATTAATTAATTAATTAATTAATTTACATAACTTCATTTCTAGTATATAAATGTATCTTCAGCGCGGAAGAGGAATTATTAATTTTCAAATTTAGAAATGTATCAATCAAAATGTTTGCAAAATACTCGTATAAAAAAAAAGGCCACCCGAAATTAACACAAAATTATGAATGAACTCGATAGAATTTGCACAAAGTCATCGCTCGATCATTTAAGCAGTAAAACACTTCATTTATATCAATGATAACATCGATCGAAGTAACCAAAACGAACGAAGTGTTCAACAAAAAACATTGAGCACAGCAATGCGAATAGGATTCGTCAACGTCAATTCTTATTCTCATTTGCCATTCGGCAATTCATCGTCGTTCGACGATTTGACCTCTGATAATGTCATCGTATTGGTTTTTTTCCCCATTTAGAGTAATTTCTTCTTTGAAATGACGAATAAATATGCGAGAAAATTTGTGTGAAATATTGAGATTATTGATATTAAAATAATAATAATAATAAAATAAAGTAAATAAATATAGAATTATATACGAACTAAAATTAACGTTATATTGATGGATGGGAAGAAAAAAGAAATTCGATTCGTTGAATGTCGAATTATGAGGCGAGAAAATGTCACATTAATTAGTAATTGATAACATTAATTAGTAATTAGTAATTAATAATTCCAACAATTAAGAAATCTTAAGAGGCCATCGGAATCTATTGAAGTACATTCTTAAGAGAGGCCTTGCTAAGCCGACGGGGAAATATTTACAAAGATGATCGAAATATCGGCAAAAATATGAATTGAAACGATCATAAGAAATTAATAATTTTTCGAACAATAATTAAGACTTTTACCTATATTTAATTAATGTGAAATTTTGATTTGCGAATTTTTACACACAAAAAATCGACGAAATGAAAATAGAATAGAGAAAAAATGACTCAGAAATTTTTTACTCTTATATTATTCATTTCGATTATCTCTGCATATTTAGCGATAGAAATACATTCATTCATTGCTCTCATCGAATAGAAAATGATTATTCCCCACATTGGCTTTCAATACGTTCTCTCCCCTCACCCTCCCTTCCAGATTACGAAAAAAAGCAACCTTAACGAGAGATCCAGAACTGCTCCGGAATCCGGAACCTGCTTTGAAGTTGAAAAAAAAAAATTGTTTTTTTAATATTGCGCCCAATTTGGCTCCTTTTTTAACTCCATCATAATCGCGAAGATGGAGCATTACTGCTTAATTATTGACTACCTAAATCTATCACTTACAGCAATGTCAAAGATTCCACACATCATCAACGTTTTTTTCGATTCAACACCCATTAATTATGCTCCTTTACTCGATAGTAGCTGTTGGTTTGAAGAGTTGTTGCATGTGGAAATAGTTTAAATAAAGGAAATCATTATTCATATAGAATGCTAAATTAAAATAGAAACTTAATAAAAGGATATCAACGATAGAAGTGATTTATTAATGGGAAATTCCCGCATTGAGAATGCTTCCGCTACATTAGAACGTTTAAATTAGAACATATAAGATACTTGAAAGTCGCAAACAAATAAATGAAAATTCCACAGATATGGAAGTCTGCAAACGTTTCGATGAACACCCATTCAATATTTCGTTTCGAGGAACAGTATACAGAAATGTGATCTTTGTGTTTCTCGTCGACTATATGCTTCTTTGCTCTTGTAAACGAACGGAATCTTAAAATTTCTCGAGTTCGCTGACCCACATGATCTATGATAATAATATCAATGGATACGATGTAATGTTGCAATTTAATATGTATATATACATAAATATATTTTTTTTAAATTTATATTTTTATTTATTTTTATTTATTTATTTGTATAAAGGATATATCGACGAAGAGATTCAGCAGTGAATCTAAATATTCTACATATTGCTTCGACGTTCTTTTTTCCATTGATATGGAATAGATAATAGGTACAAAATGACAGAAAATGGGTTGCATGAAATTAAAGCCTCCAATAATGAGGACAAACTAATACGGAGAAAAAAACTGAAGTAATATTTTAATGGGAAAGCTTTAAACCATGATAGAACATATGAATAATTAATTTTTATAACATCTCACACCTGAATTAACCTTTACCTTATCGCTCACAACAAATCTTCCGCTTCCTATTTTTTTGTAAAGCTGCATGGGATATATACCGCTTGGATTGAAGTGGAAAATTGAATTTATTTTATGTTTTATTAATCTCCGTCTTCAGTCTATTATATATCGATATATATATATATATATATATATATATATATATATATATATGTCCTTTATATATATATATCCTATATATATATATATATATATATATATATATATATATATATATATATATATATATATATAAACCTATATATATATCTATCTATCTATATATATATATATCTATCTATCTATATCTGTATGCGCTATCTATCTATATACTCCGGTTTATTCTGGTTTTTATATATATATATATATTCATTCTGGTTTACTCCGGTTTATTCTGGTTTATATATATATATATAAACCAGAATAAACCGGAGTAAACCAGAATGAACCAGAATAATACATATATATATATATATATATATATATATATATATATATATATATGTAATATAGTGTCGCAAACTTATCGCTTCAATTGCATCCTGAAAAAATAAATCAAAAGTAAAATTTCTAAGTCTCGCATCGACAAAATATTTGCGATATCCAACTTTACTTGATCATATTTATCACACTGATTGCTATTTTTATATGAAATACTTCAACGACTCATATCTACAAGTTTCTAGCCCCTAAAATATTCTCCTAACGGGAATGATATCGTTGGAAATAGAAATACGTTTCCGTCGAAATCTCATTCTTTATAACTAAATTTCAATTCGACAATTTATTTCTAATACTTAATGAATCTTCATACTTTATTTGAGTGGTACAATTTTCGAAATAAATTATCTCTTGCGAGCTTTGAGACTCTGCAAAAATCATCTTTATTCTACGATAGTGAAAACAAAGGAGAACGTTAATCCCGATAGAAGAAATAATGCAAATGAATGATGAGAATATTAGCAACTATAAGTACAAATGCACCTATTTTTTCAGGATATGAGAAGAGAATAAAAAACCCGCTGAGATCATTGGGAATAAATGAATAGTCTCAAAGTTTAGATATCAATCAAACCAAAACCCTATAATAAAAGAGGGATTTTTGATGAAAAGCACCAATTCTCCGCTTGTAATTAGCCTTTAAAGGTCTAAAAATACTTTTTCATAAGTCATCTGAGCGAAAAGTCATTGCAATTCGTCGATTGATTCGATCTTTTCCATTTTTCAGAGACAGCGATCAAATTTGGAATAAAGAACCTTAAAGTGACATAATTCCCAATAATTAGAACGAAGAATTTCCCATAATTTACTAGGTAATTGCAATTCAGTTTATGAGAGATTATGGCTCCCAGTTGAAGTAATTCATCGTGAAACTGTTTCTCCATCGGTACTCTTTAAGTGTGTCCTTAGCCATCCCCTTCGGCACTCTTTAAAGTACCATCGACAACATAAAAATCTAAAATACGAGCTCGATCGAGAAATTCATTCCTAGGATGAAGCATTCCTCAGCGATTTTATTAAGCATAATTTTTTTTTTTTGGAATTGTAAGTTATAATTCACCATACTCCCTTCTAAAACGAACATTCATTTCTCTCGTTGATATATTTACGTTTTCTTTCGACGTATCTCATTCGAATACATTATTTCTGATAGCTTCCTAATATTCATGGAACTCAGTGGGGAAATTTTTTCAACTTATTAATATAAGTTCCATGTTTCTCACAATCCTCACGATCATAAGCAAGTCGCATTTGCTTAACGATAGGTCCGACTACAAGGCCGAATCCTTCCAAATCACCAGCCTGAAGTTTAGGCTTCCATGACGCTTCACCTCCTCTTCCCTTTCATAGTTTGCATCAATCACGTAAATTCCGACGAGGAAATGACGTTTATTTCTCCGAACATTAAATCATAATTAGCTATTCGGCATCACTGCAAGGGTGATTACAATGGAGCAGTAAAACCAAAAGCTCTCATCTTCATGATTTAATGGCAGCTCAACATCGAACTCTCTACGCCTTCGGTTCCTACCACGAATAAGGACAACTTCAATCATCTCAACGAAGAACTTAACAAGTGATCACTCTATAAGAAACAATCAACGAGAATGCATTATCTTGGACCACAAATATTCATCCCGTCTTATGCCAAGCACTATATTGTCCCACCGTTCTACTTGAAGGTCATCATCACCACGTGATGTCTTTATCAGATAAAAGAACCTGGAGAACAGAATATACACGGCTTCATAGAATTTGTTCCTCTGAAATATCACCAACTAAAATCCAATTTCATGACAAATTTACAGTTGCTGGTACGCGATAAGCTGGCAGATATAACGTTTACAGCACAAAAATAACAATAAATAAATAAATGAATCAGCAATTTACCTAAGATAGAGGCGAATGTTTCCACTTGCTATGGACGATATAACTTAAAGCATCTAAAATGGCCATACTCGGCGACCGCACTGCAGGAACTGCAGTGCGGTCGCCGAGTATCTCTGTCAAAATCCACCTTAATTTCGATTGTTGCTAAACGTTTATATCCATCGTAAACGGCCAACTAATTCAAACTTATTCGTGCTCAGAAAGATGTTAGCAAAAAGCGCCTAATAACGGATAATTAACAATATAACGATTACTAAATAAATAAAATAAGGAATCATTTAAAATAAAAATAGAATCCATTAATTTCGTTCAATTAAATCCGACTTTTTCGCATAACTTTTAATCTACTTCGTTCTTCTTTCCGCATATTAATGATGAAGCGAAGAAAAAGACTAAACAAAATTCACCTAAGACGGCAAGAGCAAATAAATTAAAGCCAGTATCACCACATAAAGAAAGCGTTAATAATAAAACAATTATATCACTGATGAAAAATTGCAGACCAATAGATGCGAAGTTGGAACATTCTACTTGCCGAGTCAATCCTCTACCACTAGGTTACTGCAGAAACCCTCAGCAATCCTTAGTTTTTGCATGAATATTAGCGCCTCTAATGTTGGCTGTTACATCAGACATAAACTAGTATTTGTACGATATTTTGCCTAGCCGACTATAGTTCCCTACAGCAGGAACTAACAGCGCCGAAGCAAAACGACCGATGCAATCATCCACAGCAATTCGGTGGTGGAGCATTTATATATGAAAGGCAGTAGATTAAAATTCTGGGTGAAACTAAAAAAATCGCCGTAAAATTAAACGCTAACTATTCCAACCTTCTCATCGTGTCTCGTTGCAATCCCTCAAGTCACAAACAATCCAGCCATTATTAACTTTAGCAATGATATTCGAGAAAAGATAGGAGGTGGGCCCAGGCCATATATTCCCAAGCTGATGTCTCGCACTTCAATACATCGATCGATTCAGACATGTATGTAACCTTT
Organism: Parascaris univalens; assembly: GCA_037576465.1. Classification (NCBI taxonomy): domain Eukaryota; kingdom Metazoa; phylum Nematoda; class Chromadorea; order Rhabditida; family Ascarididae; genus Parascaris; species Parascaris univalens. The sequence goes on along the minus strand of CM075173.1, from coordinate 179,543,616 downwards.
AAAAATTCAACACTACCAATCAATGAATCGGTTAAGATTGGCCGATAAAAAGAAGCTCATTGAGATATGTATGAATATTGTGGAAAGCAGATATTTCGTACTATAATTAGCAAATGATGAAATCCATGACTTATGTATAAAAAAGAATCTGCGGGATTTGTCCACCTTGCACGCCGGTACCATTTTTGCTATCCGCCGACGGAGTGAAGAAGAAATTCACATACTCTTCACTATCATCTTTCCGCCCATGATTTCTGACCAGAACCACAACTTCTGACATACCCTGCAAGCAAAATAAACTTAGAAATAAGCGTTGGAAAATATTTGCCATAACAAGTGAATTATTATTGCCATTGTATGCATCGATAAAACAATATTCAGTTATAAAGGTAGAGCATATAAAAGAAATAGAATAGCCCTCCCTCTTGTCTCTTCCTTCAAAAAATGCCTATATATTCTTGCTAAGGAAATTAGTTCTTTAGATAGTAACTCATATCTATCTTCGATACAAAGAACCCGACTAACCTCTTGTCCGAAATGACTTAATTGACTTCCTTCCATTGTTACCGATGCGGTATATTGTAAGTCAGCATCGATCTACAATAACATTTTAAGTGATCAAACAACGAACATTGCCGAACGATAATAACCACACTGCCATTAAAAACAGCAAAAAATATTAGTTATATACAAAATTAAATAAGTATAAATAAAATCAAAAAAAAGCTTTTTCTTCCAAAATGAATGCATCCCTTGAAATTATTTAAGTCATTGAATGAGCTATAACAGGGTAAGGCTCTCTACAACACCTCTATTTCTCATAAGATAAATTTCACATCCTTCGAATAAACTGATCAACAGCCCAATTAACCTAACTGCTCATAACAATGCTACTTCTAAAATACGCGATTTGTCACTCCATGACCAATTAACGCCACAATCCACTAATATCTTTAACAATTCACCTGAATCGGATGATGGAACAAGAGCGGTTGCGGCTCAGGAAAACCTGAAGAATACAGCGGTCCTTGGATACTACCTAACACCTCTTGACCTTTCTTTAGCTCCATTCTGACCTGAAAATAAAGATGTACTGTACGCATTCAAATATCTATTCATCAGTATTCCCATCCAAAAAAAAAACAACGAAAAGAAGATAAACATCAGCAATCACACTGCACAAATCGATCGCTTCTTAACGCTTTTGTTAGCCATGTAATCATTACCGAATATAATACAATCAACAATTTACAAAGAAGACAGCACACAAAAATCTGCTGAGGATAATTTATAAGGATGAAATATTATCATTAAGTAAACAGCTCTATTCAGTTCATGATGTATATCCCCACTACCATTGCTTCCCCGTCCGTCCCACCCTTCCCCCCTCCCCCCAGGGTAAGCAGAATCGGAAACTGAACACATCGACCTTATGAATGAAATAAACCTAGCAAATGGAAAAGGAAGATGAACTCAGTTCAAGTGATCGTGTTGGCAGGCATTGCGAGATAGGGACTCACCCATGGCATCATCCCACATACGGTCTTAGCAATATCAGGATCAAATGCAATGCACCCCCTCTACTTGGGATTCTCACCTTTCCAAGTTCCTTCATACATCCTACTGTTAGTGATCTTTATTCCTCCAAATCCTCTCGGATTCAGAGTCCCACAGAGAACGGGGAAGAGGACTTCGCTCTCATATCAATGTATTTCGCTATACATGTAAGCAAAAGTAGGAATAAACTAATAATTATAGCACATTATAACGCGATTGTCCAGTACTACTGCCATAGAGGCCGTATCCAGCAACGAAGATTCGTCGATCCACAATAAATTGAATGCTATCACAACGACCACGATAACGCCATTGATTTGTACTAAAACTGATCAAATTCCTTAGCCGAAGTGATATCAAGAAGACTGAGAGAATAATTCAATGCTTCTCAAAATTCAGAGAAGAAAATATTGAGCGCTTATTGAATGTAAAACAAACATTTCATATAATATAATAATACAAATCTAAATGCAAAATTGAATCCATTAATTAAACCTAACAAACAAAAACGCATAGCCAATCTCATAATATAAATCGACAACTCGATCGGGCTTGATTTCTTTAATTGCTCTTAACTATATGGAAAATTATATGTATCACGAAGAAAACAATTAATATAACCAACAAACCCCTGTAAAACAGTCTGGAATCGTGAGCATACATGTAATGGTAAGCCACAACGCGATTCTGTTGGGAAAGGTAGATGTGGCTTTTCCTCCGCCGCAAAGTGCAAAAAGATATTGTTGATCTCCTGAAATTATTCGAATAAATATAAATATATCACATATATATTTATATTTATGGATGTAATTATATAAATAATTGAATAAATATAATTATGAATATAAATGTTACATATATATTATATACCGCCAATCATCTTCGCTCATCAGGAGGTATCGCAACCACAAGTTTTCATATCAAAATCAAAAACAATAAACAACAAGATGTGAGTTTTACTCGTTGAATTTCAGGCCAATTCAACGAAGCGCCAAAGGTTACCTTCAATGAAACTCCAAGAAAAGACAGATTTGAGAAGCGGATCGCAACTACACCAGTGTGGAACTGCCAGATACTTTAAACACATAATTATACGACCGGCCTCATCTCATCTCATTAAAAAGCGGACATATAGTCAACTTAAAATATAGTTGGCAAAATGATTTGAAACTTAATAGTTGCTTAAGTGTGAATGAATCATTCATAGATGTGTATCAGTTCTGCGGGAAGCACAATTTACCTGACAGGTAAGGAGATCGGACTTTGCCGCTCCATTCGCAAATTCACTAATGGTCATCGCCGGGAAACGAATATGATAGAACGCATCGTCGAGCACATAACGAATATTCCTTACACTTGGTTCCAGTTGTCGTCTAAATTGAGTCAGGACTTAGATCGATTACTACATCTGCTCTTTTAATAATCTATATACTTTTGGGAATATTCTACCTTCCCCCCCCCCCCCCCCCCACACTTAATATAACCAGTGAAATCAGTCTTTCAGGTAAGATGTTGCATAATGTCATGCTCCTCCTTCTCCTCCTACAAGTTTAGGTGTTTCTAAGACTACCGAAAAAAACTCGGAAGAGGATATATATCATGGATGGAGGGAGGGGGAACTGAAGAGTTTAAGCCACGTTCATGATAAATGGCTATGAACTCCGACAAATCCTCACGGTAGAAACCTTAACATAACCATTCGCAACGCGCCCAGTATATATTGAAAGTGAGGGACGTGGAAGGGATTATACGATAAGCGGCAAATATGGAGGCAATAAAAAATCAGTCAACCTGGTACATTCGGCTTTTGCCCATTTGACAGCCGCTTCAAAGACAGTTCTTTCATGAGCAATAAGCGTCTCTCGCGAGATGATCTGCTCGAAGAGGTTGAAATCGATCTCCAGAAAACCCTCTGAGCGAAAAACGCATTCTGCATTAGCGTCCACCACCTCCCAACATCTAGAATGACCGTTTTCTTCACTGTCACTGCTCATTGTTCAATTTGTAAGAGAGAGGCAGGCTACAGGTGGATAATTCAAACACTGATACCAGAATCCTCTACGAATAAAACAATAGCATTTTTGAGCTACTCAATATAGAATATAGTTAAATAAGCCTATTCAGGGGCGAAAAATCTCTTTTCTTCGTATTTGAAATGAAAACCAAATTGCCTAATCGATTAGTGGTTTTCGTTGCGTAAAATCTCGCCTTCCCCCATTTCGCTGAAAAAAAAAGAAGAAAGAAAGCTTACACATACGAGGATTTGTTTCTTTTCCATAAAATGCTGGAATCATACTCTAGACGATGAAAAAGAGCGAAATTCAAGAAAAATAGCGAAAGAATTAATTGACGAGAGAAACCTCTTAATGAGTTCCTCCTCTTCGAAAAGTGTGATCTGCGAGAGAAGTAGGCAAACGTTCTCGGCATTAAGATTCGCCTCTAAAAATGTGATAACCGCTCGTGAAAGATAAACGATAAAATACTTCTTTGATGCGTATAATACCGATAACGCATATTCGGGTTTAATATCGATTTCATCCGTATATAAATATCTAAAATAAGAATTATTAGCATAGCACATTCAAAGAAACACATTAAATCTCCTTTATTAATTCATGAAACTTCTTTCAATTAATTACTTATAAACTTAATTACTACTAATTGAATTAATTAAATACCAAAAAAAAAAGAAATCTCTGCACTATTAAATTCATTATTATCCCTAAACGACAATCGCGCATATATTTTCATATATCGTCGGAAATATTTTCTCAACAATAACTAAACGATTCGTTCGCGATCATTCGGAAAACTTATTGAACATATTAGCCGTATCAATGAAATTTTAAACCATCAATAATGACCCATAGAAATAGCATACTTGAGGAGTACTTTGAAAGCGATCGGCTCAACGTCGGGGATCTCGATTTCAGTTTTCTTCTCGAATCCACCATGAAACATCGCACTAAATGTGCTTGACGCTATCGATAGTACATAAGAATGTGCCGGAATATGCTCACGATCCTGTATTTGAACAAAATATCGCAAACAAAGAGAACAACTCATAGATGAAATGAAACAATTCACTTCGAAATCTTTCGAAGTTAATCTCTCAAATTGCCCTATCTAAATAAGTAAATTTAACTGCTCCACTGAGTCAAGTGATGTTCTTCTTCAAGATATACCTGAAAAGAAAAACAAATGCTCTCTCTCTCTAAGAGAAATCATTCATTTAGTGAGTTTCTCCTCATGATTAGCGAATAGAGTAGCAAGCATTAAGTTCACATAATTATATATCTACTTAAGGATTCAATTCATTGTCCACTAGGTTGTGGGAATTCCTCAACGACTCAATAATATGAATTCGGGATCCGGAAAAACAAACTTTCCGGATGTTATATTCGAAGAAAACAACAACTCGTCCCCATTATCAACCAAACATGTAACGAACTTCCGCAAATCCTTACGAAACGTTATTTTAGACTTTCTTTAGATGCCTATAAGCTTCGAAACAACAATGGCTGCATTAAATTTAATGAGCATGATTGCTGCATAAGTAATATTTCCCCTAAAATATGCGAATTCCATACATTTTCCGCACCGACAATGAAATATACATCAGCGAGCCATTCGTTGAGGAACATTGCTGCATTTCTCTCTCTTATTGTTGCTTTGAAATCCGATTCACATATCACCACTGCCGCTAAATATAACCATTAATTAGTGTATTTTCACTAATGAACGTAAAAAGCAAATTAATTAACACCGCAACTTAATTAATTAACACCGCAACTTACCTACATACAATAACAATTGAATAAAACGCTCAAGTACAGGGAAATACAGATGAATTAAGAGTAAAACGAGATGATATACCTCTTATGAGAATTGCGACAGAAATTAAAGTAAAACACTGATAGTGAAATATGGATGAGACAAATTAAGACCAATACTCGTAAGTTTAGAAGTTTCTGTTGCAATTCCATGAACTTGATAGTGAAATGAGAGTTATCGTATCAAACAAGTAATCAAAGAGAAACGATCTTCCTCGTCCAACTTCCCCTCCCTTCCCAAGCACCTCTTTCTTCAACGAATGATTAAAAACGATCACAAAACAACTCCCTCCCCCCCTCTCAAGAGTTCAGAGGTGATCGAAGTGTTCGACGAGTTGAATTTCGATGATCGATGTTTGGTGAATTAGAATCTGACGAAAATGTCTCAGATGTAATAAATTTTTAGCATTTGCAATCGAAAAAATGATTCATCGTTTAGTTCTGCTTAGTGCGCAATCGGCTTTAAATGAGCTCCGAGCACACTCTTCGGCTCTGTCCTACCGAGTCACTTCGACCAATGGTCTCATCAGAATGCGGACTTCTTAGCAAGTCCCATGGAACAAAGACGAATCGACTGTCAATATCCGACGGGCGAGAGACGAGCCTAAGCCCTCATCTTCACGCTACGTCACAACTTCAACTAAACGGAAGTGGTAGTGATATGGGAACACGGTTACTTGTAGTGAATGTTTCGTCGATTCAAGTAAATATTAAAGAAATTACTAATGAAAGAATCGAAGAACAAAAAAAAAGAATATAAGTGAATCTAACGAAGTTTTTTTTTGAGAGGACGTGAGAGTGTTCCACCAAGTGGTATAACAGTACTGCCACAATTGGCGCTCCTCTCACGACGTTCACGGAATCCACAGGTCACTATCTTTGAGACCTCGGAATTTTCTGATAAAACCTAAAAAATATATTCACTCGCGAGTGCTGAAAACAACGAAAACCCTCATAAAATTATATCCGAGCAATTAATTAATTTAATTTCAAATCATCTAAACGGAATGCCCCACTAATAATCATGGCTGAGAAATTTTAGAGAGCAATTGAATCTGAAAAAAAAAAAAAATGAGGCTACTCTTGCTCTCTCCCTTATCCCCCTCCCCCTCCCCCTCTCTCGCCTTCTCCTCAATCATATTGGTACCATTAAGAGAATGCAAACGATGCATAAATGGTATGCTCTCGTTGATTCGTTCATATTATTTCAGCATTATATGCATAAAAATAAGAAGAAAATAAAAGCTAAATGAATCGTTGAAATTATTTACAATATGAGCACTTACCTGCTGATTAGAGCATCCATCAGCCGAAAGCCTCAACGCATTGAAGCCGGATATAGACGGTTGTGGACTTGGTGGATCGGGATATTGCTGATTCGATGACTCTTCAACGGGAACAACTTCTAGACCTTGGCAGGCTGCAAAATGCACTAAAACACTTAAATACCATCGAAGCGGCTATCGAAGCATTCTTCTATTTCTATACGACGATGTACCGACACTGAAATAAAGAAAAATATTGAAAAAGCTTTTTTTACAAGTAAAAAAATTAAAAAATAAGCAAAATGCATACAAGGAATGTCGGATTTCGATGATTGATTTTGTTCAGCCATCGATTATTGATTGATTAATGGCTTCACGAAGTGATCGATCTATACGATTCCCTCACTGAAATACATTTATGATCAACGCATTAATTCATCTATATGCAAATATCGCCAAACGTATAGAAATATTCGACTTATGAATAGATTAACAGAATAAAACATTAATATAAGTTTCACGATGGCGGCTATCATAATTAAGTTTGCAAAATTAGCTCCGAGCATTAAATAATATTAGTTGGCAGAACTCTAGCGCTATTATTGTATAACCTATAGATTTATAGTAAAGTAATTGAAGCTTCAAATCTATCAGCCGGTACAGGGATTTGCTATGACATCCACATCGGGTATGATTATCAACAAATCGCTCGATCGGATCCGAATCAGGTCGGGTATTATCAACAACAAATATGGCATCCAGATCGGGTATGATTATCAACAAACCGCTGGATCGGACCCGGACTGGATCCCAATCAGGTCGGGTATTATCAACAACAAACTATGAGGCAGATATATCGGCTAAATGAAAATGATCCTTTCAATTGTTTCTGCTTTCACCTTCAACTTAACCAAACAATAACGATAGTTAGTGGATAAATTAAAGAAAAAAAAAACTTCCGGATGGAATATTTCCTCGCTTATAGGTTTCCGGATGAAACTTAATACAGAGGCAGCTACTTTTTTTAGGAAATTTTTTAATTAAAGGCTATAAGAGAGATTGGCGTCGACTCGATCGACTCCGATATCGGCCTCCGGGCATCAGCACAATTTGTTCGTCGATATCATTGGCTTAGGGTTCTTGGTCAATAAAATATCCCACTCGGATATGTCGAAACACCTCAAATATATATCCAAATCGTATCTGATATCCTGACCATGATGAATGAGGATTCTTGGCCTACTCTAATATTTCCGGATGAAAAGCAACGAGAACGGAAATGACGTCATAATAAAAGCGACAAAAAAAACCAATCAAATAGATGAAAGAAGAGGCAATTCTTCGAATGGATAAACGGAAGAATAGCAATGAAATTTGAATTTTTTTCTTTAGAAAATAGGCCGAACTTTTCGAATTTTCATAACACAATCGAATCTTCTTTCATTGAGGTGATTTTATGATACGATAGTTTCTCGTCGACTCGATCGACGGTGATTGTCGACGTGGAACGTTGAAAGGGCGTCGATTGCCCCGATCAATTAGTCGGGGATGCTAACGAGTCGACGGTGATGACGGATCGCAATTCGCTTTATTTATTGCATTTAATTGATTTAATTTTATATAATCATATAAAAATATTTACTTTAAAGTTGAAAATTATAGTAAATATTTGTTTATCATATTTGAGAGAGAGTGATTGAAATGATTTTTTTTTTTTATTATCGCATTTTATTTTTATCATATTTCATCGATTGATTATAGATTTTATTTCATTTATGCGTATTTAATTTCATAAATTTGAAGTCTTTTTTCGTTGTTTTTTTTTGATGGTATTTATTATTTGCGTTGTATTTTTATTAATTAATTAATTAATTAATTAATTTGTAAAATTATTTTAAAGGACAATGGCAACGTGGGAGGAGTATTTAGTTAATCAAGCAAACATCGACGGTATCCAAATGACGTGGAATATGTGGCCTCATTCGCGGATTGATGCACAACGTCTCGTCGTACCGGTTGCTGTATTCTTCACTCCACTTAAGGTGTGCAATTTTCTCACAATTTATCGGTATAGATTTCATCGATGCGATCCATGATTGCTCCAGAATGGATCCTCACCTTGCGTTAAGCTTGATCTCACTGGTGTACAGACCATAGTTTAGTCGATGCTTGAATAGAGACCCGATAAATCCGGCGTTGGTTCAGTCGGGCTTCAGCGTCGCCCAGCCGAAACCAGGTCTAACTTATTGATTCAACTGTGGATAGGACTTACTTCGATCGCTACCCTCTAGGAGATTTTTAGCCGTTAAAACGTTCCTTATTTGTATGCTTTCAGCAACAGAAATATATTGGTTTTTAGTACGCACTTGAACTTTATTTTAATTATGGGCCCTATTAATGGCTTTTTTAAGATCGATCGAGCAACTTAAAGCTCTCCGTTTGCTATATTTGTGCAGAATTCTTCTAAGTTCATGAGCGCCCCGAAGACGCAGTTCGGGAACTAAATCTGAAGTTAAGGTAGCGATCAGCGGCTCGATTGCACATCTCGAAAAATGATTCTTTCTAGAAAGTGAAGGAGATTATTTTGAGGTAGAGCATCTCGGTTCCCACATTTATATGTTCATTGCATTTTTTTTGAAGAGGGGAGGAAATTGTAAGCGACCGAAATATCGTCTACTCACTCTGAGTGGGTCTTCCTTCCGTTATAAGCATATAGATAGGTGTATTTATTCGTTTTTCATACGACAGTTATTAGGATCAGATGTTTCGTTGGATTCAAAGTGAACTTTGAGAGTATCAACTGATGATCGATATGAAATATGAGGCAAATTTGAATGCGTTTAATTGAAAAGGAATATGTAATCGAGAGGTTTTTAGGAACGACCAATTGATCAGCCACAACAACCTCCATTAGAGTACGATCCGGTTCTTTGTCAACGCGCATCATGCAAGGCGGTCCTTAATCCATTATGGTCATTTGCGCCTTTATTTTAATTAATTATCAGTTGTTTTTTTTCGCATATTTAATTAGTGCCTTTATTTTTATAGATGAACTCTTGTCGATTGTGCTAAAATTCTCCTCCGAGAAATATGAGTTAAATTTGGGATCACTCATAATTTGGAGCTAACGCGATCTGGAATCCCAATCTTCGTCTCATTTAACCCGCTTAATTATCTTAGAATGTGGTTAATTTAGAGTTGATGAATAGGGTCTTCAAGGAGCTTTTTTTTCGATGAATCTAATTCCACGTAATGAATAATGATTAAGAAGGTTTTACATTATATTTAAATATGAGTGTTTTGTTTTATTATTGCAATGTTTCGCTTCATTTTCGTGAATTTTCATAGTTTCATCAACGAATCTCTGTAGATGAGGTTTCTTTTAAACTGTAAATGCCTGAATTAAATGTTGGTAGTCGGCTTCGCGATATCCTTTCTGAGGCTCGGCTAGGTGATCATCTAATTTCACAGAATAACATCGATACTTAGCCGGAAATTGTTTATAGGGGTATAGTATGTTATTTGCCTGGGCTGTATTACCTGTGATGACATTCTTTAATTATGAAGAATTAATTAGGATAAGAAAAATAAGTCGCGGCCTGGCTGATTAGGATAAACTGTGTGCAAAGGAAAGTCGAAGGGAGTTTTTGGCGTGGAGTATTTAAAGGTCTAGAAGAGCTCATTAATTCTTGAGTTTAGGGTGACGCAGTGAATGTAGTATTTGTTTAGCATGGTCGAATATCGTAGTAAATGCTGGATGTGCCCATTCTGCAATCAACGTAATCCATTTCCGCCACACTATGGAATGATCGCTGAGGATAATCGACCACCCGAGCTGTATCCTCAGTTCACGACCATCGAATATACTCTTAGGGTATGATTGTTTTGTGGAAAATACGCTGCTAATGATTGCTATTGCAATGAGAATATTGTTGGAGAAAGATTTTGGCGTAGGTGAATTCGTTTGTGAATGAATATATTTAACTCGTGCTGGTTAAATATTGTGGATATTTCTTAAATATTTGATTTTCCCATTTATTGGCTCACTACGAAGACCAGTTTGTATCTAACGATCTCTATAGAAATGCATTTATAGAAGGCGACCACTCTTCCGCCGATCTTTTTGTTCGTTGTGGATACGTGTATGAGCGCTGAGGAGTTGAAGGCGTTGAAGGAGTCGGTTCAGACAGCTCTGTCTCTACTGCCAGCCGATGCGCTCGTCGGTCTTATTACATTCGGTCGAATGGTCGAACTGCACGAGTTATCCGTTCAAGGCATCTCGCGTTCTTACGTTTTCAAGGCTAGACTTTATAAATGTTTGAGGAATTTCTTTGAATCATATATGAGCGAGGTGGGGACTTCGTAGCATCTCTGTCCAGTTGCTGTTGAGAGGATAGTGGCCGTTGATGGTTATCAGGTTCAGTCAAGTATAAAAAGCAAGAGGTTCTTTCGTTATTTAAGGAAGGAATCCGTCTCTTTTCTCAACGCTCATGATTCTTGAAGAGCCTTCTAATAGCTAGTGCCTATCGTATATAATAGTTGACAGGTATTAGACTAGATTCCACCGTTTTAGTGATGTTTAGTTAACAGTGTTTACGTTGGCGTTGTTTACGAATTCGAGTTGGACAGTTGATCAGTGAGAATATCCATATTGTAGAATGTTCCTTGATGGTGGTTTAGGTGAAGATAATAGTATAAGAAATCCGAAATATAAAGATAATATTTAAAAGCGGATGCTGGAGGATAAAACGTTAGAAATGCGAGTTTCCGGCATAAGTGAAGTAGAATAAAAGGTGAACACGTCTCGGTCTCTATCCGTTGACGCGTACACCTAAGTTATGCGCGGGGCATCGTTGAAACGAAACTCATCACCCCCATAGCGGAAGAAAACAAAATGGTCACTATAAAGAGATGTTGTGAACAGGATAAAGAAGCGAAGTGGCAAACAGATATGTAGATAGAGTGTTTGCTATGGTTGTGTTATGGACAAGAAAGTCTTAAATATGGGCCTACCTGTTACTGAAGGAGACGTATTAGAAGGCTTCAGGCAAAAATTTTTTCAGTTGAAAACATTCAGTACGATAAGCTGAGAAAATTATAAGGCGACATACGTAATTACTCAACTAAGGGAATGTAACCGGAAAGCTTTAGTAAGGGATGATCCGACATCTAAGGGTCTAGAAATGCAGATAGTCTTAACGTTGTAGTATATCCGAACGTAATACAGAAAGAACATCTTCACAATTGCAAGGAAACATCAAAATGAAATAAAACCAAACCGGGGACATGAATCACCAGTTAGTAAAGTGCTGGAAACATTGCCTTGATTAAACCTTTAATACTTTGCATAGTTGGACAGATGAACTTATAAACTGATTCTGATTCGATAGCTGATGCCATAAATATTTATTTTTCCGTTAATATAACTCCCGGAACCTTGTCTTTATAACTTTTATGCACACCTACACATATATTGACGAAATCCCTTCTCATGGAAGATATTTTCCTAAATCGGGAAAGCTGGGAAATTATGAGATTGTGTGTGTACCGGAATATTACCGTTTAATTGAGTATGCTTGTTCATTGCAGAAATGAAATCCTCCGTCTTATGGTACACGTTTGAGACGACTTTTATGGCTAACCGAAAAGTTTGAGTGCAATTAATTAGCCCTATTACCAATGTATGTAATTTCAGTTTGTAAAGAATCTCCGGAAATTATTTCAGCTGTATCGAGAAAGTTTTCAGTACAAAGAATCTCGATGAATCTCACTAAAAACTTCTAGTAAACAATGTAAGAGCATATTTTAGATTTCTGTTACTATTATCTTGACAGAAAGAACCATGGAGAAACATCAAGTATTAGTAAAATCAACGCAGCTATAGCACCTTGCATTAAACCATGAAATTTTGGCTTATTCATATTGAGAATGATATCCTCTATATGAGGATTAGCATTATCGCCCATAGGTTATGCCTTTAAGTTGCATAAAAACGGAACCGGTTAAGGTATCATAGCTTTCTTCAACGATGAACTTGATCATTTCGAAGGTTTGTGGCGTATCTGAGACAGGTACGTATGCTGTAAACTCGTAGTTATCCGTATGAAGTGGACGTTTGTGGTTGGAGACTTTCCAGGAGGCGTGATTGAAGATTTCAGAATACAATTTTGTTAAAAATTCCATTGCTTTAATAATTCCTTCATGTGGCATAGCATCGAATAAGGGGGAAAAATCAGCACTGAGAATTGTTTTCTATATAGGGGAAGTTGTAAGAGCAAAAGCTGTGCAGTTTAAGGCTGGCAAACATTTTGGCCAACGTTGCATTCTCCTCTTGATATCTCCTTTCGAAATTGTATAATTCCGAGTGGTGTTGAGCTCTGGAGATATTTTTATGGAATCTTGCTTCCGTTTATTTTAATTTTTTCTGAAAGGTGGGCATATTTATTATTGGAAAATCATCTTCCTGCATTCGATGTAGTTTTCAGCGACCTTCAAATCTAAAATGTGAGCACTCAATCTTGAAGGTTCATCTACAGAATATGAGAAAGAAAGAACATTGAATTGCTTCCCTCATATTTTCCTTATAGAGTTTTTTGTTGCGCTTCGAACTCGAAAAAGAGGTTCTTAGCATAATTCCCATTGATTTGGGGAATTTTTTGCCTTTTTGGGGATTTATTTTCTGAAGAATTCGAAATGGCTAGTTTTCGATTGTGTCCATTCGCCATCATCGTATAGACTCTATCGAGTTTTGAAGCGTTTCCTGAATCTTTGATGTGTTGATGTTATTCTTTTATATTGTTTTTCCATTTAACTGCCGGAATTGTCTTTTTTCTCTTTTCTTTTTGTTATAGAGGGGATTATTTCATATTAGTGATGAGAAACGCTTTCTGCTAGCAATTCTCTCCTCTTCAAATAATTCGATTTGGTGTTTGATCACTTTTTATTCAGCGTATTCGAGCGCTCATTCAAGCGGGGACTCGCGAAACAGTTCTGTTGCTTGCACACCTTCGAATAGCAATATTAATGATATACTTTGTTGCGCGAGATGAGCGTCCATTTGAAATATGCAAGCATTATATTTATTTAAGAATTTTATTTTTAGTACCATTGGTACTTATTTAAGAATTTTATTTTTAGTATTATTGGTACTTATTTAAGAATTTTATTTTTAGTACCATTGGTACTTATTCAAGAATATTGTTTTTAGTACCACTGGTACTTGGGTGAATTCTTGAAAATTAAAAAAAAAAACGGGATTTTTATATTGTTTTAGAATTTCTTTGAGGTAAAAATGAAGAAACTTTTCTTTTTTTCTCTACAGCAGTTGATAGTAGTAATGAATATGGGGAAATTTCATATGTTCATTTGTTGGATATAATTGAAGTTATGATAAGGGGATTCATGAGGCGTGAATTTATTGCTCATTCAGAAGTTCATAAAGGAGAAGGCTGTTTTTTCCCGTGGAATTTCCCATAATGTCATATTGGTGCTGCGAATAACCTCAGAGGGGAATATTTATTGTCGGAATTATTCACAATTAAATTGTGGATTAATATCAGTTATTACGTATTTGCTGTCTAATTCCAAGTTATCACATCTTTATTGAGTAATCTCACTTGGGAGAGCACATTCTTGTTGGCAGATCCCAGGTTATGGCAGACTTTTATTGGCTTATTTTAATTCTCACATCTATATGATGGCCATATCCAAGTTGCTTGGATCTTATTGAGAAACGTAAATTATTGATAATAACTAAAAGGTGAATATAATGAGCGGAAATATAATCGTGAATCTATATATTAGTCGTTTAGAGTAGCGTCTACTTCCGCCGTCCCATTACGATCATCCCTCCGATTCGATTATATCGTTTAACGAGTGGTCGATCTTCAGGCTGTAAAATTTTACTGTTATAATTAATTAATTAGTAGAATGAATTTTTTTTTTTTCAAGGTATTATTGGGGCTTCTGGATTATGCAAGTAGAAGTAGGAATTGTTACATGTACAGATTCTTTTCTCCTCTTTTTTTTACTCATCTATATATGTTTTTTTTTTTCTTTCCTTCTGTTCCTCGTTATCTCCTTTTCACTCGACTGCGTATGGTCAGAATAGGTGAATGATGATTTTCGAAGAAGTGAATATATAAATGAAATTCTCTCTGATAGCCTCCAACCATTTATAGGTCTAAGAAGAGAATATATCGGAATGGGCGGTAAGATGACGATGAAATAGGATAAGAGAAAGAGAGAAGGGGGAGGGAGGGAGGGCTGTCATTGCTTAGCTCCCTGGCCCCTAGGTGAATTTTAAAGTGCAAGAAGAAACCATATTGTTGTTCGCCTCATTGTGTCGATTGACGTTTATGAACTTCCTGTTAATTAGTGCGTCAATGCTGCGGACAATTTCAGCGATAGTGTTGTCAGTTGTCCACGGTCGTGCATATATCCCAGCTATAGAATAGCGACTCCCGTCCGTTGATTCTAGAATGAGTGCCTCACATATGTTGTACGCCCAGAAAACGTTGAACAGTGCGATGAGGCCACTCGTTGACATGATCCACCTGTAAATGTCAAGCAGTTTACCTGAGAGGTATCAAAGAGCAGTGGAGTCGTATATATGCGGGATTTATTCGTCGAGATTGGTATACTTTCATAGGTGAGCGGACGCTATTAATGATTACTATCGAGGCGTGGAGTATTGAATACTATAGTATCGACCCGAGTTCGTAATTCGATCTATGGTTACGTGCGTACTAGCTAAATATTAACTGTTTTTTAAGAAGATGTGTATCCTTCAAGAGTCTTTGGTAAATCGAAGAAACGGCCATACGTAAGTCGGCGACACACGACTAAGAGGGGTGATATGTTATCAGCTGTCAATAACGTAACCAACTTTATCACTCGAAGAGATAATCCCACGTTGTTGAATTCTTTCATTAAAATATCAGAGTATCAATGGGGAACATTTACGTGCCACTTGACTCGTTCATTCTTTCCTAACGTCTCAGTTGAGATCACCTAAACCTTCAGAAAGAATCACGTAGCAGACTCATATATTATCGAAATTCGGTTGATTTGCATAGAGAACGAAGGTTTGCATTTTGATTGCATTAATTGCAATTTGGCGTTTAGTGATTTATCTTCCTCTCTATTTTTTCAATTATAATTCATATAATGTGATAGTTGATCTCGTCCCTCTCACCGCCCAAAAGAGGAAAAAATTCATTTGTAAAGAAAATATATTCTTAAAATATTTGATTTCGAATGGAATTATTTGCATATAAAAAGGTAAATTCAATATATCAGCAAAGAAATTTTAATAATAGAGAATTAAATTCTATTGAATCTACTGCTAAGTAGAATCAAATTTGCAATTTTGCATTGAATTGCATTAGATTTCTTTTTCATTTTTAGGTTGGTACCATTATTGAAAAGCCCAAAATGAAATTTTCAATAGATAGAGCGAAAAGTTGAGATTATTTTATCGGTTCCATTCGTCGATTTATGAATAAATTATAGACGTATAGAGATTTTTTCAGCGATTTTAGATAGTTAATAATTTGTTCGATTAATTTCAGTCTAAGCAGTTAGTTGCATTTTTTTTTTCTTTGGTGGTTTTTATGGAACCGAATGGTTTACGCCATGTAAGGTCACCAATATGTGAAGTATGTCGTTAATCTCATCGTATGGGCGCTTTCCCACCTAATGAGGTGTAATATATATCGGCAAGAAAGTCTTTTTGAGCTTATATCGTGGTAATTATTGAACCGTCACACCGTTATACGGAACTATCACAGCATCTATTGTGCTAATATGATTAAGTGCAACTAACTTGAGGTGTTCACCGGTAATAGTTGAAGGTCTCGTTGCAGTATTAATGCAATCGATGGTATGCATAATACGGAAACGATAAATTTAACCGTCTTATTAAAAAGTCACCTGTTCATTGATTCTACCTGTTCTACCTGTTCATTAAAGTAAACCTAAAGGAAGATTACAATGGAATAAATGGGCGCAACTGCAGTAGAATAGTAGATAGCAATATTTGCATAGATGAGCGTACGAGTAGGAAAGAGATTGCAATGGTATGATTGAAGCGATGTCATTTGCGATGAGAACAATAATAGAGGCGGTTCTTTGTTGAGACCACACCCATTTCTAATTGAATATTCCCATATGGGATTCTCTTGAAATAATTAACGCATAATGAACGTTGTGATTTCTAATTGGATGAATTTAGTACCGATAAACATATCAAATATTATTCTACTCCATGTTATTAGTTATCATTATTACTGTTATTTCTTTGGAAATAGAAGATTTTCTTATTGGGATACAGTTAATTTAATGCACTCACTAGTATTTGTAAATTATGCATTAGTTGTTCATTCTTTGGATCGGATTGGGAGGAAGGAATCGTTGACGTCGATTTAGGTGAGATGCTGAAGATCATCATCGGAAGGAAGGAATCATTGACATCGATTTAGGTGAGATACTGAAGATCATCATGAAGGAATCATTGACATCGATTTAGGTGAGGAAGGAAGGAATCATTGACATCGATTTAGGTGAGATACTGAAGATCATCATCGAAGGAAGGAATCATTGACATCGATTTAGGTGAGATGCTGAAGATCATCATCGGAAGGAAGGAATCATTGACATCGATTTAGGTGAGATACTGAAGATCATCATCGGAAGGAAGGAATCATTGACATCGATTTAGGTGAGATACTGAAGATCATCATCCGAAGGAAGGAATCATTGACATCCGAAGGAAGGAATCATTGACATCGATTTAGGTGAGATACTGAAGATCATCATCCGAAGGAAGGAATCATTGACATCGATTTAGGTGAGATACTGAAGATCATCATCCGAAGGAAGGAATCATTGACATCGATTTAGGTGAGATACTGAAGATCCGAAGGAAGGAATCATTGACATCGATTTAGGTGAGATACTGAAGATCATCATCCGAAGGAAGGAATCATTGACATCGATTTAGGTGAGATACTGAAGATCATCATCCGAAGGAAGGAATCATTGACATCGATTTAGGTGAGATACTGAAGATCATCATCCGAAGGAAGGAATCATTGACATCGATTTAGGTGAGATACTGAAGATCATCATCCGAAGGAAGGAATCATTGACATCGATTTAGGTGAGATGCTGAAGATCATCATCGGAAGGAAGGAATCATTGACATCGATTTAGGTGAGATACTGAAGATCATCATCGGAAGGAAGGAATCATTGACATCGATTTAGGTGAGATACTGAAGATCATCATCCGAAGGAAGGAATCATTGACATCGATTTAGGTGAGATACTGAAGATCATCATCCGAAGGAAGGAATCATTGACATCGATTTAGGTGAGATCTGAAGATCATCCGAAGGAAGGAATCATTGACATCGATTTAGGTGAAGATACATCGAAGATCATCATCCGAAGGAAGGAATCATTGACATCGATTTAGGTGAGATACTGAAGATCATCATCCGAAGGAAGGAATCATTGACATCGATTTAGGTGAGATACTGAAGATCATCATCCGAAGGAAGGAATCATTGACATCGATTTAGGTGAGATACTGAAGATCATCATCCGAAGGAAGGAATCATTGACATCGATTTAGGTGAGATACTGAAGATCATCATCCGAAGGAAGGAATCATTGACATCGATTTAGGTGAGATACTGAAGGAAGGAAGGAATCATTGACATCGATTTAGGTGAGATACTGAAGATCATCATCGGAAGGAAGGAATCATTGACATCGATTTAGGTGAGATACTGAAGATCATCATCCGAAGGAAGGAATCATTGACATCGATTTAGGTGAGATACTGAAGATCATCATCGAAGGAAGGAATCATTGACATCGATTTAGGTGAGATACTGAAGATCATCATCCGAAGGAAGGAATCATTGACATCGATTTAGGTGAGATACTGAAGATCATCATCCGAAGGAAGGAATCATTGACATCGATTTAGGTGAGATACTGAAGATCATCATCCGAAGGAAGGAATCATTGACATCGATTTAGGTGAGATACTGAAGATCATCATCGAAGGAAGGAATCATTGACATCGATTTAGGTGAGATACTGAAGATCATCATCCGAAGGAAGGAATCATTGACATCGATTTAGGTGAGATACTGAAGATCATCATGTCGATTTAAGGAGATCATTGATCATCGATTTAGGTGAGATACTGAAGATCATCAGGAAGGAAGGAATCATTGACATCGATTTAGGTGAGATACTGAAGATCATCATCCGAAGGAAGGAATCATTGACATCGATTTAGGTGAGATACTGAAGATCATCATCCGAAGGAAGGAATCATTGACATCGATTTAGGTGAGATACTGAAGATCATCATTGACATCGATTTAGGTGAGATACTGAAGATCATCATCCGAAGGAAGGAATCATTGACATCGATTTAGGTGAGATACTGAAGATCATCATCCGAAGGAAGGAATCATTGACATCGATTTAGGTGAGATACTGAAGATCATCATCCGAAGGAAGGAATCATTGACATCGATTTAGGTGAGATACTGAAGATCATCATCGGAAGGAAGGAATCATTGACATCATAGGAAGGAAGGAATCATTGACATCGATTTAGGTGAGATACTGAAGATCATCATCGAAGGAAGGAATCATTGACATCGATTTAGGTGAGATACTGAAGATCATCATCGAAGGAAGGAATCATTGACATCGATTTAGGTGAGATACTGAAGATCATCATCCGAAGGAAGGAATCATTGACATCGATTTAGGTGAGATACTGAAGATCATCATCGGAAGGAAGGAATCATTGACATCGATTTAGGTGAGATACTGAAGATCATCATCCGAAGGAAGGAATCATTGACATCGATTTAGGTGAGATACTGAAGATCATCATCGGAAGGAAGGAATCATTGACATCGATTTAGGTGAGATACTGAAGATCATCATCCGAAGGAAGGAATCATTGACATCGATTTAGGTGAGATACTGAAGATCATCATCGAAGGAAGGAATCATTGACATCGATTTAGGTGAGATACTGAAGATCATCATCCGAAGGAAGGAATCATTGACATCGATTTAGGTGAGATACTGAAGATCATCATCGGAAGGAAGGAATCATTGACATCGATTTAGGTGAGATACTGAAGATCATCATCCGAAGGAAGGAATCATTGACATCGATTTAGGTGAGATACTGAAGATCATCATCCGAAGGAAGGAATCATTGACATCGATTTAGGTGAGATACTGAAGATCATCATCCGAAGGAAGGAATCATTGACATCGATTTAGGTGAGATACTGAAGATCATCATCCGAAGGAAGGAATCATTGACATCGATTTAGGTGAGATACTGAAGATCATCATCCGAAGGAAGGAATCATTGACATCGATTTAGGTGAGATACTGAAGATCATCATCGGAAGGAAGGAATCATTGACATCGATTTAGGTGAGATACTGAAGATCATCATGAAGGAATCATTGACATCGATTTAGGTGAGATACTGAAGGAAGGAAGGAATCATTGACATCGATTTAGGTGAGATACTGAAGATCATCATCCGAAGGAAGGAATCATTGACATCGATTTAGGTGAGATACTGAAGATCATCATCGAAGGAAGGAATCATTGACATCGATTTAGGTGAGATACTGAAGATCATCATCCGAAGGAAGGAATCATTGACATCGATTTAGGTGAGATACTGAAGATCATCATCGAAGGAAGGAATCATTGACATCGATTTAGGTGAGATACTGAAGATCATCATCCGAAGGAAGGAATCATCGATTTAGGTGAGATACTGAAGATCATCATCGGAAGGAAGGAATCATTGACATCGATTTAGGTGAGATACTGAAGATCATCATCCGAAGGAAGGAATCATTGACATCGATTTAGGTGAGATACTGAAGATCATCATCCGAAGGAAGGAATCATTGACATCGATTTAGGTGAGATACTGAAGATCATCATCCGAAGGAAGGAATCATTGACATCGATTTAGGTGAGATACTGAAGATCATCATCCGAAGGAAGGAATCGTTGACATCGATTTAGGTGAGATACTGAAGATCATCATCCGAAGGAAGGAATCATTGACATCGATTTAGGTGAGATACTGAAGATCATCATCCGAAGGAAGGAATCATTGACATCGATTTAGGTGAGATACTGAAGATCATCATCCGAAGGAAGGAATCGTTGACATCGATTTAGGTGAGATACTGAAGATCATCATCCGAAGGAAGGAATCATTGACATCGATTTAGGTGAGATACTGAAGATCATCATCCGAAGGAAGGAATCGTTGACATCGATTTAGGTGAGATACTGAAGATCATCATCCGAAGGAAGGAATCATTGACATCGATTTAGGTGAGATACTGAAGATCATCATCGGAAGGAAGGAATCATTGACATCGATTTAGGTGAGATACTGAAGATCATCATGAAGGAATCATGACATCGATTTAGGTGAGATACTGAAGATCATCCGAAGGAAGGAATCATTGACATCGATTTAGGTGAGATACTGAAGATCATCATCCGAAGGAAGGAATCATTGACATCGATTTAGGTGAGATACTGAAGATCATCATCCGAAGGAAGGAATCATTGACATCGATTTAGGTGAGATACTGAAGATCATCATCCGAAGGAAGGAATCATTGACATCGATTTAGGTGAGATACTGAAGATCATCATCCGAAGGAAGGAATCATTGACATCGATTTAGGTGAGATACTGAAGATCATCATCCGAAGGAAGGAATCATTGACATCGATTTAGGTGAGATACTGAAGATCATCATCCGAAGGAAGGAATCATTGACATCGATTTAGGTGAGATACTGAAGATCATCATCCGAAGGAAGGAATCATTGACATCGATTTAGGTGAGATACTGAAGATCATCATCGAAGGAAGGAATCATTGACATCGATTTAGGTGAGATACTGAAGATCATCATCCGAAGGAAGGAATCATTGACATCGATTTAGGTGAGATACTGAAGATCATCATCGAAGGAAGGAATCATTGACATCGATTTAGGTGAGATACTGAAGATCATCATCCGAAGGAAGGAATCGTTGACATCGATTTAGGTGAGATACTGAAGATCATCATCGAAGGAAGGAATCATTGACATCGATTTAGGTGAGATACTGAAGATCATCATCCGAAGGAAGGAATCATTGACATCGATTTAGGTGAGATACTGAAGATCATCATCCGAAGGAAGGAATCGTTGATATCGATTTAGGTGAGATACTGAAGATCATCATCCGAAGGAAGGAATCGTTGACATCGATTTAGGTGAGATACTGAAGATCATCATCCGAAGGAAGGAATCGTTGACATCGATTTAGGTGAGATGCTGAAGATCATCATCCGAAGGAAGGAATCATTGACATCGATTTAGGTGAGATACTGAAGATCATCATCCGAAGGAAGGAATCATTGACATCGATTTAGGTGAGATACTGAAGATCATCATCCGAAGGAAGGAATCGTTGACGTCGATTTAGGTGAGATACTGAAGTACTGAAGTATCTATAAGTAATGAATTGAGGTGTGCTTTGCAGACGATTCTTTCACGTTTTGTTTATTGCATTCTCTCTTTGCAATATATTGCAGTTTTTGCAATTTGTTGCGATATGGATGAATTGAAATCGGATCGAATATTAAAATGTAGATGAGCGGAGATTATTTATCGGTAATTTTGCAAGATGGCATTGAATTTGAATTAACTAATGACTATGGCGATGTTTTGTTCTGATTATACTGAGATATTTCCATGATGAAATTGGCCTTATTTGATGTTCACTTCGTCTGGCTAATTCTTTCTTTTTTTCTTGCCACAGCCAATTTTAGCTAAGTGCTGTGGAGTGGTCGAAATAGGGAAATCGATCGTTCTTATGGATTATTGGGGGACAAAAATTTTTCAGAGTGTATAGTTGTTTTTTTTTGACTAGTATGCAGGAAGTAAGTAGGCTTTTAATTAGCTGTAAATTTTTAGGGAGCAAAAGAAGTTACACAAAAGCAGTTGAGGGATATCATAGCGATCAATATTGGAGGACACGCTAGTGGACAGAATACGCCCGCAGGGCATGCGACGCCAATGGGTGGTATGGCACCTGGTGGTATTATGCCACAAAGACCGCCATATCCTGGTGCACAAATGAGTGCAATGCCAGGTCCTCATGGAGCTCCGACAGGGCAAATAGCACATCCACAGTTGCCGTACAACAAATTCATTCAGGCTAGTATTAAAGTGATTTTATTGTTTTCTAGAGCGCTGCAAACGAGATAAAATAGACGCTGATTGAACTGCTAGCAGATTTTCTAAGTTGAACGGTATATTGATGATTCGATATTTCCTTTTAATAATTGATTTGATGGTTTTTTAATTTGTGTTCGATGTTTTTTATTTCATTTTCCAATTAATAGTTGAATAGTAGCAGGAGAAAATGCTCATGATTTCATTCATGCCTCTTATTGAATGAGATTTTATTATGTAATTTGGACTGAAGATCTATGGGAAATCTTCTATTCGATAGCTGAAGATTGTCTACTTTGATGCATTCATCGAAGTTCGATTGCTTTGAAACTATTTTTGTTATTGGAATGTCAAATGATATGAGAAACTATTGATAGCCGTTGGTGGCAACAGTCTAGCGAGGAAAACATAAGATATATGTTCAGTAACACGTGGGACTTATCTGCTTGTAAGGCTACCTGTCATATATTAATTTGCCCGACATTGGTAAAAGCGCTGTCTAAGTGATCATTGATAGGATTTTCGAGACGATGATTGTGATAAGATGTTTATCTGATAAAGTCGAGTGGAAAGGGAGGTTTGAGGTTCGTTTCCTATCTGGGAAGCATTTGATATTTGGAGTTTTAGGCTCTATTTGCTCTGTGAAAAATGTGAGGGATAATTAAAAAGATTTAGCATTCGATGGGAAAAGAATGATTTGAAATGTTTGAGAAGTTTCAGCCTTTGTAAATGAATTTTCCCTCACTTCGATGAGTGTCTAGGTGTTTTCTGTGAATGGCTTTGGAAGGAATCGATATCGAAAGATGAATAATTTGTGGGAGATTCGAAGAACACTTCGATGTGTTCCCGGTCAAATACCCGGAGACGTTGAGATTTTATATCTGTCGAGAAGATGAGAATTTGTTTGTCGATAGTCGAATCACTACCCTTCTCGGCTTAAGATGCTTCGAGGAACTGCAAAACTGTTACCCAAAGTCTTCTAATAGTTAATTTGTTAGATTTTTTGTAATCAATATGAATAATTCTATGGAAAAAAGAAAATAGATGGTAATAAATAGTGGGAGGTTTAATATTGCTCTATAGACCTATATTTTTAAGATGTAGATCGCTACTTGTCGATTTAATTTCGCAGTGAATTATATTAATAATCATTTGTAGGGAATTGAAAAGCAGACGAAGATGGGGACTTCTTTGTTTGTATATTTTGATGAAAATAGTGTCGAAATACATAGAGGTGTAGAAGTCGAGGTAGGTAGTAGGCAGCATTGATAGGAGGAATCATCGATCAGAGATTTTTGTTTTTTATTCGTAAATTTCAATATGTGAGGGACGGTTGTGAATATAACGATACGCATTAGATGATTATATTCCGAGGGAATCTTCGCAAATGAAATTATTTCAGGACGTCCATAAAAGGTGAGGATGAGTTATTTCAGGATGTCCATAAAAGGTGAGGATGAGTTATTTCAGGATGTCCATAAAAGGTGAGGATAAGTTATTTCAGGATGTCCATAAAAGGTGAGGATAAGTTATTTCAGGATGTCCATAAAAGATGAGGATTCATTGTAGTATCCGCTAGGCGTGAAACATGCACCTCCGGTGGGAGATTCTCATTTCGGAGTAGTGTTCATACGATTCAATTATGTAATAGCGAATGATAACTGTTTTGGGGCTTATATAGTGAACATTTTAATTATCAAATGAGGAGAATATATCTTTCTGTGGCGTTTAATGCTTATCGAAAATAGCGAATTGCTCAGAGCATTTTGTACGAATCGAAGCTGAGCGAATTAAGTTAATTAATCATTAACACTTAATTAATCATCCGATTGAAATTATTTCGACAAAAGGTTATCAGATCAGAGGGAGTGGATGAAGTTTCCATGGATTCCCATTTAATTAAGAAAATGTTACTTTTATGCGTCATTGTAAGCGAATTAGAGTGGAATGTAATATCGGGTTCGATGCAAAAAATCTTCTTTTGCAGTCTTTTATTATTTAATTTTTAGATGTTGGATAAAGAGATCGGATTAAGGTAACGCCACAGCTGAGGCTTCCTCCGATACGGCTATAACGCATACCGGGCGTTATGACGACAGTATCGTGTTCCTCTCTGGGGTTTAGGGAAACCATAAGGAAGGGTTGCAGTTAAGATTTAGTCACATAGAGAGTTTTCATGGAGAAATGTTTTTAGCCAATCAGCGATTGTGATATGTCGATCAATGATCTTATTGAGCAAATACAATCGGATCGTTGGCCTGTGCCTCAGGGACATCGACCATTGCGAGCAACCGGAAGTGCACTTGCCGTTGCGGTCACTCTTCTTGAGGTAGTAAACGGTTTTGTTGCGATAAGAGTCTGCCACATTGAATGCAGAGATCTGCGTGACCTTAAGGAAGGGAACATGGTGGAGGTGCCACTAACACTTTTGGATTAATTTTTATTCTTGTAATGATAGGTTTGAGATATTTGCACTATTTATTACTGAGGTGAAAATGGCTTCAATAGGGGGGAGGGAGGGGAGAGGGACAAGTTGATAATTTATTGATAAGTTTCCGTCCTTGTTGTTGTTAGAGTGGCGATGTGAGTGAATTTTTTATGCGGCATTCAGACAGGAGGAGGGAGGAGGCTGAAACGGTGGAACACGACGAGTGGGGGAGGGAAAGGTCGAAGCGCTGTCTTCTCTTCGTTTACATATGAGGAGTTAAGGGCAAATATGAATTTGTGTTTCACACTTTATAGGATTTTGATTATAATTATTTTATGTGGCATAAAAGTTAGTTCAGCCTCTTTTAATTCAATGTCGTTGTTCTTTCGATGATGCAGTTAGCGTAGATAATGCAGATGGTTTGGATTCAGATGGGTATTTTTTGGTCTAAATATGATATTCGTGATACCATTGTGATATTCGTACATTGTATAAGATCATAACAGTTCATGCAGCACATGTTCTGAGCGTTGCAAGTGAATGCAGTTCCGTATGCTTTGATTATAGCATTGTTTGCGTCTGAGATATATTATTACTGGTAATTGCAGGTGTGTTTCCCAAACACAGGTGCACGTATAATGACGTTCATTGGAGGTGCTTGCACTCATGGACCGGGCGCAGTTGTCGGTGAAGAGTTGAAGAATCCAATTCGCTCATGGCATACTATTAAGGAGGACAATGCACCATATATGAAAAAGGTCTCCTCATTCTTTCTGCCTCTCCCTCACTTCTTTTTCCTCTTTTTCCGTCGTTTTCTTTGACGTCTATTAGAGATTTACCATCGTTTTTCGGGACGTTATGCTTTAAACGTATAGTTGGCATGTGTGAATGGTTTATTTATAGTGATGCAGCGAATCTGATATTATTGATCTTATCATGTGATCAACATATTCGTCGATCGTCGTCTTCGCTATTCATATCTTTTGCCGTCATCTCAGCAAGTGGAACTAAGTGTAAAAATTGTCCGATTAAGCAAATTTGGATCATTGAAGGAGGCCGTAACTAGGTGACGATGTACCGATAAAAACAGCAGAGGGTGGCTTTTGAATTTTAAGCAACTTCTGAAGCTTGTACCTAATATGTTAACAGAAAAATCTCATCAATTCGGCTGCTACAGAATGCCAAGAACATTGCTTTAGAGAGATCGTCTTCTCCATAATATCCGGTTTGATCGTTTTCCCGACGGGACCAGATTTGACCTGAGGCAGTAGTTTATAATGCGATAACTTGATTAAAGGCCACAAAGTTCTACGATGGACTAGGCGCACGTGCAGTTAGGAATGGTCACGTTATCGACATCTACTCGTGTGCACTCGATCAGACTGGACTCAATGAAATGCGGGCTTGCTTCAATACTACTGCTGGTGAGGAGATTTGTGCTGCCATATTGTTTGTTCGTGTAATCGTTGTTAAAACCTCTGCGGGTGCGAGATTGTGGGCTCTTTTGGAAATTCGGTGTTTTACGTATTCTTTCCTTGAATAAATTATTCGCTCGTGGAGGTGGACAGATCATTGCCGGTTATCACCTAATCTTTTTATCATTTTAATGAAGAATTCTGCGGCACAATTTATACCAATGTGTTTGGTCTTATCAGTTAAGAGTGTGGCATTTGAATTTTAGGCTCTGAAGCATAATTGAAAGAATCATTTGCTGAATTATTATTATTTTTGAGGTAACGTTGTGATGGGGGATAGTTTCAATTCGTCTCTCTTCAAGCAGACTTATCAGAGAGTATTCGAGAAAGATGCGAACGGAAATCTCAAAATGGGATTCAATGCCACTATGGAGGTTTGTGCTTTTGAGTTTGACTGTACTGCAAAAGATAAATTTACCGCTCTTCTACTTACAATTTCAGGATGAAGTTTAATCAAAAACAAGGATATATATCCTAAAATGTCATGGAAAATCGGCTACGGGTTTCTTTTCTAGAGTAGTATATTTTGAAAAGGAATTTCAGGTGAAGGTGGGTGGTGGTTTGAAGCTGGAAGGTATGTTGGGATGTTGTGCAAATGGTAATGTGAAGAATGCATGCGTGTCGGATACGGAGATGGGCATAGCGGGCACTTGTCAGTGGAGATTCTGTGCGTTATCGCCGAAGGCGACGGTTGCCGTGTTACTTGAAATCGTCGCTCAGGTGTGTGTGTACATTAATGAATTTCTTCCTTGCAAATTTTTTTTATTATAGGTAGTTTTTGGTGTCATTTTTGAAGAATATGAAATGTTAATGGAGGTTTTATTCGAACTATGGGACTTCCCATTCGAGGGAGGGTATTGTCGTTATGAGGGCGATTTCTCCCGAGAATGGGTATTGCTTGAAATTAGATACGAGTGGAAACCCCACATATGATTGGTGTCAATTTATGTTCGCCGTTGTTCGTTTTCGTATTTTATCGTTTCTTTTCACTTGGATTCCGTCTTCCTCACTGAAAATAAACTCATTTTATTGCACAGGTATCTTAGTTATTGTGGAAGAAGTGCGTGTTCTTAATATTTGTGGAAATATGGAATAGAGTTCACTTTTCCATGAGAATCTATAAGAATGTGAAGAAGCGTCGAGAAAGAGGGAATGATTGATTTTGTTGTTAAAAACATGAAAAGATTTTAGCATGGTGCCGCAATCCCTCAAGGTGCTCGTGGTATGATCCAGTTCGTAACCCAATATCAACATCCGGATGGCCGGAAACGAATCCGAGTAACGACAACATGCCGTAATTGGGCCGATTTCGCCACGCAGCAACCTCAAATTGCCTATGGCTTTGATCAAGTAAGCAGTTAGTGGTATAGCAGTAATAACTAACATATCAGGCTGATAAGTGAACATGAAGTGGCTATGCAGAGCTAAGCCTCATGCACGAATTCTTTAATGAGGATATTCAAACGTGAGGTAATTAAACTCTTCATGGTAGGAGTACGAGTTAATCAAGGCAAATAAATAGCTTAAGTCTAGGATTATGTTGATTAAGTCTTCCGATGTTTTCTACATGGCTGTTTGAAAAGCTTATCAATGCAACACACCGTTTTGCTTGTTTATATGAATTCGTGTCCTCCAATTCGATTTAGCGTACGAAGCAATGCAGCTGAATGCACGGAGTTTCATGTGGAGTGTAGAGAAGCACGAGGGGATAGGGCAGAGGATGGGGGATGGGACAGAATTATTTAGTTCTAAATAATATTCATGCATATTTTAAAATAGCTAATATGGAATGCATATTCTCTTCGTAAGCAGCGATTTTCAATGAAAGAATGCAAAGAAGATTCTCTCACTGAATATATATAATTAAAGGAAGCGGCCGCTGTAATAATGGCGCGTTTGGCATCGTGGCGTGCGACCAACGAAAACGATACTCCAGATGCATTAAGATGGGTCGATAGAAGTCTTATACGATTATGTCAGAAGTTTGGAGAATATCATAAGGCAAGCTGCTTATTTTCCACTCGAAGATTGTTCTCAGATGTTCGAGAATATTTGGGAGTCTAGTAGGGGAATTCTATGGAGAGGTTTGATTTTAGATTATTTTAAGGGTATTTTTTCAATTAAAATTATTTTTCGAAGGTTATTTATGCTATTTTAGGTCTTTATTTTAGATAATTTTCGATAGATGGAGTTAAAAATACAGAGGTGTTTATTTATTTCTTGTGGAATTTGCGAGTTTCAACTTGTGTGGTTTTTCTTGGATGATGGTAGTGGAGGTGGGGAAGGGTTCGGGAGGAAATAATGGAATAAGAGGGAGTGTTCTCTTGTGCAACATTTGCGTTTTGGTAGTTTATATCGGCAGTCTTTGCTGCTGCTCTTCTATTTAGGCGATCGATACATTTCTTAACGGAATTTGGTTTGCATTAATTGGTTGGTGGAACTTCTTAGCTATGTGATATAATTTATTCGAAAGAAGCACATCGTGTTTTCTTGATTAACGTGAATTTTTGAAGTTGTTTGAGAAAAATGGAGGGGGGAGGGAGGTATTATCTATGAAAAAATGGTAATGAATCGATTTACCTCTGGAAATTTCATATATATTTAAAGTAATTGAGAATACGCCTTTGTAAGACTTTTATTTGCTTCAATTTTTAAAATATGGATAAGTACCACATATGACTCATTGATTATTATTATTTCTTCGTTGATTATGGCTTATATGCACAATTTTTTTCCACTAAATTTTCATGTAATATCGAACGTGAGAAGAGGAAAATCTTTTATTTTTCAGTAGGAAAATAATTTTTGAGAGCTTAAGGTCATTATTGGGCTGATCCATTTATCTCTTTTTGTTTCTTTTCGTCACTATGAACTAAGCCGGAGAGGTTAGCGTGGAAGTGTTGTGATATGACATTCGAATAAGACATCGTCGTATCACCCGAATGTAGTTTCGATACCGAATGTCGAGGATATTGGATGCCACTACATTGCTTGCAGGATGATCCGTCGTCATTCCGGCTTTCCGACAAGTTTTCCCTCTTTCCACAATTCATGTTCCATTTGCGTCGCTCGCAATTCCTGCAAGTTTTCAACAATTCTCCCGATGAGACCGCGTATTATCGGTGAGTACTTCTCGAGTATTCGTTCATCATTCTCAAACATCTTTCATTTTTGTTTTGTTTTGATGCTTTTTCAATTGTACAATGATCGAAGGGTGGGGGAAGAGGGAACGGTGCCGTTGTGGATTTTTTGTTGTGAAAGTTTCAGTCGTCCATTATTTCAGTTATAGCACATTTAAATAAGTTGATTTTCTAATTTTTCTCCCTTTTTTCGTCCTCTCAACCCCTTACCCCCCTCCCTCTCCTCCTCCTCGTTTCTTTCCATCTCTTCCGACATTCCATTTTTCTCTGGAAAGCAGAACTTACTTGCGTACTCAAATAAGTTTGTTTGTTGGACAAAGAAAGATGGATAGTTTCATCTGTTGAGTATTGCAGATGTGAGCTTGACTGCAATTAATTGATTGTTATTGGCGATCGGTCAACGAACGGTTTATGCCGTCATATCTTCCATTTGAAGTGTCAGAGATATATCAAATAATTAGTGAATTTTTCTTAAATGTATCGAAACTAATAACGCAAAATGCAATTCAAACATTCATTTATAGACATATACTAATGGCTGAGAACGTATTAGAGAGTACAACGATGATACAGCCGGTATTATTTGCGTATTCGTTCAGCGGACCACCCGAGCCGGTGCTTCTTGACACATCGTCGATTCTTCCCGATCGTATCCTACTTATGGATGACTACTTCCATGTACTAATTTATCATGGCCAGGTAAGCTTAATGTTTTATTGAGATGAATATACCTACCTTTGTGATTGTTGATGACATAGGGTCTAGCGGATTTAGTTCAGAATTGACTTCCCTAGCGTTTGTTCCGCTATGTTTTTTTCCTGATGAATGAAATAGTCCACTCATTGTCGTATCGACCTTGTTTATTTTTGCTTAAAGATGTTGTTTTATATATTTGACCCATATTTTGAGGTCAGGTTTTCAATTTTACCTCTTAGTTACATAAAGGAGGGTTGTGGTTATCTCTGTAATGAGAAAGGTGTCTTTAATCGTGGTTGGATTGTGAGTTGCACTTTCTTTCCATTTCGATTGCATGAAATATTCATGAAAAAATCTGTCAAATGGCTGTTTTTTCTGGATATCGCATGGCAGGTAATCGAATGCATCTTTGAGCTAGTTGCCGTTGGATGAGTTGTAAATTTCGAATATTACCTCAGTTTACCTTTTTTGAAGTTATTTTGCCATATGTGCTAAGCGTTGAATGAGATGAAGAATGATATGTTTGCAAAAACTTTATGAACGTGATAGATACATTATAATTCATTGAAATGTAATAAGTGATAAAATTATCAATTTTGCTGATAAGTTTTTGATATTTGACATGATAAGGACGGTGATAGTTAGTGCTGAAATTTCGGGATGTCCGAAGATTGATCGGCTGTTATGTTTAATGAAAGCAATGTTGATCTTTTTGTAACACCTAGGCAACCTAGGTGTATGATATCCTTGTTGCATACTATGAGAATGTTGTCCCAACAATATGAGCGTATCATCCGTAATGTGTAATCAACAGGATAACTGATTGATGAGGAAATTGGTTTGTGCGAACGGATCATGTTTGTTTTTTAAAGACGATAGCAGCATGGCGAAAGATGAACTATCAGGACGATCCACAATATGGCGCCTTCAAACAGCTACTTGAAGCGCCTGTTGCCGACGCGGCTGCTATTTTACAAGAACGTTTTCCGATGCCTCGATATATTGTTACTGAATATGAGGGATCACAGGTATAGTGTGCATAGGCAATTTGCTGTGTATGTTTTGGGCGCAATAGATCCGCTATTTAGCTCAGTTAGGTATATTTACATTGAGGAACTGTAGGGCATCCTTCATATTATATTACCTCAGAACGGGGGGGAAAGAGTTGCAGTTGCGTTCCTCTAAGTTTATATTATTTTCAGTTGTTTTTCTATTTTCCTTTAGATTTTCTGTATGTCAGAAAATAGAAACAAGAGGGGGTGCTTACACTTAGAGAGCATGAGAAACTGCCACTGTATTTCGAAGTTTTCATTGAGAGCATATAGCATTTTAGGGTTCCAAATTATTAATGAAATTATTCTCATTGAGGTGGTCTCATTAATATTATAATTTGATTTCATTCATTAGTTATAATTATCAGGTTCTTATTCATATTAAAGATTAATCAACTTTTTTTTTTATTTTAGGATAAATGGAGAAAATATTTTTCGGTCGACTATGAGGTGATTGATGATTGATTTAGAGAATATTCTTTCATAAGTGTTTATGAGATCTGATTTTTGTATAATTATAGGCACGATTTTTGCTCTCGAAGGTGAATCCATCGTTGACGCATAATAATCCATACGCAGCGGTTCGTTGTTTTAGTATTTCACGTTTTATTTCATAGAAGTAAGTGCTCTCGTTTTCTTTTTATTTAGTTGGCAATTAGCAACAGGTTAATTAATGGATATTTGTACGATGAGTTAATGATCGCCTACTGTGTTGATTGTTCATTTTTGATGGAGATTTCCAATATTTGGTCAATTTATCGTGTGCTACTTAGCGAAAGCATCCTGAAATTCTAACTTGGTTACTTAGATTGAGCACTGAGCCGTTTATCAAATCACTTGTGAAAGAAAAAACATTGTAGTAGCCACTGTAAGGAAATGATACACACGATTTGTAAGGTACTGGTTTCCTTCCTTTAAAATATTTTTTGTAGGCATATGAAGGCATATGGAGAAGGTTTTAGGCAGTTGTAATGGTCACATCGTTTTTTTAATCTTTGCACCGTTTATTGCTGTTTGATGAAGATTCTTTTGATGATTTATTATATGGACATAAAGAGAATTTAGGAAGGAGGCGCGCCGGTGTTTACGGACGACGTCTCGCTACAGGTATTTATGGAACATCTGAAAAAATTGGCCGTATCATCCTCCACATAAGGATCGAAAATTGAGTGATTCAGTTACGTACTGAGTGCTTTTTTTTGTGATATGATTACTGATATGATAATCTTACCGATAAGAGGTACGTTGTTGTTTTGTGGGTGTGAATTTTATTTATTTCTTTCTTTGCTATCGATTTGAGCTCCACTTTCGGTCTTTTCGCTCTTCAGTTGAATTCTTATGCGTTCTAATCGCCTATTTTCATGTATTGTTGATTTTAGTAGAACCATTAATATTTATTGTGCTTTATATGTTTATCGGAATCTTCTTCTTGAAGATATCTCAATGATTATGGAATATATTCAGGAGAGATAGGCGATATTTACGCAAAGACCGTTGAAAGAGGGAATACTTTTGTATGATATACAAGGTGGATGCCTCATGAACACAATGCCCAAATTTCTGATATAATTTTGAAGTTTAATTTGTGATTGGCATTTTAAAGGTAAGGAATTGAATTGTGGATTGTTCATAGAGGGAAGAGAAGAGGGATGATAAGGATATGAATGTGGGGATGGTTGTTTGCATTTGTAATTGCATTAATGATTTTATGAGGAACACACGAATCTAATGACTGATGTTTTAAATGAATTTATTCTCTCGTTGAATGGAAACTCTATGAGATGAAATGTCGATGATGGTATTTGTTTTTGTTCTCACGAATATTAGGGAATTTTTTAAATTAAAGTCTTAAAGAATGCAAATTATTCATCACAGCAGTATTTATTCCACTTGATCTCCGATTGCTTATAAAATTTTGAAGAGAGGGGGAGAAGTTTATAACGTTAAGATTTCATTAATTAGGGGAGAAACGATAGGTTTTCTTGAATATGATTACAAATACGATCATTTGCTTAAATTACGAATGAATAAATCGATTAAATTACTTAAATCATAATTAAAAGTTTAATTTTTTCTACGATCACATATTGTGAATTCCTCAATTGCATTTAAATTCAGCAGAAAAGCGGAGAGGTGGAATGATTTTCTCAGTTCTTCTAACGGGTCTAATTAGGTGATAGCAAATGTCGAAAGTTAATTTCATAAGAGGGTTTATTAATTCACGTTAATCATTATGAAATGAGAGAAAGATGGTAGTTATTTTGATTCTTTAACGACAATCCGAAAGATGGATATTTATGAGATCATTCAATTTTCATAAAAAATTCCCCGAGATCGATGCTCACGGTGCATACTTTACTGTTTCCTCAATGATAGCGGACTTCAGCACTCATAGCGATCGATGCTATTTATTCTTTAAGAGGTTCTCAGCTTTCTTTAGATTGATTCTTTTAAAATTATTATTTCGATATTTCGGTAGAAAAGTTACTCGAATACTAAATCTAAGTATATCCTAATTATAGAGAAATTATCTTATGATCATTTGAGAGCAATGCTCTCTGATATATAGTGTTAATGAACGTAGGTGATCGAATTTTCACGTTATACAAATATATCCTTAAAAAAAAAATTTCTTCTTTTAGGAGAGGGGAGAGATGAAGATATTATGAATGTTATTGCAATATGAATTTCATCTGCTCCATCCTCGTATCGTCTCCTCGTTATCCTCAAAGAGAGGTCTTCAAATTGACTTGAATCGATAAGGCATTCATTAAGAACAAATATCTCTTCGTATCGCACTATACTTCCATTTAGTGGAAGGTCTAAGGTGGGATGAAGGTAAGAGATTCCCGGTGGGTTAATACTGACGATTTAATTTATTCAACAAAAAAAAAAGAATAAATTATTTGAAAGAATTTATTCTTCTATTTATTTTTTCCCACATCTTTTTTTGTTTGCATAGCATAATCATAAGAGCTATTGAGCATTCTATTCGATACGCATTTTTCTTGATTTATTAAATGGACCGCTCTTAGAGAAGAATATAACGTAGCGTTTAGAAACGATAGGTTAGGCGTTAAGAAAAATGACCGTTAAATAACTTTAACGTTGCAATTAACAGATGAGAATGAGCCTGAGGTCAAAGCAGCATTGAAGTCAATGAATTTGATGTCGTGAAGTTCCCCACCTCACATGAAATAAGCCTCAGCTGATAGTTCACCAGCGAATAGATTACGCTGGAAAGAAGGCGGAAGCAAGATCGTTGATATTTTTTCAACGTCTGAATGGAGCTTCAGCTTAGAAATATTTTCACATTAACTCAAGATTAGTAATATACTATGTGATCATCTCTGGAATTCGAGAAAACTGTTACTGAGTGATTTAGATCGCTTTCATCATCTTGTGGTAGTGATTTTCGTTGATTAGAGTCGACCATACGGTGACATCTGGTGAGTGAGGGGATCCTATCGATGCCGAGTAACGCTATTCGATGAGAATATCATCGTTACGCAATAATATTCCTATGATCTTCCCCTTTCATTGAAATATTGCAAGTTTATCGTACATATATCGTCGTTGTCCGTCGATTGTTTAATGCGAACAAACAGCGATACTTAATTGAACGTTGTTAAGGAAGTAAAGTGCAAAGCACTTCGAGATTGCGATATACTACGATGGAATCGTTGTTGAAAATACCACAAGGTGCCAGTGAAACCAACTGTTTTTGATAAGGCTCACTTCTCGCAGTTAAACTCCTGTCTTCGCAGTTTCTGACACATCCATGAAGCCTTAATGAGTTCTCTTCTTATCGATCATAAAGTCATGATCCTCGATATGGATATTTTGGGGTTACATATATACTTATATATTTATATATTTATATTTATTTTTATATATATAATTACTGCCTCAGCTGTCTTTTGAAACCTCAAGTTTCTGAGCCTATGTAGTGTGTTATTCAAGGTAATACAGTGTAGCACAACACAGTTCTATTTGAAAAAAAAATTATGAAAGGTAACCGGAAATAAGAAGGAGCAAAGTTGATTTTTATTGTTGCATAAGCGTAAACGAAGAATTTCAGTTGATCGTAGAATATTCCACCTTTTTATCTGCTCACCTGCGATATTCAAATCACACTGAAATGGTTTTGGGCTTAGGTTGTGCTTGCTATATATACTTAAGGTGAAGCTTGAGTGGCAATATTTGCTGTCCAGAAGGTAACTTGCAAATTTAGCTTATATTTAGACCTAGTTTAGCCAGCTGACACTGATCAAGTTTGACCACGTTTTGACCAAGTTTAAGTCAATATGAAGGATCCGGAATGGCGAGCGAGAGAGAAGCAAATATGAAGAAAGTGGATTTACACGAGAGAATACCTCCCCAAATGAAACAAGAGAATAGTAAAAATATGCGTCAGAAATCATTATTAATAATAGTTCTATATGAGCTAATTTAGATGTTATATTTCCTATGAGGACCATTGAATTTGAATTTAGTTAGTTAAGAAGTTGATTAAAGACTTCAATTTGAAATAATACTAATTAACGTATCTATCAAAGCTGTTGAACTTTCATAAACGAATAGAAAATGCAAATTTCTCAGTATTTATTAAATAGTAAATTAATCTCTTTAAGTGACCATAGTTGAGAGCCGAAACTCAAATTGAATAAACAAATATGCTATCGATAAATTCAAAAAACCAGTTAAAGTGTTGTGCAAAATACACCTATGAATAATAGTAATGTCACTTACATGCTATCATATTGTCGAATAGCAATGCAATTAATTAATTTTGTTTCTTAATTAACCGGTCGGTCTAATGCAATTAACCGGTCGGTCTAATGCAATCGCTTAATTGCATGTGCATATTTTATACCCATAAAATTAAATGCTTAATGAAACGATTGTGTATTATATAATTACGTAGATATTCGGTGAATATTTATACGTACTTACTTACTTATATACTTACTTACTTACTGCATATATATATATGTATATGCATACTTACTATGCATATATTCATATCAGTTAGTAATCATTCAAATTCTTAGAGAAATAACCTCCCGATCTGAAATAATATCTCTTCTATAGGTTATTTCAACGTTGCGAAAATTTTCCACCTTATGATCGCATTTTATATCGATCGCATCGTTATGTTTTAACTCGTCTTGCATTACAAATTATCTTATGATTTATATGCATGGAAACTTAAGGTCTCAACGATGATTGTGAATGACGTTCGGAATTCATTTTCAATTGGTGGGATCTCGCGATATGGCCTTCATTCGTCGTTTCCCTCATGAATGCGTCGTTATCGAACGCATTTCTATATGACTATATGAAAAGCAGCAGACAACTATTGGAATGAAATAGTGCAGCTCCTACGAATGATGTTTGCGGCTGTGTAAGAGGCGATCAACACACATACACACTCACACGTATACACAGCCTAAGGGCTCGTTTCCTTATGAAGTAAGACGCACACATCGCCGCACGCGAGCCTTAAAGCTGTGTATCGACGTGATAGACAACACTATATCGACGGGGCAGCATCAGCCGGCTAGCGGCCCCCTGGCTTCTCTTATTCGCAACGGCAAGTTTTCCTCGTTCATTTCGACGTATGCTCGCACACATATATTTATGTTTATTTGTACAGAAATGCTTCTATATAATTACTTGACAGTCTATCGTAGTCTTGCCCTACCACCCCATCCACTTATCTTCCAACCAACTCTCCTTTATTGTTCTAGTTACTACTGTTAAAAAGAGCACCGTTGAGGCATAAGAGCGCTTTCATAGTTGGGCGGTAGGTTGAGGCCTCGAGCCGATCGATGCTTGGCTAGCTGCTACTCGTCGTGGTCGCCATATTTTGCTCGGCGTCCCATTCAGGCGAAACCGACGTCATTTGAGTGTGCAGGCGCGTTCGGTTCCCTTGATGCTTTAAACAAGGTTAATTTAAGATCATTGCCTCATATACGCTCCTCATATCTTCGAAACTTTCTTTTGCTTCAAAATTCACTTCTCATCAGCGAATATGAGCATTAACAACGAATCCATCGTCGATAGCGAATATTTCTCTACTAAAGAGTACTTCTTTTATTGTCGAAGCTCCCTCTTTCGTCTAGAGCTGATCGGTGATTCCAGCGAAATATATGGATACGAAATTATTCAAGTAACCGTAGAAAAGTAATATATTATTGTGGCAGTGGGTCATTTCCCTCACAAATAAATCAGTTCTTTCAGGAGTTCCTTCCCCCCTCCTCTCCCACTGACAGTTTATGCCGGACACTGGCAGGTGGTTAGAAAGGATTAAAGGAGGAGTGATTACATCGCATTGTTGATAGTGAGCCCAGAAATTGACTTGTTGACTTGTGTTGCCTAGCATCAAGTAGTGAGATGATGGATAATCATATTCAGATGCACAATCCATGTCCGCTAATTACTATTTTGATGCAAATAACTTGATGCAATCGTTAATTATATTCAATTTCTTTTCACAACGTTGTTGGACCTACACAGCAATCAACTCATTTATTTTTATTCCATTAAATGCCTCAGTATACGCATTGATGATGTTCAACCGGAAGTGTTGAGCGATACGCTATTTATCGTCCCATTTAAATGATTCCACTAATGGGGCTCATCATTCAGTTGAAAATAAGAAAGCAATATTTAGACCGCAGCTAAAGACAAGTGAAGAGCTTAGCGCGACCAGTGAGAAGCTTAGCTCGAACTATGAAATGTTAAGTGCACGTTGAGCATAATCAAAATGTTCAAGCATGCTAACCATTAGAGTATTTTACGAAATTCTGATGTCACCTTATGGTAATACTAAAGCTAATCCTAATACTAAAGCTAATTTTAAATGGCGATAGGAAACGTCTCAAAACGACTGAAGTTCTTGAAACGTTTGAAGTTAATAATCTATATTTTAGTTCATGTATTAGTATTTATAAGAAAAAAACTATATATTACTAACATATTTCATCTTATATATCGCCATAATACCTCGACTCAACGATCGGCCATTCCGCTTAAATCAGATAATATCGGTCTATCCATTTGCAATAGTATTTGTGCAATTTCGCATTGTTGAGTTCATTTGCAACTATTTGAGGATATGTTTAATGTCGTTTAGATTTCATACGTTGCACTGTTGAGCTCAAGCGCCTTATATATTTGTTTAGGTTGATGAGCTGCTGCGGATAATATATAGTAGAGATCTCATTCGAGGCGGATATTGGTTAGCGGGGGTTCTTTTTCCATTCTTGTAGAGAGAAAATAAATCATATTTTCAAGTAATATTCTTATTTCTTTAATAGTTTAAAGGTGCTGCTCATTCGAAAGAGTAAGTGAGTTTTTCTTTAAAACTTCCCTGACATCAGCTTTCTATTAATTGTTTAGGTTTGTGCATTCTCTCCTTAGGAAGACGGTTATGATCGGAAACGAACCCACTGGGTATCTTCACTTTTCCCCGTCGAAACCGCTGTATTACCTATTGGATAACGTTCTCCTCATCCTTCACCCTCTCATCATAGTATCTATTTGCACAACTCAGACACAGTAACGATGAGAAATTAGCTTGTCATCTTTCATGAGACATATTTGTTCATTAGATCGGATATTTGCAATTAAAAGAGGAACACTGAGAGAGAGAGGGAGAGGCTTAAGAACGTTATACAAACGTCGTTGCACTTTTTCCATTCTTTCAGCAGCTTTTCTATTCAACAAACGTCTTAAACGGCTTAATACTAAAGCAGCCTTTTATGCATCATTAGCGATATGTACCCTTTTGCGGATATGGTCTATATGGGGATTTCGACTCACTGAAAATGATCAATGCAACTATTCTCTATGGAGTACTCTAACTTTCATAGATAATTTTGTTTTAATATGCTCAATGATGTTTTTTTTTTAGTTTTTAGTAAGTAATTTATAGTATAGTCTAAAATAATAAACCTACGAATATTTCATATAATATATTGGGTGGGACTCATTTTATGGAAGAAAATCCTCGCAAACCACTAACGTATACTGATCAAAAATGGATAAACGCCTTGATCCATTTGATATTTAACTGAACTATGAAGTTAAATTCTATGTGAATCGCCGTTTATCTCAACAAACATAATAAGGCAATATTATATCTATATCTGTCCGACTACATTTTTGTTCATTTTCTAGCTAGAATTGAGCATACGTTAAATATACCTC
The DNA here is from genome assembly GCA_037576465.1 of Parascaris univalens. NCBI lineage: Eukaryota > Metazoa > Nematoda > Chromadorea > Rhabditida > Ascarididae > Parascaris > Parascaris univalens. Next base: position 179,503,631 of record CM075173.1, on the reverse strand, counting down.
TAAGTAAGCCTGATTATTGCCATAATCCTGAAATATTCCATAAAATTCAAATTGCAACGACCATCTTAAGTGAAAATCAAGCAAAGTTCTTTCATTCGACGTGTTGCCCGGCCTATTTCAGAAGATACAACTCATTTTTATTCACAGTGATGTATTACTTTTAATTATAATATATGGTTAAGGGAGAAGTGGAGGTTATAATTCAACGGACACGTTATTTCTGGATATCAGCAATTGAACTATTAAAGCCTTACCTCAAAGAGCGCTTAATAAAGCGAATGAAACGTACAAAACGCTCAAATATAGAGAAATTGCCGTGGGTGAATTCGATAAATGACTATAATGACGTTGAAATTTTTGCTCAATTTTCTTCTCCCGTGAGAATTATGAAAGCGTTGAAATTATTCTCATATGAAAATTACAATGAATTCATTTTTCATCATCGAGGCGTTCTTTTTTTTAATGTACATATATTTAAGAAACACAATATGCGCTTTTTAAAAACGGAGATAAATTAAATTTTAAATAACATGAAAAACGCATCATATGCGCAGATTATCCCATGCATTTGCATAAGTATGTGCGCATTTGTCTATATACTTTGGGCGCTTTCGTTTTGCTAATTCATTAGTGCTAAAATCCACATTGGTTCAGCTAGAAACATGAACCACTGTGGAGAATCTTCTCCGTCGTTGCCGAAGATCAAACATTACTGCTTCATTAAATATCCTCCCAAAAAAACCTTTCTTTCAAATATGAGTGGGCTTTTCTTGAAGATAATGATAAATCGTAATGGAGAATTTCTAATGAAAGTACTGCTATCATCAGCTGCAGGAATCTCTCATTTTCGAGGGCTGGCGAGGGGGGAAGGACTAGAATTCTTATAGTTTATTTTGTTTTCTTGTTGTAAGCTTTAATCAAAAAAAAAAAACAAGAAGTGAAGATTTCCATTTTCTGTAAAAGTGATGAAGTGAATGTTGAGTCTTCGACGATCACTCGAATGTGATCTTTGGTGGAATTTTACTTGCGCTGGAATAATCCTTGAAAAATGTCTTTTCTTTTTGGACGAGAGGGGGAACGTTCGACGAAAGGAGATTTTTCAATATTAGTATCATTCACTTCGTCGTTCCACATGAGCTCTTCGTTATTTATTCTCTTTTCTATTGTGTTCTTCAAAATTAAACATTTAAAATAGTGGCAGACATTCATATTTCTCTCTTTTTTATATTAGAGGGGAATAAATTTCCTTTTTTTTAAATCATAAATGAACGATTGCAAAAAAATTGAATTATATAAAGGAATTTTTTTTTTCATAAATTATTTTCCATGAAAATAATTATTGTTTATCATTTCTTAGTCAGTGATAATTGTTAAGATATATCAGTAATGATAATGAATAATTAATTGCTAATTATTTGAATTTTACTTATCTTTAAGGGTATTTAAGATGATTCGTAACAATAGAAGTATCCGTCTCAGCACTTAATTTTTATTGTTTATTTATTTTTTCCAATATTATCATTAAAGCACTATTTGTAATCACATAAGTAATATCTATTGGGACTGGAGAAATAAAACTCCTTTTGTTTGAGTATCTTAGAGTCGGGAAAAAGAAACAATCTCTGACATTTCTGAGACCGGTCCGGTAGTCATTGTAATCTGAGACCGGTCGGTAGTCATTGTAATCTGAGACCGGGTCGGTGGTGCTTGAAATAATTCGTTTCCAAGAGTTTATTCTCATATTTTTTTATTTTTTTAATCTATAAAATGAAATATATTTTTTAGAAAAAATGGAAATTATTTCTTTTCATTTTTTTTTGTAATATCTCTTTTATTCAATATTTATTCCTCTATGTCGATTATTAATTATTCTTTGCTTAAAAGAGAAATTATTAACTAAGAAGTAAATGAGAGTGGAAATTATATTTTCTTCATCATAATGTATATATTGAGAATTCAATAGTAATTCAATAGTACAGAATTCAATAGCAGAATTCGTTGTTTATTTATTCTAATCATTGGCAGTTATTATGAGATTTATCTTTACTGTTGTTGAATTAACTTTGTTAACTTTAAGAAGTTTGGAAAATATTCACGTGACAGCACACCGAGATTTCATTTGACTGAAGATAAATTTTAAAGAAGTTATTTTACAAAAAAAATTCAAAATATATTATTATACAATAAAGATTACTTTTATATTTTAATGACCGGCAAATTTTAGTGAAGAAATGGTACTTTAGATTTTTGGTACCTTTCTTTTTTTTAGTTCGAGCTCGAAATTACAGGATTATCTACGATTCATAGTTAATTATTTAATGGACAGTTTATTGCTCTTCATTATTGCTCAAATTCTATAACTTCCAGTAAACGCTAAATAACTTGGCTAAATCCATGAATAAACAGGTCGAATTTTGCGCTTATTAGTCGCCGCTCTCAATGGACTAAGCATAATGGAAAACGAAAATCACCATAAGGAATCGCATTTATTTAGAATTCGATAGGCATTGCGTTTAGATAAACTTTCAAATGCCACCGATAAGAGCTGAGCGAAAAAGGGTGATTCCTCTAAGAGATAATATTACTTTTTAATATCGTAAAATAAGGTTTTTAAATGATTCAGTGCAGTTTACATCTCCAGACTGTTTTAGGATAATGTTATAGCGGAAATTAGGTCAGAATGAATGATAGATTTCTCCACTCCGAATGAAACAGACAAAATCATTCAATCTTTTTTTGCAGTCGGGCTGACGAAACGCAAATTCATGAAGGAATAATTTATGAGGCTTAAATATCAGCATTGTCGTTTGCAGATATATATCATTGATGAAGAGAAAGAATTTCGGACCACTTAATGGCTCTGGAAAATGCCGCATTTAATGCTGCAGTTGCAACTAAATGACGCTCTCTTTATATATAAATATATATATTTGAATGTAATACGGGGTATATATATATAATATATGTGTAATTTGGGGTAATAATCAAGTGTGAATAAAAAAGCGCTAAATTTTGCCAGTTTCATAAGAAATGTTTATTATGAGGCATTTGTTTTGAACGTGACGATTTTTCGGCTTGAATGTCTCTCCTCGCAGAGGTCGGCTTATCGGACACCATTGAAATTATGATGTTTTATTAATTTTTCTGCCGTTTTTTCGGATCATTCAGATTGCGGTGGAAAATGAAGTTTTTTCTTTCATTTCTTTCGAATTTCCTCTGAATGATTTTAAAGCAATCAAAGATATTTATTATGGGGCAACTTTCGATGCCAATAATTTTTATGAACCGTTTTAATGAGAGCTCATAACAGCTATGAAGAGAGGAGGAACTTTCACAGACTTTTTTCTCGGCGGATGAAGAAACAGAAATGAAATATGAGCTAACTGCTAAATAATTAGTCATCGGGGGTAGCTGAATGAGGTATTACAGCAGCGGAAGCTGCATCTTTTCAACGCAGTAATCATTTATAAACATTCTACGGAGATATGAATTTGATGAAACGTAACGAGGGGGAAAGGAGTGCAAGGAGGTTAAGTAGCAAAATCGAGAGAATTTACGCTTTATCGACAAAGCATGGGTTGTTTAAAGCGTCCTCTGTTGCTATAGCTTGATTGACTCCCTTGTTGGCGTTGCGATTGGCTTGATTTTTAACCCAAAGGAATTTCTTAAAGAAAACAGTATCATTAGTTTGCATCGCAAATGATGGGATCTAAAATATAACTCATGCTTTACAAATATGGGCCGTGTGATGAGAAATTTTTTCGCACGAAATCATAGAAATTCGTGGATATATATATATATATATATATATATATATATATATATATATATATAAATTACAAATTATAAATTCATAATAATACGACGGATCTATAAGTCCGTTTTGAGGGAAATCGCTTTAAAATACCACCTAATCAGAATTTTCGATTCAACAGACCCTAAATCGTCACCATCAAATGACGCAAAATTCATATTTTTACAGCAGCAGACTTAAGTTCTTGCGATTAAATAATGCCGAAGATCAAACGTATTGAACATTGTTGGATGTTCACTCGAAAACAAATAAATACATTTCAGCAAAATCCTTTTTTATGCCTTTTTTCTTCCTTATCTTGCCCAATCTAATTCATCTCCTTCATTCTTTCTCTCCCGTTATATCGTCCCACTTTCTGTGTTTTTCTTTCGCGTTTTTGTTCAGTTTTGTGCAGTTATTTTCACCATTCACTAAGATTAATAAACAGCACAATAATTCAGAGAGAATTTTCGATCACAAAATTCAGAGACAATCCAATATCATTTTTATGAAATCGTTTTATCCTATAAGATGAGGTGGGAAACTGAAAGTCATAAGTGAATGCTTATTTTATATTTATTCTATTTCATTATTGCCATATGCTTTACGCATAACGAACCACCAAAATACTGAAAAAAGGTCAGCAGATATTCTATACAAATTCATAGTTGAAACGGTTAGGAAACGGAAAGAACAGGATAGACCAACCGGTTGCTCAACCCGCCTTTTACGGAATAATTTATTCAATTCTAAATGAACCTGTTCATCATATCGCTGAATTCTCCTCCCTTATGCGTTTGCACTCACATATGTATCACATAAATATATTACGTATTTAAAGCGCTCAACGAACAAAGCTCCTTTAATATTGTTACAGTACAATATTTTATAGCTTATTATTATAATTGATTTTCTACAAAAAAATATTTCTTAATTAGGGAAATTTATTTGAGTGATCCACTCATTAAATCATTTAACGTTGAGAATTTTGTGCTATTGATGTAATCTTCGTCGATTTTCGGAGAACTTTTATCTTTAAGAAAAAAACTTTGAAACTTTCTTCAATTTTAAATCCTTTTTTAAGTATATTCTCGTTGATAATCTATTTTCATCGATGAAATTAAAGATTTCATACATTCTCCTTGTCTAGATGCATTCATTGTTCCTCGTGTAGTGTAACTTTATGTACAAACAAATACTCTTATTGTATTATTGAGTTGTTTGTTGTACTGTGAACGGCAAGGAAATTAATTACTTCAGCAACGAAGCAGCATATAACGTTGTTTTTAAAGACAACAGTATATTGTAAGCCACACTGTAGATATAGTGGTATGTTATCAGTTTTACAGTTAATAAGACCTCATATCATATCGTCGAGAAGACGGTATATTACTGATTACACAGTCAGTAAAATAGATCAGTTGGATAGGTGAATTCTTATTTTTGGGAATTATATGAATAAATATTTTCATAAATTTCAGAATAATGCATGAGAGAGGACGGCGCAATGTGTTGAGTATATTCATCTTGCTCGTTGTGGTATTATACTCGGTTGATGGTACCGTTGAGGTGTTCACCAATCATTTCCACGTACATACAAAGGTACCAGGTGCGGCAAATGCACATAAAATTGCAAAACGTCATGGTTTCATCAATCGTGGATCGGTAGGATTTATTCTTTGCTCTTTTTATTTATATTAAGGTGATGGTCTATTATTAAATCTAAGTATGTTTAAAAAAATGACAATGCAAGTAGCAAATCTCGATCAGAACACCCTCATTTACTCGTTTCTGGATTCCACCTATTGATTACCTACCTCGGCAATTCAGATCGTTTTTTTCGCATCATCTCATCCAAATAATTTTGTATGCATTAAAGAAGCACTTATTGACTCTTAGTTATGCAAATGTGAACAATAGATACACTCTGCAATATTATTATTTCATGGAATTTTTCATTGAAAATCATTAAAAGAAATTATAAGCGTTATTGGAATCTCAAAGGATACCTACGCTGATCGAACAACGTTTAAAATCTTATCGACTAATAATTTCGTTACGATTCTATGGGACTTGAGCTTTACGATGGAAATTTCTTTCTCAGTAGATCTCAAATTGCAATTTTTTCTTCGATGTTCAAACTATTCCAAAGAGAAATCGACAATTGGATTCTAAGTTCATAATAATACGATGATAAGTTTAAAGGCGAATTTTGAGAGCGATTTATATATTTCTTTGAATTTCTCTCACTGAAACAAAAAAACGTTTACCTATATTTTCAATTGTTATATATTTTACCTATATTTTCAATTGTTATATATCCAGTCTGCGGAATAAACCGGAATAAACCAGAATAAACCAGAATAAAACAGAATGAACCAGAATAAACCGGAATAAACCATTTTTCTACCTTTATCATTTCATCATTAGCGTCCGTGCGGAATTTTTAATGCTGAAACGAAATTATCGGCGAATAAAATCTATTATATTCCCCAAAGTGTTCATAATAAAGTGTAAATTAATGCTTTAGACACTCAATAAATACTCAAAATATTTGCCGCAATAAGAGTTAATATTAATATAAAATATTCAACTATGAAAGTTGACGAGTGCAGTCGATTTATAAGTTCTTTTTGTTTTTCATTTTCTCTGAAAGGATGCTAATTCCATAGCGAAAACGTCTCATGAGACTTTCGAGCATAAGCTCAACGAATATTCTCAATGATGGATAATATGTTGTATGAATTATGCTAAGTACACTGGCAATAAAAAAATGGTTCGAGTTCATTGCACCATTTCATTTATTGATTTTCATCTTTGATGGCATCGTTTCGATGCCTATTGGCCTTTTGATAGCATCGAAACGATGCCGTTGTCTATTCGAGCTATGACCATTGAGGTAGTACCACAATGGTCATAGCTCATGCTTTACAAACAGTTAATTTTTTGAAAGGTAAGATAAGCCTATGGATTGAATATTACTATCGAAATAAATCACTTCTACGGGAACGAATCACTGATGTTTACTTTACCGTGGTAATGTTTGACCAATAAGCTATTATGGGTTTTTTTTGTGAAAACTAACATTAATGAAGGACATCTATTTCCTATATCCTTCAAGGGGGATAACATATTTGAAAGTTCTTTTCATAACAAAATTCAATGAAAATCGATGTATAAGCCTTCCAGAAAAAAAGAAAAAAACAACCGAAGAGAGCTCCATGAAGTCATAGTTAAAAAAAAAAATGCTTGCATGAGCTCAGCTGCAGCTAACGCTAAATGGATTTTTCATGCATATACCCTTTTCATTAACGCTCACTGAGCAGTATCCATAAGGCACATTAGCTAGCAGTTCCGCTTCATTTGTTATCCATTTCTGACATGTATTCAGGATTCTTGCAATTCAACTTCATACTGGGGTTATTCTCAACCATATTATTTTCAAGCAATAAGAATAAAGCAGCTAAAAGTCAGAAAAGAATTGTGTACATGCATCTATGAAGTTGTACGTCTATTCGCAATTTCTTTTCATATATATGACAAGGATTATTTCCAGCGATTTCATGCCTTCGATTCCATTCCAGGATTTCCATACTTTTGATGAAATTATCCACAGCAGTAAATTTTAAATGCGAAATTCAACAGTATTAAAATTAAGTATCGTCCGAGATTAAATCACTCAGTTAATGAATTCTTTTTGAGGTGCTTGGCTCTGAGACCGAATGGCATTTTGTACAGCCTGCATTGTCGCACGCTCGTACGAGGAGATCGATTGCGCATCATTTGAAACTAAAAAACGATGAGGACGTAAGCCTTAAAGAGAATTTTCATATTTTATCATTTCCGTTTAAGTGAATGTCCAATTTTTCGATGTATAATTTCTACCGATTATTTAATTTTATTTCGGCGTTCGCACAAAAAATTCTCATTTTTTCTATGAATTGAAGCGCTCGCCAGAAAAATAAAAATTCCAATGATTCATATATCGCTTATCAAGTAAGTTCATTAGATCGTCACAATTGAACACTCTGAAATGGCTTTCTTACAGATCGCACATGTCGAACAACTTATCGGATATAAACGGACGAAACGTGGATATAGGTGTGCATTTAAGAAAAATCGCTTATAATGTTATTTCTGCAAAACCTCAGTGTGGGATTTTTTTGTACGGTACAATTTTGTACATTAAATGATACAGTCGAAAGTATAAAATATATGTAAATTAAAGACTGTAATATATAAGATAGCAATAATTGAATATAAGAATATGCTATTTTATGGTTATTTCTTCTATTTTCGTTTCATCGTTGAATGTATTTATTATGAGAAGAAAAAAAGGAACGAAAGAATCGGATCTACGCCGCACCATAACTCATGGACAAATTTGTATTTTAATTTTAGATTGATACTACGAGGTTGGCTACATAATAATGTGGATGAAAATTTGTGATGATTCCGCTCGCTGCCTCTCACGTCTCCCTCCCCTCTCCTCTTCTAAAACAAGAAAAATTAAAATAAAATTACATACGATAACATAATAAACGATGTTATTTGCGTATTCGTTTCATAATTTGGGATTTGTAGGCCACTTGAAGAGCGGCTGCAGGAACAACTCGATTTCACCTCGGTACAATCACCAACTGATCCACTTTATCCTTATCAATGGTATTTGGTAAGTTAATCCACTTATCAGTTCCATTCATAATACTTTTATTTATATATCAATATTCTCCTTCTTTTTGTCAATAAATTCCTTTATCAGCTTTAGAAAAGTTCACTAAAATTTTTATTCCATCAAGAAGAATTCTTTTGAAATATTTATTCTTTCAAAAATCTCATCCAACAACTTCTATCTATCGTCTATATGAATAATCTCCGATCACTACCGATAATAAATTTTATCCATTATTTCCGGTCTTTGTTTCTTTTCAAGTTTCTAACTGCATATCCTCAATGAAATATATACATATATGAAATATACACAAAAATGGTTATATATATAACCATTTTTCCCAACTTCATGCCGTTTAATCCATGCAATAGCACAAATTATCTGCACGAATGCACTTTGCTAATTAAGAGTTAACGAGTGCAATTTGCACGAGTGTGATAAGAGTCTTATGCCGTTTCTTTCCTTTGTTTGCAAGAAAATTCTTTCTTGCAGAAAAATATCGGACAAGCTGGCGGTAAGCCACGGTTGGATTTGAATGTGGAAAAAGCGTGGGCACTCGGATTTACTGGTAAAAATGTGACAAGCGCAATTATGGATGACGGTGTTGACTATATGCATCCTGATCTAAAAAACAACTTCGTCGGTTTCATTTCAGTGTTTTATTCTATTATATTCATTCATTGAGGTGCGTAAAAAGTGGGAATTTTAAGTGGATCGTGTTGGCACCTTTACTAAAAGCTGGAAAAAATTGACTTTTGATTAATCTGTTTATATCGTACTTAAAGATATTGTTGGAGAAAAATGGGCGACCCATTGGGTAACTTGATTTTTTGACGAAGAAAGGAGAGGAAATGAGGTGAAAGGATTACACAAGCGAAGTTGAATGGAAACTGCATAAAAAGCAAATTGTATGAAGGTTCGGAAAGTAGAGGAGTTGTTGACTTTGGAGGAATATAGTTGAGAAATAGAATGTAGTCATTTCAGCATTTCGATATGTGTCTATTCAGCAGGAGATCTATCGAATTGTTTATATTTCTGATATTTATTCGATAAGGGAATGAACCGACCTGAAAAAAAAGCAACGATTTCTCTACCGTTATTCAATTTTTAAGCAAATTTTTCTCAACTCTATCAAGTTGACGATATAATGAAAGTCTTTTCTCTTTCGATAATATAGTAATATCTGTATGATTGAGAATTTTAATTGGAATTTTAAATTGGAATTTTAGAATGCAAAAGCAAGCTATGACTTCAGTTCGAATGATCCATTTCCATATCCACGATATACGGATGATTGGTTCAATTCGCATGGAACGCGGTAAATATTTGCTCTTCGATAATTTATTTGAAGATGCTCACTGAGACGAGTAAATACTAGGAAAAAGTAATCAATGTACAAACTCATTCCACCGATGATCACCTCATTTTTTAATCTCAAAAGAAGAAACCTATTTCGAACACTAATTGAACTAAAACACAAAAATTGCTCGGCTTAAAAAATTTCCATGCGTAAATTTGAAATCTATTAATTGTGTAGTTAAAGTGCTGTTTTATATGATCTTGATTTTCTTATTTTATTTTACAAGAAAATTGATTGATTGATCGTTGGTGATCCATCGATAATCGATAATTGAAAAATTCCATTGAAATTTTTCGAAAATTTCAATTTATGTTGTTTAATTTGGTCGAACAAATATTTCGATGAATTTTTAAAGTGTTTTATAAATAATCTATTCTTCTTTTACCAGTAACTTTCCCACTTTTACAAATTTAATTAATAATTTATCCTTATCATTTTCTTGGCTTTATTTTAAATTAATTGAAATCCAAAATAATCAGTGGAAAAGAACGATTAAAATTCGTGATTAAGAAGCGATCAAGAAATGAACACCAAAGGATTAATAAACTAATCAATCAATAACAAGTGTGCTGTTTAAACCTCACAAGCATCTGTTATTCTTCTGCAGATGTGCGGGCGAAATAGCAGCAGCTCGTGATAATGGAATCTGTGGTGTTGGTGTAGCATACGATAGTAAAGTGGCGGGTATTCGCATGCTCGATCAGCCATATATGACTGATCTTATTGAGGTACAAAATTCAATGCATCGTTTCTCAAATTTTCTACCTATGTTTGCTTTTCTTCTCATCATAGCATTAAGCATGTGAATCCTATTTTCTTCCATCCTTTGGTTCCATCTTTTAATTTTTGTTTTCTGGATTATAAGGTTAGGCTAATTGGAAAAAGTCGCCTATAGAAAACTTTCTGCGACGTTTCACTTATCATATGAAATCTCGTTTACCATATCAGCTTATTCGATCAAATTCAAAAGTAAAGATGAGTAATTTTATGGTAGTCAAATATTTCTTTAGCAAAAAAAACTCTCATCAATTTAATTCCTCCTCCAAGATTAGGAAATTTAATTGAATTATTTCGATTAATTTTTTTTTTGAAGAATGTGACCAAAAAATTTTTTATAAGTATGGAATGATAATCGTTTTCATCTAGAATCTTTTATTTTAAAGAAAAATAGCGACATTTATATGAATATTTCAGCATTTTTCAGGCATTTTTCAGCATTTTTCCGGCATTTTTCTTTTGTCATTTGATGATGGAAAAGCAAGCCGCTAAAAGTCTATAGACTCGGAATGAAATTACCTATTGCGTTAACGATTTCTCGAAATGATAGAATGACTGGATAATTTCATAGGTGATTACTTTCACGTGTCACTTACACGATAGGTGACTGCTGAAATTGATTGTTTGAATGTAACGTCAGTTGTTGTTGCTACGTTGAGAGATAATGAAGCAAATACTTTTGACTTTTCCAAAACGATATTGTTATATAATGACATAATCATGTAATCATAGTCTTTATCAGTAAAAACTAAAAAAAAATTATAAAGAAAAAACCCTTACGATGGTCATCAGCTACAGAGGAAGTGAAGCTTGGAAAGAAGAAAACGACATCATTAAATGATCATTGTAAGCATTATTTTTATATGTGTGTTTTACAGGCAAATTCGATGGGCCATGAACCAAATTTAATTCACATCTATTCGGCCAGCTGGGGACCCACAGATGACGGTAAAACAGTGGATGGACCACGAAATGCTACTATGCGAGCGATTGTCAAGGGAGTTAACGAAGTAATATAATGCAGTATTTTCATTGCTAATTGCTAATCAATATTGTCATATTAATTTATACACAGTAAACAAGTCAAATTATTTAATTAGTCGTCATATAGTCATAAATGTGGGAATTAACAGTTTGCAGTAAAAAGGAGACATTTCAGCTGAAAAAAGATTTTGTCGGTTGAACAAATGAGCCATTAGATGAACCTTGAGATGGAAAGAGAGGAGGATAGGAGGGAGGATAGGAGGGAGTCCAGAGAGAGGAAGGCTTCAATGGTAACCCTAATCTCCCCTATTTTTTAATCATTCTTCACACACATAAATATGCGAAACTGTTTATTTTATTATTGGTAATGGTCCTCTGTACGTTGATAAATATTCTCTTATTAAGTGCTCATAAAAATGAGCTGTTCACCTACAAACACGAGGTAAATACGGAAGAAATTCACCAAATAAACTCTTAAAAAAAAAAACATTTGAAGGGTAGAAACGGTTTGGGATCGATTTTTGTTTGGGCGAGTGGTGATGGTGGCGAAGATGACGATTGCAATTGTGATGGCTATGCGGCATCAATGTGGACTATTTCGATTAATTCGGCAATTAATAGTGGTGAAAATGCGCATTATGACGAGTAAATTAATATTTTTATTCAAAAAAGCGTTTGATGCAAAGAAAGTGTTACAGTGTTTATATTCGTCAGGTACCATATAACTTGTAATTACTCGTAATATTTTGAGAGGAATTTGATCACTTTTCAAATCTGCACCCGATCTGCTGGGACTTACAAGAATAGAGGTATACTTTTAGGCGGCGTATTAAAAAAATGTAAAGCAACGAAGGTATGAAAATAAATGAAGTTTTTTTTTGATTTCCCACTCACGCTGGACATCAAAAAATCCAACGACGGTGTAATTTTTCTATGAGATTATAAGTTTATATAAATAATGGCTTAAGAAATTGGATGAAGTGTTTTTGAGAAATTTTTGGTTGGCGAAAATTACTTTCATGGTTGTGAAAGTTGCAAATTTCTGCTGCATATATTTGGAATAGTGCTACAGTGATTCTGAATGTGATAATTATCACTGCTTCATCACTTCCTATTGCAATCATAACCTTATTATCTTTGATAAACTATCTATGGATATTTGCAAAACTCTTTCCAGGTGTATTGTTATCATCGATACAAGAGGTATATCTGCTCTATCTATAGTTCACTTCTGTTATAGTCGGAATATAACCTTACACTCTATAGTTGTTATAGTAACATTATTAGGCTCAATGCTAGGGCATCCATGCAAAAATAGAAAATAGCATAATAATTGTTGATTTAATAAAGTATCAAGTAGGAATGGTGAAGCAATAAGGCGTTGAAAGTAGAATAATAAACTATTATGGCGTGAAATTTAAAAAAAATGTGTCTGTAAGGTTTATAAACACTTTGGAGGAGTTGTTCATCAACGTTGGCGTCGACGTTTTCAAACGGTGGACGCAATCCAGAAACTGGCGTTGCGACAACCGACCTCTATGGTCGCTGCACTCGTTCGCATAGTGGAACATCAGCTGCTGCACCTGAAGCTGCCGGAGTGTTCGCTCTTGCGCTTGAAGCTAATCCTCAACTTACTTGGTGATATATTACACTTTTAGCTGTTAATGATAACGCTTTCGTCATACGTGTTTGTGGAAGCTGTTGTAAACTTCTAAATAGGTGATAGAACTCATAGTATTGGAACGAATATTGCGTGGAATCAATGTGTCCTCTAGATATTAGAGATTAAATTCCCACTAAATGAGAGGAAATATTAGAAAGAAGAATGCAAAACTAGTGTGTCAAAAAACGGAAGGTGGGAGAGGAAATGCAGTGCGTGCAAGGACATCGGTTTAGAATGCGAGCATGTTGCTTTGGAAAGACAGGGACAACCTATGAAAATTAAACGTAAACAGGATGTCGCCGAAGTGAGGCATGTTGAAGGAAGTGAGCCATGCTCTCACTGCTTGCGTGACAAGCATGAATGTCGATCAGCAGGTGCAACGGCCGCAGTGTCTATGAATGTGGAAAGGGAGAGAAGGAGGCGAGAAACAAAGAAAGGAAATTCCTCGAGTTAAAAGATTCAGCAAAGGAACACCAGCTAATGAGTGAAGCGTCGTTTATATTCGCTTTTTTATTTCAATATATATTGAAAATTTGAAAATATATTGCAAATACAAATTTCAATAAATTTCAGTATATTGAAAAATATATATATTGAAAAATTTTGAAGAAAATTAAATTAATATAATTGGTAAGCATTTATTGTAGGCGCGATTTGCAACATTTGACGGTGCTGACATCAAGTCGAAATTCTTTATTCGATGGACGATGTCGCGACTTGCCTGATCTTGGACTTGATGTACATATTTCTACTATTTCTACTCGTTTCACTGTTGAATTCATATATAATTCATTGGAATTCATGCTTCTCATTTATGAAATTTATGAACTTAGATAGGATCGGGAATTTTTTAAAGAGGTCTTACTTTATATCATGAGGTGGTTAGATTTTTGGTCTTTTATGAATTATCAGTTATCTATTAATACTAATTATTACTATCAATGTTTTTTGTTTCATCGAGATTTTTAGTTCAATAAAGTAAATGTTTTCCGTTCATATTTAAAATGAGAATTTCTGTATTTAGCAATTAGTGGAATATATTTATTTGCTATAATCGCTATCACTGAACAATAATCATTCTTGGTATAGAATTCTTGATTTTGATAAAAGCGATATTGATAAGAAATTAAAAAAAAAAGTGAATAGAATGATCAAAAACAAATTTCTGCTAGGAGACTTCATTTGGCCTACTAATTAACTTTTTTCATATTATAGTAATAATAATTCAGCAAAAAGTAATTTTGCCTTGTCACCAAGAATGACATTCACTGCAGTAAGTTGTTGACACTGAAGTTGGCAGCGAGAATATATTATTTGTGAGATTCATTGAAGAGTGGTGATGGAAGAATTGACGGGGCGATGAATTCCTTTTCATATAAATTACCTTGAAAGTGAAACACTACTAACAACCATATGATAAAAGCGATAAAATATCGCCAAAATATCATCATATTATGTTCTATTCATTTCATTTCACTTAAGTTCCTAAGTTATATCCCTGTCATCTATTTTTATACTTTTTCATGCCATAAACTTGATGAATACCTTTACAAGTTCTTTCAAGTTACCTTGATGATTTAAAAAAGACATCAATTAAAGGACAATTCACCAAAAAAGAAGGACAACAAGAACTGTTCACATTTCGAGTGGCAAATGAATGGTGTTGGACTGGAATACAATCATCTTTTTGGCTTTGGAGTTTTGGATGCTGCGGAAATGGTAATGTTGGCTATGGTTTGGAAGACATCACCACCACGATTTCATTGCGAGGCGGGAATTATCAATACACCACAGTAAGCATTACAGCAATGTTTGAAATCCACTAATTCTTTTTTTGGGGATGAGAAGGGGATGAGTTTGCTATCGAACTCCCTATTAAATATTCCAGTTATCGTTCTCTCTTTCTTATTGAAAAAAAAGAAAAAGCGTTTTTTTTAATATCCAGAACGCAGTCAAAAGAGCAAAATTTAGCGGAAACAACGTAGTTTCTAAAAAAAATTTTAGACTCATCTCAGTGTCATATTTTTACAAAGGAACAGAATCCTTTTGAAATATTATCATTTCCTCAAATTTTATTGAAAATTTCTATTTCTTTAATTTCAGTGAAATTCCACCGACGGGAAATTTAGTTTTGGAATTAAATACGGACGCATGCAGTGGAACAAACACTGAAGTGAATTACCTTGAGCATGTGCAAGCAGTCGTCTCATTGAATAGTAGTCGTCGTGGTGATACGACACTCTATCTTGTATCACCAGCTGGAACACGGTAGATCATTATCATCTTTATATAATATCATCAGCTATCATCATCAGCTATCAATTTTGAATAGTTACTTTAATCTAAATTTATTCCTGTTTATTTTAATGAAAACGATCATTGCCTTTTATTGAACTGTAATTTGTGAACGACTAAGGAGTAAAATAATACAGCAATCGTTTGCTTAAATAAAATAAATCTTTTCTGGCGAAGAATTCTATTCTAAATGAAACAATTCAAAGCTTATAGTATTTTCTTAATATTGAAGTTTTTCAGAGAATATGGTTAGTCTTTTGCAAATTTGATTGCTTGGAATCCATGGAAGAAAAATTATAAACAATGAGAAATTCTTGTTTTTCCTTTATTTTTTGCTAATAATGAGCTAATATTGTTGTGATGATCATATAACCATTATTCAAAGATTTAATGTTAAAACGTAATTAATTGAGGTAATCAAGATTAATTAATTAATCAATTAATTAATTAATCTTAATTTTCGCCATTTATGCATTTTTCGACTTCCGTTGTTTAGATCGATATCTTTTGACATCCATTATGCCTACTAGAATTCGCAGTTTTGGCTTTTGTAGATCGCAATTTGAAAATGTCGAACAGATAAATTCAAATTATGCAATTTCAAACATACATGCAAATTATGATGCCTATAGAGTGTGTTATGCAACTAAAAACTCGCTCTCCGATACGAAATTTGATCATCGTAACGAAAAGACTCAGTAGCATTCATCTTCTAGAACGATGATATTGTCGCGACGTCCGAAAGATGACGATAGCAAAGATGGATTTACGAACTGGCCGTTCATGACAACACATACGTGGGGTGAAAATCCAAGAGGTAGATGGCGATTAATTGCACGATTCCAGGTTTGCCTTATCTTTCATTTAATCTTTTTCTCGGCCAGGTGCCCTCACTTTTGTGTTATTCTGCATTGCATATGTGTACCGAAAACCGACATATGCGCCATCAGAAATATGTTTGGCTGATAGCTGCGTGCACCATTCGGTATTTCCGAAGTGAGATTGCATTCAAGTCAACGAGGTTTTTGCTGTCAAGTATTTGCCTCAGCCTAAGTGCACTTTTGGTGGTTTGCTATAAAGTGGGCATTTTGCGCTACAATAGCTTATACTGTTGAAGAATGCATATATGAAAGAGAGAAATTTAGAGAGGAAGAAAAGAGAGCTAGAAGATGATAATGTTTTAGGCGTTTACAAACGCTTTTTCGTTCATGCAGAAAGTAAACTTTTTTGAAAAATTGAAATTTCTCGATTTCCTATCAAATATGTCTGTTCGAGTATATTTCTAAGGGAGAAATTTGAAAATTTCTACTTTTGCAGGGAATTGGCCATCATCAAGGAACTGTGAAGAAATTCACGTTGATGCTTCACGGAACAAAGGATCCACCATACGCTGGAATTGAACCTCTTCAAGGACATGTGAATAGCAAATTACAAGTGGTCCAACGAGCACATAAACGAGCCACTTAAAACATCCGGCGGAAACAGACGATTTGATTTTAAAACAACATAAATTCATCAAAGAATACAGCCGATTGAATGGAAATTATTTTAACTAAATTATATTCTCAATAAAAAAAAGATTATTTAAATATCCTCTTCTTAAATAGATTTCTAATCATCGCTTTTTATTCGTTATATGGTTATTTCCTTTTTCGAAATATATCGGGTTATATTTTCCATTCATCCACGCTTCAAATGTTATCACTCATCCATCATTCCTTGAAATCTTTATGCTTGTGCGTCGTTTTTCATTCTTTCGCGTCACTGTCAAGTTATGCGTCTTTGATTTTCTATGTTCCTTTCTTGTCTGATCTATATGCGATCTCCTTTTTTACTGTAAGCAAAATAATCTCATCAGAGCTTTAATTTCTCTCAGCCCCTTTGAAAACTCATATCATCTAAACACATATTTTGAAGTGGGAAGAAACACCTCGAGAAAGAACGCAAACGCTTTTCGTATAATTTTCTTTAGTCGACGTACATTTCCTTTCTCGACCATCGTATCATCCGTATAACGCGAGAACATCAACCGAGCACCTACTGTCGAGCATCATTATATATATGTGATGTGACACTTTGCTAATTGCAGATTTTCTACTGGGATTTATCCAGAAAAATAAGTCATTATTCAATTTACATTTCTTTGCTGAACGAATAAATGGCTTCGTTGAATACGCAACGATTGCAACAACAAAAAAAGTGTTGTCTATGCATAACATTTGCAATTCGTTGGTAGAACCAAGTTCGATATCGATAAATTCATCGAGGTGATATAATTACATGAAAGAGCCGATAATGAGCTAAGAGGATGGTATCTATATTGTAGAGTGGTAATTGCATAAATTGCTTCTATAAATGAACGAAAAATTACTATAAAGTCATGAAGATATCGACTCTTTGTGCGAATATATTTCAGAGCTTGACTTGTGAACTTTTTTGGATAATGAAGGTTTTTCTTGTGACGATAACTTTCTAATCGAAGAACTAATGCCGGTCAAATTCGACTATGAAAAAAATATGGCAAATAGATGCGATAGCAGTAATATTTTTGGAGAAATTGCTGCAAATTTATTCACTATGACGGAACGCATATAAGCTGCTTAATATCGGAAACATTATTTTTCATGTCAAATTCGGATAAATTCACTCATCAAATTGTTGTCGTATATTCAGCATTGCTGCAACAACGACGATCTTTGATTTTATGATATTTACCAATAGCTGTGAAATTTCTGAAATTATTATATTCCATCAGATAATCGAAGGAGGAGAAACTTTTCTCTTGAAAATTATCAGTTATTGAATATAGCGATATCGGTGATTTAGTTGCTGAACTGATAACTACTAGCAGTTCAAAATATCTCAACGAGATGAAATTAATGGACAAGAATTTGTTGGGAGAATCCGGTTTTTCTTTTCTTTAGTCGATAGTTTTTGTACGCTGTGCAAACACGATGAAATATTCCACGTAATGCCTCTATGAATGTGTCCTTTGAATTATTTGCTTTTGCAATTTCCAATCGCAAATTTGTTCTTCATTTTCTCTTACTGACGAATTTTCAGAGTAAAGTATTCCCATAAAGGTGGCACAAATTTTATTATGAATAAAGTTTCCAAAATGGATTTTATTGAAAGTTTATTAGAATTATGGAAACTTTCCTGAAAAATTCTTTCCTAAAGTAAATATATCAAACTACGTAGATGAGATAGTGATGTCTCGTTCATCCGACGAGACATTACTATCTCGCCAATAAATAGTACTACAAAAAACCAATAACTGTTATTAAATTTCAGTTACATACTTTCGGTTCATTAGAAAATGATACTCCAGTAGCGAACGGGCGACCAATGAAGTGAACTGTTTCTTTTATTGAACTGCTTTTTTCTATATTTTCAATGATTTCATTTACGTTCAGAAGGTAAGAAGTATTGATGATCACATCCAGGAAGGACACTGTCATAGGCAAATTTGCCAAGGTACTTTATCTATAGGAACAAAAGATTATGGATGAACACCTGCTGTACTTACATAAAAATTCCTCTCAGGTTGGCTACTTGGAGTTGTAGAATTTCTTTATGGTACTAAATATAAGTATGCGAGTATATAAATATAAAAATATACTTAAACCATATATACATTGAAACACGCTCTCTAAACTACAAATGCATGAGAATTTGATGCGTTCGCAAAATTTATAGTAATTTTGATTATGGAGCTTAAACGCCGCATTTTTTGCTTAATGTTTGATAATTTCATTCTTTATTGCTTAATCTGCGTCAAAGTAAACGCATTATATATAATGAATGAAAATCAGCAGATCAACATAGAGTGAATTAATTAACTCTACCGTCGAAATATGGCCTTGGAAGGAAATCAAGCAATCTGTTGAAAGCACTGTAACAGTGCGTTCTGTGAGTGCTATAATATTTCAAACTTCTTACAAATGCGCAAGATTTAACTCATCTTTCATATCACGTTTGTAGAATGAAAAAATTAACACATTTGGATGGAGGTTAATTTAACGTTTCAAAGAGTGTAGCGCATATACCATAGAGAGGAAAGGATGTTGTGTTCGAAAAATAGATTCCGCGCTGCTTTGATAATATCACATCATCCGAACATTTCATTTGTGCTCAGAGACACAGGCAAAATAATTGGTGACGCTTTTCATACGAATATTATCAAATATGATCTTATTACTCTCTATTTTCAATATAATAACGTATTGATCGATCAAGATAGATGATCGAATCATTGACCGATAGAATTTTCGACCACCATTTGACCACTGAATCTAGCACAGTCTTCAGTTGAGGATAAATTTCGCCTTAGGGCTACTGCGAGTGCGATTAGAATTACGCAAACAAAAACGCAGTACGATTATCGTTTGAATGCTAGTTCACTTCTCAGCCGAAACGCATCTTTGTTGTATTTGCGGTCGGTGATGGCTTGTTGGGTCGTTGTGCCACTAGTGTATTCGGTACTCGTTACTTGTAATTGTTGGTAGAATTGCGTCTTATACGATGCACTCTGACAGGCTCATTATATAGTGTTTGGATGTTTTCTGGAAAAAAGAAAAAATTATATCGGTATAGTTTGCCGTGTGTCCATTTCGTTGATATGTGCTTTTTTTCAGCAAACATTCATTGACCAGTGGATAATTTTAAATTATTTCGACGAAATAAATTTAGAGTAAAATTATATAGGCAAGCGAAGTGCTCGACTGAAGCAAATTAAGGTGCTCTAACCCAAGGATTGCAATCGAAGCATCAGCGGTCTTGAATCCTTCCTATTTTTGAACACCTTCAAATAAGTTGGAAAAAACCCTTTTAACGAAGAACTGTAGAAAGTAAGGATGGTAAAAATAAAAATGTTGCAGATTTCACTCTACTTATTGCAGCGGCTCCTATAAGAACTATTTATTCTCGTAGGATTCATTCACAGTTGTGCCTCGTAAGTGTAAGCTTTTTTGAAAATACTTTTTTAAAAAGAAGTCATCACTTAGTTACTTTATTCATATAAATATATATATATACATTTTAATTTATTTCTTCGTTGCTCAATTTAAAGCATATAATTTCACTAAAATCCTCAAATTTAGAGCACATAAAATAGGCAGTAATAATAGATGGTATCATTCGTGAAAAATATATTCGAATCAATAGTCTTGGTCTAATGATATGCGCTCGTTGCGTATAGGTTTGCTGGGTGCGAGCAGCAATTCCAAATGTGAACGCTTTCGCACAGCAGCTTTGTTGCATCCGTGAGACGTGTGTGTGTATGTGTGTGTGTGTGTGTGTGCGCGCTATTTCTGTCTTCTCTACAAGGTCCCTTTCGATTGCTCCACGCTTTTAGAACTTCTCATTATAAAATCTTCGCGTGCTGTTTTTCTTTCTTTCTTTTTTTTTCTATTTTGAAGAAGAAATTTGCGTCGGCAGTACAAAAAACATTTGCCTAAGGAAATGACGATTCTTCAGGATTTATTCTAGGATATCGTTTTTCGCAGATCCATAAATTTTTAGAGTGGAAGAACTTATTTGAAGCATTTTTTGTTTAAGATAATATTCGGAAACTAAACTGTTTGCTTAGTAAGTGCCTTCGTTTTTGTTTTGTTTTGTTTTTCAAGTCACAGCCAGCACCTAGCTATTGTGAGGAATTTCTTCGTTTAGCTTTCTGAGGATATGTCGTTTTTTTCATGTAAATTTTCTCGTTGGCAATAAGCGAAATTCTCATAAATATTTCCAATATTGCTATCACAATATGGCTTACTGAAATTCGCTAAGAAGCATGGTTGATCGAAACAATGAAGAAATAGAAATAGCGAATGGTCGAGTTGAATTGAAATCAGTTCAGTTATTAAAGATCTGCAATAGTAAAAAACCTTTTTTTGATATTTCTCGTTATTGAATGTTTAAAAAATAATTTATTATTGTATTCAGTAAATGAGCAGAAAACGCTAAAGTTTACTAAACGAAAGCTTACTTTTATTATATATTTTTACTTATATATTTTTATGTAATATTATATATATATATATGTTGTATATATATATATATATATATATATATATATATATATATGTATACAACATATATATATACTTTATATACTTATATTTATATTATATATTTTTATTTTCTAGTTTTTATTTAGCAACTCTTAAAGATTAAACTTTAGGGTGTTGATCGATTTCAAAAAGAGGAAAAAGTTCAAATTTTAAGTTCCAAATTTGAAAGTATAAAATTTCTTTGGTGAAAATAATGGAGAATTTTTTCTTTTTAGTAAGTCAATTAACGCTTAAAATCAGTAATCTTAATATAATATAGGTAGAAATCTTAACAAAGAATTTAATGTAATCCTAACGGAATAGAGATAAGGGTTTTTATGGATAATTCCGGTAGATATGAAAATAGAATTCAAAGGAAATTGGAACTGTTGAAAAAATCCCATACGTTATCCATAGAAATAAAGCGCTAACAATAGAGCAATATAAAATCATCGACTATGGACGTTGATCTGTTTGATTGAACAGTTTTATCTCTACTTCAGTTTTGTTCTATATCTTAAACTATCATGTCGCCTCATTTATGCGCATTTCACCATTAGCATTTTTTTTTTTCAACTTACTTTTCAATATATTTATTTTAATGTGAATTTTATTGATTATTAAACTATTCAATTTTAGCAGTAATTAATTATTTTTGTTATATTTTGCTCTATGATATTTAATTCCAATTTTTCTCTTTTACCTTCTAAGTTGTATCATATAAAGTATAACTTCCGTTTTTTTCCCCACTTTTGACCATATAACTCACTTTTGCGCTCATTTTACCATATTTTCAACATTTTAACATCGTTCTTTGCATTAATTTTTTCCGTTGGTTTATTTCAACGTTTCGAAAATTTCCGCTTCGATCATATAATCTCTATCGTCTTATTTAATGGAAATAATAATATGATCGTTTTCAGGAAATAAAATTTTCGCTTAGATTATTTTTCACGGTTCGAAATAATTTTGAGCGGAAATCGCCATTAAATGCCGAAAAATGTTTAAAATTAACTTTTTCTTTAAGTGTTTTCTTATGAATGAAGAAAACGTTCGTAAGATGTGAGTATTAGAAAAGACTGAATACTGAATTGTCTATGACAGCAATTTTCTACTCAATAAATTATCCATAATGATATAAATGCATTTTATGTGTTCATCGGTTTGAAACGCCTAGTTTTCTTCAATAGGGGGAAAAAGAAGGAAACGGATGAAAGACCTCTAAGGATTCGCCAACTAATGGTCTCTTTCGTAAATACGAGTAAATTTAGCAATATATAATATTATCGAATACTCAAATACTTAAAGAATTATTTAAAAGAAGAAACTGAAAGATCCATTTTTCCAATTAAAGGCAAATTCCAAAAAGCGAAGGCAAATTCCAATCTAAAAAAAGCAACTGATAATTGAACAAGTCTCAAAGGTCACCATACTGTTTTTATCAGAATTTCCATTGCACTGAAAGAAGAAAAGTGCAATTTTTCCACACAATCATTCAGCAATAAATTATTAAATGAATGAAATTCTTGTGAAATTCAATAAAAGATCAAAAGAAGAAAATCACTAAAAGAAGTGTAAGAGAGAAAGAAGGAGGAATGTTAAAGCGATCGTTGTTCATTAGTCGACGAGGGTGCAATATTAATTTCATGTATATACGTTATCTCTACATTTAATGGGATTATGGCAATAAATTGACCCATATTGCCTACATGATGATTTTTGATCATCGGCATACTGCAGAGATATATCCCGGCGTACTTTGACGTCTTCTGTTGGCAATCCGTCTTTGAGTATCATTTCCTCTTGGAAATGAAGCTCTACGGATAATGTAATTTGAAGGATTATTGCTTTCCAAAATGAGAATTTCGTCCGCTAACTGACAGCTGCTATCATATTTTACCTATATTCACTCATTTGATCATCAGATATCCAATTTTTCTTTGTTGTAAGAGGATTCTGTGAACACTTTATTGTAGGATAAATACCGAACCATATATTCAGTGTTATTTTTGTTGACCATTTATGCAAGCGGATATAATTTTCGTTGATTTATATCAATTGAGAAATGTGTATTGGTATCAACGATTTTGTTCCTGAGATTTATCACTATCAATAATATGATAATAAAGGTGAGGTACTAAAGGTGTTAAAATTATCCATGAGGTCACCAAAATAGCACTGAGGTGGTGATCGCAAGTAATTCCAACGGGATGTCACTAAGTATAATCATTGATCATGCGGAATATCTCGAAGTGGAAGTTCATCTAAGCATTTTTCAGTTGAAAAGTTTTTTTTTATACGGATAGAAAAAGAGGTATTCAATAATTGCTAAATGTAAATTAAGATTTCGAGAGAAATAGGAAAGCCATAGCCACATAACTATGTAATCGTCATTATAATTCACATATCTGTCCGATGACATTCCCAAGAAAAAGAATGATGACGGCATTTTTGCTGTTGGCCACCGGTTGGTTGCTTTCCAGACGGTTGGTTTTTCTCTGAAATACTGCAGCTTATTTCGTCGTCCACTTTAAATGAAAAATCAAGTCAAGAATTTTTGCTCAATGTGGAGTATGAACCTTTGTAGTTTTCCGGATACTCTATTTATAGTTGTCTTATCTAAAAGTCTATACAAATATATGCACAACTAACATAAATGTACGAATGAAATTGAAAAATTATTAAAAGAAACGCGTTGGTCGTTATCAAAAAAGACGGAGGATCTAAAGTATTCAATTGGACATTTTACGATTAGGATTTATTGAAGTTAGTGAATTTCAATGAACTTTTCGGGATTTTTTTGCAGTAGTTGATAAAACATGGTTTCATATATATGACTATATTATCGATATTTATTTTTCAGTAACTGTTATATATTTAAAGACAATCGGGGTCAGCATTGATGACTTTTCATTTTTGATCTATAGTATACGACAACTGTCTGTCATTAATTTTACTATGACTGAGTATTAATCATTTATTGCCTATGTTGAGCTACTTACTGACAGCTGGATTGCAAGACGACTGAAACGTCAAAATTGCTCAGTAATTGTTCGAATGAGGCGTGCAAATGACAATTTTATATTTAATGATTTTCTAAATTAATTAATTTAAACATGAAACGATTCATTAGAATCACAATTCTTTGCAATGCTTTTGCAAGAGTATAATTTTTAATGAACCAACAAAATGTAAAATGCTCAAACACTACTGCCAGTTTCCGCTGCTTTCTTTTAAAATACCTCATCGAGCAAGAAGATCGATGTTATTTCAAGCGATTAGAGAGAAAAGCAAGCAAGTTAAAACTAAGATTCGACTCTTGTACTTGAAAATTACTACTTAAACATTTTGATAGTTATTTCAAAGATGGTTTCGCAAATAATGTTCATTCATTAGTAAAGTAGTATGAGAAATACGTGGCACTGATAGTGTATGAATTCAGAGCACGTCGAATTCGTCGTTGCATAGAATTTTTTAGTGAAAAATGTAAGCCTGTTGCAAAATAAGCTCAAAAAGTATACATTTATCGATATATAAGCTTAGAGGGCAGGGAAATTTTCAAGTATGCTAGTCAGTGATAGAATTCGATAACGACATAGTTTGGATGATTCACCTGCCTTGAACTTTCTTGGTGGGTGATAACCTTGAACAATAGGCATTATTTCGTAGTTCACACATCTTGGTACTATCAGCTTCCGGTGAAATTTTGAATAATGAGAATTCATATGCATGTGTCTTTCTTATACTTCTTTATAGGTTTTGTTGAATGAAAGATCATGAAATATTGATGATAAACAACTCAGCAAAACACACACACCCACATAGCTTTCAGTGACCACAAAAAGAGGAGAAGCGTCAGAATTATCGAGGGAGACTGAGAATATATGTGTATTACTGCCACGAATTTTGTATATAAAGATGAGCACGTATATATGCATGTATATATATGTATATATATATACATGCATATATACAAGCGTGTTAATACAAGCACGTGTACGCTCACATTCGAGCATACGCGTCTTTCCGTTTACACCGCTTTGAGTGTCCACTTTTTGAAAACACTGGCAGGTGTGCGCGTTCTACTGCTAGGTCTAAGACACGAAGACATATTCTGCAAGCTTTGTATGTATGTATTTAAAGTTGTTCAGCCTTAGAAACTATAAGTTGACTTCGATTTGCATAATTCAGCACCAATTCGCGCATTATACAGTTTGAATAAAAATTGAATACTAAAATAAAGATAGCATTTTCTATGATGGATTTATATTTATGGAACTTCTTCGGGAACAGATGCGACAGTGTTTAAGAAGATAAACATTATTACAAGTTATGGAAGTAACGTCGTTTGTGGATCTATGGATACGATCCGTATATGTGGAGGTGAAAAGCGGACGTAGTAGCTATTTTCTTGCTGCACTTTCCCCGTAACAGGAACGTTCATTCATCCTTTGCACGCGATCGCCGCCCTATGTCTTTCGTTCACAGAGATATGAGGCGAAAGCTATCATTTCCGCAAAAAAAGCAATTTATCCTTCAATCGTCGCTTTTTTTAAACCTTGAAATTTGGAAACATGAAACATATGAATTCGTTTTTTGAAATATTATTCGTATTAATCACTAAGTGCTTTGAAAATTTCACTGCGATTAAGCATTCTGTGATAGCAAATGCAGGCGAATTTAAAGGTTATTTGCATTTATGACATCAACTAGAGGTTTTGTTTTCTAAGAGGCTTCCCGCTGGCAGTAGTGCTTATCGATGCTCGTTATTATGCATTTTCTTTGCCGTTCATTTCAAAACTACAGAAAAAATTCAATTATTTATGAAAACTATTCGACATTCGATCGTCATTATTCAAGATATAACTCCTCTCAAGGGAAATGTTGAAATTTTGAAAAAACTATAAAGGTAGGGACCACTTCCCGTGGATGATCGTGATTAAGCTATAGTCCAGGTATAATGCCCTATGTTATCATAGTACTTTCATAACTGGAAAATTCACAAGGCTATCATATCGCTAGCCATGTACAATCAACCAACAATCAACCGATCATTTGTGATTTGTCAACTGTCCAACTTTCCATTTTTTATTGGCGTTTTTATAGAAGAATAGAACACGAGCTGGAAGTTTCGCTTTAAAAAGTTCGAGCTCAATCTTTATTTCTAAAAAAATAAAGATGTTTTCGTAAAGATCTGCTGCAGTCGCATAATTCGAAATCCACTAAGTGAACTCTTTTGAGATTTGTAAAAAAAATGGAACGCTTTGTGAAAATGGTCACTGACGATTCATTTATCTGTCTGCTGAAGAAAAAATTGCATTCGTTATTTGTGACGTCGAGATTGCGAGGATAGTGAAAATGTTAGTGCATTTGCTACTTGATCTATAACATATGAAATCTTTGGTCTAATATTGCTTTGAGGATGAATTCAAGCTTGTTCATCCTTCTGGATATGCTTGCCTATATGTTATTGTTTGGACGCGGAGAGTCCTGTTTGGAGGAGAGATGAAGTAACGGAGGAGAAAACACTAAAACGGAGAAACACAGAAGCACTGTCACTCTGGATGATTCTTCCAGTGAGGCACTTATATTCTCGCATCGTTTTTTTAAATCTTTACTTTCGAATTCTGGTAATTCACCAGAGAAAGGAGATGAATAAATAAGAGGAAATGGAAGAGACAGAGCTGATTTGAGCGGAAGAAAGAGTAATTAGATCAAATTCCATCCCTTTCATAATTCCAGTCCATAGTTCAAGGCTGCGAATGAATCTAATAGAATGAGTATCGCTAAAGTAATTTGGTGATTCAATCAAATCAATGAAACGTTATCATTTTCACAATCCGGTCTTTAAAAGATTTCATTATACTTCAAACAGGTTCCCATTTTCGAAGTGATATTCTCATCTCTATGGAACGTGGTTCTAAAGAAAAATTCAGTTGATTAATATCACTCATATAATATGGGTTGGTATCTTGCAATTCAAAAAAAAATCACATATCCGTGCAATTTAGAAACTATTCTTCATTTTCAGAGATAGAGAGAAGGGGAAAAAATCTTACAATATCAAAAATGTTTGAAATTTTTCCTCTCAACTACTGCATCTTCATTTTTTATTATATGAAGAGAAATTATTATTGAAATTTTCCACAAAATGTGAAAAAATTTGATAAAATAAATTCTGAATTTGGATATTTATTAAGAATGAAACGTTACAGAATTGCTATGATTACTTTTAGTGATAAGTTAATACGGTAACTTCGTATAATTAAATTCTTATCGTCAATATATTTCTCTTCCGATGCCTTTGATCGCAATAATATCACAGGTTAATCTTTATCCGTTTATGATCCACTGGTACATTTTCCATTGATCCATTGGAAAAGAAAACACTCTTTAGATATTAGTTCAGATTATTTTATGTTTAAGTGTACGAATGAACGATTATATCGAATTTAACGGTGCCATCGTTTTTGCTACTAATATGCGTATACATATTAATTTTTTTCCATCATATCAGTGAGCATTCGTTGAAGTTATTGGTCAAGAAAGAAATTTCTTTATTTTCTGAGATATTTTTCTTCTCTTCCATTCGTTAATGGAGACAAAATGATTGTAAAGTTGCATCATCGAATTTAGCCAATCATATGGAAATATTCTTGTGACATTTCATTGCCATAATATTTTATGTTACAGATCTATAGATATTCATTTTTAAACAGACATGAATAGGTCATTACGTTGAGATAGGAGTACTGCGACATGCCTCGATAACTCTCTCCCCTTTCCTCCATCTGTTTTTGGATATTTTTCGTGGTTTAATGGATAAGAGCGTATGTTGTCTCGTGAATGATATTACTAACATATTAAAACCGCTCAGTTAACTCACCGTTGAGTTATTTGATGGTCTGTTTGCTTGTATGATTATTGTTCATCGAATGAAGCTGTAAAGGCGGTATTGTTTAGGATATATTTGCTTCAGCTGATCCGGTAACTGCACAACAGTCATATATTTATCTATGCGCGCAGAATTAATTCTAAAGCAGTCACTCGGAACGAGTTACATTTATTGATAGAAATATACCGGAATATTTTGTCCAACTGAAGGATATTGATAAATGTTGGTAAATAACTCACCATTCAATTGTTCATATGCATTATTTTTGAATTACTGAATGTTCAGATGCAGTCAGCAGTGCATATTCTCATTTCTCCCCTCTCTTGTTGTTGTTGTATTCCAGAAAGCATTTTCAATCATTCGCAGTTCATATGGTACCACCATCTTGTCCACCTTTCTCTTCTTCCCCTCCCTTCCCGCAATCCCTCATTTGCCTCATGATCGCACTTCTTATTAAACGTTATCATGCGTAAATTGTTCACATACTCTCACCACTTGAATAATTAGAGAATCATTTCAACGAATCGGTGACGTGCATTAAGAGGGTGGGGAAGGGCTGGGGATGATTCACTCATCAGACATGTCTTTTCATCTTTCCATCACTTTTCACCTTCTAGTGGGTTGGCGAGAAGTGAAGAACGCTTTAGTCTTGCAAATTCTGCCCAACACATTGCGCACCCGATACACTCGAGCGTTCCTACGCCACCCGACTGTCTCTTTCGTTCATTCATCTGATCGATCACTCATCGATGAGATGTACACATTTAACTTATCAATGAATAATTCGTGAGAATATAATTTTCCATAGATTTTTCTTATCATTTTTATTCTTTCTATAGAAATATGTCTTCCGTTGATAGGCTTTATTACTCATATTGTGCGTAATTTTTTTCATGGGTTTACTGAGAGAGATGAAATTATCAGAAGCCTAAAGTATAAAGATAACATTATTAGATCGATAAGAAGTGAGCTAGTAGAAAATAAATAGGATTTTATGATGAGCAAGAAAATCTTAAATATGAAGTCTACGTTGTCACGTTATCCGTTTTTTTCTTTTTTCCACATCGTTGGGTTGAGAGCCTGAAATAGGCCCTCTTTTAGTGATAGGCTCTGTCATACATTACTTAATGACAACGGCTATGAGCCCTAAACATTTTGAATAGAACGGACTCGAAGTGAAGGAAGAGTGGAGAGAGCGGAATCAACTCGAAGTGAAGGAAGAGTGGAGAGAGCGGAATCAACTCGAAGTGAAGGAAGAGTGGAGAGAGCGGAACCGACCGGAAACGACGAGGGCGGAATCGACCGGAAACGAAAATTGCATCAAGTAGTGGCATCATTTCGGGAAGTTATACTTTTTACAAATTTCGTACGACGATGTATTGCATATGGCAAGTCATACATAACTCATATGTAGATTAATTGCGTTACGTTTTAATATTATTTTTTGTGGATCGCTTATCTATCAGTATAAGCCAACGTAATTTATCATTCTTTAAAATCTGTTAATTCGCAAATATGGAAAAACTAAATTTCTCATCTTTAATCACGCCTTCCTTCTCTCTCCTTCCATCATCTCACCGAGGATTTATTCCCAATTTCCGGAAATTTATTCATCCAGAAAAGTGAGGTCGACTCCTCGATGGAGAACTATTTCTTTCAAACTTTTTAACTATTTGTTTAGCAGCAGAAGATTGCTTGATAAGATTCGCTATCAGTGATATCGAATTCCGAAAAAAGCAAAAAATAATCGTAAAATTGAAGTTTTTCTTTGAAATTAATTTCTTTTAAGTGCAATTTGCTAAAGCTATTAGGTGAGATAGCTATTCTTCAAACGTGGCGAAATAAATGAAAGAGAAAATAGTTGGAATTCGATCTTTTATATATTTGTAAGTTGTTTTTCAAGGATTTTTTCTTCACCTCCAGGATCGACCAAGATAAGGATATCGAAAAGTGTTCGAGGATTGATTTTTCCGGATATTTTCAACTTATTTAACGATTGCAAAACTGAAAGAAATAGATTTTTGAAGAAGAATATGATTAGCGTAAGTGAAATGAAAACTTCGAGAGAATATATCATATTTATTAATGAAACATACAAGTAATTTTTTACAAGTAACTTTAGAATGTACTGTGTAATATTTATGTACGCCGTTACTGCTTTACTACTTTGAAGAAAAGAACAATCTCGGCGAGCGATATCGTTTATTCTACTCCTCTAAACGACTAGGCCTTTTTCGTCCCAGTCATTAGACCATTCTAGGGAAATTAGTCAAATTTTCTGACAGCCATCTGTCATTTGTATGAATTTTTCTTTAAATATAAAATATGTTATATTCAGTCATCATTTGTTTTTGTTTGTTTTCCGGTAATTTATTTCCGTCTCAGTGGATCGCCATCGAATTTCGCAAATTAATTCTGCAGTCACTAAGTGTGAATTCAGTTGAATTGATAATTTTGATTAAACCTGTTCTTGAAATAGGCGAAATTGAAAATGCAGAACTTAGGTGATCGATTAGCAGCAGCACCTAAGGACAGCAATCAACCAGTTCTGCAAGTCACTGCTCTATTCACCAATTCACCTTTTCTACTGCTTTAATCGAAAAATTTTTTTGAGACTATCATCGGTTCCAACGTTAAGGTCATGAAGGGAATATTCAATGAGTCAGATTTTATGCTTCACTTTTTTCTGCTAGCAAATGGTGTGTTCTGAAAACAAATGACCATTGGTCGAAGAGGGGAGGGATAAGGAAGGGAGAGGAAAATCCACATTTCCATTGTATATTTTACCTAATCCGTGAAAAATAAAAGAAATTCATAGAAACCGTCTCATATTTTTATCCCCATTAGTGGTTCACTTAGTGAAGCTAACACACTCTCTCGCCTTTTTCTCTGTATTTTATTTTATTTTATTGGTTTTCTTTTTACAGCGATAAATAGGTAAACATTACTCAAATGAATACCTTCGAGTTTACTGCCACATCTCCTCCCCCCATCTCCCACTCCTCTTCCAGAGCCTTTTCCCGTACACTGCTGAGGATTTAACCGACAGACGAAGGGGGATGGGACGGAGTGGAGTCCTATTTTTTATTTTAAAGTTGGAAATTGCCAAATGGCCAGAAATTCACAAGTGAGCGCCTACAAGCGAGGAAATGATGGAATAAGAAACCATTTTTCTATTATTTCATCGATATATATACCACAGTAGAGAAGCATTCACATTCGACACCCATCGCAAATAGGTATAAACTCTGATTTGTGATGGACTGCTCAGGTTCTTTTGCTGCGTTATGGCCATTATAGAATGTAGACCAGATTGTTCGGTAGCCGCTTCCCGGATACTCCATTCTGATCCCACCACAGTTTATGGCATTTGAAGTTGAGGTTGAATGTATTCAGGTGAAAAAAAAAAAACAAAAATTTCATTTAAGAAATTGTAGTTTCATTTATTTTTAGTTCGAATTGAATGCAAAAACACTCCATTAAAGTGATCTTATGGGTTTATTAAGCTCGTGCTTAGTCCTTTTTTTAGTAAGCTCGAGCTTAGTCTCCGAAAGTGTAGTTCGAATTATGTTTGCTCGAGATTTTCTCAATGAGACCAATAAATTCCATAAATTCCTATTAGTTAATAAAATAAAAATATGGCAATAGTTAGTTTGCTCGGTTTCTTATTGATATGAGTTACCACTGAAGATTAGTGATTTCCTACTCGTAAGATTACAAAATACAGCCCCCTCCTTACAGATAAAACCTTATAAAAGGTATGCTAGTATATTTTTCCCACCTCAGAGACATACTTCTCATCACGAGCATAGCAAAATAACCGTCAATAGCGGCTGTCATTATG
Organism: Parascaris univalens; assembly: GCA_037576465.1. Classification (NCBI taxonomy): domain Eukaryota; kingdom Metazoa; phylum Nematoda; class Chromadorea; order Rhabditida; family Ascarididae; genus Parascaris; species Parascaris univalens. The sequence goes on along the minus strand of CM075173.1, from coordinate 179,471,301 downwards.
AATTATAAAGGTTTTTTTTTAAAGACGCAATAATGGATTAATTTTTATAGGTGTCGGATAAATTTGCAATAGAGCGTTGAATATTAGGAGAATAAGAGGGGTTTTTTACTGATAAGGAAAAAGCACTACTTTTTAAAAGCGATACAAATTAAGCGTATACTTAATTTTTGCATGTGCATCATAAAATATTTTATTTTGTATAGTTTGAATCATTACAAATAAATATGATAGTCTATTCTATGTGGAACTCTTCTCTATTTTCCTTTTACTCGGATTAAGTAGAAATTTATTTTCCACGAAATAGGATTTCGACGAAAAATTCCACAAATTTCCTTGAAAAATTATCCAGAAAAACTCATCTTTGATTTTAATTAATTAAATGAATTCAATTATAGGATTCCCTTTGAATATACTGTTTCGTTTATAATTTCCTACATGGATTATTGCGTATATCATCGTATTCTGCTTAATGTTTTGAAGTCATTAAATTTTACGGCTTCATCATTTATTAATTAATCTCGTTATGATTTTCTATTCATAGGCTTTTATATTTAAGGTTTCTTTGTTGATTTTTTTGAGGCTTCTCATAGCAAACATTCTATCTATTAGTTTATTTTGCTATTTCGTAACTTACTCTCATCATCACTACATATCTATATTCGTTCTTATATGATCGGTTTTATTTTCCCTCAACTATGGGAGTTATGCGTTTCGTTCCAACGATGCCCCACGCATAACTCAGATGTACACGTCAATGGATTGGGGCCGAAATGTATCCACCGAAATTCGCATTGTTAACATTTCGTCCTTTAATATCTGTCTTTTATGTTTATATTTTATACTTCGTATACTAACTATTACCTTAATCGAAAGTACCATGCATAAATTTTACATTTTAGAATTGTTTTACAGTTATCTTTACCTAAAGAACGATGAAGAAACATTATAATTAAGGGAGATTTATCTGCGCCGAAATATTCTTTATTCTCGTAATCCTTTCGTATCGCCGATGAATTTTTGTAAGGAATAAGTTGAAAATCATGAAATATCGATAGTAATGAATAAAAAGTGAATTATTCGTGTTGAAACTTTTGAGATATAGAAAATTTCTCGATTACTTACTTTATATTTACTCGATTACTTACTTTGTATTACTCGATTACTTACTTTATATTTACTCGATTACTTACTTCATATTACTTTCGAAGTAATCAGTCATACGAATATATACAAAATAATTAATTAATATTTCTAAATTATTTTAAATCTATTGCAAATGTTTAAATTACGAATATATTGGATTTTTTCTCTGTCGGATTTTTGTCTGTGGAATAATCGTTGGTGAGTGAAGAAGAAGTAATTTAATCGATGGTAAAACAACACAAAGATAAGTGTTGTGTTGGAGAATATGTGGAATTCTCTTAAATTAATCTCGCGAGGATATGTGTGGCTATGCAAAGCTGATTTTATTACCGCTTGTATTTTTTGCATTCTCTATTAAGCTCAAATCTTCCATTTCATTTAGGAACTTCATCGATCACCTTTTTTTGGATTGCTATTAAATGAAAAGTCCATCGGAGGTGATTGAAGGACGGGGCGGGGAAAAGAGTAGATTTTCATCACTGAAATTATTTTGTCACTATAATCGTTTCCATTGATTTAATTAATCTTTCTAAAGGGTCATTAATGTTATTAGTAAGTATTTAGAGTATTTTAGTATTGCCAACGGTCTTTACGAGAATGGGAAAATAAAAAGCGCACCTAAAATTAATTTAATTGGGGTAAAAAACAACGTACTTAACAAATACTCATTCATTCGTAGGCCTTTTTCCGCCTGTTCTATTGTGTATTTGGTAGTACCTTATTGAGTATAGTTTATCGTCGTAGTAATGCGAAAAACTGAATAATATCTATCCAGTGTTGTTTACTTACTTACTTACTTATTTACTTGCTTATTTACTCAGTTACTTGCTAACTTACATACGTTGTCCACTTCACTTGCTTATTCGCCTTACTTACAATAGTCGCTTAATGTTCGATGTCGTAGCGCAAAAGAATGACTATTTGTGATAATATGGACGAAATATACTTTATATAGACGAAAAAACTCATTAATTGTTCATATTTATTGCAGAACTAACAATGGCTGCCGCAGAAGAGGCTAAGCAAGCGACGATCAGATCAAAACGTAGGAAAGAACGACGCTTTTATAAGGCTAACGATCGGCCACCGATAGCTCTGTCATTACTTTTTGGATTTCAGGTAGAGTTGAGTTTAAAAGAATTTATTTTTCAGAATTGCCCCGTTTCCGCAGCAGAAACTTGCATATTGATAAAGTAATTTTGAACACTCTTTGTTGTCAGATAACTCAACGATAAAACATGATAAACATTGACCGTCATTTATAGTGGTGAATGATGCGGAATGACGTAAAAATGGTTACTGGTTACTCGAACCGCATCCGCCAATTGCGATGTCTAGCTTGGTTACTTGTCACTGCTGATATGAGAATGGATACTGCTTGAAAATGACATCTGTCACTCCCATACGGGATGTATGTAAATTCCAAAGCTGAGCGCGTCAGTCTCTTAGTATGAAAAAGAATTAATATTGGAAAATTAAATCCAGTCTATTTTCATAGGTAGCAAAATATGAACTTGAAAGTGGTTGAATGGATGTAGATTATAGTGAAATCGGCAAAATGTTGAGCGAAAATTTGAATAATCGTGGTTCATATGGTTTCGATATTGAGAATTTCCACTTCAGAGTACTTCATGAACCGTTTTATTGCAACAAAATCTGTAGGTAATTATTTAATATTCTTCATTCATCAGAAATTTATGTTTTGCAGCAAGTAATGGTATGTGTAAGTGCCTTACTAACAATCCCATTCATTCTGTCGAATGAACTCTGTCCAGGACGAGATGTTTACGATTTACGCGTCAAGCTTATCTCTTCAACTTTTGTCGTAAGTGGGATCTCAACCATTATCCAGACAATGCTTGGGATGAGGTAGGTTATTGGCCTTTTCTATTTTCAATTATGCGCATATTGCAAATATGCAACAAGTTTTAGGTTTTCACTGAAGAGGCTGATAGAGTGCGAGGGGGTATAAGATGATGAAATTTCGTTTGGATGAAAAGGGAAAGGGTAGGAAGAAATTTTTCGGAAAGAACGGCCTAATATTTTATTAGGATATATGTAATAGTATATGTTTGAATCACGGATAATATTGGATTTATTGATTAATTCTGCGATATCTGATGGTGAAGTGTTATTGGAATATGGGTGACCGATTCAAACACACCTATAACCTATCTGTTAGCATTTTTCACATGAAATATTCAGCATTTTCTCGCAGAATCATATCAGCATATTAAATGAAGTGAGGGAATGGAGAGGAGGTGAACGGGCAGTGTTTTACTTGGGATTCATGTTTTACTTTGGGATTAGCATTTGTAACACTGTACATTATATGGCAGCTTACTACCTTACTTTCGCTATGCTTAGTAGAATTTTTGTGGTTTTAATTTTTAATTGACAGCCATCTCCTTCATAGATTTTATTTTCTAACATACACAGATAAATATTTAATATATTTTAAGCATAGCATCGAAAACTATTCTTGTACATTGATGCAGTTTTTTTTTGCCACATTTTAACATCGTACCTTTCAAGTTACGCTCTCACGATGGCGACTTTTCAAAAGATGGTGATAATTTCATGTTATCAGCGGTGATATTTCTATGCGATCAGTGGTGGTAAATTCGATAGCCTCAATGGGGATATTTTTCCACTGTTAGTGACTGTTGAATTCTCTATCTTCAATAGCATAAATTCCACACTATCGCTCTTAGAAAATTTATCGTTTTCAGATTGGCATTGCTACAGGGAACTGCTTTCGCATATATACCATCCATTCAAGTGTTTATGTTACTTCCCGAGTATAAATGTACTGCGACCGAGAATGATTTCGTTCCAAGTGAAATATACGAGAATAAACTCGCTATTGTGAGTCATTTTATTACAATTTCTTTTCTTCGAACATTACGTATTTTATAACTGATAATTGTTTAGTGATTCAAAAAAGCCAAGCTATTCTCTTAATGTTACAAATTTTTTTAGCATGGGAAGTTTTTTTAATTCCAGAAAGTTTGCAGTTTTTAGGCCCAAATAGAAATATTCTTAAGAAGTGTGGAAATAACAAAAAGAAAAAGGAAAATGATTCATGACAGCTAGCTGAAAAACCCAAGCATGCAACTCATATATAGCTAAATTATCTTCCCTGAAAGCGTTTGCATCCGCACTCCCTTTCCCCATCTTCCTTCTCTTCCCTCCCTTCCCCCCATGCACACACATATGTAATGCTCGGAATTCCCACGAGGATTCGTTCGCTTCAGGAAAGCAGATGGTGCCGAAATGCTTAACACTCGAAGCGTCACAGCTTATAATGTGCGGTGAGCTTGGAAGATGGAATTTTACGGCGAATTTCTTAATCGTAGTTAGTATAGTTCTAAATCTAATGAAAGACTTTTTTGGAGTAGAATAATTTCCTTTTAGGTTTTATTGACGTTAACGTAATGGTTATCAATTTTCAATAATGCTATGATAATGCAAGGTCATCCTTAACGCATATATGGCGTTCCAATGGCATGTCGTGGAGAAATCCACCGACCCCTTCATGGTATCACTGAATTTAAGCAGAACCTTGCATATAGGCGTTCACCTGCTGACTGTATTTCCCTGAGGTTGCTTATAGCTGTTGTCACGGTGTTAACCGCGGTAAGGCAGCGGATGCTTGAGGAGCATCTACCACCATCGGCAGCAATATATAAGGTGTTCAGCTTAGTCTTTCGGGAGAAGAATCGCATAGCAAGTGCAGTTTTCCTCTTCGTATCTTCGAAATCATCAGTTTAGCGCTCATCGGACCAAAATGTGACACGCCAGAGTTGGTAGACGCACCGTCATCTTCGTCGCCCTGGCCGTTTACTATCACCAACTCTTCTCACCTCTGTCTTTCCTGCCTTCTCAATTATTATTCTGTATGTGAAGATCCATCGATGCTTTTTTGCTCATTACGTAAGGAGAGGCCCTTTCAGAAGTCTGTTCATCGTGACGTTCTTAAACTCTTCCAAATCCAGGAATGCATTTTTGAGAGCTCCATCCCTGAGTATAATGGATCGTTGCAGCAACAAATAAATCCTTGACACACTCTCCTCCAGATGTCAACGATGATGGACGTTCCATGTGATGGTCTCATGTTTGTTACAGTCTGCTACAGACCGCTTTCAGTAATTCCTCCACAAGGGAACAGCGGCTTCCTCGGGGATTTGGGAGGGCGAGACTAGGATGCAGCACGGCTGAACGTTCGAGAAATGTTTGGTTGAGGAACATGCGTAGGGACGTACTGGATAGAGTCCGCGGCTTTTGGAGAGCATTTATCATACGTTTTTTGTGCTGTCCTAATCTCCATCGGAGTTTCCTCGCAACTCGTCGAGCGTTAGTGCCATACCCCACCTTATCGGCCGTGCTTCTGATAGCTGTCTTCTTTCATCAATTCTACACATACATCTTCGTTTCGCATTCAAATTTTCAAACTTGCATCATGTGCGAGATTGGTCATTATACTTCAGGCACTTAAACTCATCATAAAGAGGTCATCCTGGAGAAGTTAGTGAAATTGCTACATCAGATGAAGAAAGCCACGAAATCTGATCTATTTCTATGCAGTTTGTGAGTTACTCATTCCGAATAAACGCGATATTAGTGGAATTATTGTGCTGAAAAGAGAAAAGTACGCTGAAGAAATGAAAAGTGGTCATAAATTTCATTTGCCGATTTGTATACATCCACAACTGTAAGAGGTTTGATTTTCTTAAGAGGTCTGCATTGAATAACCGAAGGAGATGAATATTGCCAATTAAAAAAGCCGATTCATTTGCTTGCATTAAAGAGGATAATTATGGCATAATCTCATTTAAATGACGATGAATTTCAATTTAGTAGGATACTTCTTGCATGTGATGTAAGCAAAAATATAGCATGAAAAAGGCACTACTTTTAGAAACGATTAAATTATGCTTTTGCTTGGAAATCTATTTTTATACTAGTATACAGATCAGTAGAGTAGGACAGTGAGAACGAAGAAGAAAGTAGTAAATAAACTGCTGAATTATATTATGTAATTGTAAATAGTTGCAGATTCAAGGTTGCCTTCTTGCGTCATCGTTGATTCCGATGTTGATCGGTATAACTGGTGTGGTTGGTGTACTCACGAAATTCATCGGACCGATAACGGTTTCACCATTGATGCTTCTTCTTGTACTCTCGTCGGTCGATCTTTGTGTTCAACGTATCTCGAAACATTGGGTGGCGATCATGTGAGCATTTTTAATGATTATCACTTTTTACAAAATTTGTCACTTTACCTCTGCCTATTCTCATCTATTCCTTTCCGCTATCGGCATGTTCACCGGCCTTACACGTGTGTATGATTTCGATTTTGGTAACGATTGGTATACGTTAAAAATGATCTCTTATGATGAAATCAGTTTCGTGGGGTTGCAGTGGTCGTGTTAACCTTTATTTATGTAACAAGTTGTATTCCTGTAGTTGTTTGATGTTGATGTGGTATTTACCTCGTTTGGATTATGATCTCACCACACCTTCAGGGCCGTAGTCGTACTTGCTAACCAATGTGTATGCTCAGCTGTCCTCATCGTGTAACCTCCACGCCCGGTCACAGATTTCTTCGATCATACCATAAATTAGGATTCTTCGCAACCTTTGCACCTCTTTAACCTTTCCGTTTTGTTAAAAAGAAAATCTCGTTTGTATAGGAATTGCAAGTAGAACGGTGAAATTTTCAGACAGGCTGTCGCATTATTTGCTACGATATTGTATTTGGCTGAATGGCGAGTGCCCCTTTTTGGCTATAAAAATGGAAAGTTTAAAGTGATCAGAACAAATGTTTTTGGCCAATATCCGGTAAGGAATCGATAGTGAGACGCTTAATTTGCTTTGCTTTGTCAGTTTTATAGTATTGAAAATTGAATGGAATTTTTCAAATTTTTTCATAAAAACTTGAAATATAAAATTGACATTCACATGCCGCCATCATCTTTTGTTCCATCTTTGTAATTATAATTGTAAAATGAAAAAAGCACAGCTTAGCGCTATGATATTTTTTTGTCGTGCATAGATTCTTTTAGTTCGGTTTCCGAGGCTCATTATCTTCATTCCCGTTTCGAGAGATAGCGCTTGATGCATCTAAAATTTTTGGAATTCCACATCCGCATTGATCAATCAGAAATGGAATTTCGTCAAAATTATCGAATATCAGCCCTATAAGTTGAAATTAACGGAATTGAACGTAAAGTATTTGCCATCTGTTTCGAATAATTTTTCTTTAAATTTACGCTGAATTTACATTTCAGTATCTAATAGCGATTTTGGCTTCATGGGGATTTTGTCTCTTCCTCACATTAGGCAATCTTGTGCCACCGGATAGTGCTGCACGGCTCGATAAGAATGAAACCATTGCTGTAATCAACCATGCATCATGGTTTCGTGTACCATATCCAGGTGACGAACTGAAATTTTTATCAAGTAATAAACCATTGTTTTAAAGGACCTTCTAAAGTCGATATTTTTCTTTAAATTCTACAGTCGCGTCTTTCCTCCATAGCGATGGAATGAAAAATGTCACGAGTTCCGAGCAAAATCCGCGAATTTTACAAGGATATGAGGAAATTGGTAGAGATGACGTCGTCTTCTTATGCAACATTACTTAATTGTTTTCCCAGTTGGATACTTTGCTTTTTAAGGAGAATTTATTTGCTCGATTTGCTTTAAGGTACGTTTATAGGCTTCAAAAGATTCGTCTTTTCGAGTGCTGTTCTTTCTTTCCAACTCGCTACAGTCATGTGTCGTGACCTGTTTCTTCACTCAATGTCATACTGAAACTGTTTGGCGTCATTAAATCATACCTTATTTTTATACAACGGTGGATGAAGATGACTGTCGCAGTTTTGATAACGAAGCGGCAGACTCTTCTTATTGCACTGTCATTCACCTATATAGTGATTCTTAGTTTCTTTAAGCAAATCACAAATCAACGACTTTCTCATATTACCTTCATTCTCAGTTGAGCAAAATAAATGGAAATCCAGTGGTTTGATAAATTTAGTCAGTTAATTGAATGGCGTTTTTCGATGACCACCACATCGATGAGCTCATATATGAGCACAATATTATAGATGAAGTGCAAATAATAATTTGTACGAAGAAATAAAGTAATTTGTGAAGTAAAATAAATTGTGAAGTGCAAATAGTAAACCACTCGTTCGTTACGCCAATCGGCTGAATTCTTCTTTTTTTTTGGATTGGAGTTTTGCATTCTGAAAAAGTAACTCTGTGTTTATTTTGTTATATTTATTACTATATTGAAATTATTTCAATTATTATTAGCACTTCTGTTTCATGAATTTTTCTACGGCACAATTACAAGATTAAGTTATTGATAGGTAATCGTCTATATGCTAATAAGGGATTGTCATCTTTTAAAGAGACACTATTTCGCTTTAGTAACGAGAATATGGATTAAGATTAGGTCGAAGTTATGGAATTATTATTGAATTGTCTGTAAATAATGCTCTCTGTTTACAGAAGAGAATTTAAAATTTTAGAAGATAGAGAAAAGCGCGTTGGTTCTGAAGAAAAGTTAATAGAATATTGAAAGCTTTGTAGAATAGAATCCACGATCTAGTGGATTGGGTCATTTATAGGATTAAGTATTTATGGAAAATTACACTGAATTGCAGTTAATCTTTTTTTTTGATAGTTTAAGCGGAGAATTTTTTAAAAATGGCCCTCGTGTTTATTTGTATTTATTATTTTAGGTCAATATGGTGCGCCGAAATTCCATACAGGTCTCTTTCTTGCGTTCGTTGTCTCAGCGTTAACATCGGTATTCGAATCGGTTGGAGATTATCATGCTGCTGCACGTGTTTCCGATGAACGAGCACCACCTTCACACGCTATAAACAGAGGCATTCTTGCTGAAGGTTATTAAAGTTTTTCGATCATTTTGCAAAATATGTATATGTTTTTTAATAAATGCTTAATTTTATGGAAATCGCCATAAAATATCGATTTATTCATTTGTTTATTTATCTATTATTCAATAATTGAAGAGTTATCGATACATTTGAATCATTTCTAAAGACTTTATATTTACAATAATCGTATATGAAATTAAAGCGAAAAGGAAAGAACAGCATGCAGTTATTTTCCTAAAGTATTTCTTAACACTCGAGTGGCGAAAATTTGCTTTCAAAATTAAAATAATCTTTGTGGATAGATTAACTTATTCTTCTATCAATGAAAATGTGATAAGAGTTGAAAAGAAATTTGCATACTTCAAAAGTTCTTTCAACTCAGCTAATGTTGGATATCCGAACATCCTCGGATGTAGGGGGAGTGGAGGGGTAAAGGGACGAAGCGAAGCATTTAATGTTTTTCCTAATAAGCCTCACTTATGATAGTTCCTGTTAGTAGTTGGCTTACTTGCACAATTGGTATCAATTCGCTTTGTCTCTTTCGAAATAGTAGTTTAAAACGATTAAAAAATCCTTTAATAATATTAAGTTTCATCTGTATTGTTCTCCTTTTCGTATCTAAATCGAAAAAATTCAATATTGCAACAAATATTCTGTTGACCATAGAATAAATTTTTTAGGTTCGGGATCGTTTTTGGCTGGTCTTCTTGGTCCAGGAGTAGGCATGACGACTCATACAGAAAATATTGGAGTTATTGGCGTTACAAGGGTAAGTTGTTGTCGAGAATGGCAATAATTTTTTTCTCGCCTAGTAATGCACCAGAAAAAATTTTACGCCTCGAAAATTTTGCAGCTTGGCGCATATGTCCGTGTTTTCCCACTTGTTAAAATCTAATCGGATATGAGTGTTAAGTTTTAATGAAGCTTAATATAGGTGGCAAGTCGTTTCACGATGGTTATCGCAGGTCTAATGCTCATCTTTCTTGGATCGTTTACGAAGTTGGGTGCTGTATTATCGACGATACCAGATCCGCTTGTTGGTGGCGTACTTGCAAGTAGTATGGCAATGGTAGGCGGTGTAGCGATTGCCAATGTTCAACAGGTTATTGGCAGTAAATTTTATTTCCTTTATTTTTTGGGTTTCACATGAAATTTTGTATTTCTTTATCCATAGCCGATAAATCTTGAACTGCTTGACAGTTCAGATGTACTCATTGAGTGATGGTCGTTGGTATTTTAGGTGGATTTGAAGTCATCACGTAATATCGCTATCTTGGGATTTTCAATAATGGTCGGTATGATAGTACCAAGTTACTTTAATCATCATCCAATCGTTACCGGTGCGTTATTTAATTTTGCGTTCTTTTAATAAAATGGTAATACTGCATAGCGCTGACGTTGTGAAGAAGGGTTTGATTGTGGGAACAAATCGTCCTCTTTCTTGACATATTCATCGATAGGGACAGCTGTTCCCATACATCCTAACTTTCCATGTGTACAGCTTCCCCCTCTTCTAATGCCCCCTGCGAGATCAACATTAAACCATCGACATTTTTTCCTTGCGAGAAGAGTGAAACTATGACTGATGTTTTTTAGTTGTTTTGAAACTGATAAGGTGGTCGAAGAAATGTTTTATCAGAATTTTGAAAAATTAAGGAGTTATCCTCATTCGCAAATATTTCTGCAGCATACTGAAGTTGCAAGCATAGTGTAAGAGGTGACGTAATTATGATGGAGATAAATGTGATTATTCTCGTGATGTAGTATAGTGATTTGAAATGTTGATAAAAGTGAAGAGACCTCAACATCCCTTCTCTCGTTTTTTGAAATGAAGATGAGGAGTAAAGAAACTATTTTATGTACAACTTGCTTGCTAAAATAAGGGCATCCCCGAATTTGCCATGTCTCACCGTTAACATCCACACTTTGTTTACAAATATCACTGAGATCTTTGAACGCATATCGTCATTCATAGTACCATCTCCATTCACCTGCAAGGTAAATGCTGCCTCATTTTGTGCACCGTGATCCCTCTCACCTGATCGTTCACGGTAATTATTTATATTGGATCCGATATCGTTAATAGTGGATGATAATGGATCCATTTCACGGTAGTAAAAATGTGATCGATTTAGTGCTGTAAGTTAAAAGAGTTAATGTGTATGTTCACACTTCCTAAGTCAATTTGTTCAGGTAACGAAACCTTGGATCAGGTATTACTCGTATTACTTACGTTACCGATGTTTGTTGGTGCGTTTGTTGCATGCGTCCTCGATAATACTGTTGCTGGTAAATGTTTTTCGTTTCTCGTAAATATTGCAAATAATTTAGGTTAATTCGAAAACAAAAAGTTCTCTAATGTAAATATATCCGACATTCTTACATCTTTCAGTATTGGCGTTGGAAGTTTTATGAAAAATCAGACGATTGCTGAGGATGATAAGAACTTCATAAAACGTTTCAAAGTAAAACTTTGTTTCCTGTCGGATTTAAAGTTCATAATAAACCGAGAGGATTAGAAGCTATACTTAAGGATGGAAAAGATTGATTTAAGTCTCGTTATGCTCGGAAACGGTGTTTGCACTTTCAACAAATAACTATAAGCAAACCTATAATAATTTAACAATGTTCTCTTCCAAAGAATGCAAGTATAGGAAGCAATTTCCGTCAAACGATCGCTGCGACCTCTAGTTAGCTAAATTGTAAAAATAGGTTGATGAAATGTTACCAAACCGACATCTTAAATGCGATGATTGAATGCTTTGTCATTCAATTGCTTTGATATTTGCTCGGTTTTCTTAAAAAAATAAGAAAAACTTTTAGGTGTTACAAGAGAGCAACGAGGTTTACGATCACGTGGTCTAGCGCATGATCTCGGAGAGAGTGGAATCGATATTTATGCATTCCCACCGTTTATTATGAAACTCGTCAAGAAAATTCCATGTTTGAATTTCTTACCTTTTATGCCAAAAGAAAAGAAAACAACAGGTCAAATAAATACAGTCGTTTGAAACTAATAGGTACTATTTATATGGTTTAATGTGTTTTTTTTATCGTTGCATATATTCTTTTCAAAAGCGCATTATAATGAGCTCAAATGATTATACCTATACATTTCTATTTGCCTATTAGTTTCAATCCTGGGGCATTTTAGCCTAAAGTTATACCAAAATTTGTCATACACAAGCCTCAGGCTGTCCACTAGGTTTCCTCTCCATCTATCAAAGTTATAGGCACTGAATGATTTGAAATATTTACGTGCAATTTAGTTTCATCCTACCGTGATGTTTTCAAAAAAAGAACATTTTTAAAAGCGTCGTTTTACAGGGATGGGCTGATAGGATTGGCTGAAAGATAGAAGCATTAGTAGACAGCATTCATCGTTTCGCAGTGGTTACTGAGTGGTTAGTTGCAAGTAGACTCCGACCAGACTTTTTGGCTTCGTCCTACCAGATCATTCTTTACAGCCCTTTCATCGAGACGAAGACGACGATATAAATCTAAACCCTCCTCCTAAGCGGACCGTGGTAAATCATTTGGTCAGCACTGACAGGCAGGAGTCAAGCATAAGCTCTAACATTCATGAGACCGCATATCTCCCTTCATGCGGGAAGGCGATATATAGAGACAGTTAGTTAACTGTTATAAGTTGTGGACAGAAGTAAAAATAAAGTAAATTTTTATTAGTGAATTGTGGATAGGGTGTTTATAGCTAGTTAGTGGTAAAAGCCTGATCTTGCTACCTAATCGAAGTGTGCTTATTCTTTTTTTGCAATTGTTATAACCATCATTATTATCATTATCAGTGTTATTGTATTATGCGAAACAGTGAATGTAAATTTAATGCTGCCTTCAAAACATGCAACTGTTAGGATAATCTACTGTTGAAATTTTTGTACATTCATGCATAATGGATTCAGCCCGGATAGTTGGTTTGATTAAGTAGTTCGTCCTCAGTGCTGTCGCCAATTATTTGATGCCATCGAGGTCGTAGAAGAGTAGTTGAGAGCAGTCGATAAGTAACAGAGGAGCCGAGTTATGCCGGTGGCGAAGGCACTTGCACAAAGGGAATGAAATTAGCATAGTTTCACGGGGGACGATGATATTCCATAAAAAGGAGAGGGATAGGAAGGATTGGGTATCCACAGGTTTTACAGATTATTAGAAAGATTTGGCTCTTTTTCTCGTCGACTCAAAAGAAGCCACTATCGCATAATCATAGATATAAAGATATAAATAAGCCTGTTGCTGTTTTCATTGCAGTTGAATGCGTATCGTGATGTGTTCTATTAAGATTTTTCCCAAACATTTTACTTCTGGTATTCTTTCTTTTCTAAATGTGTAAATGTTCATAATCCGGGTTTCGTTCAAGTTCAACATTTTCTGTGATAATATTTCATAGTCAAAAAGTGTAAAGGTATATTAATAAAGCGGAATAAGCCGATGTTATCAGTGATTAGGTCGAATACGTCTGTGATTTTATCATTGCACTATATTTCTGAGGCATGCGTATCTATCACTTATGAATTCACCTATCTTTGCCTTTATAAATTCGTCTATCATATATTTGTTTCGACAGTGGTAGGCGATTTTACTGCTCATATTTGATCAGCAATGTTTCATATGTAATCTTCAAAATATGGTTACAATTCGAGTGAGCGATTTGTGTCTCTTCTTAAATGTCATCTATGTTTATTTGCCTGACGTAATGTCTTTGCGTGATCACTTTTGTGGCTAGTGGAAAAATACGAAACAAACTTAAGTGGGATGTAAATTTTTCCCATCCATATCTGTAACCTTCCAGCTGCATAACGCAGTTAAGTTCTACTCGTTTATAGAATCAATTCATGGATTACTTTAGTACTAATTGAAGTGCCGAAGAAAGTCTTTTTCATAGAATAATTGTATTAGCAATTGGAGTAACTCTAATATGACCACCATATTTCTCCGCGTATTTTATTATTTATTGACGATATATGAAATTGATTAAGTCTGTTAAATATGCTAGAGAGACGGAAATCGCTCCGCTGTGTGTGAGGTTACGTCCGGTATAGTATAGTATATGTACAGCTCTGGAATGATCGATCCAGAAATTATAGTAACAAAACGGCAGCTCAACGTTTCAAAATCAGTGGATCACCGATCGGTTTAGGTTGGATTAAATATGCAAAGAGAATTTGTTACTCTGAAGTTGTCTGTATTTTTTGTTTTGTTTTAGCTTTTAATTGTTTTATTAATGGCTTTTTTTCACATTATAATAAGTTACATTTTTTTGGAATTTTCAGGTAAACTATTCGACTTCGGAAGGTAAAATGTGAAATGTTCTTTTTTCCCCCAACTTCTGTTAACCCTTTAGGGAACGAGCTCATACTCTAACGTCCTTTTTTGTGAACGTTTGATTTTAGATACCCTTTAGTTCAACATTATTTCACCTGCATATTGCAAATATTTGTCTTTTATCGGTATTGTCACCAAGAGTATATTGAAGATGAATAGTGAATGAGGAGCTTATTATTATTGAAATTGTATGAAACCATATAAGCACTTATGAATGAATAATATGAAGAGATGAAATTTTCCCTATAGAAGTTACTGGTGGAAGTTGAAACCGATCGACGATCGATCGGTTCGTAATTTAGCCGCTATACTCATTCATTTATTTTTACAAATGATGTTACATCGATGAGAATATAGAAAATTTGTAAATTGGAGGAAAAGAAAGTGAACAGAAGTGGAAAACAAATGGACTGTGATATTATTCATAATATTCTTACAGAAAGATCCGAAAGATGTTATGATTAGAGCAAAGAATATGCGATTTAAAATTCCTAGGTCATTCCTAGGTCATATAATGAAATTCGTTGAAAGATTCTTTAAACGGTCATCGCATTATGGTCAACAACATTCTATATCATCGCATAATGAATCAACTTCAAACAGTTGAGCTTCACGTAGAGGTCTTTCCAACATAAAATAATTCCACATTTGAATCATAGAAATTCCTGGACATGGTTGCTGCAAGAATGCCAATGAATCCCGTTTATTGTGCATATAAGGCGATAATGTTATGATTTTATTCAGGTAACCGTGGATACGTTTATTTTCATGAAAAAAAATCTGAATCGGAATCATTTTCTTCTTTGGGTATAATATTTTTATTGATATCATCCGAGCTAGTTGAATTTCTTAGTGATTGGTTTTTCGATGTTTCGCCGAGAATTCTCGACAGAAAACTCTCGCCGACATTTTTAGCACTGTCGACAGATTTCGCATGTGTGATGGCACTCGCGTCGATTGACGTTGATTCTACTGAACTGAAATTTTTCTTTCTTTCTTTTTTTCATATTCGTTAGCCATTTTTGCTTAATTACTCCTAATGAACATACATAATTTGTATATAATTTTCTACTATGTTAATTGTTGAAGTAAATTGAAATTTCTTCCGTTTTATTCTTTGAAAGATAATCAATTGATGCTTTTAAGTCCTAAATATATATTTGATATGCTTAATGTTACACTTAGGAATACTTGACAAATCCAATGGGGGAACATTAATGCTTTTATTTTACACTTTTATAATTATTGAATTATTATTGCAATTTAGAAGAAAATGCATAAGGGCAAGAAAAAGTTCAACAAAAACTTTAAAAAAAAGAAGACCTTCGTTCATCTTTTTGCAATAGAAAACCGTCTTTTGATTCTGTTGTTTGCATTTTTTTTTTATTGAAAGGTGGGAAGGTTTTGTATATTTTCCCGAAGGGCACTTGTCAATTACCTGCTAGGAGGAGGCGGTTTCTTTTTTCCACCTGATTGAAGCTTCACGTCGAGACTATCGCTATCCGATGAGCTTTCACTTCTTTCTTTATTGAATATGCCAAGCATCCTCTGATAACTTGGTGAGGTTTTCGATGACGCTGAAGGGGATGCTCTTGAACAATAATAGATTATTTAGCAATCTGCTTTGCATTTTGTTCAAAATCTGCAGAATTTGCAACATCTGTGTCTTAGAATTGCAAAACTGTGCAACTAATTTGCCTTATTAATAATCATATGAAATTTTATGTGTTATCATTTTTTTCTTGTAGTTTTCCCTCACCTCTTTCGGAACTTTCTCTCTCAAAGATTATTCGTAATTGTTGTCGTTTCTGAGGGTTCTTGTTTATCCTTAAAAGCTGAAATTTTTATTCCGAAAATAAGGGGACAGCAGAAATTAAGGTTTATCTTCAAAAACCCTCAGGCTTCGGTTAAAGCGCAACGATGTACATTTATCGATCCGACTCTTTTACCACTCCATATCTAATCATTGTCAGGAGGTCTAATTATATAGAATTCTCGCTCATTTGTCACTTTTAATCTTGAGGGTACAACAGATTCAGCCAAACTTTATATACGATACTGAAAAATTCTAGGAATTATATTTCGTAATAATTACTTCATCGAAGCTAATATTAGGTTTAGAGATGTGAGGTTAGGACATCTGGGAGTTACTATTGGTCATTAATCGTTATGGGTTACTTCCATATGTTTTTATTTCTGTATATTACTATGTACCGGAGTGAGTATTCGATTAAGATATCGAAATGTCGAAATTATTACTGAATATATTCGTAAACTCACGTATTATTTCGTCACTATCGCGGTGTTTTGTTAGTAGACTTCCTGTTTGAAGTTTTTCTTCACCTCCTTTCTTGAATGCATCGCTGCTAGATGAAATTTCAGGATTTCCATTGGATTTCGTTACATTTTCATCGGTTTTTATTACGATTGTTCTTTCTCGTGCAATTGCAGCATCATCGTTTTTTATTTTCGCCTTTTCATGATCCATATCCACCATAGATTTTCCGGATTTTGCGATCATTGAGTCATTTCGACTGTTGTCGCTATTTATTTGCTTCTGATATTTTGAGATTAGTTGTTCAGCGCGAATTTCGTCGAGATCGCTTTTTGTGGGCTCTGGCGTCTCAGGCATGAGACTTGGCTCTTAAATATTTTATTTTAGAGGGGAAAAATCTTTTCAAGAGACAATATTTCTATTGTTGGCGAAGAAATGAACTTTCAGGTGCCTTTAATCTTTCTATGGTAAGTCATCGAAGTTGAGCTCTGTTGGGTGTGGCGCTAAAAACCGAACCCAAAACATCTATTTGTGATGAAACGGTGATTTACATAAACAGGATCGCCTGTCCTCCACTCTCTTCGTCCCTCTTTCCTCAGTTCTTCCCATCTAAAACTCATGGCAACTGCAATTTCTCTTTTGCTTTATCCCATCGAGCTGGATTATATTGAGCATCGCTTTGTTATAATACGGATTCCAAATAAATAAAAGCATTATTTCCTACCAATCTGATTGATTCGCTTCCGTAGTTCAAGTAAGCTGGTATTCTCTTGGCTCTTGATTGAACCAGCGGATGTGGTTGGAGCAAAAAACGATGGTTCTATCGATCGATAGAAATCAACTGAAGAGAGATGGATTCGATGATCGCGCAAAGCTCGAAGATCATCCGCAATCTCATTTAGACGTTTACGCACACGTGATAAATCTGTTTGGAGCATTGGACCGCTGAAAGCATCGCCTGGTAAACTAAGTTTTATACTCATGAATTTTTTTCACTACATTTCTGAACATAACAAATTTTGATAACTTTTTAGAGTGAATTACTTTTTGTATCGTTTAGAGGTACAAGTAAAAGTAACGAAGACATTGTCGTCAGTTTAAGAAGTTATCAAAAATTCCGAAATTGAAAGGATCAGTTGTGTTGCTCGAAATGATTCAATTCTATTAAGAATATGGGAATTTTAATAACATATATGCATTTTTCAATTGCATGCATTAAAGTCTCAAAAAGTACTCTCTGTCATCTGTAAACGAGAGAAAGCTTGAGCGCAAGTTGCCTCCTGTGCTTGCATGAGCGAAAACTGCCCCCTAAAGACCTTCTCATAATCTTTCCAGTGGTCAATATGTGCAATGATGATTCGATCTAGTTCATTCTTTGTAGGAATTTTTGAATTACACTTTAATTTGTTTAGGTTTACATGTAACTTATACATATATGTAGTATTCTGGTGATGAAGTATGGTGTAATATTTATGATATGTTATAGTAGTTATAGCAATCAGTTATAGTAGTAGTATTATAGTAATAGGAATCCAAGCTATTCGCAAAAATGAAATATGAAGTAGCTCTAAGTGAATATAAAATTTAGTGATGTTTATAAGATTAAAAATAAACCATCAAAAATATCTTCTTATAAAAAGAAATGTTTAGAAGAATTTCTTTTTTTCATCATCATCTATATTGTTGATTCAAAAATTGCGTTGATTAATAAGGCAGCTAAGAAAAATGAGTGTTGAATGCAATCGTTCAGGGGCACATAATCCGTTAATGTAATACACTGATTAAATACCTTGAAGGTATTGGGTCATTCGGTTCGAGAGTCGGTTTAACTAATCGTTCCGGTAATCGTCTCCGGTCAAGATCCCAATGATATTTGCTTGTTGCCAATTGGTCAATGAGCTTTTTTGAAGGAACTGGTGGATGGTCACTCAAATACCGTGCGACAAGCGTTGCATTCTCGATCTAAATGGTTCCAGATAAGTATAAATAAATAAATAAATAAATAAACAAGTAAACAAGTTATGATTGTTGTGTGCATGACACTTGTTTATATAAGAAGTCGGCTAGACTGAGGAAGATGAGGTCTCATTTATCTACGGGTGATTTTGGTTGAAGTAAAAGCTTTCATGCACCTATAGGCAGACTAGTACAGGAGACGCATATTTAGTGGTATCTTCGATGAACCTAATTTTAGGATAATCCTAATAATTCAAGAAAATGATTTACGACTAAGACGACCCTGAAAATCGAACATTTTGAGTAGGAGGTAAAGTTATTTTATTTTTTAAAGTAAATTGAAATATGCAGGTTCATTAGATTATGAAATATGCAGGTTCATTAGCGAATTGCGGTTCATTAGATTATATAAAGAATTTACTTATGGAAAATATGGAGGTAATATTTCATCGCAAAAAGAACAGTTGCACTAATTGCAGTGTTGCATGAAATTTGCGCTGTTGAAGATGAAATCGGGAGAACTGGATGATGATAATGGCTTCTACCTACGATGGAACTAAAGTGTTCATGAAGATTAGTTTTTTTTAAATTCTCATTCTTTATTAACCTATCTCATTATCAAAATACTTCAGCATTATGAGCATTGCACTAATCATATCTGCATATTTTGATAAAAGTATGATCGTTACACAAGCATAAGAAACCAATGTACTCACCTTATTATAACTATGGAGCTCAGGTGGCTTCCATTGTGGATATTTTTTCCTCAGAAAATCCATATATTCATCCTGAAGTTATGCTTATTTCTTGATCCCGAAAAACAACTTATTATGAGTTATGAAATCTTATAAGCTTGACAAAAAATACACATTGACAGAAAATTGTTTGTTTAAACGAGGTTTTTTTGGTTAATTTTAAAATCAACGAACTTAAGAGTACCTTTGCGATATTACAAACTTGCCTACTTGTGTTGATAAAATTGAAGATTATGATTGAAATTTTTGAATAAATTATTAATAGAGTTGAAAAAGTCACCCGTGTTCGTCTCGCATGCTGCAATTTGCTATCGATATCCAGAAGTCTGCGTTCGAGTTGCTCCAATTCATCGTTTTTCCTACCTACGGATTCCATTTATGCAAACAGTGTTGCGCCGACGCTATGCAGTCGGTGCGCGAATTCTAGCGACAGCTTTGCGCTGTTACGAGGCACCTTCCGTTACCATGGAGATATATCGGCGCAGTGATTTACGGATTTCAAATGAATGCAAAAGACGTAATAATATTTGCATTGAATGTTTTGTACTATCAGTGTTGCCGAATGAAAGATTTTTGCATTGAGCGATTCGTCTTACCCAAGTGGTGACATCTTTAGTAGAAATGTCGCACTGGATCAAAAAGGTTTCTGGTTGGTATTAAGAGGAGTTCGAGGGGAGGAGGAGGGGAAAGTGATGAAAAAATGCTGGAAACTCGAAGTCTTTCGATTTAAATTTTGCAGTAAAATGAAGCAAACATTTTAGAGAAAGATAATTACGAGGTTAACGTGATCGATCCTTAGTTGTGCAACGAAACTAAGTGAGTGGAACTTGTTGAGAACGGAAAAAAAGTGTTAGAAAAGTTGAAGTGAACTAAGTTATTCAAACTGGCAAATATTTTCTATTACTCTATACTTTCTTGGGTCTCTTCGTTAACGGCAAAAGTAAGTATTGTCGACAAAGGAGTGGAGGAGTGCGAGTGATGGAAGATCAGCTTAACAAGTATTTAAATTATTAAACTTTTTATGGTCGAATATGGCTCTAAGGTTGCTGATCGATGCAGCAAATCCAACAATCATGGAATTGCAATTTGATACATACCAACTGCCGGATTTCATTTGACGGATTTATGAATTGAAATGAAACATGAGGCGGCGTGAATTTGTAAATAAGCTGGAAAAAGTTCTGTGAGAAAAAGATTAATTTCATGGTAAATGGATCATAGCGCATGCATAGATGGAACTCAATAAAATGAAAAAAGTTTATTTCAAGAAGAGTAATCTTAATTTAATATCTCAAAAATATGATAGAATAAAAATAAAATAATCAATTAAAGAGACTATTCTTCATGCAATGCATCCTCGTTCGATCACATCTGAAAATATTCATAGTAAAATTTCCTCAGTTGTTTCTATTGCTTTGTTGATAGTTTCCTCGACTTGCGACTCTATAAAATGAGGAAGAACAACAATTTTGGGCATTTATTATTTGAAAGGAAGTCAATGCTTTACGAATCAACTGCTTCGAAAAGCTTAGGATCTAAAAATGAGATTCGTAAGATTTCTAGTCGAGTGAAATTCTCGTAGGGGAGATGAAATTGAGCGAGAAAGAAATATCCAGAAAGATCCATCCTATATCATAGGAAACCGCAAAAGGAAAATATCAACTTTTATTCTAATGGTCTCGAATACGACTTATAATTTCCTTAGTAACTATGAGAAAAAACGTTGAGTTAATTATTGAAGGAAAATACAAATTGCATAATGGATTTCAACTATTTTTCAAATTAAAGACGAGCCATTGTTTGCGTTTTTATTAGGTACTTGAAAGGAATACTTTTTACAAACGCATTTGCTTCCTTTCAGTATAGTAATGGTTCGAATTTTAGGATCGGCACCGTCGTCACATTCATCCATTGGAATCGCCTCATAGACACCTCCCTCATGCGTACAAATATCACTCTTTTGACTTCTATGTGGAAAATTGTGTGTTCCATACTGCAAATCACTTCATAATTTTTCATAATATCGACATCAACAGTGAAGGGATGTGTCGATGAAGTAAACTTATTTTGATGTCTGTCCGCTTGAGATTAAAAATTTTTTGCCATATGAGAAGTTTTTCCGCTGAGAAGTTTATTTCAGAAAATCTTTCTCTCTCGCCAATAGTAATCTATTAAGAGGAGGGCTGCTACTTCACGCAGCATCTGACTCTAAAAAAACAGCTCACTCTAAAACAGGCACTTATGTTGAGGTTATCTATGACTCATATATTGCTGGAATTTCTTCCATTTCGATGTTCTGCTGCAAACGCTCAGCTTAAATGGCATTCACCGTTAAGCTGAACCTTGAAAATGCTAAGAATGAATTGGAACAAGTAAATAATTGCCCACCATATTGCAAGTGAGAAACCTTCGAGGAAGAGTGCAACATGTATCCCACGGCTTTGAGTGCTCAAATAAAAAAGCTAAATGTGACTCACACAAAGGTTTAGTATAACAATATTGAGAATTTATGAAACACATCGTTTAACTAACGTCTGCTTACTTGTATAAGAATTCATTTTTACGAGCATTTTTTCGTGGATAATTTTTCGGACGTTCAAATTATTTGCCATTTCTGGACAGCTCTCGGCCAAACATATGACGCTAATAAATACGCCAAAGAAATAAATAATGCAAATTATATCAAAGAAATAAATTAAGCAGGTTACCCAGTAATGCAAATTATATGTAAAAGTGAAAAAAGAACGGTAAGTGCCTCTTGTGTACGGCAATAGCCTCTGCAAACGGGAATCGTCAGGTTAATTCGACACGTCTTTCCTTTACTATCGGTTCGTATAAAAGGATTCATACCCGGCACATGCATATTCCTCATCACACAACTGTTCACTTTCGAATCTGTACTTGATACCGTCTTCTGTAAAAGTGCGTTACCCTTAGCTTGCTTCTGTTACATTTGATATGCCTTGAGAAGGAAAAAGAGAGAGAGAGAAGATAGAGCATATTCCTGTTCAGCTGACACCAATAGCCTAGTCGATGAATTTCAAGCATTCAATTTGGAGCTATGATATTTAAGTGTACGGTTCCGACCATGATGAAAAACTAACTTTAACGGCAGAAAAATTCCTCAATTTTGTTTTTCATATAAACAGAGGACATCGATATATCTCATATATATATATATATATATATATTAACAGAGGACCTCGATATATATATATATATATATATATGACATTTATTACATTTATTACATTTCTCATATAAATGTAATAAATGTTATATATATATACATATATATATATATATATATATATCGAGGTCCTCTGCTATATATATATATATATATATATATATATATATATATATATATATATATATATATATCGAGGTCCTCTGCTTATATATAAAATATGTATATAAGCAGAGGACCTGTATATATATATATGTATATATATATATACATATATATATATATACATATATATATATATATATATATATATATATATATATATATATATATATAACATTTATTACATTTATGTGAGAAAATGAATTATTTTGAACCATTCTTTATATTTCGTTCATCTGCGAGCGGCTCGATGAATTATTAACATTCTATACTTTCGCATTCAAAATTTATTTCGAATATTTTCTTCGATGACTACTTTTTAGGATAGTAAGCGCTCAAAAAAATGCGTAGCTGAACATAAGCGTAGCTGAAATAACCAAAGATTAGAAGCTGAAGAGATTCCTATTATTCTGTTGCATTTGCTGTCGCTAAAAAACGCCTTTAATTTATTCGCATAATTTGCATTCTTTTTTCTAAGATTCCTTCGTCTTTCATAGTAAACGTTGTTTACCGATGAAGAATAAAGAAATAGAGAAAATCGAACGAAATGTTCTTGAACATTGAGTTCATATTAGAGATTTTCCCCCTATTATCGTGGAATTAATTAAAATTCCATCCAAAAGCTCAAAAAAATAAATCAAATAAACTAACTGAATGAACGATGTCAGTTGATAGGAGTAGCAGAAGGGGAATTAAATAGTTGCTCATAACGTTGAATATGAAACAAAACAGTCGTGTGAGAGCGAATCGTTTCTTGAGAAACATCTCTCTTCCACTTCATCTTCAGCGTAGTTTGCCTCGTGTTACACATTACAAGCAATAAATCACTTAAGCAACCAAATGGCTGAATTCTTTCGGCAACAAATTTAACGTTTCCAATTGTGTTGCACATTGAGAGGAAAAAAAGGAGAGAAATTTTGCCGGCCCATAATGAATGTTATTTTCCGTTTGATGGAATTTTTAAGCATATTTCGTGGATAATTTTATTATCATTTTTGATGATATTGGGGGGGAGCTGAGAATTTATATAGATATGAGAACGTATGGAATATTATTTATGGATTTATATATCAGTCGACTATTAGTCTTAATTAATACTAATAAATTTTTACTGTTTATAAAACGATGTGCATTTGGCATTCCTCATAAATTGAAGTGAAAAATGAATCGCTAGTTGAAAATTTATATGCTGGGCTTACTACTTGATGAAAATATTACTGCATAATTGCGGGTGTTTGATTAAAGAAATGCTCGCACTAAAGATTACGCTTATGAACGCTAATATCTAAATCAACTCCACCAACATGATCAGACCTCCGCTCCACTGCTGTTATTATACTTTGCCGCACTCGAATGTGTAGCCGTCTGTGCCATCCGCGCTTGCAAACCCAGAAAATTTGTCCACCTGTATACTTCTGAAGGAAAATATATACATACTCCCTTCGTATCGTTTTGTTGCTCACGATGAATGGTCACATTATTTGGAATGAGTCATCTCATGCTCCGATTTTGCACCATTTGCGCTCATGAAACTCCGGTCATTGAGATTTGCCACGCAAAAAAACCCTCAAGGAAAAAGTGCCTTTATATACACAGTTTTTTTCCACTTGCATTACACTTGCCCCCATCAAAATGTATAACTTCGGAAGGCATAAAATTTCCAACATTATACAGAAATTTAACACATTTTCGTAATGTTAATAAATGAAAGAATCCCTAAGTGAATTTAGAGGATTCACTTATATCGTAATGTTTCTTAATAATACATTTGCGACAACCCGAATCTACATCGTTTGTTTAGTGTTTTGAGTGTTATTCAACCGTGACGATCACTTTTAAATCACCTAAAAAAAATGAGACGTTTATTTGTTTCCTTTATTTTTCAAATGAATTCACTGAAAATTTATTAATTGTCGAATCTTTAAATTTCCGTACAAATTTCTGAACTTCAGTATTAATTATTTGTTGTCCTCAAATTACTGATTAAGCGAATAAAATATTCGAAAAAAAGATGATCCAAGCTTGATTCCTTCATCAGAAAACATTAAATAAAATATTATCGATAAACTGTGGCTCTAGAATTTCATGAGAATTCCGCTTCTGGAAATCTGGATGTTTAATTTTATTTGTTCTTTCTTTCAAAATGCCGGTTCTGCTGCTTCAACGAACTCTGTCGATGCGATCGGTTTATATGCTGTTCACTGATATCATCCATGTAGTAATGTTCAGGTACTTGTTTGTGCCATTCACACATATCACATCGGTAAATTATGAGCATAAATAGGTTCTTGCAGAGGCAAGATGTGGAAAAATAAAAGAAATGAGAATCAACGATCCACATAGAGAAATGAGAAAATTTTCGTCAAAATTCACTGAACTGATTCACATAAAACATAGTCTTCATTTGCATTTCAAATATCATCATCTTGCACAGACAAAAAAGAAATAGTACAGAGAATATAATGAAGAAACAAAAAATTACAAAATTTGAATTGTTGATCATTAAAAGAAAGAAACTGCACAGCATAATTTTATGATTCTGCATTATTGAGATGCCTAAGTCGATGAATTATCTTATTTCCTCAAAGAGTACCCCATTCTCAATAAAAACCTCAATATAAACCTCAACCTTCTCTGCCACTTCAATCAAAGCTGCAGCGCAGCACAAAGGTGCTAAAGTTGTTCGAATACGAGAAATCCTTGTAGTGCAAAAGGGAATGGAGCGAGAGTGCGTCGAAAAGGGCGACTGACACAATAAAGAAGTTTTGCACCTGAGATGAAATTGAGCAATGTATTCTTGAATTAAGCGTTCACTCTTCTTTAGAAAGATATCAGTGAATTTGTTTTTGCCCAATAGAAACTAATAAACTCCCTATGATCCAAGTGGTATATTGAAGCAAATATTATACATCATTACTTAGAAACAACATTTCATAAAATATGACATATAACATTCTTTGATCACTGTTACCACATAAAGTGAGATTTCCGATAAGGATATAACCTATGGATTGATCTTCGCACAAAAGTCGCCTTCTGGAAAACGAACAATGAAAATTGAGGATAATAATCTCCAAATGGATACGATTTATGTTTAATTTCACTTCCTCTCAGATATACATAATTCTTAGTAAATTTTTT
Source organism: Parascaris univalens (assembly GCA_037576465.1). NCBI lineage: Eukaryota > Metazoa > Nematoda > Chromadorea > Rhabditida > Ascarididae > Parascaris > Parascaris univalens. The sequence goes on along the minus strand of CM075173.1, from coordinate 179,445,426 downwards.
AAAAACACACATAAAGATGTGGAAAGCGCTATATACTTTGATTACGCCATATATTTTATTACTGCACTGATGATACTTTAGCTCCATTAGCGCCATACTTTATACTTTAGCGGCATTATTACTTTAAAAGCCATAACATACTTTTAATATGATTTTATTTTATGCGCCTATAATGGATTATTGCGACGATATTATAAGCAATTAAGTGAATGAAAATTCAAGAAAAAAAAATGGTTAATTCATTGATTATATTCGCTGATAAATATTCCACCCGAAACGATCACTTCAACAGAAGCTTTTTCTCGTCCCCCGTAAATATGAATAAATATGTTCTTTGCATATTTTGTGTATCACTCATGGAATTCGTAACTCTTTTTTTCATAAGGATATTTGTTTGAAAAAATTGCCTGAGGAAGTAAAATTTTTGCCGTTTAAAATGGGCCCTTTTCTTCGAGATCGATCGGCTTCATTGGGTGATATTGATGTAACAATGAAATTTGGATTGAGACATAAGAACAGCCTATTTAAAAAAAAACTCCCGCAGCCTACGTCCTCTGAAAGTTGAGCTTTTCGAGACATACTAAATATTGTAAAAATGATCTATGAACAAATGATCTACTGATCAACAACCGATAAATTGATCATTGATTAGTCGATTTTAGAAACAAAAACCACATAAATTGAGCAAAGTATAAAACGATCAAATGCGTAGCAGATAGGCATTCCTCATAAGACCAGGTCGTTCTTGACGCCAACGACCCATTAGTATGCGTAAATATGTCATACGAAAACGTGCATTGCATAGTGCATAGCAGAGTGGATTAATAGTTGAGTTGATATAGCAGAGGCAGTAACCAATATGGAAGTAAACTTCAGGTATGGAATTCTTATAGAATGCCTCCCAGCAAACAATCACTGTAATTTAAGCAATTAATTAAATTGAAAACACAAGCAATTTTGCACTTTAGGTAGCCTTATAGCTCGTACGCTTTACATATACTAAGCTTAGGTGGTTATGACGTTAAATGAGTTGGATGAAGGAAAAACTGACGAGTAAACTGTCAAATAGTAATTTCGACTATCATTATTACGAAACGCTAATAATCTAGGTGCTTTTTTGACAGTACTAATAGGGCTTTAAACCTAACTTCGTGTAAACGGTTCAACGTCGATGCATTTTTCTCACATAAATTCCACAAAAGCGTTTTTTATTTGCAAGGAAGAGGACGAATAAAAGTTGATTGTCGTTTTCATTCCACCAAAAAATCGTTCACATTGCTCTATCTCTTCGGTCTTCTCTTTTCTATTGCTTTAAAATTATTCCACAAAATGTTGTTTCTTCGAGGATAAAGTTGAAAAGATAGATATAAAAGAAAATAACCGTTGTAAGGAGTCCACGTAATAATAAAGGCGAAAAGAATTGCCGAAAGTGTCTTCGCAGCTTTACTTTCTTGTTTTCTTTCATTTTTTCTCCTCTCCTTATCACTCTTTCGTTGATAATCCTTATCCTTCATACTGTGTCTGAAATAAAACTCTATCGATAGAAATTCACTGATAAACTAAAGGATTTTTGTAGTTCGGACTAAATAAACACTGATAATAGATATATAGCTGATATGAATTTCTTTCTAAATTTCTGCTTGCTTTGCTATTCATGTGTCAATCCTATTTTCTCATGCAGACCATTTCTCGACAGCCAATCGGTAAGGGGAAAAATCGGCCTGTACTAACGTGCAATGAATCTAAATTACTGTCGAATTAGTTCAATGCATCAAATTTCTGTAAAATTAAATGGAACGGAGAGCTTACTTGTTCGGTGACTTGCCATTTGCAGCGGCTTCATTTTGAATTATTGATTTCCTCAATTCTTTGATCTTATCACTTGTATCGCTCATCGATCGTGTTCTGTTCTTCTTATTTCTATCGGCATTCGGTGAATCAGGTGAGCTGTAATTTGAAGAACAATTTCTTCCAAGCATTTTCCTCAGCATTTTAAAGTTTTTTCAGGATTTTTCAAGCGGTTTCCTAAGTTTTTTTTGTTCAAATATCACTTAAACTACAAGTTTTTCTTTGCACGTCGATAGAAGAATTAAAATAAATGAATGAAATATTAAGAGAATATTTTCATTGGTCACTTTTACGAGAAAAATTTCCCTTAATTTCGAAATAAAATTATCTTTTTTCTTAAAGAATTTCCTCGAATGCAAACTCAAGGAAAACATAAACATTTCCAACAACACATCAGTCAGCGATGTTCTGAGTCCCACCACTCTTCTATACCATCATTAAAATTAACTATTGATTAAAATCTTTATTCTCATAATAGCTGTGCTTGAACTTTCCGATCGATTCTCTTTACTAACACTTATCGAACTTTTAATGTGGATTTTAGTCAAAGATTCATCGATGACTAACCCAAATTATACGAGCTTCATTGAGACATTTAAGCTCAACAATACCTGCAGAAGAGCAAAACAAATCACGCTATATTTTCCGGACCATTATTGTGTTCTCTCTCCCTCCCGCCCTCTCTTTCTTTTTGTCTTTGTCTCTCTCTGTCTCTCCCTGTATATATACATATATAGATTACACTTATACATTTCCATTTTCATACGTTCATTTTTGTATAGCAGTGCAATGGCATCCAATAACTAAATATACATCACGAACTATTAAGCGTATACAAAGAGCTGGCAAACCCACCGTGGAACTCCATCGGTTTCACAGGAGGAGAGTCGCACTGATGGTCGTTTGCCTTCGGCATCTTTAAGCTCAATCAAAACTGTATACGTTGGAGGACGGTCAACGTTTCGTGTTCTGAAGTGTCCGCTTTCATTCCATGGTCGGGCACTCGTTTCAGAAACAGATCTGCTTTCGTCCTAAAAATCCTTTACATCTGACACAATACTCGCATATTTCAAAGATTCATTAGCAAAATGTGCAAAAGAATCAGGCTCCTTGAGACGGCATCATCATATTCTCGGCTAGATTTTTCGCGCGACATGAGTGGAAAGCCTAGGTGATCGTTTTCCACTCATTTTAGAGCAAATAGGGAGGAGATGGGTGTGTATTAGTGCATATACCGTTGAACGGTTAATTACAGGAACAGATTCGATCATGAAAATAGCAATCAAAACCTTTCTCTTTTCAGGTTTTACGAAATATGATGGTAAAATTGGTCTTAATTTTCAGCATTTTCCATTCATTCATTTCAGCAAATATCGATGTTTTTTGAGGAAAGAAATTTTGAAACGTCACTTATTTAATGCACTCAATTTCTGCTTGCGGAGAAATCTCTGAATGTTACTTCTATGTGGGCTCCTATGTGAATGTTAATACCACATGCCCTTCTAGGAATGAGAGGCGTGGAAGGCGAGTAAAACGCTTTCATAGCCAGCAAACGTTCGGTAGGTTTATTTAGAGTTATGTTTCAAACTATTGGCAGTCATAAGAAAACTTCAGAATTATGTAACAGTTCAAAAGTCTCTTTCACTTGGAATTTAGGGTTTTCCCGGGTTTGTTTGTGCGTATGCAAAATTGAATGTTATAATCCAAGCAGAAAGAATCCGAAGGATCAATGTGGCAAATTTACCTTAAGTGTAGCTGCTAAAGGGCTTGTAGGAGGGGATTGTTTCGATTGGCCATGCGTTGAATAGAAACTACTTCCCACTGATGCATCATCGGCATTCACGTGACCAACGTCACTGCTCTCGTCCGATGAAATCTCGCTCTTACCGAGGCAAGTCTTCAGACATGAACGCTTACGTCTTGTGGAATTTCGCCTAAATTTGTTTTTCACAGGAGCACATCTTTTCAGAATGAGGCTATATTCAGTTTTCTTCTTCTTATTTTCGGTCGCTAAGTAAATGTAAGTGGTCATTACTTTATTACCGCTCGGCCAGAATTTGTTGAAAAACAGCTCCACTGTGATCACTGTTCCATGGATAAGTTCGATTTTATGCGCGTCGCGACTTTCCCGATTGCGAATTTCACAACGAATATTTTTGCATGAAATTTCCAAATGACAGTGTGGTCGAAAGAAATTTTTTTGCATCTTCAAACTTCATTCGAGACGACACGTTAGATCGTAAATTGAAATACACGAGCATCCACAATTTATTATATTTGGCCAAACAAAAAACTTCAAAAACTCACATACGATAGTATCAAATGATTCACATGCACGGATCTTCTCATCGTATAGCTGTATTCTTTCATATCCTCACCCTCCAGTGCAAATTTTTTCGTTTATTATTGTTTGAAGTGGTCCAAAAGTAGGACCCGAAAAAGCAGTTCAAAAAAATATTACCTGACTTTAGACGTATAGTTAATTTCAGGTAGAAGTTGGTTGCGTCTGAAAGAATTCTTAGCCGTTAATGAGCTTGATGAAGTTGTCGACTGCAAATCACGTTTGTTCAACGATCCTCGTAACTGAAGATACAAAAAAAGATTTATTATTTTTCTGACATCATTATGAACAGATCCCACAGGAAGAGAGTGTGAGTTAGGAAGTGAGAAGTTTTGCTCCAAATGGTGCTGATCACTTAGACACTGTGAGTTAGGCAATTCCCTTTCTGGCGTGAGATAGTCAAGATCATACTGAGACAGAGCGTTTGCACATTGGCAGTTAGTGCATTACGTATGCAACAAGTGATGTCTCTGCAAGTTCGAATGGCTATGTGGTAGAATAGACATTAAGGAGTTAATGATAAAGGAAAACGGCCTCAGTTTGAATCCCGTAATAAAATAAATGATGAATTCACTGATGCTCCTCTCATATTTAAAGAGAAATTGTCGTCGTTGCAGATAATCAAATAGGATTTCGGCGTCACCATCAAAAAAGTGGGTCCACAAACAGTTTGAAGCCTCAAGTTCTAACGGTGACTTTAAATTCAAAAATAACACACCATGTAAACTCCATCTTTATCATATAATAAGAAAATGATCTATGCAGTTAACAAGCAAACGTAGGATGCTTGTAGCGATTCGTCACGAAACATGACAGCTAGTTGTTGACTCATGCAGCGATTTGTGCATACTGAAGAAATGCCTGTGAAACTTGCATATTTCTACTTACGGTAGCGTTGGTTGCACCAGCAAGTCGTGATGTACTCGCAATGAGAGAGACAAGTTGCTGCAATATTACTGTCGATTGGGCGACTGGTTTTTGTGCTAATTTTGCGTCAATGCGTTTTTGATGCATTTTGTAGGTTATAATGGTAAACGGGAAAAGTTTTTTCATTGTTCATGAGTCGCAACCCCTTCATCTTTTTCTTAGACGCAATCGATTTCTTCGAAATCCACTTTGGGAAGATGAGAACGTCACGCCTCTCTCCCCTCCTCCCCCTCCCTTCTCTCTTCCCGTCCTCAGCCACTTGGAATATTGCTCTCACCTTGAATCCGTCACCTTAGAATATACAGCCTGTCGCCCTTCGAAGAATTCTCAGTAAACATGAAAATGAGGAATAAACAGTAGAATACTGAAAAGTTTGATCTATTGAGCACATCCCCTTTCACAACCTCTCCAACGAATGTTTCGCCCACTCTCTTCCATATTTCATTGTTTTCGCAGGCACTTGGCCACTTGGAAATTTGAAAATGGCGTAAACTCCAGCTGTTCGCCATTCCCTTGCTCATCACCACTCGAAGCGATAGCCGTTCAGAAAAGTAAATAGAACTTTAACGCCTTCGGCTTATAAGTAATAAAATACACTGTCTATTAAATTAGATATTTAGATGACGAAAAACTACGGACCCTTATATGTCACCCTTTTAACGGCAGACATGGATTTAGTTAATAGAGCGATTAAATGCCTTAAGATGAAAATATTTGGAAAGAAGTTGCAAAAAAAATTCTTTTAAAGCTTAAATAAAAATGGAATCATCAGGATAAATTTATATGGACGTGAAAATAAAGTCCTAAATAAGAAGTCGCCGAAAATGCATTCATTTTTTTGCATAAGCACATAAACACATACTTCCTTACTCATTCTTTCTTATCCATTTATTCATTTATCACTTCTATTATTGCTACCATTTGTTACTCATTTATCATTTCTTTCCTACTTCTACTTCTATTTCTATTTATACTTATCCAGAAATTTGATCATATATTACTATCATTATTTACATTTATGGATTTAGATTGTATTAATACTTACATTTATGCTTGTTGGACTGATACAAATACTTAATATTTTTACTTGCGTCTACATTTATTGTGACGTTTATTGTTTTAATTTTATTTCTCTATTTATATTTACAATTATGCCTATTAAATTTCAATTTATATTTAATTGGCTGAACTATGGACGACTGGTATGAGCTGAAATTATTTGTGATCAGATGAAAAAGTTCATAGCAAAGGTTAGGGAACGGAAAATAAATGCTCACGAATCTGTTATGAACATTATCCTTCCAGCTAGCCGCAGCATATGGTCAAGCGTGTAATAGCATGTTCATTTTCAGTGTGAAAATACACAGGCAAAGATGAAATTGAAATATGCAAATGTCCTCTTCTATGAGATAATGAGATGAATAAAGGCAGCATTGTAGAAGTAGAAATCGAAAATGAGGAATGCGCCAACCTGTCCAGCTTGTAGACGTGACACTTCCTTCTGACGTTTCTTTGTTTCATAGTAAACCCTCGAGTAGAGAAAGATCATAATTGCAAGCGGCAGGTAAAAAGCAGCAATTGCTGTACCCACTGAGGCGAACTGATTGGTCTCGATGAATTGCACAACACACTTATCGGGACTTGTGAAACGACCTGCACAAAAGAAACCGGAAATTGCTCGAGTGAATTATTCATATCACGTAATGCAGAGGAACAACCAGAGAGCAATAGTACGGTATTTCCGTCCTTAGCATTGTGAAAGTAAACCTCAAAGTGTTGGGTGTTGCGTCAAAGACTCAACCCAAGACAACTATTTATGATGTAAGAGTGTCCGTTTTGCTTTTATTGCGTTATTTTCTGCGTCATTTCACTGATCGATTTGTGTACCATGATCGGCCTGAGGCCTGTTTATGAGCTATGGCGCCCTTAAGTAAACGAATTCGACTATATCCGTGTCTTCACGCGTCGCACGCGGCCTCCTCCCAAAGTTATCGATACTCGGGACACAACAGAGAGGGGTTTAGAAAACGATTTGACTTGGCAGTTTATTCTTCATGGGCTGTTTTATTTCCTGTAAGAGGATAAAATGGTTAAACGCCTCCACGACAAAAGCTACTGGAGCAATTTTCAGGAAAGATTCGTAAAAACTGATAAATGTATGAAACAAAATATTTACAGTTATTAAAAAAATTATACTGCTTTTCAATAATGCAACAAAGAGAAATGCATATTTTCTGTCCATAGAATATGAAATTTGGTGCAAATAATAACAAAAATAAAATACATCCCTTTTTACACTTTTCAGCGACGTTATTAAAGGAAAAACGATAAGCGTCACCGTGCAAAAGCCGGTAAAGATACTTGCAACGAAACGGAAATATCACGAAACATGTAAAATGGACCTTCTATATGAGGCCAACTGATAATCCAAGGTGGCCACAGTATCAATGAGATAATATATGTGCTCGCAATCATTGTGAGTGCCTTCTTTGCCGTCCTTCTTTAAAAAAAAAAAAATTTCAACGCTAGCAAAAAAATCTGTTAAATTTGGCAGCTAATTAATCACTTATTTATTCATGGCAACTAAATTTCAATTAATTACACTAACCTAAAATTAATTATGCTGATTTCAGTTAATTAGGACTGGGATTTTATGCCACCTCGAATTGAATTCGAAATTCAGTAGCTGAAAAATTTAAAGGATTCCACACGGCTCAAAAATTTGCCCGAAAGAAACATATTACGCTTATGATATGCCTTAAAGTTGGCCCTAAATTATAATAATTCGCTAAAATTGAAATTATAGAAAAACCCTTTCCAGTTAAAAAAGAAACTTTCGTCCAGTCGAATATAAGGAAAACTTCAGCGATAACCTTGGGAAAATTGTTTAACCGATAGAATTATGTGAAAAAAAAAGTAAACAAAGTTATGGAAAATTCTATTTAAAAAATACATCATATTTATTTAACTATTCAAAAATTAGCAACCGATTTGGTAAAAACAGAAGCGAAAATTTCACTTCATAAAATCTTAAATTCCAGAAATAAAAGAGAAAAAATCCAAAAAAAGGTTCACCTTGGTCGATAAGTGAGCGGTCGTGTTACCGAAAAATACCTATCAAATGAGATCAATAATAAATTGAGCACTGATGCGTTCGACATAAAATAATCGAGACATAACCAAAACTGGCACATTGTATAGCCGATGCCCCAACTTGTATCTACTGCCAGGTAATAGGTCATTAACGGGATCGATATGATACCTTTAAATAAAATAATAATAAACGGTTTACATAATGTTCAATATTAATCAGTTTTCATGTCAGTAGTGAATTCCTCTGAGGGAACCAGATGAATTCAATAAACGTTGAATTGCTCACGCCACAATTTTTTAACCGGCAAAATCTTTACAAAGGACTGACGTTTAAATGGTTCGATTTGTGCAAGACTAGGCAAAAACATTATTACATATGCACTTACTGAAATTATAATGACGTCTAAGAAGTGACATTAGAATGACTTGAAATCAAAGGAGAGCGAATGACATGAAATGCGAGCTTTTGCTTGAATAGTGTTACTGCGATGTGTTTCGGTCAAGCCACAAGATTATGAAAATATTCAAGTCTCGTTAACTATGATATCCAATCGATAGTGGTAATGAACACTCTTTGTGGTGAAAAAATGCTGAAGGGCGCAGACGAGAAAATGGGAATGGAGCGTTGGAGTTGTGCACATTTCAGACAACGTGAATGGGGAAAAGGAAACGATTAAGGAAATTTTCAAAAAACTTTTAAACATATCTCATCATTGTTTCCTCTTTTGCCTGCTACGATAAGGAATAAATCTGAAAAATGTTTCCTTAGTAATATGTGAAAATATTGCTTTTTTCTATACTAAAAATCTAAGAAAAATTCGAGGGGAAATTAATTGGCCACAAAAAATTTATACTGAAAATAATGTTGGCTATACTAGTTCTTGGTTTTTCATTTTCTACCACAATGAACATTTTCTTTCAAGATTCTTTAATCAAAAAAAAATTCTATTTTCGTAAAAATAAACGAAACATCCCTCATCAAAGAGCACCCTAGGCGAAATATTGTTTCTTAGAAACTATGAGTTAACATACCAATTGCAATGTCGGCAACCGCAAGACTAAAGAGGAAATAATTGCTGATCGTTTGCAATTGCTTATCGATTTTAAAACTGACCATTACCATTAAATTACCCACCGTTGTTAATATTGCAAAAATTGTACCAACCGCAACAATACAAATAAATCTGCAATTCAATTAATTTACTAAGTATAAAATAATATTAACAAAAACCAATGCCGCCAACAGAAGAAGTTTCAAAAACAGGAGCACAAAATGTGAAAGCGTGAGGGATATCTTATGCTTATGCAACAATCCGTTAGAAGAAAAAGAACTGGCAGATTCATATGAATGTTTGAGCACAACGAAACTACGAGGAAAAGCAACAATCCAGTAGGGTCTTAATGTTGCAATAGACGCAATAAGGTCGAAAAGTCCGGTTATTTTCAACAGTCATTGCTAAAAGATGAAATAAATGACTAATTATTCGATGTGATTATTCAACAAAATTGACCGGAACTAACGATTATAAAAGGCAGAAATTGTTAGCATAAAATTTCTCGTTAAATCGAAACGTTCCTAGACAAGAATATAAAGCGGAAATATATCGAATAAGAAGGGAAAAGAATGAACAAACGAACTTTGTTTGGTACCACTGTGAGTGAGCAACTTCAGTTGAGTGATTATGCATCGTTGCATTGATGAACGGATTATTAGTGGTGGGTAGAGCAAATGCGAACGTATCGGCAAGTTCGGCAATTGAGAATGTGGGACTCGTATTTGGTGGCGATAATGTGGACGACGATAGAATCTCAACAGTCATCCTCAGGTTCAGGATCACTGATTTTTAGAAGTGTGGAAAATGGAGTGATAAAAACAACACTTATTGTAGATTAAAAAGATATCGAACTATGTGTAATCGTAACAAGCATACACGATTTATTTACTTTCTATGCTAACTGCAGAGTTCGTCTTGTATGCAGTGTTGGTTATTCATACGATCGCTGCTTTATCTATCAGCTGGATCAGTCAAATTCACTTACCTCATCAGACTTCTCACACTACGTTGCAGAAGACCTTTCAAAAGCTTCCATTTCAAAATGGGCTTTAAAGCAATTCACGAATTTCATTACCTAAATAATAAACTTATAAAACGAATTATATTAGGTTCGTGGTTTTAAAATGTTAGAATTTAGCTTAAACTTGATTAACTTTTTGCTATTAACAAAAAATGTGATGAATTTATTCCCTGAATGATCTAGATTTTCAAAAACAATAAGCAAATATTCTGAATAAGGAGTAACTGTTTATTTGACTTACTTGCATGACCATTTCGAAGATTTTTGTGTGTTTGATTGATTTCGACGAACGTGGTCGTTGTTGTGATGCAGGGCTTAACGCACCCATCGCCGCCACACCAATTTCCACCCTAAAAGATTTCACCGTCTCATGCAGTATGCGTTAGCTTAGCTCGGCCTTTAGTCAATAGAAGCGCTTTTTAAATAGTATATATTCCTAGTAATACTAGATGCATTATGTATCTTGAATGGGAAGAGATGATTATTATAGATGTTGCAAAAATTGCAATGAACTCTGCGAATAAGTAAACCGCGTGTGAATAGAAAAGAGAACCTTTGAAAATTTACATTAATTAAACATGAACGTGTGTAATTGCGTGAAGGATCCTTTCGAAATTCTCAGCTATTCTGAAAATATAGCTGTTAACATTTCAACACAACTGAAGAAGTTCTCGCCAAATACGCTCAACTTCTAAAAATTCATAGAAAAAAAGATTGAAAAATGAGAAGCAATTTATCTACGTAGGTCGTTGGGGAACAGCCATTACACTCGTCGATAATAATGACAAGTGCTGATCAGAAGTAACGTTTCATCACGTCGGTATGCACTGATGCAGTCGCGCATTGAGGATACGAGTGAAGGATTCGATGAAAAATGTTTAGATGTTTTAGAAAGAAAGCGAGACCTTTAGTAGTGAAAGTAAAAATTTATGCTCGGCCCAGAAGCGAATTGTGAAGACAGCGACTTTTTTCACTCCGAGGACAAAAGATATATCCTAAGAAAATAGAACAAAATGAATTCTATGCCGTAGAGGATACCCGTAATCTCAGGAATTCTATCTTCCTTTTAGCAAATTTTAGCATTTTAAACAACCGATAATTGCGAAACAGTGAATATATTTTTTTATGGACGAATAGCTTAAATATCGTTTCGAATCAAAAATTTTACCTTGACTGAAAAAAAAGAAATTCCACTTTTATGAGACCTTTTTTTCCAGCAAAATCATCGAATCAACGATAGCAGGAACTAAAATTTCTAAAGTAAACCGTTAGCAAAAGAGAGGTATTGATTTCAGGATTAAATACAGGAGAACGAGGCGGCCAAGACCCATTTCTTCGAGACTGCGCTTTAACTTATAATAAAGTTTTTTAAGTGCAGTTTTGTTTTTCACTTATAAACACTTAGCTGTGCAACGCATTCAAATATATACACTGAATATTCGAACAGTAAAAGTACATACAAAAGGACCACCATATCTATTTGTCTATGGGCATGAAAATAGCAACCACTAATGCCTCGATGAGAATTTAGAAAGACGCACAAGGATAAACAGACATGAATTTATGCAAACATAAACATGCATACACATACACACAGACATACACATATGTAAATTATATGCATATATTGTTACACGTTGGCGGATATCTGTCTGTCTGCTCATTAGCTTATTAGCTTGAAAAAAAAGAGTTTTTTATATATTGGGATGAAAAAACTAAAAGTCCGCCGTGTTACAGCACCAAATCAAAGTTACGTAATCCATGTATGCTTTGCCCTTCAATAGAAATCAACTTGGATCGCAGATGAAGAAATATAAATTAGGACTTGTGTTGAGGAAATAAATATGTGCAGAGATGCTTCCCGACTTGTCTCCATCGTCGAGGGCTATAGACTATAAGGGACAGTGGAAATAACGTTTCATCAGTTTTTTAAGCACTAACTTACATCAATGTCGCATCTCCTTTGATAGGCATTTAAAAATGCAGTTATCACGAAGATTCAAAGATACAGTTATAAACGTCTCTCGTTCAAAGTGACTGCAAAGGATCGCTAAGAGCTAATTTGAAGAGGAATAATAGGTTATCAAATTGTCTACCTATCATCACTTTTATCGGTATAAAGCAATGGATCCAACAAAAATATGCAGAATCTAAAAACAAAAAATCCGTAACAATATATCGAAAAAATAAATGAGAGAAAATAATGAGATAAGAGGAAATGGTTAATGAAGAGCAAATCAATTCAGCAAATAATGAATCGTACTCAAGTGGCGAATGTATTACGGTAAATGTGAGAAATATCAAGTGTGATGTTGCGTGAAGTTTGCTGCATTTAAACAAAATCCCTCACCATAAGCGTAAAAATCACTTGATAATGCTTAACGTTCTTTTTTTCTTCGCGTCGGAATGCAATATTTGACGAATAGAGAGATGAAAAGAGGGAAAGCACCTCTCTAAGGGGGGAGAAGTCCTTTTATCGCTCGAATATAACTGAAGTGGCGTTGTTGAATAGAAAATCGGCAATGAGTGCCTAATGTTCCAACCTCATAGGGCCCAACCCACTAAAATAACATCAACGCAATTTCGTTATCGCCAGTAGAAGATGGTTCAAAAAGCATCAAGCTTAGTTCATATATTAACTATTGTCTTTAATGAGCGATCGATCCATATGAAAAGACTATTGATAGAGGTTGAATTTTTTTTTATTTTTAATATGCCATCAAATGATAAAAATCCATATAATAAATTGTGTCTTTTATTTAACTATTCAATTATATTTTAAAGTGGTTTCTTTGCGCTAAGCGAAAATTATCTCTTATAAGAAATTACATCTTTTATTTCCACTTAAATCTATCGCTGTTCTTTAAATAAATTGAACGAGATTTTTCAACACATCATCCAACATTATCTGCGATCTGCAAGGCGTTTTACTTCTTGAAACGATAGAAAAAGCTCGTTTCATGTGCTGTTGCTTAGGCAAGAATATTTCCCGTTGAATTCAAATTATTTATTTTCCAAAAATCAGCACCCATATTACCTTTTTATAGGGTTTTATATTAATTAAAGGCAGACAAACCAATGAATAAATAGCAAATTATAGCTTTTGCAGGTAAAATTGAGATCCAAAGCCGCTAATGAATCATACACATAATATGTTAGACGAAGCCTTAGGAAAATGATCCACTCTTGGCGTGTTATTGTTACACCTTTCGCTTTTTTGAGCTCACAGTGAGAGCTCTTTTGTGGAACGCATTTCTGATGATTACTACTATAACTTAATAATGATCTGCTTATTGCTCCCTTAAATATGTAATCAAGAACTAATTTTTTTATAGCACTGTCTATGAAATGATTGCAAAAGAATGGAAATAGAAGAACTTTAATGAGGATCGCAATTAATCCTACAAAGATGTTCCTTCAAAGATTTACCAATTGCAATTTATAAGCGATTCATGGCAGAAGGAAATATAGGCATGACGCCGATGTAAAACGATGTCAGTAATAAAATAGAGTCATATTAAAAAAATTCAGTGGATGTAAAATGATTATTGTCGATGAAATAAATAAGTGAAAACTAATTTAAATAATTTTCGAGAAGAACTTAATGAAATTTCAAAGAAACCAATCGCTTCTTTACCTTAGATTTTCTGTGTAAATCACACAATCATAAGCGTACCAGTTGATTGGCAAGCTAATTTTTTGGTTAAATATATAACGGTTTCTTTCTCTTCGTGAACAGCACTGAAGCAACATCTCGCAAATTCCCTAGCCTCAATAAACTCATCTCAGATGCAAATCAAAAATCCGCCCAGTTCGTCTTAAATTGTTACAGTGTTGCAGTCAATAAACCATGCATATTGAACCTGAGGATATAGTGATTTAGAGTATACTGCATTGATCAGATACTTTTGTAAAGATCGTTGGTTTTCATATTGTAAGTGGGGAGAAACGATTTCTGCGCCCAATTGAGCTGAAATCTCATGGTTAGCAGATCGCAACATATATATATATGGAAAAATTTAATTTAAATCTCCTTGCAAGAAAATGAAGAGGAATTTTTTTTCTGAAATAACATTGAGACGAATGAGGAATCGAATAAGAGTTCGAAATCGCTGAGGGTATGTTTCAGTAGCGTTCAATATGTTTGAAGCGTGGACAGCGCTTAAAAGAACCGAAAAAAAAAGTCGTGAACACTACGAATGATGGATCTATTCGGTTAGGCATCAATGGCAGTCGTGCACTTTGGCTCTAAAAATTTGCTCATCTAAATAAATATTGATGCCTCGACGGGATTTTTGATGCGAAATAAATTTTACAACAGCTGGATGTGGAATTTAATATCGACGAACGGTTTATGAGCACTTCAACCCCTAAGTCATGATAGAGGAAGTAAAATGATTGCTTTATTATGAAAATTTTGATCATTTAGTATGACTACTTCTTAATATTTCATTTGAGGCGCTGAACGGACCGAACGAATATTTAGAACTTGAGAATAACTGCTGATGAAAGGTGCAGTTGATGAGTAGATAACGGCCATACATACCTGTATAGTCATGTGACCAGTATTGACGAAAAATAGTACTTCTGCAAGAGCGCTCAAAAAAAAAAACAGCATCTTCGAATGGAAATATTAGTTTTTGGTATTTATGGATCGCAACCACAGACATATTGCAGCATCGGATGAGTCGCCGAAAATTTCATAGAATTTCACCACTTCCCATAAAAAGAAGAAAATGAAATGTATGGATGGTGCAGGGGAGGAGAGGGGAAATTCGACAGTTATTTATGAGTTTGTAATATTCAAAACACTTGGCACACCAGTTAGGGGCATAATGACCTATTAACTCATTTGCAAGAAATACTATGATTATACAATAATACGTCAGCGAATAAGGTCATTGATTTGATAAAATGTGTGTTACGAGTTCGATATCCTTTCAGATTCCTCATCTATTAATCTATCCCTCTCTCTTTTTCTTCTAAATTGATCTCTTAACGGGTTGATGAGGTATGAGAAGGCTTTGTCTACGAGAACGAAATGAAGATAATAAGTGATATTTCGTATAAAAATTTTTATAATTCTTGATGGAGCAGAGATGAGGCGCATTTATTAGAAGTGAACTTCGAGCTTTGAATTGATCTTCCACGATGCTATTGATGGGTTAAAGGAGATACTTTCAGCACCAGCAAGACTGGCTAAGCTAAGCGGCATTTTCTACCTAAATCGGTTTCCCGAGGCGTAATTTTGGTTTAACTAATGAAAACAAAAGAGGAACATCCGATGTCATTGACTTTAAAGTGTTGGAGAAGTAGAAATGGAGAGGGGAAGCAGAAGGGGAAAACGGAGAAAGGAGAAGGTTCGAGGTCCACACTGTGGAGTTGCTGGAGCTCTTGGCCAGTATCGTTGCGTTTTCCAATATTGTCCACAAAATCCATTCATTTAAAAAAATGTAATTTCGCAGTCTACAGTAGGTGCGCTTGTCTACTATAATGCAAGTGTATATTGGATGCACAACAAACTAATGTTGACGTTGCTTTTATGCTCGATGTACCACAAAAGTCATTTACGAGTCCATTTGTCGGTCGAGACGCCTAATTTCTTTAATTTC
Organism: Parascaris univalens; assembly: GCA_037576465.1. NCBI lineage: Eukaryota > Metazoa > Nematoda > Chromadorea > Rhabditida > Ascarididae > Parascaris > Parascaris univalens. The sequence continues at coordinate 179,429,529 of CM075173.1, read as the reverse complement.
GCGCAGAATTACCTACCAAATGAACACACCGGTTGTTTTCCATGCTTACATTCGTCGACACACGGAATGGACGAAATGAGACAAAATATTTCAACATTCGTAACGCGAAAATTTTGATGATACTTTCCATGCTTGTGTCTGCAATGATCTCTCTGATGAAAAGTCAACACGTGTGTCTTGGGGCTATGCAAAAAATATGGACGAAGATTTGTGATTCGAAATTTTTATTAGTGAAGCTGAGATGTTAGCAAACTGTTGTAAAATGGATCTCATCTCATAAAGTTCTCGACACAGGACCTCAGTCTTTAAGGTCGTACTTCGAAAGATTGCGTTTTCCTACTGAAGCTCAAGTAGAGAGGCTTTAAATTTGTAGATGTAATGCTTTTGCATTTCACAGATGATCCGCCTAGCGTGGACTACATCAAATGTATATCGCAAATCCTGCATGTGGTATTATCAGTGTTGCAATTCAGCTTTTTACTTGACAAGAATTCCACTGCAAAAGTCGCCTACAATAATCCATTAAGAGTTACCAGGTTTAAAAAAAACTAAATTTGCGTCAAATGACGAATTGTTGATCTTAGCATTTCCGCACTAATTCTTTGTCGTGAAGTCTGCGAGTTTGATCGAGCATAGGTGGATTTTTCAAATTCAGAATTTTTTAAAATCAAACTTGACTCGATGAAGATGAAATATTAATGAAAAAAAAATTGATTCGCGGTCGCAAATTAGCAGCTTAATATAAAATATGGATTTAGGAGATTAGTTCGGTTGAAAGAAAGTACGACCGTTTAGCAGATTGCCCTTATTAAGCTTAGCATCGCTCTAGAACGACATTTCTTATAGTAATGATAAACAGTTATAAGTATAGCATGATTATTCTACAATATAGTTAAGAATCGGCATGTATGGAACCTCATTTTTCAGTAAGATGGCAACAAAGTAACATTTAGTGGAGAAACGAGACACTAGAAGAATAGACCGTTAGAGCAATAATTACAAAATATGGGATCATAATGGGCTTTGATAATGACGAAAATTGCATGCGTTATTGCACCTAGGACAGTATCATACAGCTACAAAAATGGGACAAGTACCGCTCAAAGGAGAAAAGAATGGGACATATTTATACATAGTCTGGTCATGATTCAATCCTTAATTGTGGCAGATTTGGAAACATGCTAACCTAAGTATATAAATATGAGCATAATTTTGAATAAACAAACACAGTACTATATATGTACGTATCACATATATTTTTTAATTTATTTACTTGTTTATTTGCTTATTCATTTATTTACTTATTTGCTTACTTGTTTATGCATTTATTTGTCTATATACCAAGTCGCGAGAGCATGTAAAAGGATGGAAAAGCATTCTCAAACATCGTCCACCGAGCCACCTCTCAAGGCATGTTCATCGGGTCTCCGCTATCCTGCTATTGTGGAATCGACTGTATTCGTGATGGATCAGAAAACAGAATGAGTTTCACGCGCATCGAAACCCGCATCCAAAAGAAAGAAAGGAGGAAGACGGATGAAGGAGAAAAGGAAGGGTGGGGTGAGGGGTATAGGAGAAAGGGGGGAGAAGGGGCACGGCTGAGTCTAAGAGTGGTTTCGATTTGAATAAGGTGACGAATACCTTGAAGCAGATTATTTTCTGCGCGGACTTCAGCATATGATGAAAACGATGCTGTTCAAACGGAGCATATGAACAGATGACGGTGATGGGAATAGGTACGAGTGTTTTCGCTAGAAAATGATGCTCTCGGAGCTTAAACCTATTTTTATTTATACTTACGTTTACATTTAAATTCAGATTAACTTATATTTACATATATTTATATCTCTATCAATAAGCTAACTTACGCATTCAGTCACTATAAATTTCATCGATTGAGTGAAATTTTTATTCGTTTCTTGCAGTATATAATAAGTGATTTATACCAAAATAATTAGCTGCATCTCATTTGTTGAATCAAAAAAATGCACATCTCATAGCACACAATATTCCAAGAAGGACTTGAGGTTTTGTAGTGCGTTCGACGCTGATAAAAACGTCGATCAGGTCAAATATCGAATTAATTGGATGGGGCGCCCTTAAGGAAAATGCCACTTGCATTTTTATTCTCCATCGATTCGTTAACCGATGTTCTCTAAACCCTATGTCAGCGCTAACGGCAGCATATAGCTTAAGTTATATCAACTGTAGCAACCTGAGCACATGGAATGAAACCTCGAACTAAAAAGCAGATAGCGAATATCGGAAGCCAATCTCAGGCATAAGCCGACGCACTTGGATCGTCAACTTTACTAACGAATACACTTCAAGAGCAAACAATCAGAATTCTACATAACGATCAATTATGATCACGAACAGCAACCGAATAGCTAGTAAAGTGTTCAGTGTCAATAAAAAAAGGCTTAAGTGATGGATGAAATAACAAACATGTATCGATATGACTTGAAAAATCATAGGCAGTGTGCATTAATCGAAAATTTCAAATTTTTCTGGTTTTCGGTAATTTCTGATACCACTGACTGACTGATCCGGCTTTTCCCTAACTTAGCTTTTCACTCCTCGTATACGCATAGGTTAGTTACAATAACTGTATACGTTTTTTTTTGCGCAGTGTTGCAATCTGCAATATCTGCGTACTGCAACGGACAATAAACTTAAGAAAGCTTTTGAGACAGCGAAGGTTTTTTTAATAACTATGGTACCAAACAAAACATTAGGAGAGGTTTCCGCACACTCGTAAATCAATGCAATATGATGGCGATTTATGACGACTAAATTTTCGACTGGAATCTTATGCAACGATATAGTTAGAAAATCCTCTACAGTTTGCGTAAGAGGTGTTTTACATTCATATCATCCGCCTCAGCTGCTAGAACATCTGAATCTGGCCAACTACCAAGTCTTTCCTGTTTTCGATCATCCTGAAAGAATTCCCGCTAATATATTTGAGGTTTTTGTGTTGAGTAGATGAAATGCATTTCATTTAAACCTCTCTTAAAGATCTGAACAAATAAAAATCTATTTTCAAACGTGCACGTAATGAGAATAATTGCGAACAATTTCCGAACCTAATATCTTAGAGTATCGTTTTACTTAGAGATAATAAAATCTCAATAGGGGGTTTGTTTGTGCATTTTGACGAATCGTTCGCTATTCCCAAGTGAGTAGTTCATAAATGCGCTAACATTTCGCTGCTGATGAGTAAGTATCTTTGAGCAATTAGAATTCACAAATCGCGAATATGTTCATTTTCGTAAAGTACGTAACACACTGATGAGAGAAAAAAAATATATATCAGGAAATTTTTCACTCAGCTTTCAGCGTCCATTTTCCGTGAAATTTAAAAACTTTCAACAATTAATCAAGAAAAGAATATTACAATGGAGAATTTTTAAAATTTGCTAATTAAAAGAATTAATAAATTAATTGAAACGAAATCGATCAACGATAATTTATTTGGCACCTCAACTAGCTATATCATCAATGGCTGAAAATCAGCAGCAACTCTCGCGCCATCAAGACATATATAAATCAACGATGCCAACATTATCCTGCGGTATATGAATGCCGGAGAGCATATTTCTTATTGATTTAATAGCATCTTGTATGTTTTAATTGCATCTTGTATATTTGTGTCCATTTATCTCGAGCCTTTCTTTATCTGCAGTCTCATTTGTTTCATACGCCTATGATAAGCATCGATTGATAATATCACTAAAACACATCGATGATGGTTCCGAATATTACTGAAAAAAATAAACTTTCTTAACATTTTCGAGAATAAAATAAAAACGAATATAGATATGTGATATCTAATTTTCAAACATGGGAAGATCCGCAAGAAAAATGCATAATTTAGAATGAAATTTTGAATAAAAGAATCGGATGTATTAAAAATAATAGATAATGATTTAATATATTAAATACAATGTATTAAATGATGAAATATAGCAAATAATTTTAAATGGAAGATGGACTTAAAGTTAAGCATGTATGGATATATTCCATAGCAGCGTGGAAATCATTGCTATCCTAAAAATGGCGAGAGGAAAAGTTGTTGAGCGTATCCGTCATAAAAATTCCCATATCTGAACAGAAGTAGCAATCTAACCATCCTTGATCTATGATTCTGCAGATTTCTTCTCCATTCAACAGACCGATCATCCACTTTCAACTTTAAAAAAACCATGAAAGACATCTGTGTCCCCTGAGAGGATGAAAATTAGCTGCTTTCCAATTCACAGAATTCACTTTTGAATTGTTTGCTTTTGTTATATCAATAGATATCTTTAAGTGCACTGAATTAAAGCCCGTTAACATTTTGCATCTTTCAGACGTTTGGAATATCAACCAAATAGATCAATATGATGAATACTGAAACTGTATTTTTCTAAAGAAAAAAATCACATATGTAAAATTTTCTAATTATAGTTTTTCTTAAGCATTTGAACATAAACGGTTGACTAGATATAAATAAAAGCAATTTAAACATCCACATGATCTCAGACTTAGCGATTTCAGACTGATATTTAAAGAAAAAAAGACTTGAAAAAATATCACCTAAAGCAAACCGCTATGTTCACTAATGACAATTCCTGAAATTTAAGCCTGCCCGATACCTGATTTCGTGTTGTCTGTTTTTTGCATACATATAGTGGATTATAATCCACGATATGAATATTGGAGAAATAAATAAAAGCATTAAATATTTAAAAATTTTCATCTCTAAGCAAAGAAGTAAAGAGGAGTAGGTTGTGCAATGTAAGGAAAGCAAACATGCAAATATGGGACAATTTATCTTTTTTAGAGTACAATTCATAAGCGCCATCTTCGTCAATCCAAGAACCTTTTCTCGACTCTTCAGGAGGCACTCAGCAAGAGACAAAACGCTTTAAAATAGCATATTTGCATGCGTTGAGTAGCCCATGCATGTGGCAAATATCGACATCTCAAAAAATACATCTATAAGTATATTTTATTAATGATAAGTAAGTTACATATATTATGAATTGTTTTATCGATGTGCAATGTAAGATGTACATTACAAATGAGTAAGAACAAATAGAAGTGTTTTTATGGTGGAAGTATTTTGGAAGCTTACCATTAATCAGTTTCTTATAGTAAGCCAACATATACCCTTAGGCACAATAAGCCGCTTTAACCACATGAATAAATTGGCTGCCTTTCAATGCAAATGAGTAGCAGCGAAAATATTGCTGATGAAGAATATCTATCTATCCAAGATATGGCACGAAAGAAATAAAACCCGCAAAAAGCAATCAGAATGAATTTGTGAGCAATTACGATGAGATACCATTACTTCCTACAAAATGAATGTGTTAAAAATTGAGGTTTCTTTTTAGCGCATAGATTCTATTTAAGTGTTTAACATAAATTTAAATTTTAATGGCGTTTGAGCTGAACGAATCATAGCTAAGGCTTTTAGTAGCAAAGATTTGACTTACTGTTCATACTTATTTTAAATTCGGTAACGTAGGGAAACTGAGCGTGAATACGTGTTTCTCAAATGGAATGTGGAATGTAATGATTCTCTCTGCCTTCTAAAATCCTCTATAAATACATCTATCAGTCACTCTCTGCAGGTGTGTAAATGTATAAGAAAATCATCAGCCTAATAACAAAATGAGATGTGTGATCTAACTCTAACTGAAGAATATATGAAAGTGGATTTTCCTCTGTTGATAAAAATGAACTTATAAGAAATACTTCACGCATCATCTCACTGCTTTATAGGCACTTTTGAGAGGTATTTTAAAAGTGTTTTCAAGGTAAAGGAAACTTTCTCCTCCATCCGACATTATTTTTAGCTATTCATCATTTTTGATTGATCCAATTGTTAAAACACTGTGTAAGGTGTGAGAATAATGCATCAAATATTATCAGGTTATTTGACATCACACACGTCGGCGAACGGGAATTTGTGAAATACAGCCATAATTTAGGATCGAAAGATTAAAATAGTAAAGTTTCAGTATGAATTTCACCAGTCCTACTGTGCTGTCATTCAATGTATGCATGTAATTTTTTGGGAAATATTTTGGGAAATATTCCTGAAAAATTCAAATTTCCCAGTCGATATTCTTTAACATTTTTATGATGCATCCACGAACTGACATCAACTGGAACATTCTGATCGAAAAGGCAACTTCATAAACATGTGTTCATACGCTCAATTTTGTAAAAGCAAGTAGTTGAAAACATCAGGAAATATGGTGTAAATCCGTGTCTCTACATATAAAATGTAAAATTTGTCGTTCTTCTTGTAGGAATCTAAGCGCATATGCTTTGAGGCCTATAGCTTCAGCTCATAAACAATGAAGAACTTCCCATATATAAAAAAAGCTTCAATGAAATCAACGTCGTGTGGATGACAACACATGATTCAAAAATTTGATTTTTTTCTGAATGTTATCATGGAATATTCAATTTCAGTGGCATAAAACTTCTTTCACTTTACGCAAATTTTGATAGCCGATAAGCTGTAGGAAAATGTGAACTTTTTTGCTAATTTTCGTAGAAACGTGGTCACTTTTTTCGTAAACAAAGCAAAACCCTTTTGGAGCCCGCTTTATGTTAATTGACACCGCCGATTGGCTAATGCTGCGAGAAATGTATAGGTTTAGTTGATGCACTCATCCATTTGTTATATTTTCGAGGTAAATTTTCAAACCAGAAAATAATGAATTGCGATCAGCGAAACGATTCCGAATTATGGAATTTCTTTGCAAAACTTCATTCATCCATCAATTGTTCCTTACTTTAAGTTAGCCGATGCGCTTATTGACCCACTAGAATTTTGATTTCCACTTTGTTATGAAGAGCATGAAATGATGATGCATCACACACATGAGAATTGCTTACTTGTATTTGAAAGCGAAAACAGAGACGAATAATCTTCATCGGCTAAATTCACCTCATCACCTATGTCAACATATATATATGTAATCACAAATCACAAAATTCAGATAAATAATTGGTATTGTTTGTTGCAGATATGGCATGGCATCACTGATGTATCATATTTGAAATTTTCGTGCAAAAAATTCTCTTCATTAGTGGAAGCAAAGAAATAAATTTTTTATAGAAATTGATTACTGCTGAATATAATGCAGGCTTAGGCTCCATTCATAATAACGTCTATGACACTTTATATTTCCATGACCACACAATAATATGCGCTCAGAATTCTAGGCCGCTCAAGCTGAGCAAATACTGAAGACAGATAAGAACTTACTGCGATATATGCTCGGAAGAAAATTATTTTGAAACGAGGTATACAAGAGGGAAAGTTGAACTGAAACACACAAGGTGGAGATGAGGCGGGACAGGGAGGCAAAAAGTTCACTTAATTGCAAAGTTTTCTGGATCCCCATTATGGTTTTCGCTTGAATTCTGGGACTGAGGGAGAGATTCCTTGTGAGTGGAAGTTTTCGGCGAACCAATCAATAAGAATTTTTTTTTTAATTCCATTTATTAGAGTAGTTTCATTTACACTTGCGAATTTTTCTTTGAGAAATGCGAAATAACGCTCTGTGGAGAAATCGACCCACAATCACGACCAATAACGTACCTTTCCTTTGCTGGAAAATTTGAGTCGACTGACGAATTCTGAGTGCAATTAATATATATAAAATAACCACAGGTGGAAACGTCGAAATATGAACTGAAACGTATAAACGGCTCTAGAAAAGAAGAATGGCTCACAAAGAGGAGAAGGGAAGATGAAATAAGCCTATCGATGAAGTTAAGGCTTGTTTCGCGATGAGGCCAATCGATTGTGGAGGCGATTAGTGATGCCGATAAAGATGCAACGGAGAATATCCCGACGGCGCTGATCCTTTACGGGCAATAAAGGCATAAATTTTCTCCTAAGCGCACATAATCTCTATCAGTGTAGAATTATCAACGAGAAGTATTCCAAAAATGAGAACTATATTCACTTCGGTCACTCTCCATAACATATCTTGAGTGACCATCACTGTGGTCATTCGCTCATACATATTAGAAAAACCTCTTTCCTCCTTCGTCCTCTCCTTCAATTCCTCACATCTTTCAAGAATTGCTTGAGAAGCAAATATTAAGATGAAGAGCTGAGGAAATATTTCAGGTGGAGAATGGAAAAGAAAAATAATATTATGGCTAGAAGACAGAGATCGACGGGATAATGTAGGCAATGAAACAAAAGGAGGAACAAAGATATGGCTAGTCGACTGCCTAGTGATGCACGTAAATTGTTTTCGAGTGTTCAAGAACCATGGATAGCATGTAAGACACTTTCTACATCACTAAACGTAGTTATTCATAATAACGGGTGCGTCAATATTTATGTGCTCTACATAAACAAACGAATAAACCAAGTGAAAAACGAACACACATCAAAACGATACATTTGACTACAACATTTGATCCCTAATACCATAAATAGGCAAATATTTACTTACAACTATATTTTTTAAGTACTGCGTTAACAGCTGTCATTAAAATTTCTTAATTTCCGGTTTAAATGAACAATGTAGCACTATGCATAAATAAGCAAATTAGGTAATGTCGGTGACGCAAATTATTTTAAAAGTGAACAGAAAAGGAATAATTGAGGTATTTATCGTCCAGCGAGAAATGCCGGGAATTTCCCTCAAGAATAGTTGAATTTCTGAGCAAATCTTCTCGAAAATAACCTTAAAATAAGATATCTGTATTTCAGACCTCTTAAGTAGTTACCATTCATTCATAATTTACTCAAGTCTTTGAAATAAGATAGAAAATTATCTGACATTAAAGAAACATAATTGCTATGAAATTATATCTGACAACAAATTAATTTTAAAAAATTCAATGTGCTTTATGTTTAGATGCATACGTTTTTTGCTAAAAGCCTCATCGAAAATGCTCACCATCGAAATTCTTTGTGAAAAAATTTGTCGCTATCTGGTGCTTCAAGAATTTGTGTTTTGTGTTAAGTTCGCAAATTTACGTTTGCATAAAAGGAACCCCTATGCTACTGAATAATTGCAATACATCACAACTACCATTGTTATAAGAAAGAGTTTACGATAGATTTCCTCCTCCCACTCCTCTCTTTCACTACTTTTTTTCATGCATTCCCTGCTTTGGATGATTCGAGAAGTTTATAAAGAGGAATAAGGAGCCTCGTTCCTTTAGCCCCGAAAATTTCAAAGCGTTCAAGCGATAGATAGGAATTTTCCATATTTTTACAATGATTGAATTATTTGCTCATTGGGAAAGGAAATTCCGAAAAAGAAATTCAAGTCGTCTTTTTTGGACTATCTGCTTTAGAATTCTTGCAAACTGCGCTTCACTGCAGTTGGGAATGATGGCCCGTTATTGAATCATAACGCAATGGACATTAACTGCAATGAAGTTAAATATACAATAATATTTTGATCTCTTTAAATATCCAATATTATGATGTTTAAAATCCTTCCGAGTTGGAAATTTTGCAAAGATCATTTGCAGTAAGCGGCTACATGCAATTTCGAAATAATTAGCATACAAACAAGCGCAATTCCCCCTCCTTTTTTGCAATGAGTGCAATTCTGCAGAGCGTCACCTTTTGCAGGACTTTACATGCGCTTTTTGACACGAATCTTGTATGGCTGTGGAGAGGAATGGTTCAGTAAAGGGCAACAGGAAGTGCGCACAATTTTGTGGAGTTTTTTATCCATAGTTCATATTGTGACGGTTCAGCAAACACGAATGCCGCACATTTAGATTTTTACTTGTTCATATTACCATGATGAGAATATTCTAAGAAATAATGGGAAATGAGCAACAAATCGGTACTACCGACCGCATAAATTCCGGCTCTCTCTTTTTTCCTGTGCACTGGCAACTTCAAAGGATGGAATTTTTATACTGAAGGTATAAGGATTGGAGGAGACTGCGTTCACATCGACAGAAGTAGAATTCAACCAAAATTTATCAGCTAGAAAATATGTAGCTCTCGAAGCTTCAAACAGTTCGAAGTATATCGATAGTAGATTATTTCCGCATCAAATTTTCATCAGTTTCAGCCCTTCAATGCGTGAGCAACGGTTGCATGAGGAACGATTTTAGTCGTTTATTTTTGAAGTAATGGCGAATGGTGAGACTGATCGCTATAACTCTATAAAACCACGGGTTAAGTGCGCTCAGACCGTTATTTTGAATTACAGATAACAGATGCTCCTCAGTTTATTAATTTTCAAATTAAAGATCCACTATTTATTATTATTTAATTGTATTAATCTATTTTTATTTTTCCCACCATTCTACTAAAACGAACTTCAGCACACTTTTGTCGACGTATCGGGGATCGGAAAACTGCAGCAGCATTCCGTTTAATTTTTCCATGAGCAGTCAGTTCGGCCGAAATGCAAACACTTTATGAAGAACGTATTCATTATCGGTTGATAGTTCATCACTCGTGATGAACACCAGCGAATTAAAAAGCGCTTATCGTTTCAGCTAGTGATCTCATCGAGTGAGAAGGTATTATACTTCCCGTGCTTTCCTGATTATATTATGATACCAAAGTTCAATTCGTAACTGAGATATAAGTACGAAAAAGTACGATTTTATGGGAGCGCTAAGAGAACGACATGATACCTTGCAGTCTTGGGCAGAAGCACATTTAGCAAAAGCGTACTTCATGGGAAACAGATTCGAACTTATGCCGCTGTGTTTCTTTCAGTTTCTTTTTTTTCAGAGTTATTGAAGTCCCGATCGCTTGCCGCAGATGGGGAAATTGTTTACGTAAGAATTTGGAAATAAATTCTCTTCTTTAAATATTTTTTAAAAAATCATTGAGAATGGTTGAATGTAATATATTTCCAGGTTTCTTTTTCATTTCTATCAGGTCATCTTTGAACATAAAGTTTTCTTACTCATTTCTTCATTTTTATGCCACTATCATTTACACGAAGCTATATTATCTCCTACAGAATGAAAGCAAAACGAATTCTTTTTTCTCGAGGGTGACATTTAATAAAATCTCGCTAGAAAATTAGACCTCTTGCAGCTGCGGCTTTATGAAAACAAATAAAAACAGGCTGGTGAAATTCATATGGAACTTTTATTTCTTGAGCGCATTTTTCTGTTTTCGGCATTAGAATGGTCCTAACACCGCGGTCGTTCGAAATGAGTGACCACCAAGTGGCACAGCAACAAGATCGATTTCTTAGCCTTTCTCAACTGAAGAAGTAGCAATTTCTTCTTCAGGATTGCCTGAAGTATATGAGGTACAATGGTCATGAACTAGTAGATCGGAACACGATACAACGGTTAAAAACTTCCGAGTGAGACAAAAAGTTGAATATTCAGAGCTGATGAAAGCATTGATCAGAAGCGGGGTGTGTGAATGACAGCGCTTGAAGATTCGTGAGGAAAGCCTGGTGAAGGGGCTCAGAATTGCGCAGAAAAAATTTGTCATAAATGTTCTCTAAAAGCTGCTGTCTCCACCGAATTTGTCTCTAAGCACATTCCTCACCCAAGAGTTTCTGGAGCATTCAGCAGTGCTGAATCCTAGTGTCGTCATCCCAGATACCCGAGGAACCCTTTGCTTTCATCTGGAGGAATAACTGAAAGAAGTCGAGCACAAGACTGTAGCCGACATGGGATCAACGGATGGACCATTAGTCATCGTTGATATCTGGAGCGGAAGGTGTTTCAAGAATTTTTTTGTTGATGCAAGGACTATTACAGTGGGAATGCTAATTGATTCAGTTATACTGTTGATCGACATTTAAAAGTTTATACCTTATTACGTCTTGCTTTCATCAAAATTAAATTGATGACTGAGATTTTAAAAATGACCTATAAGTAAGTTGCGAAGGTAGTGGGCAGTTAGACAAGCAAATCAACATTTTCCTGAAACAATAGAATATATCTGCGTTCTATGTCATATGGAGTAAGATTTTATTCTGCTTTACTAATATTAACAGTTGACAGATTTTGAATGATAATCTTAACCTTTTTCTTAAAGAGGCGAAGTACCGAGAATTCGAAAAACACATTAGTTGAAGAAGTGAAAAATTATAATGCAAAATATGTGTCATCATGAGAGCACAACGAAACAAGAGAATATTGAAAATGCCATAAATGAATTGAATGATCATTTGGAAGATTAAAACGTTGAAGGAAAATTACCGGATATGGATGAAGTAAGCAAACGAAATACCACGATTGGCTTTTAATTCGAGCAGTTGAAACATTTTTGCAAAAACTCATTGAAATGCTTTTAATTCCAACAATATGGAAAAATAAAAGCAAAAAATTAAAAACAATAGGCGAAATACTGCAATACTCGAAAATAAAATTAAATTTAAATTATCCAACGGGTTACTCTCTTCTCTTGCGAGTAATTCAATAAGAGGTTGAAATGTTTATAAATAAACAGGCATAAGATTTCTGTCTAAAAGGAAGAGAAAATAGAGTTTAATGAGGGAATTAAAATATTCGACTGAATATTTGCCCAACTAATCTTCAGTTTCTTAGCATACTGCGCCGAAAAATTTGTCACTGCAGACAAGGAATTATGTTAATGTATCACGTAACTGTTACTGGCATATCGTCTTTAATGTTCACATTTATTTAGTTGAGTTAAGGTTCAAGTCTTATTTTAATATATAGAAATTAATCGTTTAGTGTAGCAACAATTAAAGAAATATGTGTGAATGCCTAAATGGAAGTAGCATATATTTTATGAGGATAGCTTGCTAGTGCGGCGGTCGTCACAGAGGGTATCAATTCGCCCACCTGTTTGCTACGTTCGCCGTCGTTACTCTTCTTCTCAAGTTACAGGTATCAATCATCGTTTGCTTATATAATGCTGCCCGGATGTCATCATTATTGCACTCTTACCTCTTGGCAAGCGCTCAGGGAGAACAAATGTTCAATGGATAAAGCGCCGTATAGATTAATAATCGCGTCAAAAACCAATTCGACAATGAAGAAATATCGATGTTGGATGTGCACTAATTGCTATTTCAAATTTGATAACGCTGAGATGAGGAAGGGATAATAGGTTAACCATTACATGTTCCGCTATGATACAGCAGTTTAAATCCCTCATCTCAGGGATACATACGTTAAAATAAGCAGTCGCTCACACGTGACGGAATTACTATGTTGCAGCACTCAAGAACCTTCTAAATCACATGTCAGCTCTTTATTATTTTACCTATAATTTCCATAAATGATACCATACCTCTGGTCCACTACTCAATTGTCTATCCATTCCAATACAGAGGAAGATAACTCAATTTTTCTGCAATAACCTTTGGAATTTTGGCCTTCTAAAAAAATTCCTACGTCGGATAGATTGACTTCATCCTGCACTCTCTGGATAGATAGATATAAGCTCTTCAATTTATGCAGATCATTGCCAACAACACTGAATAACGACTGCAAATTATTAATGTTATTTTCTTGTGAGTAGGAAGGATTCTAGCAAACAGTGGTAAATAATGAAGGATCGATGAGATGCACTCAGTACATACAAATTAGACAGTGCCATTTCGACGTAATGAACACCCATCGTAGGAGTAGTAACGCAAGACGTCACACAAATTCCTCAGCAACTATCAACAAATAGCTTTGGGGAGTTCTCGGCTTTTTCTTTGTTCAAACAGTGCAACTTTTTATACAAGCTCTTTAATCAATTTTTTGCAATCATTTTACATTGAGTTCAGCATTTTTGCTGCATTAGCAATTTCCAATAATTTGCAATGCTTTCATTTCAGTCAATAAGAGAACATGCCGGAATCAAAAGTGTGGTATGGCATTATCGAAAATCCGTGCTAATTGCTTTATGGGCTTTTATTGAGATTTAACATATTTTGGAGTCGAGGAATTTGTCGAGGAGTTTCCTTCGGAATGAGTTCGTAATGAGGAAATGGGAGAGGAATTTCCTTCACTTCCAACTATAGCTTTTACCTACCAATTCCAATATTCCGCTTAGTTGAATCGGCGAATTTCTCTGTGCCCTTTCTCCTTCACCATCCACTTCACACCTTCTCTCCTTCTCGAATTGCCACGGTGAATATATAGAAAAACGAAAGCTTCTCTGGTTTCATTTCTTAACAATGAACTCCCGTCCCCCTCGTCCTGCGGCTTTGATCGAAAAATTAGAACAAACAACTGTTTTGGATCGTATGCAGCCTAACATATATGTTGCTATTGCATTCTATGAATATGAGACCTCATTTCCATGATTTTTACTAATCCTAAAGATCATAAAAATTTAAAATATATTTCGATAATTTTAACACCTATGAGTCAAAAAGTTATGACAATTCTATTTTTCATATTGTTAAATATGTAATATCGATTGATACTTGACAGTTCAATGAATAAAAAAATTCGAATTCACGACTATCTCGCTATCATTAAGTTTTTATTCGGCAACATATTATGACCACCTCACAAGGGAACGTATATGTTAGTGCATACCAAATGCATGCGTACATATGTGTTTTTTTTACATTGAGACTGAAACTGTTTCAGTATGTGAAGGAATCATAAAAATTAGAATAACCTCCGTCTTTTTCATTCCACTTGACTATTTCAGCTGTGAGAATTTGAAGTTCACTTTTGTGTACGGGTCATTTAAGTTCCATGAGAGGTTTCCTTTTTTTCTCTAAAGGATTATGCGAGTTTCACTCCATAAGAAAGGACAAATGAGGCATTCTTTTATGGATTTTTGCGTTTCGTTGCAATTTGCAATTTTAACGGCCAGGATTATTAACAAGCGGCTTTACCAGCAACGTCTATAGCTTTCATTCCGGTTATTTTTATGCTGTGAGGACGCATATGGTCAACTTATCTAAGCTATGTAACCAAATATCAGAATGTAATGATATGTTAACATCTTATCGTCCATTGCTTTCAATCATTTTGTCTTATCCGTTTGTACTTTTCGCCGTATTTTTGCAATAAGCGAACACAAATTCTTGAATACTTCTCTCCCGCTGAAAAACTTCTAAAATTCAGTAAATATCGAAATTTTATACTAGAATTACACTAGAATTATCGATTATTTCAAAACAGAGCTGCTCCCTATATGTTCCCCAATTATTTGCCTATTTTAAAAGAAACCTCGAAAAATGTTGATGCCCAATCCTATCTTTGAACATTTTTAGTTATACAACATAAATCTCATTGAAAAAACAATAGGCTGTTAGCCGTTCATTGATTGTTAATACTTCTCAATAATTTCTTTCCTTTATTGAATTATTAGTTCTCCATTTGTATGAGAATACTCTCATACGTCTTCCTTTCTTCGCTTAAGTTTAAAAAAGAAAATTAAAATTCCGATGTAAAAAACTATGAAATCACACTGTATATTGATTTTGTTGAATTGTACGCCAATTTTTGTTATATCGTCAAATTTTATAACCTTTCTTGAAATATATTAAGTAAGGTTAATTTTCACATCATTTAATCGACACCTTCTGAAATTAGATTCGAACATTAAGCATATAGAATCAAGTAATATTTTAAAAAATAGTAATACTAAATAAATAATGATAAGGGAAAATCTTACACATAATTATCGTTAAGGCTAAGAGCTCTCAGGCGAGATTAGCAGTTGTCGATGATCGAAGAAACTGTCGGATAGGCGAAATTCACAGAAGTTTCACTATCGGAAGTAAAACTGAAACGAAACGGAGGATTTCGACTGCGGAACAAAAAAATGTGATAAAATGATTGCCACATCAAGCAAACACATTAACGCTCTAAATTAAATCACATTTGTCTCGCAGAAGAAAGTAGACTACGAATAGATTACGCATTAAAGAAACGTTAAAGAGAATGTGATATCGTCGCTACGAAATAAATGCTTCAAAGAAAATACGAACTTTCTTTTGGCTTCGTCCAAGAAGACAGCGACATTGATTAATTAGTTGTGTTATATGCAAAGTTATGCCTTAGACCAAATTTATTTGGCTTAAAATGATGGTATACATATATTTTCTATGATTAAAATGCACTTTTAAACGGAGTTCTGTCAAACAGTGTGCATTTTTTACCTTAGCCTATTGGTTAATAATACAAATCAACCGTTACTTGTAAATTTTTGCAACATTTTTAACCGCTCTTAATATTACTATTGGTACTTATTATATGAACTAAAAAAGAGAACATCTAAATATATGCTCCATTTGGGAGTGCAGACGTGTTTTGGTTACATTTTTTGTGCACAATTTCGTGATGAAATAACGGCTATGAGCATTGAATAACGAGGAGTTAACATATTGTGTACCCTCTATTTCTCATTTTTTCCACATTTTTGTGACGTTCTTTCTCCAATTTTAGCAATCATTATGAATATAGCAACAACGAAAAAAATACTATGCAAAATATTTCCATAAATGCACTCGTTTATCGATTGATCCGGGCGCCCTATAAATTATCCACGAAAATAGGACTGTTTTGAATGATTCCAGGATCTAGAGAATGGATGAAAAAGTTTTTAAACCGCATTAACTGATAATAACCATTATTGACAGCTGATATGTTAACATAAAAGATCGAGCAAGTTATTCTTTCATTGAATTTATATTCATCAAATTTCATAGCTACGCCAATTGTTCTCAACTGATATTGACTAAGGAGGGACAAACGATTTGCAACAACAACATATATCTGTGTGCGTAGATGCGATATTGGAAAGCAGCATTTTTTAGAAAATGAAATATTAATGATAGAATTGAAAATGAAATGATAGAAAATATGAAATGTAATATTACGTTTAACTTGTCAGACTTTTATATTCATATCTGTTGCATTCAATGTATCAATGGTTTGGTGAATTTTTTTTTTCAGTCAGCCAATATCACTTCAAGCGACTCGACGAGCCCATTGATAGACTGAAAGCGTGCTGACGAGTTATTTAGCTGGCATCAAAATTACTGAGCTGTATAGATTGTCCATTCGAGTCTACTAAAACCCTTGTTCACTCGTACTCCTACCCATTAAAAGATACTCTATATGTATGTTTTCCTCTGGAAAAATATGTTCTGGTTTATAGCAGTTATTGATTGGTAATGTGCTGATCGTTATTAGCTGATAGTGAAGCACTCGGTAATTGTTGTATCAACTCTACATCAAAGCTAATACCGGAAGTTCAAAACAAAATATTTTATACGTACAAGAAGTCCCTTTGATTGATTTTAGGCTTAGAGCGGAAAACTCTGGATAGAGATCATCTACACATCTAGATATTTCTGAAAGAAATTTCCCCCAATGGGGAAATATCAACAACTCACAAGAATGTAAAGAAAGTGCTAAATATTGTATTTATTAAAAATTCACCATTAGACGAAAGATTTGACGAAAAAAGTTCAGATTCGCAAAAATTTGATGATCCATATGGTTCTCCTACGTGAATATAGTCGAATTCATGTCATATTAAAAATCTCAAAGCCAAATATTCTTCTGAAGTTAAAGTGAATATAGTGAATAGTGAATTCTTCTGAAGTGAATATAGTCGAATCTCAAATATTCTAAAAGTTAAATTTTTGGCACACAAGTAATAAGTCACCTCTAAACGACTTAAACATTCAGAATATTAGCATGAAAAATCACTGCGCTGGTGTTTTACTGCTAGCAATTTAATGTTATCATATTATCACTACTGTTAAAGAACGCAATTATTATCAGTAAACACTTTTTGAAAAATGACTTAAAAATAAACATAAATCACAGCAGTACTTAATATTGCTGCATAACAAGTGAAGCAACTTGGTGAATTGAGGTTTTCATACGAATACGGTTAACAGGCGAAGCGGAAAACACAAGAGTGCACGAATGAGCGATTCCCTGTGAGGCCACTCCTATATAGCCATTGGGCTTTTACAGATCGTCGACGGGCACCTTAATGCTTTTACTAATGAGGTAGTCGCGCAAAGTTTTCACCGCATTCTTATGCAACTATTCACAATTTCCGAATGCATTTTGGAGAAAAATGTCTTCAATGTGTCTGATTGTTGCATCATACACTCTAGAGTAATGACTGATGGCTTCGGAGTCAGACTCTCTGCAAAATTTATTCCATAACTATATTACAATAATTTAGCACTTCAGAACTGGTAAGAAATGATAGCTATAATTAGGGCAAACAAAGTACAGAGATCATCTTTGCCTTATAGTAAATGTTGTTTACCTGGCATGGCATAACATCTCCGGACAGTGATAATCCAAATCAAACTACTTGATCGACACCTCTCCCTTTTAAGAGGGATTAGGGCAGAAAAAAATCTGGATTTTGTCAAAGCGCAGCAATTTAATATACTTGCTTAGCATTAGGCTTATTTCTGAAGAAATAAACTCATTGACAGCTTCACACATATACAGTAAAGCTTTCACAAATTCAAAAGATGGCTCTATTCGGCCAATGGGACAATATCACTGAAAGCGTGCAGATTTCGTTAACATTCAGAAAATCTTAGTTACCCCTCGTCCAGGGTACTATTTTAAGCACAAATTGTGCGCCACGTTTTCTTGATCTTGAAAATCATGCAACAATCACACGCATAACCTAAAGATACAAAATGCGATGATTCAAAAGAGATTTTCAAAAACCCCTCTTCAGCTTACCACCGAACACCAAATAGATGACGCTGATCACCTGAAGTGCTTCTGAACTCTTTCACGGTTATTTTTAAGGTAGCCAAATTCTCAAATATATATCTGCGCTCAGTAACATTGAGATTTGCGTTATGCATGGTTTATGTCATATATCTGAGACGCATCAATAACCTTAAATTTGAAGTGTCAAGCAGTAACTAGTAGCTTAAAGCGGTTGCACGCCGATTTCTAGATCAAGTTTTCAAAAGTACTACAACTGTTAACGATAAAATATCAAATTAGACTTGTAGCACATTCAGAGGCCTATTTGAATAATTTCTGCACTCATAATTAAATTCTTTTTTTCCGATCATTTCTTTCAACATATCAAATTTTACTTGCTATTCACTGAATTATTTAGACGTTTAACTGTTGAACGATTCTCATCACACTGAGGTATGAAAAATGAAAGGCAACTCTAAATGCATCTTTAACTAATTAAAGATTGCCATTAGTATACATAAATTTTCAAATATTAACGAAGTGTTCATTTGCATCATATGAGAGGAATCCTCAGTGATTCTTTATATGAGTAAGTCATATCCCTGAAATTCTACATCTTAGGGTTGCTCTGATCTAATGTGCTCATTACTGAAATGTGGTCATCGTAGTGTAAATTATGGCAATATAAAAAATCGTCATTACTTTGTTTAGAAATATACGGCCTTTATATATTTCAAAGGCAAATAATCGCAAATCTACACAAAAGGACATTTTCAGCTTATAGCACATTCGTGTCAGCAATCGTTGCGTCGTTGAGATGCCAAAAACAATTTCTTCAAATCACATAGCTTTCGCAAATTCTCTCAAGATTCCGCCAAAGCTCTCAATGCGATTATACCATAAAAGCGATTTTGTCAGCTCGGAGTTTTCCTTCGCTTCGTGAATTCAGTCTACAAAAAGTTTATAGTGCCGTCATACTGCGCGTATGTGTGCATCACTAAGTGCGTGTGTGTATGCATGCGTACGTGTATGCGTGGGCACGTGTGAGTGCGAGCATATCTATATGTGCGTGAGTAGGCGTGTGTATATCTTCAACAGTCACCGCCGAATGAATGCTGACTCCGCAGTAACCTGCAAGTTTAGTCTCTCAGAAGTCGGTGAATCTTAAGTAAAGAACTTTAACGCACCTAGTGGATAGGATAATCTCTTATAGATAGGTCGCGTTTAGCAGTGTACTAGAAAAACACCTTTAGACCATAAATATAGGAAGAAAAGTTGCGCGCATATTACACCGATGGATTTTTCAGTTCCTATCGATCGGCTTACTGAAAAAAATCTCTCATTTGTATGAGATTTCTGGAAATGATTTGCCCAGTTAATTAAAAAAACATAACGTATACTTATTAATACTTTTTTCTTATATGAAAAGACGGACGATAAGGAGGGCAAATGCAGAAATGTATGCGTCCGTTATCTTCTCGTTTTCCTTCTGCACTATTGACATAAAATGAAATAGTTGGTGATCTAGTTTGGAATACGATTTTGAATAAGTTGATAGCACAGATATATGAGGATGAACATGAAATTTTCTTGTCTTCATCTTTCGTTTCTTTGTCCAGGATCATGGACTGGATGGACTTAAGCATTCCGCTTTTAAGTTCTTGTTACCTATGAAAAAAAGAGAAAAACATGCTGGTACTGCTATAGTCGATCTTACGGTTGAATCCTTCCTTTAAAACGATCATAGATCATTGAAAGGACAAGGTTCTATAAGTGCATTCGCCGTTCCTCATTTTCACAATTCAAATTCAAGAAAAGACATTTGAAATTTTCGTAGAATAATGAAGTAATTTACATACTGATCACAATAGAACGTGTTTAAATGAACCACATTCTCTACACTGTGTGCGGCAATCAGCATAACGCTACTAAAATATCTGAAGACGAAATCTGACTTGAAGTGGAAAGTTGTCCTCTTCTGATGATTTTAAAGGTTGGGAAAATGCAGATAACATATTCATCGATTTTATCGGAGAAATTAGTAATCAAAATGCTGAGGTAAAACTCACAAAAAATGTTTTACCTTATCCAATAATGAGACAAACTCTTGCCTTATCTTAAGATACTATTAACATGATGCATTTGAAACAAAGCGATTTACTCTCTTTGTTGATGATCTATTGCAGTTGTGTAACCCACCAGATAAAAATATCGATTCTTTGCGTATGCCAAGGTTATTGCATTTGAAAATAATATGGTCCGTACTCTTTTCTTCTAACGAGAAAAAATCATAGTCCTTTGCTTTCTTTACCTAATCGATCTCTCTATTACTGCTTTAAAAGACTCTTCTCGCATTAATCCTCTTTCCCTCTCTCAGTGTCCCTTTCCCTTTCCTCTACCCCAACCATTTGCCCACCTCTTCGTACTTTAGGTAAAAAACAAAAACCTGTAATTGAAAAGTAATCTATCAGTCTCATTAAGACCATTTGTTTCATAGGCTTAAGGTACCTCCCCTCGTATGGTCAAATCTGAGCCCACGCATAAGGTTCATGGAAGGTTTCATGATTTACCAGGTAGATATGATGAGGGCTCTGTATTTCTCTGTATAACCACGACAAGAGATCCTGTATAACCTTTCACATCATCTCGTACTTCGAGAAAAGTGAAAGAAGGAGATGCTCTTGCTTTTAAAGGTGACGAAAGAGTGGACACGCATCTTCTTTCATCTTTTCGCTATCCTTCCATATCACGACATCTCATTCAAACATCACAAGGTGTCAAAAAATTTCGAACACGGGGAGAACGTCGACGCAATGTGCCAAGCCATATGGCAATTAGAGCGTTGTGCTTTAATGTTCAACGGGTATATCCTGCAGGGAAATGGGATTTTTTTCCGTGAATGCGTCATCGACTTAAAGCAGTTAAGAACAATTCATGCAAGTTTTTATGATTGTAAAGTTATGCTCTATTGAAGATGTAGATGACAGTTGACTTTTCCAAAGGCTTCACCATCAGAGCTGAAATTATTCGTGGAGTAATGCTTGCAAGCGCATTTGAAGGACGAGTATAACTTATAAAATTTTCTCATTTTGTGGTGGACTTCCGACAATCGACTGCACAGAGTAATTGGAAATTTTGAGGAGTAGAATATATATCTCCGAAAGAGGTCTATGGTAGCCGACAATTTTATTCGATAATTTTTCTCTCTGTAAACTTAGGTTGGAGATTATGAAGCCAGTCGTTTTTCATCTTTCGAAAAACAAAAGGAACTGCAAAACCTATGAGGTCCTAAATGGAGAGAGACGAAAAGGAATGATATAGCGTTGAGGACAAGAGGGAGGGAAGAGGAAAGAATTGAAGGAAGATGCAAAAATAAATACGAAAAGCATAAATGAGAAAATTTTCATTAATTCCTCACTATACATCGTTCTCCTAAATCACTCGCACATGTTATGCTTAGCAAAATGAGATTCGAATGCAATAGAGCAATAGAGCTTTCAACGTACAGCATGATTAATGAAGGTAGTGGCAAAGAGAAATGAATGTGATCGTCGAACAAAGAAAACAACCTTACTTTACACAAAGCAACTTTAATCAATACAACGATTTCAGGCGGCCATATCATAAGTGTCGTTTAGAAAAATTAACGACTGATTGGGAAGTGAAAATTTCAAAGCGATGGAAAGGAAATGAACGTCCTATAATATTCTCGTGAAAATATTTTGCCTTAGAAGTTTTAACATTTTTTCGCCTTTATTAATTCAACCAATCCATATATTCATCTATACTTTGCTGCTGCATACTTTTTCTTTCTCAAATAGTTCTCGTTCGCATATAAATAATGCCTGTAAATTTGCCTAGAAATATTAAGTGATGGAAAATATATTCACTGTAAAAAATGTACTGCCATCTTTACTAATGAAATTTGATGACTGATTGGGGAAGTTCTTAGTGCAGTCAAAATCTTAAGTGAGTAAATTTTCAAAAACATCTTTTCGTGCATATTTCTTAACCGCTTCAGTCAACTCCAATCGATTTCGTTGACTGCAATGATGTTTTCTATAAGTGAAATAATACAGCATGAAAGAAAGATGAACGTATTTCAAACAAGAATCGTTTCTGTTGCAACACTATTTAGAGTTGATGTAGAGACTATCGTTTGAGGCAATAGAAAGCTCGAGCTAACGTAGCATGAGTAACAGTTGCGTCCCTAGTGGCCAACTGCCCTCCTCAGGCTGCAGTAGTATCACTCATTGAAGCCTTTTATTTAGTAATGCACAAACACTGCTCCGCCTTTCGCAAACTCATATGCCTAACAAAAGAAAAAAAAAAATTGCTCAAAACGTTATACTTTGCGATAGTGATGATGAAGAAAACAACGTTCAGAGTTGGCTGAGATAAACGTGCAAAAAAACATAAATAGTTGGAGATGCATGAATAAGCTACCGAAAGCGTTGACCTCTGTGGGTATCGGTTCCTGCTGCAACGAATTGAACATTCTGCTCACTTCGATGAAAAACGTCGTTTTCAAAATTGCAAATATTTTTTGTTCTTTTTGTTCATTGAAATCGTCAGTTTGTTTACTATCATCAGTAACCTAAAAAGGATAAGGGTATCAAACCTACACAGCCTGCTGATGGCTCCAATTAAATATTCTACAAAGTAATATCATATACTTGCTTCATTGATGAAAATCGTGTCAAATAAGCACCTCCCTTCGATAAATATCGCCGTTCATCGCAGTTATCTTTGGCATACAATTCATACAACTTTAGCATCATAATGGGGTACCAAAAAACAGCAAAAGAGCGAAAAACCTTATAAAACAAATTATGCTAATGACTTTACTAATGAAATTTGATGACTGATTGGGGAAATTCTTAGTGCAGTCAAATTCTTAAGTGAGTAAATTTTCAAAAAACATTTTGTGTCGAGAGATTTCTTCGCAGAAATAGCAATTTCCTTTATTCATTTCACAGTAATAACTGAATTAATAAAGTGATAAATAATGAATGACGCAAATTTTCGGCCCTCGATTAATATCTCCTGGAAAGTTTCCATCAAATTCCTCTTCACAACGCACACTATATTTCAATATATATATATATATATATACAGATTTCATTACATGAGTTTACCTCATACGTCGATCACCGGTGTACTTACAGTGAATGAAGATTTCCTGTTCAGCCTGATAAGACAAGTGTCAAGAAAGCAACGGTTTTACCTCACTCCGTCTGCTCCTTTATCTTGTAAGCTAATTTCAGGTAAATCGTGGTGTTGAAAATAGAATTTAACCTTTCGGCCAAGGTAAGTCTGATCGTTCTTGATTTGCATGCATATATTTTTTCATATATATGAATGCAGTGGCATGAAAACAATCAACTAAGCTGAATGAAGTTGCATGCCAACTTTTAAACAAAGTTACAAATTGAGCAAAGATGAGCATTACAGTGTTAGTAAAGCACTGAGCAACGCTAACCTTATTAGCGACTCATCCCATAAGTGTAATTCAATTAAAACGTTGCTTGCGTAATTATCTGCTTAGATCGTATTTGCATTGCTCCACTCATTGGAATAAATAAATTCACTTTGCTGATCACCGTAATATTCCTTTTGATTACTCGACTGCTTTACAAAGGGCTATTGAAATTGCTTATCACTTTAGCTATTTATCAAATGAC
The DNA here is from genome assembly GCA_037576465.1 of Parascaris univalens. NCBI lineage: Eukaryota > Metazoa > Nematoda > Chromadorea > Rhabditida > Ascarididae > Parascaris > Parascaris univalens. Next base: position 179,405,233 of record CM075173.1, on the reverse strand, counting down.
TTTCTTATTAAACTTATGTACTGACGTTTTTTGTTGCTCATTTTATATGACGTTCGTTGAAATCAATAGCCAATATAGTCGGTGACGAAATAGCAGTCGCATAAAATAAAAAGAATTCGAATTACTCGGTAGTAATGATAAAGTAATCAACGACCGCTTAAAAATTACAACTGATGAAAAACATTTGATTGGAATCAGCGGGATGCTCAGATTTATTGGCAAAACCGCGATCAACTTAGCACTGACTCGTGTATACAACAGCAGTAATCAACACTGAGTCATCTTATTTAATATACATCTTAACTATGACAGTTTGGTGTATCGACGACCTTTGTTGCGCATGCAACCACAACTCTCACCCACAGTGATCATACTACCGCCGTTCTTGAAGTCGATGAAATTAAATACGTCTCTCTCGAGTGTTTAGTGATTAATAATAGTTTGAAATGTTCATACATGATCAAAAATAGTTTGAAAATATCAAGGATGGGCAACAAAATCTTGGTTCACGGCTTTCCTCTCTCGCTTTTCTCCTCCTCACTCATCCTCACTTCATTCTCTTCTAATACAAGAAACCGAACAAAAATTAATTTCTGCATTCTTGCAGCCCATACATATTCTGCAGCACTTCGTGCTAAGTTAGCTAGTTGGAGCTCTTTATGTCACAAGATGCTTATACGTGAGGTAACGCTACTTAACTTGTTATAATGAAATCGTCGACGCCAATCTTTGCCGTGTTTAACATTAAGTAGTTGCGATGTTTGATGAAAGAACGATGCGATGTAATTCATTAAAATTAAAATGGATAATTTCATTTTCAATAAATTGAAACGGGCTAAATTCTTTATTTAAACAAGTAAATCAGTTAAGCAACTCAAGATTATCGCAACTGCATCTGAATTACACCTGAGTTCCAAATCTTGTGCACAGATCAAGTAATACTAAATTTTCGCTGAAAATGGAATGGAAATTAAAATCACATTGTGGTGATGGCAATAATCAGCGCTGTAAGTTTATCCCTTATAAGTTTTCACGTCATTAAACATTCATAAACTGAAAGAACCTGAGGAAGAGAGATAAATGCATTTGCATAAATTTAAAAAAAGCTCTACTATTACTGTAATTAAAGTTTACAAGAATGCACAACTATTCATAATGGCGGTAAGTGGGTGAACTTACTTAAATGTATCGCGAACGAGAAAAATTATTTGAGGTTATTAGTTGCAAAAAAATGATAATTGAGTACTTCCGGAAGGCGAAGAAAAGGCAAAATTATGCATAGTGACATTAATGCTGTAATGGTAAAGAGGTCAGTGAATTCAGTGGCACCTCAAAAATTGAAGCATTTCCTTAAATAGAATGAGAACGCCTACGAAATCACTCAGTAAAATTTCGCCTTATTGAGTTTTACGAATTTTTCGAGTCGTCGATTTATCTGTTATCTCTAAAAAAAGGTTAATAAAATTTAATGCTAATATTTTGTGGCACTTGAAATTTCTTATTTTACTTCGATCGTTGTCATTTTTCCCAAAGAAATCCACTATAAAATAATCGACGGGAAGAAATTCAATCATCAGTTTTAACTGAATGGAAATTTCATTTACACATTTTATCTTATCACTATTTCATTCGCATTTGAGACTTCATTGCAAAATCATTTATTCGTTTGCATCCTTTGAAATATATTCGATGATATTTGCATTACTCACAACTTGTCTCTTTAATCGACGATATTCTATAACTGAACGCGTATAGTGCTCGTTTTGCAATCGCATTTTTTTGCTTTGCGTTCCCAAGATTTACAAATATAATAAGCCGAAAATTTCGATAAGATTTCAAATAAACTACTCAGAAAGATAATAGAAAGAAGAGGAGATGTGACATGATAAATTCAACAATATTAAACGACGAGAACAATATCAAATATCAATATCTGAGTAAACTGTAATTTTTGTTTTACAGTGCTGCAACTCAATCATTCGAAGAATTGGCATCGCAAGTGACGATAATCTCGTATCGGCGACGTTGAAATGCTGATCGTACGGATTATATCGCTTGCTATTATTAAAGGTGAAAGTATCCAGTGGTTATGAATTAAACTTGGACCCGGAAGAAATCCTCAGTCAATATTCAGAGGAGCAAATAAACTTTGGAGACATTAACCAAAAAAAATGAGAAGAAACTTTTTACTACCGACTTTGCATATGCGTAAATAAATTTATTTTAATGCACAATATAACATGCATATGTGCATCAGTCAGGCTTACTTCTACAACACTAGTGTCAGTGCATAAACGAGTAACTGCATTTTTGCATATAATAGATCGTTAGCAATAGGTACATATATTGTTCAGTAGAATTTCTAATAGAGATTATTAGGCACAATAATTTAAATAAAACACGAAAGATTCAAATTAGTAATTAAAATATTCGAAAACTTAGTATATCACGTACTTTTATAATACAGGTATTTCGCAGTGTTGCATGCAAAGTGTGCCGAAAAATCTTCTTGAGAGGAGAGCGATAGCTCTTGGTGCACAGAATGTCGACTTCGACATGCGCGAGAGGAAATGTTCGCAAGCAGATCTTCAGCCTTACACTGCCAAAGGTATAGAATAAGTTTTCTTTAATATTTTAAAAAGTAATGAGCACATAGCAAAGAGATGCGAAGAAAACAGTAACAAATAGACAAACAAAAATAAAAATTGCGACTTCAGCTGGATAGGATCATAAATAACGTTCTTCGCGGTTTGACGTATGGTCTTGACTTAACGCAACAATCTTAGAAAATTCGTCGATTTTTCATTTTTATTTCAAAATATATTTGAGAATTTTTTCCTCATTATTTAAGGACTAAACAAATCATCTGATATTTTTTCAGGAATCTATCACTACAATAGATTTTTTTCGTTTCAAATTTTCACTTCTTATATTTCATTTAGATATTTATAAAGCCCTTAAAATTGATTGAGTGCTACTGCTTAAAGAACATTTCAGTGTAGAAAAACTCCGAGTAACAAACGAGTGACCGTTCATTCCTTACATGCTGTTATATTAAAACGATTACTGAAGGTTACCAAACGAATATCATCCACGATTAGATGTAGTATGAGCCAACGATGAGGGGAAATATTGTCGAAATTTTCCTCGACGATGATTCAGCTCATTCGAAACTAATCTGAAAGAATCTTGATTAAAAGAGGCGAGAATAGATATGAAGAGTATTTGTATTATATGCTGAACAAATAGGCGCTTTTATTAAGCTACTTTTTCTAAAAAAGCTTGGAATGTACCTGGTAATATAAACGATAAAAAATGGTGTTAATGCACCTGCGTTATCTATCCGGTGTATTACCACCCCACCCCTTATATGGGTTTAATTCAGTGAGGTTTTTTGTCACCATTATCGAATAAATGCCTGCCATTTATATAAAATTTTAAATTTTATTATTATCTTATCATCTGTTTGATATTGGAGGATGCATTAAAGAACAGATTTATTTAGAACTGCGACAATTAGCATCCACATATGAATTTCATCGCAGCGCTGAACGAAATGTATTACAAGGTGGACAGCTTACCTGTAATTTTAATGTGGAGGATCAAATGTGCAGTTGGTACGACAGTAATCCACAGAATACAACTACAATCAAAAGGGCTCGATTTGAAACGATTCTTGATCTTGATCGTTTTGATTGCACCAACGAGAGGAGATTTCCATTCGGTAAGAGTAGGAAATGAGAATATCGCATTTTCCACAAATAACCTATGGTAGTAGAGAATTAAACGCCGCAGTGAAGTTTCATTTATTGCAAACATAATAGTTAGCTCTCTCGAATTTTTTGATAGGAACTGGACTTAAGAGATTTTTAGTGATAAACTTCTTATCAGGAACTAATGACCTTTGAACATATTTTTAACGAATTTTTCACTCAAAAATATTGAATGTCCTTGCAAGATAACACTTCCGACGATGAAGCTATGATAGCGATCAGATAATTCAAATAGAAATTCTCACCTATGCCTTTGATTTTATTGATATTTTAATTGATCAATATACTGCATTTTTGCATGTACGTACAAAATATGCTTCTTCTTCTTCGTACTCTTTACAAAAGGTTGAGTAAAGATTGCTAACTAATTGGCTGTTGCAGATGGGTATTTCCTATTGGCTAGTGGTCAAAATTTAATCGATCCTAATAAAGCACCCGCTATAGAGGCTTTCATTCCATGTCTGCAACGATCGGCGACGATCAGCTTTGAGTAAGTTTCTCTTACATAATACCTCTGAATTTTAAAGAAGTAATTTGGAAAATTATATGAAATATTCGAAGATTGTTTATTTGAAATATTTAGCGAAATCGAAAAAAAAATGTTTTAAACGAATATTTAACTAAAAAACGCACTATCGATTAACACTTTTCGGTTATTATTTAAAGTTTTTAACTGAATTCTCGCGGCATTTTTCATTACATCCGTTGGAGATTTCTCGGATTTGGATATTATTATACAACAATAAAATTACCAGTTATCTCCTGTTATCCAGTTATCTCCTTATCTTTTGATTATCAGTTTCTAGAAAAATAGTAACCACAAGAGAACTAGAATTTCTGAAATCATTGAAACTATGATTAAGGAACTGCTTTTATATTCAGTCACTCCGCCTATCACTTAAAAGATAAGTACATTTATAAAAGGGATTTTTCGAGTTACAAAAGTAATGCGAATCACAGACGTCTGAAAAAAAAAATGCCATTGAAATAGGACGGAATTTTAGCGAATTTTCATAAGCCTTTATTAAACATAGATGATCAACAGTAAATTTTTCTATTTAATTGTGTTTGATTCAGCTATTGGGCTAATAGTGGACGGCCATTCCTTATATGGTGTATAATCTCTGCAATTGCCGGTGATTTTAGCTGTGAGGTAACTAAGTTTCCGTTATTCTAGAAAGACATTGCAATTTTGCATTGCACCATATTTTAAAAAGAAATCCACTTTCTGATTCCTATACGTCTATAAACGATGTAATATTGCATGGCGAATGCAACGTGCAATATTTCGGTTTGCAAACTAAAACACGTTGAAATCATGAACTTTCGAATGGCTATACTGGCTCTGTTTTCATAAAATTCAGTACTGATGCAAAAAGGTGTAAATTTTTTTTAAAACATTTTCTTTCTTACAGAATAATTAATTTGCACGACTCTTTTGCCAGCTAGGACTTATTAACCTACCTCGTTCCGTTCATTCATGCGAAATAGTCCTCAGAACTGAGGCCATTTAGAATAAAGTGGTTGCTAAATGGACAGCTTATAACTGCTCAAGAAAGTTTGCTCAGTGGAGAAATTAAATTCTAAATTTACCCTTAGTTTGAGGTTTCCTTTAAATTAGTCACTAAAGGACTTGTATATTCACCATCAGTGAAGCTGTTTCAATAAGTTGCAAATTCGTCCCATAAAATCAGGAGTAAATTCTATTTCTTCCTCTACACTTTCGAATTGTGGAAGAAAAACCTGTTAAATGGCTTCAATTCTTCCATTTAGTGGGAGCAATTTTATAATGGCTTTGACAGATGACATGGAAGGAGGGGGGGGGGGGGGGGGCGAAGGGGTTGTGGGGAAGGGATAAGAGGAAGGGAATTAATGTTATACATACGATGGCTGTTAAATGCGAGGCTTGGGTTTGAATATGTTACAGATATAAATATAGTGTAACTTCTTTGAAAAAAATTTTTAGAGAATTGCAAAAATGCGAACAAATCCAATATCGTTTACGATTGCACCTAGCGATAAGCCATTCAGATTACAAATTCGCGTGAGCAATCTTCAAGCAGAAGATATCGTTCTCATTGACAATATTGTTTTCAAAGGTCATATCTGTGCTAATGTAAGTGCTAGTTCATCTCATCATTAAAATGCGGGCTGATTACGATGGTCGGATGTTTAAGCGCAGAAAGCAGTAGCGAGCTTGTTAAAGACAATCGGTAACTCAGGATTCACTCATTGCAAAGCTCGGTTACTTGAGATTCAGCACTGGAAAAAAATTGGTTACTTAGAGAATGCTATTGGCCACTTAAAATTTGATCCTGAAAAGGTTCAGTTATTGAAGGTTTGGTACTGAAACATCTTCACTGTCTAAGTTCACGCGCTAGAAATGCTTGGTAGTTTAGCGTTTGGCACCAAAAAGTTCAGTTTGTCATCAAGGTTTGGTAGTGGAAAAGTTTCTTTATGTATGATCTGATACTTAGAGCGATTCATGGTAAAAACTCGGATATTTAAATTCGTAGTAAAAAAGCTTAAGTTGTTGAAAGCTTTCAATGTGAAATAGTCCTTTCACAAATGGTTATTTCAGAGATTTGGTGCTGACGATTTTTATCATCTATCTCCCTCCTCTCTTTATAATACAGACAAAATGAAATAGTTGAGTGCTCATCATTCTAAGCAATGCACTTTCTTATAGGACTCCTCAATGTACATTCGTTCGGTTGCGTCTAACAAATTTTTATCAGTTATGATTTACACCAAAAAAAGTTTACCAAAAATTACCAATGAAGGAAAAAAGGAGGCGTTTAAGAAAGCCGACGCAGATTATTCCAAAAAAGGAATTCCTAAATGAATTAATAAAATTTCATGGCACAATTTCACCAGTACCAAAAATTACAAACATTCATAAAATGACACCATTTTCTTCACTTTATTCACGCTAACATTTCATATACTAGCAGTAAAAACGCAGCAGTTTGGTTTTGGTTGGAAAATTCTTAGGTTTTATTTAGGCAAATAAAACGTCTCACTTATTTGATCGCGATAAAGATGCTAAACTAAATAATTACTTCATCGAGGAGTCTCTAACGAATAACGAATCATACGAGAGCAACATCTGCGATGCTTTAATATGCCATTTTCAATATAACGATATATGCCGCTACAGTGTGATTAGAATTCGAGACACGTATGGCTTCGATTGTTTTTGTTGTTGTTGTTGTTGTTTGTTTGTTTGTTTGTTCTTCTTCATAAGACAAAACAATGCCAATATTTCCGGAAATACTTACGATTCGATTTGTTTGTTCATCGAATTTACATCTTTTTTTTTAATGAGCGAATTTATACTTGTATCTCATTATACTCTGGCAGAAGGTTTGGATAAGCGCACCTACTACATTTAATTGGTATTCACATTGTGGCTTCAGCTATGAAAACCTTAAGTATAGTCAGACAGATTTCACTTCATATCAAATCTTTCATTCAACAATCATGCTATCTACGTCGGCTGATGTGGCCTAATTTTCGTTATGAACTCGGATCGATAAAGTGGTCTATAAAGTTTGGATTTTTATTTTACATAGAAAATAACTCTTGCTAATTTCAGATCAGGTTGGAAGAATGGACAAAGAAATGGTGATAAATCTCGAAGTGGAATAGAAGTTACGAGTTTTGACGACGACGAAATACGTATGCAAAAAATAATAATTTCAATTTTCATATTTAATGATGCATCGAAGTTCTAAAGTGGGCATTTTTTCAATGTGCTGCGCTACCCATCTGCCACAGTTCTGCGCCAAAATCCCAACAAACTGCCTAGCATTCCTCTCAATTTATTGAATATCTAACTCGTTTAAGATTCCAAAACCCAAATTCTGTTGGCTTTAGGTTATTTGTACGAAACTTTGCAAGCATTAAACTCGAACATTTTGGATTTCATGTCCGAAGGCAAACAATGAAATTATTTACCTTCTCAGATTGATATGTCACTATATCAGTTTTAGTAAAATTTTAACTTTCTCTCTGAGTGTTTTCTGAATTTACCATTAAGGAAGCAAGCACAAGAAACGTTGATAATATATGCATGCAGCTGAGTAATTTCGGTAACCTTGCTCGGACAATTTCGTGAGTTACTTGTAAAAAATAGAATATGCAAACAATAGTCTCGTTCTTCAACTAATTTAGCTAACAGTGGAAACTCCTTGAAGGAAGACTGGCTTTATGATGAGGCCGACGAGTATTAAAACGAAATTTAGACAGACGTAAAATACACAAAAAATTTCCTCGCATCTATTTCCACCGAAATTGATAGGCCTCTGCCGATTTCGACCAAGAAGACTAACCGTACAGTGCGCATTGTAGTCATGAAATTCTTCTACTGCGGATCCACCAACTATAGTCAGCCATGCATAAGACGCATGCGCTCGCAAACCCTATGCTATAATTTTCTAAAAGCTGCAAACAGTAAATGGGTTAGCACAATAGAGACTTTCAGCAGTTGGGTTGGACAGTTCAATCGCTTGATTAGTTAGTCAGAAATGTTCATTTCTCTTTGTGAATCCGAGTAAGTCATCTTTGAAAAAATCAACCGATGGCACAGATGTTAAGCGAAGAATCTTCTTTGACCTTCAGTCAGTAGCACAATACTTGTGAAATGCCAATTTTTCGGTGATTTTACACCTGTAAAACTTACGCATAACATAACGAATCGTAATGAAATTAGTAAAGAAAAATTCACACATTGTGTCCGGTCACACACACACACGCATGTACGCAACCGAATTTTGCTGCTCTTTTATTTGCGTGCTGCATCTACCTACACAAACAGACGCATAGACACGCAGAGACACAGGTGCACATACTCAGCCACACAACGGCAGTGTTGCAAGTATGCGTCAGAATTTTAAAAAGACGATCAGAAATGAGATGTTCCACATACAGATGGAATTATTTTCCCCAAAAACGATCTCTTAGGGAATTCAGATGAATACTTCATTATGGAATCACCGAATTTCAAAGTGAATCAGTCGTTGATTCTCATGTTCGATTTATTTCTGCGATCGGTCGGCTCATCTTTGCGGGTATCGAATTTTAAATATATACGCACTAAATGAAATTTGATAATAATATGGAAGCAAATTTAGTCGCACCTGCACGGTGGAAATGAAACACTTTATATAATGTCTTTTGTGCTGAACAAGTAAACCAAAGCATTTCTAATCGCCACTGAGTATACCAGTACCTGCACAGGTTTGCATGCTATGCACATCGGTATGCACTTGCATGTGATACGTATCTACCCGCACAACTGTGGATTGTGTCTGTGTATACGCATATCATGTGTGTCTGTCTGCGTCCATGCGTCTCCGTATGTGTGCGCGTAAGCTTTCATCATCATTTATTCTACCGGTTGTTTATTTCCTTCAAAAAGTTCACTTGAACATTCATTATGAGGCACGATGTCTGATAGATTATCACCGTCCATCGTATGGCGATGGATTACTAATAATCTCAAAAAAGCACTGATTATTTTGAAGTTCATGTGTGAAAAAAATTCTGCTCAGCTTATCTCGGTCCCCCGCTCTGATAAGTACCGAAAATTAATGTGGTCTTTCATCCTACTCTCTAACATCGATACTAACTGAATGAAGTAAAAATAAAAATAAAACCTACAGTTCACTACGATTATATGTTTCATATTGATAAACATTTTTGTATACTGTAGCTAGTTTTCGCACGTCCAACTAGAGCACAATACCTTTATCAAATATGCTGTGGTTTAATTACAGAGTGAGTTCAATATTTAGCATTCAGGTGTGCATCAATGATCTCGACAACTGTCCACATCGTATTGCAACACACAATTCCTCAACACTCCGAATGATCGATCAAGTAGTGAATTTGCCACCGGAAGCAACAAAGGTGGTGTGCTGCAGAATTCTTCCGTTACGTCTCTTCATTTTCTAATCAATTTTTGCACAGAAGATAACAGCTGATCAGTTCCATTCTGTCTGTGCCATACGCTTGTGTAATAATTGCACTTTGTTTGAGGATATTTGATGGGAAATTTCCAAGTATAATCTTTGTTCTGCAAAGAGTTGCTATCGTATTTCCGACAGCGATATGAATATTTCTTCAAAAGTTCTCATAATTTCAAAACGATATAATCAGGCTTTTATCTTCCGAATGTACCCTTGGGCACTTTTTCAAACTGCATTTCAACTGAACTTTGTGGGGAGCATAAAAAAACTCACAAATAAGTTTTCCGTGAAACTGTAAGAGATAATTCGGGATGAAAATTACAGGTTCTATTTGTTGTTGATGATATATCGGAGAATCGCTCTTTAGCCATCGATAATATTCGTCTTCGACGTATGGATGGCGATGATTTCTGCCCGTCAACAACGACATTCCACAACGGATCGCATTAAAAAATAAATAAAAGAGGAGCAAAATTTTTCCATTCACTTGCATCACTTAGGCACTCTCATAAATTATTATATAAGTTTTGTCGCTTGTATTGTTTACATCAGTCTATTCGAATTTCTTCGGAAACACCTACTTCCGACTTAAGAAATGCCCTTAACCCTTCCCAAATATTTTCAGTGTCTTTCCGCATCATCCATCACTAAATTCAATTACCACAAAGTAGGAATCTTTCAACTGCTCAAAAATCGGGCGAAAAAAACCAATAGAGATGATTTTTTTGATGTTTGTAAGAATCATATGGGAAGAGTGAAATCAACAGATGTCTACGATCATAAATCACCTCTCGTAAAGAATATTTCAAAACAGGGTGGTGGGTGGCCCATGGAGAAATAGGGGAAATGATATCATAGTGCAGCGCAACTGGTGCTGTATTGCTCACAGAGCGACAATGAAGGGAAACTGCATTACAACGCGGCGGAAGTCTATCGGAAAAGGGTATTTGCCAACATATTATTTTCCGGAAGAGATAACCATCTAAAGATGTGCATTCTTATCTGTGAAAGATGAGCGTTTTTTTCATTACTGATGAGCATTCTTCCCAAAATATTTGAAGCTTATAGCTAAATTTTGCCTTCAGCTACTTGGCAAAGGCGATAACTCCATTATACATTCGCTCCTCTTACCATAATCATTGCGATACTTTATCAACTCTCATCATCAATAATGCGATTCCTTTTGAATTTTCAGGAGCCTACACCACTTCGAGCGAAGATTTTACCACTCATTGGCTTTACTCGCAAACAAATAAGCAACATATTTGGATAAATTTCTGTTGAAATTTCCAAAAATTGAATTTTTCAAAATCTTACTTTCTTGATTTGCTCATTTTGACTGCGAGCTATTTCCTAAAATGTCACGGTTAAGGCTTCTTTCTGTTTTTCAACGCTCTCATTATGGTATTTTTTGAAGAAATACTGAAATTATTATTGGCATTTCGATCGTAAGCGCCATCGCAATAATAACTCGTCACAAATAAAATAATAATAATTACGCTAACAAATAAAATACGCAAAGGAATAAAATATACGGGGTTAAAATGCACAAAAAAATCCTAATTCGGAAGTTTCCACTTCAGCCTTTTTCTATACTTTTCATAAGAGAAGAAAAAAAGCTCCCACTGGATCCGCTTCTGTAGGGTAGAAATGAATCTCGATTTCTCCTTACCTCACCCTCACCTCTCATCGATTTTCCAGAAATTGCCTTTGTTTATTATCTCTACAAATATCGAAAATATCGAAATTTGAGAAGAAAATTCGAAGAAAATAAAAAGACCAAATAAAAACCAAAATACATTCATTAATGAAATATCAAATAGGCGAATCGCTGCATAAAAAGTAATAAAGGTGCGCCAAAAAAAAGAAAGGAAAAGAACAACAAAGAATCGGCGAGAGAAATTATCGAAGATGGAACAAAATTATACACACTAGAATTTGAAAGAAACAAACATCTCCTATCACAGTCGTTCGGAAATCAACACACCGAAGGATCGTATTCATCAAACACCTCATTTCGAAACTCGACCGCATATTCACAAAAGCAATTAAATCACTTCCACCTTGGTCAATGAAACCTAGAAGGTAAATACCACTTGTTCTCGAACCCTTTTCCACTATCTTAGACCTATCCTCGTCGAGTAATTAGGAAAAAACGGACAAAACGATCACCTCCGGTTGGAGTCGAAGATACAATATATGAGAAAAAAGCGACGATAGATATATAGTTGGATGACGCAAGTATCATGAGTAATACCCGTTGAAATTACGATTGAAAAAAAGAGAAAGAAGAAATGTGCAGTTCCCTTGTAAAACGATATAACTGCGTGCTTCCACTTCTTTAATCCCCTTCTGAGAAAGAAGAAATTACTTATACAAAAGACCCGAATATTTTCGAGGCGATTATTACCAACTTCCCTGCCTTTCTTCATTCATTTTCCTCAAAAAAAAAAAAAAAAAAAAATTCAGCACCTCGAAATATTTGAAGGAATTTTCTTTCTAAGCATTCTCGTCAACAGCCTGATTTCGCTTCCATTGATGATCAGAAATTAGTTCGAATATTTCGATTATTCTTAGCAAAAAGGATCGATGTGCAAGCAGAATCTTATATGTGCATTAATACTCAGAAAGCACTAATCAACTTCTGTGATGCTGAGGAAAACCTTATGCAATAACGCTCCAATATTTGTCACTGATGCTTTATAATGTATAAATATTTTTCACCCTGTTTTGATGCCTAAATAGCCGGTTAAAACCCTCCTACGATTATAGGCAGTCTATTATTGGAGAAACTGGAAAGGAAACTGTACAATATGATGGAAAGAATTAAAGAAAAACAGAATACTTATCTAATAAATAAATGAGTAAACAAATATACAAGCAATAATAACACGACACCACTCAATAAATAGCGAATCGTGTAAAAAACGGTTCTGTGCTCATGTTAGCTTTTATGAGCGACGTTGTTGCCGTTTATAGGTCTTCGGTGGAAGTGGTGGAGGTGGCGATTCGCTATCACTGGATTCGGTATGCGCCACATTCGTCGATGAAGCAGCCAGTCGTCGTTGATAACTGCTAAAATTCATAAATATAGGTGAATATTTCATACTGCAGTTCATATTCGACGAATGGAGCACCTGGGTGTATCTCATTGATTTCCCATCGCATCCCCTTCATCCTTTTCTTCTCTTAATTCAACACGATCAAAATCGTAATTAGACCTTAAAATGCCAAGCGCTAGGGATCAGATGAAAGTAGAACGGAGGGTGAGAGGGTCAAGAAGGGAGGAGTTGGATGTTAGAACTATAAATGGAGTTCCGATGAGCGTACTGCATCACCGTAAGCTAAGGCTAATCCTTCAAAAATGAGAGCTAAAAAACCCATCCACCATTTCATGTTGACACAAAAAGCGAACTGATTTGCCTATACAAATCAAATTTATTGGTGACTAAAACCAACAGAATTTCACATCATCCAACGATCTCCATTTCGTCTAAACCCGGCTATATCTACGTGCTTCTACTGCTTTTCGTGATTTCATATACAAGCGGAAGCTCTCAATGAGAAGAACGACAGGCTGCGCAAGTATGTGCTGCGAAACAGTGGAAACTTAATGAAATATGCACGGGAATATCCTGTGGATCAAACGATAGTTGTAAATAAACGACTTACAACCACCTCCATAAGAAAAAAGGCAGTTATTTATTTGCGCATATGGGCTAAAAGTTTGAGCGGTATCCAACTCTTATTCTAGCTCATCTGGCATTTCCCTCTGCTTTCTTTAATTATGACCATCTAACAAGTGAGATATAACTCGCAATCAGTTATTTTTGTCAGCAATTATAGCAAATATTTAAATGAATACTCTTTTGGAGGTCTAGGTGGAGGCTGTACGTCAACTGATCGCCGAGGATACAAAGGAGGAGCACCACTGTTGGGCAATGAAGGCAAAGGAAGCACTGCTGTTACGAGTGGATTCCTCGGCGAAGCGTCACTGAAATATTGAAATAGCATAAAGACATGAGGGGAAACGGATCTGATGTCGTATGAATAAACCCTGAAAGGTTCAAAACTAACCAAATAAAAAATATAAATAATAAACTTCAGGAATTTCTAATAAAATTTCCATTTCAGGAGTGAAGACAATTTCTCACAAACAAACTTGGCAACAGAATTCAACGTTTAACGCCGTATAAAGATTTACCAATATGGAGAAAAAAGCCAAAAATATAAAAAATTCATCTCAAAGCATTTTATATTACTTTATTTATTACAATAGAGAAGTTCTAAAAAAGTTTATGTCGCAATTACCTCTAAATAATGAGAAATTGAAAATGAAAGGACAAAAAGAGGAGAGAAACTCCATCGACATTCATGAAATGCACTTCCGCTCTATTACAGCGCAGCGGAAATGAACAAAGCAAAAAGGCAATAAAAAAGAGAGAAGATCTGCAATATGGAACTAATTTGATATCTCTAACGCAGCCGCTCATTTCACCTGTTCTATGAAAAATAAACTCGGCGCAAAAAAGTCGATCCAATTCGCTAAGAGAGAAAAAGAGTGAGAGCAAGCGTGGAAAAAAAAGAAAGAAATAATCGGAAAGCGAGTGAAAAGAAGAGGGGGGGGGGGGGGGGGGAGGGAGGAGGGCATAAAATTCATTCTTAGAGCATTATTCATAAATTCATTATTAAATACTACAATAGAGCATAATTATTCACACCAAAAAATGAAAAAAGTGCTAGGAAGATATGACTATTTTATTCATTTACCTCCCTTTCCTCTTCTCTCTCTCCAACAACACATACTAAAATCATCTAGCCGTCTATATGAGTAACATAAACTGTCCACACTCTTCCATCTATAACACTGCCCACGTACTTCCATCCACACTATCTACGTGTAAATATATCCTTTGTCTATGCAAATAAACGCCTTGCAGATTTTTTTACGACTAAAAGAGTGAAAATGTAAAAAGAGACAACGACTTTCAGCTCCACAAACAATAACGTTAAGTTCACAATGGAAATATATGAGTCCGCATCAAGATCCCTATAAATAGATCACAGCATTCGGAAGGAGATGCAGAATTTCTTAGAACTGTTCCATAAGCTCAAGGTCCGCTTTGAATTCGGAACATTCTGCATTCAAATCCATCTCACATGTAGACTGTTGTAATAGATAAAAAATTAATAGTTGTTCTTGTTATTGTTATAATAGAAAAGCCACTAACCCACTCCAAACGACTCGAACAGCATCTGGTGGTAGTGGCGCCGGAAGTGCTTCACCTTTTCGTCGTGGAGGCACTGCAGGTGCGCTCGAGCAACTTGCCTGAATTGCGCCACTCTCCGCCAAAAACGTTCGATTCTCGTCCATAGAGCAATTTGGCGGAAAAATAAATGATTCCGCTCGCTCTAGAACTTTTATTTAATCGAATAATTTGTCCAAGAGTTCATCGTCATATGCAGCACTGTTGATATGCCTAATAAGAAGCAAACTTTTTCAGAACATTTATAGCAACTTAGGTAACTGATCTATCATCAAATTTCCCAATCACAATTTAAAATGCCTTCAATAATTCGCTTCAAAATTTGCATATATTAATCGTCTATAACATTTCATCAACTTCAATATCATAGGAATGATAATGAATGATGATCATAAGATTGTTGCTAACTGAGCGTTGCTAACCAACCAAGCGAGACTCGGGTTTAATGCAACATCTTAAGTGATCATTTAAAAGAACGTTTAAGAACTGCGTTTCACAAAAATTTCAAAAAGGTTATTGAGTTCAACAAGATGAGCGCCAAAGCACTATGGAATTCATACACCGGTATATGTATATGTCAGGGCATTTTTCATCTACGTTTTATCTGTTTTTCGAAGATATCGGAAAACAGTCTTCGATCATTTACCGTCATATATCGTTAAATAATTTCTTTTTAAAGCGCAACAGTTGTGCTGACATCATGTGGCACGTATTGAGCAACAGCGAATACAATAATCGGGAAATGTAAAGACTAATGTAAAGACCACAATAATCCAAAATAATACCAGTGGGTGCAGAAGACAACGATGGTGACAAAGGGCTGGTAGGAGCCGTACATGAGGTAATCGATGGAGCTCTAAAAGGTGGCGGAGGAAGCACAGGAGATGGAAAAAAATGCGGTGAAGTCCTCCGTGGATAAAGTGGTGGTGGTGGAGAATTCGCCGTATCGTCGTTCTTTAAAACCGAGAGAGGAACAATGTTGTTAAGTGGACTTGGTGGACCAGACCGCGCTTTCTCTTTTCGTAATCGTGGCACCAGTGGCGGTGGTTTTGTTGAACATACCGAATTCAACGGTGATGCTTCACCTCGACGTGCGTCGCCCAAATAACGTGGTTGGTAACCTCCAAATAAAAAAAAATTCTTCATTAACTATTTTCACATCAACATCAAATTCTATTATTGTTTACTAAAACTGTTTGATAATAATTACAAGTAATAAAATAGTCACTCACACACTTGCGATTAACTTTGTCACTATATTTACTCCAGTCAATTACCACGTCACCCCCATTAAAGAAACACTGAACACGATTATACAATCTGAAGGCAATCGATTCATTCATAATTGCGTCAACTGTAACCTCAATACACATTACCGACGCATTCACATTATCAATTGAACATCTAGGAAAATATTTCAATACCCCACTTACAAATACAATCACTTCAAATTATTCGATTATATCGACTCGTAAATTGTAATAGCTATACTTAGTAATTATTTACTTCATCATTACAGTCAATTATCGACTCTCATTGCAGCACAAGACTTTAATGAAACGATAACTTGTAAATTATTTTATTCTGCAACGCATATAATTTTTTAATGCTTCTAAAGAAAACAACAAATATGGAAATTTCTCAAAAATCCGAAAAAATATTCTCAAATATTGCAAAAATTCATTTTAAATTTCTAGCTCAGTTTCAAGAACTTTGCCTTTCGAACAAAGTTCGGCGATCTTTTAGTAGCACAATAAAGAAACTGATAAATGATTCGCTTAGACTGCACTTTGAACAGTGTTGCTTTCATTCGTCATTCAACACTATAGCACTGCAGCTTACGAGTTATTTCCCTTCTTTTGAAAGCTTAACGAAAAGTGAAGTTGAAGATTTTCGCTAATTTTCTCGTAAAGAAAATGAAACCGTTTTTTGCCAAATTTTCGAATAAATTATTGCTAAGGACGAATGTTTCGAGTTTGATCAAACAACATCAAAAATGCATACCTGGATTAATTTCCACCATGCCTAAATGTGAGTTCCTCTCATCCATTTGAGAAGCGTTCTCAGCGAAAGAATGTGGCCTGAAATTCATCCCACTTTATCGTCGCCTAGTTACATCTATGATTAGAGAAGGTTGCAGGTGAAGAGTGAGGGACGGAAAGAGGAAAGGAAATCGAATATTAGATATGGAAGGAAAAAGAGATGAGATAAAAAAGAAAGAACGAGAAGAATGTAGCACAATCTGTGCAATAAGAGATGAAAAGAAAATGCAAGAGACAACGGCGAGAACAACGTTTGCATCTCATCATTGGAAATGTTGCTAGTCATTTTTCAAGTAAAACGACCTAACACAAACATCGACACTCCATATTGCTTCACCCGGCTCACATTGCCTTCGGCTAAAACTCCTTGCAAACAAAAAAAACCAACGAACAATTCATCTCGTCTTCCTATTTTACTCTTTTAACGTTTATTATATCTCGCTAATGGTAAGCGATTTTCAGAAAAATATAATCAAGGCTAAACTATCGTTTTGCCAAGAACTTTTAAGTCATAAAGCAAACGGAACTCGAAATATGCGCTACGGAACAGAAAGTTTTTTCAGCAGTGAGAATAATCATTAAAGGTATATCTAGGAAGAAGTGGCAACAAGTGCACCCGGTTATCAGAAGTAAATAAGCTACCTATCTTTGAAGATTCTGATTCTTTCACGTATCAACTTTCATGTTCCGGACGTGGTTTAGGAGACGTTTGAGCATTACAAGTGAACGGATGTAAGTGGTCACAATTAAATAGTGAACTTAAGGCGTTAAGTGCGATCTCGACGTGGAATTCACTCACCTAAACACTGCACAGAAGTAGCATTACAGAACAGCTTTAATTACTACAAACGGGATCACATTATAGAAGCCAACCAGTATCTATATGCTGTAACAGGTATTGCTACTTGCAGGTATTGCAGTTATTATTATTACTATCTGTAACGTGCTAACAGTAAAACTACTTCAACGTTACTACCAACACCCACAATGCAGTTACTCAATATAATGATAGCCAAAGAAATATAAAGGTGGAATAAAACAGATTCGACTCTCGTCCGAGCTCTCTCGATAAAATTTGATCTGCCTATCTGCGTAGACTGAAAAAGAAAAATTCCACCTTGCGATAGATGGGTGGCAGTAAAATGAGGCACTTATTTGTGACGTACGTACATTCACGAAAATTGTCTCTCCTATTTGCGAAAATCTAATGAATACATAGCAATAAAAGTGATTAAATTTCACCAAGAAGCGTCCACATTTGTCCAGAAACCCAAGCGGATCAGTCGTCGCATTTTATTACTCTTCGATGCCGAAACGCATAACGTTTGCATACTGATGCAATTATTACTGTATTCCTTACTAATATCGCCTTCCTATGGTAGTGAAACTTTCGACGCGGTAAGCATAGATTACAAGTAATTTATGCGATCAAGTTGATCATTCGAAATATAGACAACAATACACCGAAATTGCCTCAATCTTTCTCTCAATTTACACTAAAAACGAAACAAAGAGTTGAAAAAGAAAACGAAAGCTCGGTCAATCAGGTGGAAATCTTTCATCAAATCGCTTAAAACATGAACGACGTGGAGGCAACCCCACTCACTTCCTACAAAGATGTGTGGTTGGGCCTATATCCGCTCATTCACTATAAATACCAAATGGTAGCTAGATTAAATGGTACAAACCTTACGTTTGGTTTAAACGCAATCTGAAACTACATTTCTACGACCGCAAGGCAAAGAATAAGATAGAGAGAGAGGGAAGGAAAGAAAGAAAGAAAGTAGCAGAGAAGGCGGAAGAGAAGAGGTGAGAAAAACGTCAAGTAGAAACTAATAGATTCGGCTATGCTCAGCGAAACCGGCCCATCAAAGAAGAATGTGAAGAAATTGGGAGAATTAAAGCTAGAATGAATCGTTTCGGTCAATAAAAATAGAAAAAACCTCAACGAATACCGAAGTTATGAATGTGACTGTTGATGAAGTGAACGCGAGCGAAAGAGAAAAAATCTCACGATAAAAATAAACAGTGAGAATAATTTAAGCAGCGTTGATTTTATCCCCGAATTTGAAATTTGCGATCCCTCTCCACTGATCATCAAAGATCAATATCGGAAAAATAAATTAATAAAAAAAGCATATGAATCAAAGATAACACAAAAGCGCCCAATGAATAAACATTCATACATCTATTATTTCCTGATATACTCTATCTTATCAAGCCCGATTAATTTCACTCCAAACACTTGGCGCAATTCGACCACTTCATCACTTTACATCTTCTAAGGAGAGAGGCATTTTTGACATGGATAACAAGAGAAAAACGGTATTCTCATTCTTCTATTCGAAGTAAGGATGTGATTTTTTGCCCGCTATATGAGGCTCAGATGGAAAAAATAGAATTTAATATGATGGTGTGGAGCGAACTTAAGCACCTATGAAGGAAAGATATTGAAGAAAACTTTCTGAAAATAACTAACTCCTATGAAACGAAACAAAAAACGTCAATTTTGGTGGGAACAAAAATATTCGACAATCTGCTATAATAAAATAATCTTCGATTGAAGGGTTTCTATTTCAAGAGGATTTAAAAACTCTTTATTTGATACGATAGGTTTATTCGTGATAGGAAAATCTATATGCATTGTCTAGCATATAGATAGCTTGCTGCGATCTGGGCTTAAACACGGCGGTGATAGTAGTGGTTTTCGTTTATACTGAAAAAAAAAGAGAAGAGATAACAAATGGAATAAAAAAGCAGGATAAGATTCGGAAACGTCTCAGGATAAACGTACGTATCAGGTGCCTCGCCGAATATTCCTGGACTATAGGTATTGAATGAGGACGAGAAACCACGTCCACTACTTCTATAGCCTGCATAGTGGTTCGATGGACCACTTAACGATCCAACCGATGAGAGTGTTTTCGGTGGCTTAATTCCAGGTGATTTGAGCACGTTTGGCGGCCTTGAGGGCTTCTATAACAAGCAAATCTCTTATGCACATAAAAGAACTCAAGGTTTTCAGACTTGAATGATAAAAGAAAAAAAAAAAGAATGTAATGGTTTTCAGAACAAAAATAACAGCGGATTATCTGAAAGCCAACTGATTTATGTGGAATTCAACAATACCGTCAATTATTGAATACAAATAAGAAGAAGCATTAATTTCTGGAAAACATATAAAATAGAAGAATTATAAAAAATTGTAAGTTATTAAAATGTGTGATGCAATAAAAACAACATACAATACTATCTAATTTCTCGGCATCCTTCGGTTCCACTTTCAAAGATTGCTCCCACATATATGTCTCTAACGAATCTTTTCCATCGAAACCGTTCAACGGGTTGATCGCTTCGAAGAATTGCTGAAATGAAGACACGATAACCTCCGCTCCTATCGCTTCAAAAAGACCCCTCACCCTCCCACCCCATCATCACACCCTCTTCTGTCTCTCAAAAATTGCTTACATTTTCCCTCCTCTCTCGCATACATCAATCGAAATTGTTTTATTATTAAGTACTACTTATTGTGCGCAAAATATATCGAAGTTTCCTAATTAATAGGAACTGTGCTATAGCGTCTTTCAAGCTGCTTAGTGCAATTCATAGTGAAGCCAGAAATGAGCAAAGCATATTCCGCTGATGGTGAATCCATTCGTCTATCAATTCACATTTTAACACGTCACTGATGACCTTTGGTACTTCCATATTACTTGCCAAATATATACCTCCTCAGCTTTAGACTACCTTGTATCCATTTTTTCGTCCATGTGGCATATAGGTTAGATTTTCCTGTTATAAATTCCCATAAAATGAAAGACAAAGGCTCTGATACCATCCTAGAGGAGTTTCCTATGGAAAGCCTTCCTGCGCCTCTATGAACTGCACGGAAGCTATATTAGCTACATTACGATTTTTCTATGCATTGCACAAAAAACGCTTCAAAATCTCCATCGAACGCTAAAACCACTCGATCATATTACATTATAACCAAAGGGCATTAAAAATGTAGGAAAAAAACTTGCAAAGAATTTGTCTGAACGGCTTTATTTTTAGCTGAATATTTGCCTAGTTGACTTGGTTTTCGCCTCTGTATTTATTTATGGATTACCTGAGATTCATCTACAAAACGAAAATAAACGATATGAAGACAGCACGCAACTTTGAAAGTTTCAAATTTAACTCAGAGTCGAACCCTAAATGATGCTGTCGAGCATGAATCATATCTTCATTTCGTATATTTCACAACATTCACAGTGTCACGCCATAACGATGGGTGTCTCAATGAGCGTTTATTCCTAAGTACACTGCTGCTAAGCGTACACATTGACATTCGAAGTGAAATCCAAACTTAAACAAACTTAACGATCGATCGCCTGTACTTACCAATGCAAGCTCAAAATATACTCATCCTGCAGCTTTCTGCTGCCTACTCTCCATGCTATTCACGATAAGTCCACGCTTAAATGGGGAAAAATCTGATATTTATCTCTTTCGCGTTTCAGATTTGTATAAAAAAGTCTGCATTACGACATATAAATCGTGCAATTCCTCTAGAAGAATAACTTATATTCTCTGTTTAATCTTATCTGTATGATATATGGCCCTCCAACTGCGCCAATTATACCAAAGTATATTTCCAGTATGTAATCACTGCAGCAACTTGTTGCAAAATTTTCCTATACGTAGAAAATAAAGAATAGACGTAAAAGAGGAAATGTGTAGTTAGGTAGCAGCAGAGAGGGGGTCGGGGGACGGATGGGAGTGCAGGTTCGTATAGCATCAATCATCAACATCACACATTCAAATCATTTGAAATAAAATCGATTTTCCGTTCATTATAACATATCACGAAAAAAAGCTACCGAAAATGACAGTCAGATACAAGCGTAGGCATTTATTTCCCGTAAGTGCGGTATGGACCATTTCAAATATTAGCTAAATGGTAACAGTGATAAAGCTTAGTGATGTCAATGGTCTAGCTTAGTGATACCACTGGTAGAACATAGTGCTAACCAGTGCTACAGCTTGTTGACCACATAGCTCTGCAAAGCTAAGGGTAAAAAGTCAAGTAAAAATAAAAATATAATAAGAAAATTGCACTGACGACACTTAAAATTGTGGTGAATATAATCAAATAGCGGAAATCCAACTTCAAACATAGTGATAAATTGCTTAAATGAAATTATATAAGAAACCCTCAAATACTTATTACTCGAATCATCAAATAATGACAGAAATTGATCAGAAAGGTACTATAACGATGCTCTAAATTGACGAATTGTACTCACATATACTTATACACTTCTCTTTTCACTTTCTGTTGAACGATCTCAACTGAATTATCACTTTTCCCCCTACCAAACATTCAGGAAGTGAATTCTTCTTACGGAAAGAATCTTTCTTCAAATTCCTTCATCATTTTTCTCTTACCTTTTTCCTCCTTCAAGCGAAAGAAATTCCCCATCTAAACGAAGAATATTCCATAAATAGCAGCAACTCATCTCAAAAATATTTTGCAAAATACGGCCACTTTGTATGAATAAAAAATTCCCAGCATATTCGCTTGGCGAGAAAAATTGCAGTTAATGTCAATAATACATCAATATTTCTATTTGAGGGGAAAAAAGAGGAAAAATGCCCCCAACAGAAAGAGAGATACCGCTACGAATATGGAAAATGAATCGGAATTTACTTTACACTGAAAATTAATAGAGACCTCTATAGGACATTTAAAAATTTCGCAGTCACTTTAGAAAACAATTGCTTGTTTTTTTAACTATAAAATTAAACGTGATATGAAATTGCTCAAAAGACTAGGCAAATTAAATGAACTCGTACCACTCCGTCCGATGTTGATGGTGTTGTTGGTGGGGATTGAGCACAACAGTAGCACAGACTGCATGGCAACATCGTGTCGTTGGACGTATAAGCAACCACTTCAACACAAACCAGATACACTTTATTCACGTCAACACTAACCGACTTCAGAAAATATTGAGCCGTCGAACTAAGTACATAGTCATGAAGTATGGCAACGACTTCATATCGCTAATGACAATGATTACGCATCGTCTATTAGGGATTTGCCTGAGGATTTTCTGATAACA
Source organism: Parascaris univalens (assembly GCA_037576465.1). NCBI lineage: Eukaryota > Metazoa > Nematoda > Chromadorea > Rhabditida > Ascarididae > Parascaris > Parascaris univalens. Next base: position 179,382,069 of record CM075173.1, on the reverse strand, counting down.
GCAAAGCTAAGAAAGGCTACTGACCGCTATAATCGATCACATTGATTACACCGATCAGCAAACATATCTCTGTTAGTGAGATTGACTAAGTGTCGAAACGCCAAATAATTCTACACATATATAACTTGAGAAGAAGCAATCATGCGACTAGTCAATGGATAAGCTATCCCTGAAATCAACTAGAAAATATAGTCAATGATAACTGAGAAAACGAAACCATATGAGATAATGAACACTTTATGTTGAAAAGTATAAAATACTTTTCAACAAAAAAATTAAATACTTTTTTCGCTCAACGTGGAAGGATTATTCAAGGATTTCTAAGCTTCTTGATTCTCATTTCCAGGAAATTCGTATCAAGCAACTCCTAAAGAGCAAAAACGAAGCGAATATCACAACAATAATGTTTAACAAATGTAGTCGCTTACTGAATGAATTTCAAGCAGCAAAACACCACTCTCATCAAATTCTCTATTACCAATTCAAAGAAACAAAAGAGGCAGATGGAAACTTCATAACGCCACATAATCAAAACGTCAAATCCGATGAGGAGAAACTCTTTCTGAGATTTATAGATAAGACGAAGGGAAAATTTTTATAGTATTTTCAATTTTATAGTTGCAGTTTTTTTCTTCAATTTCCCACTTTGTATCGATTATGAGAGTCTAATGAGATGCAAAAAAAAAATCAACAACGACCGAAATCCTAGGTGATGCAAGCATTAAAGCCTGGATATACGAAAAGAAGGAGAGTTTCGCGTGAACAGCGCCATTAGCGGCGCCGAACGACCGGAAGTGGTTCACTGAAGGGAATATGGTAGCAGCCGCCTAGCTGATGGTTCAACGGATGAGAACAGCTTCGCTACGAGCACTGTTGAAGTAGCGATATTTACCTGTAGGTCAACAGGTACAAATAGGTATTCTTGAGAAGCAATAAAATGGCACTTGCATAATGCACATACAACACACACGTAAACATACATAGACCTATATATAAACAGTAAACGACATCACCCACAAACAGTGGTGCAGACATGAGAGTCACCATCCAGAACAGACAGCCCTCGAAAAAGAAACCCCTCCCTCCCTTTACTTCTTCCATTCCACTTCAAACATACGTCGTCCGTTTCAGTGCACTCGAATACACACAGACATGAAGCATTCGTCGGCGGAAACACCAGCCGCCACTGCCGCCTCACCAACACCGCCGCAGGCCAGAGAGCTAACTTCTCCAGTTCCATCACTCGAGCCACATAAAACTCACTCAGCGGAAGTTGTGAGCGAAGACTATATGCAAAGCCAATAGACTTAGAGAAGCATACGAACGTACGAGGGAGTTTGTTGCAGGTGCGGATGTGCACAAGTGCTTTGGATAATTCTCGCGCTGCAACAACAGTGGAAAGCTTAACGGTCAAATAAAATAGGAGTTTCAAAAGTCCAAACAAAGCAAAGCACTTTCTCGCAGGTACATCCACACTTACAAAGAGTTCCTAAGAATTAATTTCCAGTTAAGTTATAAAAGATGTAACTTTGCGATGGAATTCAACTTGAACGTAAGTATCTGAAGTTCGGGAAGTCTTTAAAAAACTCATCAAAAGGCGACGAATCAATCAAGTTGGGTTTTAGAAGTGAGAAACGAATTCTAGTGGAAATTATTTCTATCTGCGTATAAAGATTTCTCATTATTTCAGTACGAACTGTCACGAATTTTACGAAGCAAATAAATTTCCACAATGAGCTGTAATAGAACAAAAAGTGTTCCACATAACTTTATGTTTACTAATATCTTAGCTGCAATAACTAACAGAAAATAGAAAAAAAAATTAAAATATCATTGCAATATGAAAACATTTATCATCTCTGCAATTCCATAACACTCATTTTTTTGTCAGCTTTAAAATTAAATGTAAAAGTGGATAAACTATCGTTGATTCATTAATTCTCTATCGAAAGAATCCCTCATTAAGAGGATGAAGGTTTTACTAACTACTTCCACAAGCAAACGATAGCAATGTTAGGAATTCAGAGGGATAGTGAGAGAGAGAAGAAAAAAAAAGAAAAACTGAAGGTTAAAGTCCACAAACTGTTTAGATGTTCTCAAAATTTTTTCTTCAACATACTATCAAATTTCCCATTTGCACTAGGTTTATGTATTTCGACAGTGAAATACGTCCCTTCGAATGAATTCCACCAATATCCGCGCAAATAAGACGAATTAAAAATCTCCTTGGATAAAATAGGAACTCAGAAGTGTGAAATCTGGAGCTTTTGGAAAAATTCGGATAAAAAATTAGGAATATATACAGATAATTTATAGGGACGACGCGGTGCACGATGACGAAAGGTAATGGGAGAGATGTTTCACCTTTCATATTAGAAGTTCCATTTACCTTTTCTCAATATGAGGCATAAACATAGCTCGGCCGGCTCCATTAAACCAACAAAATGGTCTTAATGGTCGCTTTTAATGGTCTCAATGAAGTACCCGAAAACACTTCCTAACTGCGATAAAAATGTCAATAAGCGACCTATGAAAGAAAGCAAAAACCAGTCGATACGCGCGTAAGGATAGATGCTGTGCAAAATGTATGTGATATGCAGGTGCGTTGATTAATAACTCATGCTGTGTATCGGTATTCAACACCGGTCTGTATACCACTTCACCGCTATACAGACTGTTGCATAAATTCGAATCTCGCAACATTCTCTCTCAGCGATCGTCTGCAAACGCAACGGATGTTGTTTGGAATGATATATGCTATCCAGAAGCATTTCCTGCGCTCTTTCTTATCGCGTCCTCGCAAATACTGATCTCTTTCTTTCTTTTTGTATTTCGGACGCCATTTCTATTGACAGCAGCTATCGCGACCTCAAGCAATTTCATCTTTATGAATGAAAAAATGGTTATTAGTAATGTAGTCACTTCTGAGAAGTTCAGCACTAAATTTGGATCACTTCAGATGGCTGGGGCGAGCCAACTAGTTACAGTAGCCGAACGTGGAGATATGTTCTTCGAAAGTGAGGTCGTCAATAACCGAAAACTGAATTCTGCGATGAAATATTGAGGACGATGAAAAAAATCAATAAGAGAGCTCACACTGCCGTGTTACCAACAATGAGTTGGCAAAATGAAGTAACTAGGGTGATGTTTCTCATATGACCTCAGTTAGTGGCACAACTTCACAGATCAACGCAATGCCAACTCCTAACGAATACTATACGACGACAGAAAACGGCAGTCAGTGAATCCAGCATATAAAGCTTCCAAATAAATCCTTAATCCTAATTCAAATCAAAAAAAGGACAATGTAAATTTCTACTAGTCGTGATCGTTGCAATCCACAGCAACAAAATTGCTCATGAAGCTATAATAACTGAGTTAAAAAAAATCACTATCAAGATTATTTGGATAATTTGGTTGATAATGAGATTATATGCATCACTGTGGCCTGGAATTCGACTAAGCCCAAGAACAGATGGAAGTTTACTTCAGTGAGCTTATATGGCTGACTCCTATCCCTCCCCTCTCCCCCTCAACCCCACATACCATTTTCGATTCAAGCATTAGAAGCTGCTCCGCAGCGCAAAAACGCTTCATAACAGAACAACTACCGAACTGGCGCCATCGAGCACTTCTTCAACTCTACGGATCATGAATTCCACATTTATCATAGCAAAACAAAATTCGCATACTACTGACAAGAGATGTGTTGGTTCTCAGGGTGATTTGGAAAGTCTTTGTGCTGCTATATCGTTCTATTTAACTGTTTTAGGATATTTCGAGTAAAGTTACATCTCTTTAAAATTTTGCAGGGAAATTAGAATTTCTATAGGTGACAGCCTAATATATATGTCTTCATACGTCGATAATTAAATACATAATGCTATATATATATTGAAAACAATAAATATAAACATTAATATAGGCGAACGATAAAATCAAAGATAAAAATGTAAAAAATTATACCCATAATTTTTACAAGTAACATGCGAAACCTATTTGCAAAAATCTGTAAATTAAAGCGCTGATAATATACGAAAAGAAACGTTCTCCATCGCAGTCACTTAAAGATTCACAATGCAGTTCGCTCACTTATGAGAGGGATATAAACGCTGCCCTTACTTCTTATGCTTTCTCAATCGTTCCTGGAGAACAAAATTCACTAGACAGAACGCGGAAGCCCACTCGGAGGAAGAACAACTATACGAACTATATAACGCTCAACTATCTCCTTTGCCTTTATAGTCTCATTAAATATTATTTCTAAATGGATTACATTTGCATAATCTTCAAAGACAAAAAAGAACAAATGATCATTGATGACTCAATGTAATTTAGGAATGCAAAAATACTTGGAAGTGGTCGATGCTTATCGATTACAAATTACGTTTCGAGAAAAACTAAAGAAAAAATAAAAGTGATAAAATAATTCTTCCAGAAGAAAATCAATTTGTTCGACGTTAGATACCGAAATGTCGATTAATCGAAGACAACAGTTTCAACGCTTCTCATAGATCTTCGAAGAAAACATTCCCTTCTCTTATTGTGAACAAATCAATTTGGCGTTCCATGTGAAAATTATCAGTGAGAATGAATGAATAACTGGAGAGCGATAAGGTTCATGTCCCTCTGTCTCTCCACCCTTCTCCCTCCCCTCCTTCTCCCTCCCAACTATGATGCTTTAGAGCAAAAAAAAAAAAAACGGATTGAATGAACTAAAAATCGAAGTTACTCATAAAAACTATTTTTCAACGTATCACAGTTCTCAAATTCACAGAAACATGACGAAGAAATCCGACGGTATGAAAAGAGAGGATATATTAAAAATAAACGAATTAATTAAAAGTCGACATTCCACAACGAAGGCGCAAAAAGATTTATGACATATGAACATGGAAGATGAGCATTTTCTCTACGTAACAATTATGAGTGACTATGACATAATTTTTTTGCGGCCTCAATAAGACCCTTAGCCATTAATAATCAACTGCTTTGAGTGACCATCTGTTGCTATTGCGAAGAGAATTACGCAACTATCACCTAAATAGCCCATTACGATTGGAATATTGAAAGCGCTAAGGTGACTACTCTATTTTCCCGTAGCAATTCAACTAAATCAACGATAAACAATATTTTGAACAAATAACGCTCTATACTGTCTAATGGGCACCGATTTGACCATCTGCCGCTCTTGGCATTGACCACCTCGTTTTCAATCGCCTCATCTTTGAAATCCATAATTTTGCAACTTTTCCAATTATAAATAAATTTCTTTCTCACTTCTCAGCATTCATTTACGTACAAAGAATGCGAAGCTTCGTCAAAGTTAAGAAAAGATCTGTGATATCCTCTTTAATTTCTTCAAATGTTTATGAATTACCATTGTTGAATGACCATATATTAAACTGAATGATGGAAAAATGCAGATCGTAAACGTTGGCTGAGAAACCTCTTCGAAAAATGGAAAATTGAGATTTTAAAAAACATACGAAAAAAATTAGCAGATAGGATAATTTTAACGTCTCATCCAATTCTTCGATAACTACCAATAATGCTAAACTCAATCCGTACTGGAATTTTTGACTGTATAAATAAATTGTTACTTTTATGAGCGAAAAGTTATACCTTTGAAGAGAAAAAGCATTTCATTCTCACACACTGTAATTCATCAACACACTAGACCGCAGCAGAACGTCCAACAGAGAGGGATTTATCTGGAATAATGACACGAAAAAAAGCTTACTTTTAATTTTAGTCGAGCTCGATAAAACCTTTTAGTAATCGTGACCCGAGAATTTCCACTTTTTGAAGTACCGGTGAGGCTAATCGACCGAGCTAGCTCCACTCTTGACATACATTTACGACAGTAGAAGCAGCAATTATTTGGCAGCTCCAGAAAATACAAATTGCTTTCCGCAACATCTGACTGACGACAACATCCAGAAGCATACAACGTGTGACGACGACTTGACCTTTCCGAGGACTCGGAAGACATATGATGATGCTGAGAGGCAGAAAAATCAACTGGCTTGGAAGTAAGCTTCGAGAGGCATCCGAGGGTCAATGTGAGAGGCCGAGCCTGCTTTGTTGCTACATATGGAGCGGCCATATCGTACGGACACTCAATTGCTGTCATCCGCGCAGGCATCATACTTCCGTGAGACTTCCGAATCGTCTTATTCCACCTTCAGACCTTGGTAGTTGAACAAAAACTCTCTCTACTTTATTAAACGAGCGAAGAGCGTCTTCAGCGTTGGCGAAAAAGCCGGTATGATTAACGCCCCAGGAAGCGATGGGCTCGATTGATGCACACGTGCGATCTACGTTAAGGAATAACCGGCACCACTAATATTTCGACGGCAACCGGGTGCGTCAGCAACAAACTATAACAGATATCAGACGGGTACCTGATCAGTAAATAGTTAGGATATTGAAGTGGAACACCGTAAAATGACTGCTTCAATTGTGGACGACGGGTCTCAGAGAACGTACCTAGAAACGCACCGTTACGCCTGACTAAACTTGAACATGCTAAGGTTAGCTACAATGGTTGAAGACGTGGGCGGGCCGGCACTTGAAGGACGCTGATTCAGATGATCGTGGAAAGTATGCGACAAGCGTGATCATACGTCAGCATCCGCTGGCAAATACGCATGACTCATTGACATATTGCGAGCAATCGCTTCAAAGACTGCTCGCTATCGAAGGATAGTAACGACGAAGAAGGAAAATAACTAAGAGTTGGAAATAACGAAGAAAGACTTAAAAATGCGTTGCAAATTTTACGCTTATTTAACTTCCATAAGCAAATATAAGCGTATAAAGTGTACTTTTACATGAAAAAACAAACCTAAACAAAGAAACTTGATAAATATTTAACTGGTAGAGGTAAATTTCACTATCATGAATAATCAAATTCTTTAAGTGCATAATGAGAATACATTTTAGGCAATATTATCATATTTATTTTTGGTACTAACATTATAATTCTTTCAAATAAAAAACATATAATCTGCATTAATGGAACTATAAAATTTCTTATAATTCAATTGTCTAAACGAAAACAATAATTTTAGTAACTTAATTATCGACGGATCGAATACCTATTAAATGATCCAAAAAGGGAGAATGCCTATTAAATGATCCAGAAAGGGAGAATAATTGGATTGTAATGAATGCCGTACAAATAATCAATCAAGCAGTGGCTACTATAGCATATATTACTATACAGACTTGTCACTTCAATATGATGAAGAAGGTAAAACGAACTAACAAATGTCTGATTGAGAACTGATTCATCATAATATACATAAGCGAATATCCAATCATATTTTCGCCTCAGTGAAAATCATAATATGCTCGACATAAATCGATAGGATATATTTGAAGAAATCATCGACATGGATGGTTTTGGAATTTTAGAACAAGAGTTCATTCACGTTCTCTAATTGCCTTGCAACATCCTGCGATTGTTCCATTTCCTTGCAGCACTAAAACTACTTAGGACCCGTTCCTCTCCTTTTTCGTCTTTCCCCTTCGCTTCAACTATGTCAACGATGGAAATATTCTATGATTCACCACTATTACAACGCATACATAAGAGGATAAAAAAAATTTACTATTATGAGTGGTCCACGTTATTTCACATGCTCGATTTCACACTACTCGACTTCATCCACATTGAGTAAATCACAATATAACCAATCTTAAATTGTATCAAATTTGATCGTTGAGCTGGAAAATACCGCAAAAGTTGGAAGTTTGATTCAACGGAAGCACTAGAAAAAGTTTTCATGGAATCGCTAATTAAAGGAGGACAACACATGAAAATCAGTTATAACCCTTTAAAGAGAGCCATAATCTAAGATTACGTAGCAATTCCAGCAATTCCAAGTATCAATAACGCATTTTACCGCTTCAAACAATACTCCTAAATAAATTTATTATGGAAAGTTTGACAAATTATGATATTTCACCTAATTAAAGTAATCTGATTTTCACGTGAAGACACCATAACGTTGTAAATTTCTCAGGTATGAGAAATAAACTTAGCAAATATATTTCGGTTCAAAGGTTCGGTTCAAAGGTCGGTTGAAATATTTCGATTCAAAGGTCGGTTCAAAAGTTACCAAATATATTCGGTTCGGTTCAACGTTGCTTTTTTATGGAAAAAAGAACATTATTCTTACAACGGAACCAATTTTTCCCACTAATTTATAGAAGAATGAGTGTTTCTTCGAGATAATATTAGCAAAAACAAAGAAAAAATTTCATTAATTCAACTCGAATTTACTATATTCCATGGGAAAATATAACTGAAAAAATCATATGAAAATTCCCACTTATTATATGAGCAAAACTTCACAACATAAAAATCTCAACGCAATTTCCCATCAGAGCCAACTGATGAAAGTATCGTCAATCTAATCAAAGACCACGAAAATTTCCAACTAAATGAGGCAGAAGTCAGTTCAAGTAAGCCCTTTAACGATCTCCAATAAGGCATATACTTTAATCATATTTTGAAGATAGTTTGAAGTTATGCCGAAAGAAAAAAGAAACGAAATGAGAGGTAATGAGATTAGAAGCGGAAAAAAAAGATAGTCCATGAATGAATTATCTCCCTCTAATTTCCGCCGAAACATTAAGGTAGCAACAAATGATAATGCAGCCCATGCCTTCATACTTAAAAACGATTCATTTACTTGTTCGCTTATTCTATACCAACTGCAAAACATTAATATATCCTATTAGTCCATCTCCCCTTTTTCCTCACTCCCTTCCTCCCTCGCAAAACTCAAACGTTACCCATCTCCTCGATTACGAATACAGAAATTCAGCTGCAAATCCGCTCATCAAAAAATGCGCCTTTCCTTCATCTTGCTGCTTTTGAAAGCTAATAACTCGCCACCTAGGACATTCAAACATTTTTTTGATGGCGTCAAATAGTACCGTGATTACTCAACTAGATATTGCAACAATGACCATTTCCGGTGCAGAAGTTGCGATTTTACAGAGTCAGATGGCCACTTCGAGGCTTTGCAAAATTGCAATTTCTGCACCGGAAGTGGTCATTATTGCATTACGCACTTGAACAATCTCGGTACTATTAGACGGTGTCTGAATGAGGCCTCAATGTTTCCTAGGTGGCCAGTTCTTCAGATAATTTAGAGAGTATGACGGAATATCCACTCAAAGAAAGCTCAGCTACATTATCCAACATTAGACAGTAATGCTCCATCATTTTATAGCTGCAAAGGAATTTAGCTGAGTAATTTTTATTTGCACTAAAATATGCAGAGAAACAAAACAACAACATTCACAAAACATAATGAAGAGTGGACGAATGTTTACTAATAAACAATTGATATTTCTCATTAATTATTCGACTTAAAGAAGATTTCTTAATATGATTTCAAGTGGAATTGCGAAAAATGCACAATGCAAAATTGCCCACAAAGAATTATATCAAATGTGGAATCTGAAAAAGCAATATGAACCGATTTTAAAATTAGTCAATCTCCTTTCTTCTTATTAGTTCATCAGTCAAACCATCAAAGAGGAAGGCTCTTTCAGTACACTTCTCGTTAGCAGCAATCAGATAGCTTAATTACACCATTCTCAATGTCTCGACGGTCATTAATCGAACAAATATCCCAGGCATTTCTTAGTTTTTATCCAATCTAATAAATAGATTCTTATCGTATTCAACGAATTAAAAATATGCTCAAACAAGATTACGTTCAGTGATGACTAAAACAAATTTGATCACCGCTATCGATGAGTGGTGTCCATATTGATAAACGAGAACTACTCAACGATCTATAACTAACTACATCGATGAATGATGCCAAAATCGATGACCAATCAGCGCCACTGGGACAAAATCTATTCTAGAGCTATGAACTGCTTCAGAATTATCTCAATAAATTCCATTAAAAAAACCTTTAATTGATCATATAAAAGAATGCATAGAATTCAGTTGCAAAAATGCAAGAAATGAGGAAAAGTTAACTGCAGAAAAATGCAAAAAAAAACTTCCATTCAGTTTAATAAAAATTTGGCTCAAATGCGTAAAATTCCAATATTTTCGCTTGAAAGAAGTTAATAAAATAAAATTCAAAAAAAAGATATTAGTCAATAATCTCCTCGTTCAGCAGTTATAAATAAACTATCCCTCAATGATGATAAAAGCAGGCTTTGTGCCAAATTAGCGCTTCGAATATTCACAACGATCGGCCGGCCACTAACACAGTCCGATACTTATTTATGTTGATTTATCGATGTGGCAGCTGAGCGAAAAAAAAGCGTTTCGGCTAATGGATACAATCCTCTCAGCTTCACCGCCTTTGCTTTAGATTCTCCTTTCACATCTTTACTATTGATATCGATCTTTTCCGCCTAAATATATAATACCCCTTTAAAGAATAGAAATAGAATTTCCAGCAAAAATTACAGCCTTATTGCAAAGATAAATAAAAATAAATAAAAAATACTTAAATGACAATGAAACGCAAAAAACCTATGATGTATTACCTACGAAAAATTACAAGTGAATATCGTCCCCACTTCTTCAAACAAATCTTCTTCTACTAAGTGTAAGAAAGGAGAAATAGCTCTCCTTTTAAATTTTTTCTGTAATTAAACTAAAAAATACTTATTTTTATTGTTTTGTCATGTTTTCGTAGTTACTTCTAACTGCCCAAATGGATTACACCATTTTTCTCCTCCCAACTTATAACCTCTCGAAGTTTATAACATTAAAGGAACGAAATGATATGGGAAAGAGTAGAAAGGATACGGCGAGGAGGGGCGAGGCGAAGAGGCAAGAGGTGAAAAGTAAAGGACGAACACCTTGTCGCAAGTGCACAAATGCTTAAGCAATACCTTCAAATAATCTACTGACCATGGCGGCAATGAACGGATTTTTCACTAATTTGAACAAAGCAGTAGCCGGTTATTGAACACAGACAAATCAACAAGACGGCGTCGTATTTACCAACAAAATACGGTGTCCACTTCCGACGAGCTACTAAAGTCCACAGTGCCGGTTGGTAAACGGTGATATTTTCGGTTTAACTTCGATCATCGTTCCACCACAACCAACAAGTACATCGGTGCCTAGATTCTTCAAACGATAGGAATTAAAAGATATCGATAATCATTTATGATACTGATATACTCATGACGTAAAATGTTTACGTACATTCACCATTTTCATATGATTTATGTACACCGGAAGCGGTTGACAAGAAGCCAACGAGAGAGTGCGAGCGATAGAGAATGGAAAAAAAATAAAGGGAGAGAACTGAAAACGTGAGAGACGCATATCACATGCAAGTGCTGCAATATTGCGGACAGCCGTATCGCTGGACGCAACTCAACAATCAATCTTGATCAAATGCTTTGCGGGTGATCAAATTCATACACCTCACGCTGATCGAAGAAAGCTTTCTCTCTAAAGAGATCAGCAAAAAAAGAGCGCTGCCCTCCGATCAGAAATATCTCTGATGGACAAAAAGGTTAACATTCTAATTACTTCCGATCAAAGTTCCTACGAATCACAAATACTTATCTGAGAAAGAGGATGCAGATAAAAAGAGAGGATGCAGAAAATCTACGGCCGGTATGAGCAATATGAAACTGGAGAACTGCAGAAATTGGAGCGAGCATCGACTTATCCGGAAGCAAATTATTTTGGATTAAAATGAACAAAATGCAAAGATACTGACGAAGAAAAAATCCACCGAATTCCTCTGCAGGATCTTCGCCGGGAAGTAATCCACTTTCCACACCCTCTTCATATTAAACCTATCGTATCGTTCTTTTCCAAAAATGAATAGTTTCACTAATCTTTTAATTACTATCAAAGATATTAACACTAGTAAAAATATTACTATCGATATCAGTGAAAATAGCGATCTTGCAGCACTGTTATTCTGAAATCTTTGAAGGACCAATATCCAGCTTAAAGATGTGCAACACTTACCTACACACGACGATAGTCGACGCAATGTAAAGTTACCTTTCACGACACTACGGCCAACAAAAAACCCCTTCAACGCTTATGAAAATCAGCTACGCGACTGCAAATCATAACTTCCATCCCGTTTAAGGAATTAGTTTAGGTACCATTAATAATTCTCGAATTATTAATGGTACCTAAACTAATTCCAGAATAAAAATTTCAAAATAACCTTAATGTAATCCAAATTACTTTGGAAAATAAAATAAATTCCCAAGCAAAAATTTTCTCTGCTTTTTGTTTTGCAAGAAAAAGAAGTGAATTATCACTAACGAAACAATGAGAAAAAAAGGAAATTATGAAAAATTTGAAAATGAAAAATGAAAGTTCGATAATAAAATGGGAAATTCCCCTTATCGCCTTATTCAATTGCGACGATGTAATAAGACGCGCTAATATTTCAACATATATGGGCAAACTGTTGCATCGTCAAAACAAAATTCTATATAGCGATCATCTCTTCAATCGAAATATGGGCAAACGGACCCGTAGAACGAGGATCCATTAGAAGGCGTCCATCGGAGAAATGGTACAAACGGAATTAGAAGCTCGACCCGGTAGAACCCCCTCCCCTGCTAATAGTGAAATCACTTCACAAACAACATTAAAGTCCGACAGTGCTATATATATTATATGCAGTCCTTGAAATATGTGAGGAATTCATTATTCCGTAATCCAGATTTATTGTGTATTCTCGGGGAGAGTGAAAGCGGAAACGTGATCTTGGCAGGTGCTTCAATCACGACTAGAAGGGAGAGAAAAATTAACGGCTAAAAATAGCTAAATGAGCACTGAGTATCAGAGCAATTTGCCTCCCCTTCCCCTTGCCCACTCTTCCGCCACCAGTTCAGCCTTAAATCAAACCAACAAACAATACTACTGTGGAGGGGGGAAATGATGCTAGCAGTGAGGTTAAGCGCAATTGATTTATAACATTTGATAAAAACTCTCGAGTCAACGATTTTCCACGATATGATGGGACACTTTTGCATTAAATTACAATGCATAAACTATTTTTGGAAGACTTTTATATTCATAATTTAACTAAAATCAACTGCATCCATTAAAGGAAAACGAGAAATACACAAGAAAAAAATGAGTAAATGAAAGCAAGAAGGAGGGGGGAGGAGAGGAGAGTATGGGAGGGGGAAGGATGGAGGGAGGGTGGGGGGTAAGGGTGGAGAAAACATCTCGCCAGAAACTTCTGAAAAGATCTTATCTGAAGGTGATAGGACTGACAACGGACTGTTTGAAGACTTAAAGAATAAAAAGACACACTCCTCTCAACATCATATAGATTTCCGTTAAATCAATGGAACGAAATAAATCATTACGAGGATATTATCACTTTTTGAAACATTTCAACCATTCGTTATGTCGCAAATTTTTCGCTTTTGCAGCAATAAGAGATGTCTTCTCAGATACATAATAACACAATTCTTCGCACTTTCCCATACTCTCTCCTTGTCCCCCATATCCCCCACCCCCTCCCCCTCCTCTCATTCATATATGAGCACATCCAGTTATACTTATTCTTTATTATGTTATTGTGTTGAAATAATTTTTATTGAAGGATAAAATCTGAGAAGGGTATTTTATTAATCTGTTTTAAAAAAGGGGGGATAAAAACCCTATGGAAGTGACCATATTGCGGACTTTTTTCTACAAAATTATTTTAATGATTAAAAAAGTTGAATATTTCGAAGGCAGAATTGAGCGATGAAAGAAAATTTCTAATGAATAATCAATTTTCGACCCTTTCCTTTTTCTACGCTATATAGAAATAAAGTGAAAAAGATTAAGTGAAATGAAAAACTTCGATTTGTAATTTCCCTCGACGATGGGTGGGTGGTTGGATGGGTGGGTACGATTGAGAGGAGAAATATTACAGTTGAGGAATTCGCATTTGTGAGCAAAATTCTTCTATCACATCATACTTATAAGAATTGAAACGAAAGAATGATTGAAGTCTGATTCACATGACGGAAATCAATCGTATAAACGCGGAGACATCGTTCGTCAGTTATTCTAAAATTTCTGCTATGCAAATTTTCCTATTTCTCTTTGTATATTGCAAATGATTCCAATAACTTAAATATGCGAGAGGGAAATTTCACCTATCGATCGGACTTTTCCACTTATAAAATGTCATTTTTCATTTCATATTAAACATTCGATTCGAAAAATTCCAAAAGGAGAATTAATAGATGCACTAAGAATGTAATGCCGAAACAACTGCTTGACCAACCTTCGAATGATAAACGAATCGACGTGCCCAGCTCATTTGACATTTTGAAGTGATCAACGGAATCGTATCGCATTGATCAATCGATAACATAATAGAAGAGCCGCTGATCACAACGGTCTTCCAAGATTGAGGTAGTGATAAGATGCTCAGATGAGAGTGCTGCTATTCACTCACTTCACTTCACTCTTTCTAAAAAAAAACTGCACGTGTGAGGCTGGAATAACTCGATCTCGACGATGATGATCTTCGAATCGTTCCACGACATTCTTTCAACACAAATAAAATTACCAATAAATTAAATTTCATATCACAAATATTATTATAACTATTAACTCCCCTCTTCCTTGTACCCTCGTAATTAAGAATTCTGACAATGCATCGATAGGATCCATAATTCTTAAATCTTATGGATATCAAGATAGGCGAAAAGCAAAATAAAACAGGGATGTAAAATGATTAAATAGAAGAATTAAGATCTTCCGGCAATATATAAATAATCAACAAATGATATTCTCCTCATATAAAATATCAACATTAATTAGCGATGTATAGTTTCACTTTCTGGATTGCAACTAATTCCCACACCTTTAATTAAAACAGCTTTCTTTAAAACATCTCCTTTCATTAAAAAAAACACTTTTCCAACTGAGATATTCAAATAACATCGATCAGCAGATTATGAAGCGAATTGAAGTGGATAACACCGAGCAAAAGCAGACAGGTGAGGGGAAAGGAAAAGAGATATGGGAAGGGAAATGTAGACAGACGCATTGCAAGAATCGAAACTTTAAAAAGTCCGAACAAAACAACAAATTAATCAAACAACCAAAATGAAGCAAACGAAATCAGAAACCAAAAAAAAAAAACTCCCAATTAATTAAATAATTAAAAAATTCTCCTCATTAACATTAAACAAATAACGATAGCGAAATATAAGTGAATAAAAGAATTACTAAACTATAGTTAATATTCGATCAATTAATAACGAATCAATCGGAAACATTTTTCATAGAGATATTAAAAAAAAGGGAAAAATATTGTATATGGGAGTAAATTCTTCTCAATGAAGTAATTATGCGAGTAAATAATTTCGTTTCGATGAGATAATCGAAATGAAAGCCGAAATCTCTTCGCCGTTATCATAGGAGAAACGAACAAAATACACCTCCTTCTAATAACCGAATCTCAATTGTAAAAAAAATATATATTTGATTCCCGATTGTGGAGAAAATTTAATAAATTCTCGACGGAATTCTGTGCCATATCTTAGGATTCCGTCCTAATATCACAAGAATCTTTCAAAAAAAAATTCTAGAGTTCCATCAAAATATCCTAAAATCCCGCCGTAATATTGCGGCATCTCGTGCAATCCTCCGGATCCGTTATAACAACATAGGATATAAATCCTCATAAACATCAACAAATCACCATATGATCTACACAAAAAAGAGTTGTTGTTGGGAGAGACGTTGAACGAGAGCTAAGAAGGGAGTTCGTTAAGGAAGAAATCCCAATCTTTCAGCATCAATGTCGGTTAAACATATTCAAAGAAAAAAAAATCCTCTTACAAAGAGAAAGCAAATGAAAAGGATGAATTCCCCTCGAATCATTTGCGGAAACGAAAGCGGAAGGAACAAAAAAAGATACTTTTTATGGAGGCAATAATAATACGTAAAAACCACCGGCGAGCAATGTGAACAGTTTGCCTCATTTATGAACGTTTGCCAATGTGAAAGTGCACGAACGATCGCATAAAAATGAACGAAGACGAGCGAACGAGAGAGTAACTAAATTGTGCAAAAAGACCGGAAAAAGGGCGATGCAAATAAAGGCAAACCATCTATGGTCAAAGGATAAAGTGATGGCGCCATAGCTTTTCACAATCAAACCGCCGCCTCTTTAGAAGGATTGAGAACAAAGATCCTATTCTGAGACTCCAAAAAACGGAGTTATTACCATGCAAGGCAACATAAAGTGGATATCCTACGAGAAATCGTAAAATAGATCCCGTAGCGTAATAATCGGCAAAAAAAACAGGGGTACTACCGCAAGATTTCTAGGATGACTTCCGGATTTCAAGAAATCATATGTTAGATTTTCTATGCGCAAAAAGCCTAACTGCAGTAAAACTATACTCTCGACTTGCCGATCGAATGAATGTAACGATGAGCGTTCGCATTGTCGGTTTTTGAGATCACCTATCGTAGGGATGAGCACAACACAAGCATTCTTTAGACGTTGAAATTTCGCCACTTAAATGCTAAAATAATTGCAAGAAATGAATATATAGATGTTAAAAGATATGAAAATCAAAGAATGCCCACTTATCAGATTCCCTGATTGATAGTGGTAAAAGAATTAAACGTGATAACTTAAAATAGGCGAAAATTATCGACTCTTTAAAGTGGACTCAGAATTATTTCGATCACTTTAGCCACAGTTAACATTATAAATATTATCTTCTTATGATAGTACTAAAAATAGAATAAAACTATTACCATTTATAGTAGCTTTAAAAAAAAAATTACAGTCCCATGTCTATACACACGAATATGAGAATATCCATATGCAATTAAACTATGAAAAAGTTAATAATAAATTAAAATTAATTAAAGATAATTAATAGACGGAAAAGATATTCAAACATTTATTGGATGACTTTACGAAAATACACTATCATGAAGTACAACATTTCAAAAAGCACTCAACTAATTGCATCTTCCATCAACTATTGCATATGATTATGGATATTTTAAGTCCAGAACTTCCGGGAAAAATAATATCATCATGTGAATCCTGAATTATATGCAATAAGTTTAATAAAGAAATGTGCTCCTCGTTGAGCTGCAAACGACAGCAAATTCGAATGCCCTCTGAATTATATAAAAATTACGATCGAATGATTTCTCCGATAGACACGAAAGGCACCAAATTCTATCTTCTCTGATTGACTGTGATGGCTGATCGAAGATGAAAGAAGAGAAGACGCTATAGCCCATTTCAACAAAAAAAAAAAACTACTAAACGCATAAAGAAATATTCTCTGTAACTGTAAACCATTGACATTGCAAATATTGCAATAAATGCAAAAGCATAAATAACAAATGCAATTGATGTGAGAAGATTGCAATGAAAATAGCAATAGAAAAATTTGCAATTTGCAAGCAATATTGAGAGACATCAGAGAAACCCACACAAAGATATAGCTGCTGCAGTAGGTTTTTATCAGTACACTCAGAACCGTCGTCTCCTTTTCTCAATCACTCCTCCCCCTCTTCCCCTCCCAATAATCCTCCCTCCCTAATACCGAAAACATTATATCGCTGATTAAATGCTCAAAATTATCGTTTATAGACCGCAACGTTTCCCTATAAATAAGGATATTGCATAAATATAAAAAAGCTAACTCATCGATAAATACACTTAAGTTGTAAATGTGAAAGCGATATTCCCATACTAATTAAACGAATAATTACTTGATTTCACTTAATTTAAACGACTTTGAGTGTTTCGGAAATATATGGAGAAAATCTGTCCCTTTCCTTTCCCTCCTCCCCTACCAAAAAGTAAATCCTTTTTTGGGCACAGGAAACAACGGCATCAATCGAATCCCTCCCGTCCCCTTCTTCATCACTTGTACCTCTCAACACTGCCATGATGCACCACCATCTCTAAGAGATACTTCATCCTCGTTTCTCACCATCATAACTTCTCAACGTTATTCTTTCACTCTCTTTTTGTTTGTCCTTGCGACCAAATTTCCCTTACATTTTCTTTCTCATTCTTACTGCCTATTGAACATAACTGTCACCAATTCAGAAAATAATATCAATCCCTATAGAACAGAATAAAATCAATAACAATAGCATAGAAATTAGCTGATTAACGAAAAAGAGCAAAAAAAAATCGGGAATAATGCTCAAATGAATTATTTAAACGCGGTATTCAAAGAAAATACACTGATAACATATCACTTGGGCTATACTTCCAATAGTGATAATCAATAATTAGCCTTTCATCCACGGAACTGGCTCAACTACTTGCTTCATCAACGAAGAATTCTCTCCTATCCAATAGAAATCTTTTCATAAGTTTTTCCTATCGACTTCGTTGATATATAGAAAAAATTGGATGAAAAAAAGCTTTAGAAAAACCCATAAGGTGGAACTATTATTCTCTTCAAATATATATTTAAACGACTCTCTTTAGCATAGCTAATATATTCAAATACTAATTATTTTCTTTACTTGATCGGAAGAAGACTATCAGGCAGCATAATTAAAATGAAGAAGGAAAATGGAATAAAGTCCTTCGAAACGTTTTGTGAAGTACTGTCAGAGACTATCGTCGTTCGACGTCAATTTCCTCCCAATATATAGAGCAAAGAGAAGTGCTCGCTCTTCATGTGATTAACGTTTACATAATTTTTTTTTCCACTCTTTTCTTATCTACCTGTTCGAAAATCATCCAACTATTAATTAAAACTAAAATATTACTGGTTTACTACACTGGCTTGCTACTCATGGAGATGGAGCAAATTGCTGATAAAAGGCATAATAACTTTGGACAAAATTCACAATAGGCTAACTTTCAGTAAAAACGATGACTGATGGACAAAAATGGTCAAAAATGCAAAAAATCGCATCAGTTATGTTTTACTGATTACCTATAGCCGAAATTCAATATACGATCTACTATGTGGAGCATCACTCCACACAAAACAAATACTATTCGCGAAAAATATCCACACTAATTGCGATGGGAAATCTATTCGTCACAATTCATAGAATATCTTTTTTTAAAACATTACATAAAGCGTTCGATTAAAAACGAAAATAAAAGTTCACTTATAAAGGAACTAATTATCATTTTCAATGGGAGCATCTTGCAGAAAATTGAACCGTTTAACGTTTGAACTCTCAATTTCCCCTCATCCACTCATTAAATGATGACTGCTTAGTAAATGAGCTCATCGCTCCTAAAAAGAACATCGAGAATTATTTCAATTGTTTTTTGCTGGGACTGAGAATCATAAACCTTTCTTTCTCTATATATCCGTATTCTGAAATTTGTAATATTTGTAATTTATGAATGTGACCTGAAAATAACCCCTCTCCCCTTCTCTCCCCACAAACCAAATTCAATGGATCACAGATATTATCAAATTCTTTCTTTAGACAATTAACTAAATAAATTCGCTCATCAATTATCTCGATTTAAAACTAATTTATATATTAAATATTATAATTTTTCAATTCTATTTTACAATATAAAAAAGAAAAAAAAATTCTTTAATGTAATCAACAAATACTTTTTCACTCTTACTGAATGAAAAAATACTTCATCATCGATCCCATATTCTCTTTATCAATAATCTCAACAACAATTAATCTCCATATAAAAGAGAGTTAATAGAATTGAAAAACTATTTTATCAGTAGCTGCGGAGAGCATCATACCGTATCGCTTCAATATAAAACCCCACGGCCTATGAAATATCACAAAAATATTTTGTTTCCCCCGACTTTTTCTTAAACGCTACTCATCTAAATCTTTTGATAGTACTGAAATATTGTAACATTTGTAATATATAATCAGTGATTATATATTGATTATATTGAGAAAATCAGTGATTCAATAAGAAATCGACTAAAGAAGAAAATAATAAATCACTTTTGCCAAATATAAAGAAATTATCGCAATAAAGTAAACGGATGCAAAGAAAAAAAATTCCATCGAATATATAAATAAATTATTTCTAAACGAAATATGATCTTCTCTATGAAATGGAGTAATCTCAATTATTCGTTGCTATACTCATTTTTCACTTTACTAACGAGAAAATTTGGGAAAATTATTGCCGAAAATATAGATAAAATCCCAAATCTATGATAATCCCATCTATAATCTATAAAACCTAAAATCCCAATCTATAAAATTCCAAATTATGGTACTCTATAATCTATAAAACCCAAAATCCCAATCTATGAAATCCCAAAACCATGGTACTTAAAATGTGTAGAGATCAGAATTATATAACTGGTAACTGACCGACTGATCATGATTGAGATTTTTCTTTCAAAGATGAGAATACTTTTAAATTTTAAATATTTCAAAATAGGCGAAAAAACTAAAAATTAAACCTTAAGTAAAGAAAATGCTCAAAATATTTTTTGAATATAAGATTTCAGCTAACCATTATGGGTCAATTTTCAACTGACCAATTCCACCTCGCCAATATGCAAGCATGTTCCTTGATAATACATTTATATTTCACAATACATTTATATTTCAGATATAGTTTGATAATCTAATTGAACTGTCTGAGCTACTGATTTATTAAGGTAACAAGAGATGACGAGAAAACAAACACCTTCGATGACTTTCATATTCGATCCCTAATTATAAATCACCACCTATCCCATACAAAACAATAATTTTTATCTACCGATAAAAAATATCTATACTTCACTGTCATTCTGAATATTTTATTCGATATAAGTAGAATCGGGCAGCTTCATTGGACGACTGCGATTCCCAGTTCCTCCAATCCACCCTCTTTCATCTAACAGGTCACCTTAAAGAGTGAAAACTCCATAGCGGCTCCTTGAATGACTGACGAAACTCCTCCAATGCACCCATCTGAATCTAACTTACGATGAACTTAAAAATCGATTTCAATCGTCTATTATCCATGAAAGCATAGAATTATCACATAAAAATTCTATAAGTTCATAAATTGCCATTAAGTGAACAAGCGCTATTAGTCCAGGAAATGATTCCATTAAAGGAAAGTTTCTTTTCAAATATTTATGCGCCGTCAATTATGGCACAATTCATGCCTTTCACATTCCATACTTAAAATGAAATTATTCTAAATGCTTTTCCAGATCCTTAGGTGGATTTCGCCTTCGGCTATTTGTGCAAATCGTTCATCTAAAATATAAAATTCAAAGAAAAATACCTCTTAATTTTGAAGAATTTCATAAAACTTCCCCCCCCCCCCCTCCCCCACTGAATAAGATAAATGGTACCCGTTTGTGCGCGAAACTGATCTTCCCAAATATTCCAGCTATATCACATTTTAGTGCCAATAAACGCCAATAAATGTTACTTAACATAATCTGAGAGTTTTAAAAAACGAATGTAAATTACAATTACATTGGAAATATGTAAAATTTGGATAGAAGATAATAAATAAAGATTAAAATAGCGATAAGTGCCATCATTTAAGCAAATGTAAAAAATGTTTTTTCAAATACAAATCGATAAATGCCATAAAATATTAATCGAATATTTCGGGAACAAGCTTGGAATTTAAAAAAAAATGCCTCACCAATAATGCTCACCTAACTGGCGATAAAAAGTATATTTGCGATCTCCGCCTCCACCACATACTCGCGATTCTCCCTCCCATCCCCTCCATCGCCAAATGCTCCCGAAATTTGATCACCGAAGCTCCCTAATAGGCTCCCAGTAGGACCACGAATCATTCAATCATGTCGTGAAACAGTTTAAAAAAGTTGCAAAATTGAGAAAAAGTTGCAGCAAACATTGCAAATATCTTCTTTTGATAAATTAAAGAAAAGAGTAGAATACAACAACCATTTCAAACTAAGATTGCGCTAAATAAGCCCTTTTTTCGGCTTAAATGCAATGAGAATACACCTTGCCGCGTTTATTCAATCATCAATCATCGAATTACACTTTCAATGAACGCTTCCTAATTAATTAATTAATTAAATGTTTTCTTTAAAAATACTTTTGATATTAACTCCGTGGCATTAGAAGAGTTGAAAATCAATAATAGCATAAGATCTGCGCTTATTTAAATTATTCAATAATTTATTCATTGGTAAAAAAGGTCTTGTTCAAGACGAATTACAGACAGACGTAGGGGAGGGGGAGAGAGAAAAAAAAGCAGAAAAAGATTGCTGAGACCATATTCAAGGTCATATCATTACTATGAAACCGATTTTCCCATACGTAACAACGATAGCAATTCAAAAGGTCACATAGCGACCGTATCGAAAGCAAGAGAAATAAGCGTCGCTTTCTTAGCAATAAATGAACACAAATCCCTATTCATTACACTGATCCCTTTCTACGGCCGCCTCCTTTTCTCATTGATCGTTAAGTAATTACTCAAATCGATTTACTTATTTTACATATTTGTTTCAACTTATTTTTGTTGATAAAATTGAATTTCCATTAAAGAATATTAAAAAGAAACGCGTTATTATCTTCAAAACTAATGGATTTCCATCTAAGTCTTTCAAAACTAAAGGATTTTCATCCCAGACTTTTTCAAAGCTTAAGGATTTCCATCCAAGTCTTTCAAAACTAAAGGATTTCCATCCAAGTCTTTCAAAACTAAAGGATTTTCATCCAAGCCTTCTGTACTAATCCATAAAAAATTCCACATCCTCGATGACATGAAAATCACATTCCAATTGCTCACTTTCACAAGTGTTTTTCTTTATTCTCTTAGCAAATTTTGACAAATGAACTTCTGATTTTTGATCAATGAGATCAATTTTTTTCAATTTTTTGATTTTCTTGATCAATTTGATCGATTTGATCAATTTTCACTTAGCACAATTTATAAGTTATAGCTCAATAAAATTTCTATATATTAACAGAGCTATTTGCAGTCCACCTTAACGATGCTATCGAAAGAATATAATCAACGAATGATATATCGCTGAGATAAATATGCATAATATAAAATGATCTTCTTGATAAAACATAACAAAAATTATGTCATATTTTCACCTCATCACAAAACACATAAAACATTAACAATAATAACTAAAACTTACAATAGTAAAAAATAGAAACTTAAACTAAATTGAACCCGTCTATTTTATTTGCATAAGTCGATAATATGTCTGTTCCACCGGTCATAAAGATATGAAAACCTATGAACTCTAATGAACGAAAAATGGAAAACATAAAATGAACTTGAAGAAGAACTGACGAAACATTTCAAACAGTGAAATGGCAAAAACTTCAATTTCATTCAGAGCGTATGGAACTAATTTAAGAAAGCATCCTGGAAGCAATTTTTGCAGCGCTCACTCTTTTCCGCTACGAGAGGAAACTAGGCTATTCATTCCATTAGGCCACTGGACTAATAATATAAAATATTACTCGCTCATTAACTATAATAGAAAAATTCTTTATATACCACAGGAAACAGTCTATGAAGAAAACGTTTCCGACGAAACAATGAAGCTAAAAAGAGACATAGAAAATAATTTATTGCAAAACTAAATAAATATGCAAAAATAAACGTACTAAATTATTGCAATATAAAATGAAATCCTTAAATTAGCTTTAAAAAACGCTCATTTGCCGAAGTCTAAAGCAAATCGCAAATAATAACTCATAAAGACTTCCTCTTTTATAAATTGTAAAGTCAATGAATGCCCCTAACTAACAGCCGCATATTGTAATAGGGAATTATCGAAAGAGAGAGAAATGATGGAAAATTTGCAAGGCGAAAGGTAAGCAATAAAGGTGAGGAATAAAGGAATTACAGCTAATACTTTAAAAAATAAACTCGAAGAAATAAAAGTAAGAGAAAAGACGTATGAGAATATGGTTCGATATATGAAAAAGAAAACGGAGGATCACCTAGAATTCTCAATATATAATTTCAGTTCTTGCCCGAAATGATTTTTCAAGGTGATGATTGAATTGCATAAATATATAAGAAAATACCTATCTGACTGTATAATGTCTTTCATATGGTAATTTCAGATAGTTCACATGAAATATTCCAAGCACTTAAAGATCTCAAGATACTTTAAGTAACTGAATTATCTGCATACTTAAATAAGCAGTTAAGATACTTAAATAAGCAGTTAAGCGAATATTAGTGTACTTAAATGCTTATTTAAATTATCACATTCAAATTTCAAACTTCATTTAATGTTCTCATTTCAACTATTATCTTTGCGAAACTTTTACATAAGTCAATAAAAGCATTAAGCAATAGACAAAGACTCCATTTAAAGAGTAGATGCTCGCGCAGATCATTCTGGACAACACAATAAATACTGACAGCAGGCTGTCTCGAAGAAAAAAACAAACTCATCAGCCTATTCCACTCGTTGAGCACTCATTTTCCTCTCTCTATATATTACTCCCGAGTGGTGCTCAATAGTTCTGAAGAAAATGGATTTCTCTTTTTCTTCTCATCAAAACTTCCATTAGTTGAAATAAAAATAAGTGTGATATTTGCTCCTAATCATATGATACCATCAGCTGATAAACGTCTTCAATTAAGCGATATTCAAGGTATGTTGAACAAAAAGTTGGCGTCGAATGAAAAGACACTAAAAATAATCCGATTCTTTCCATTTTTTTCATAAAACCAAACAAATTAATCAATTTGCCAAAGTGCAACGGCCGAAATTGAAGTAAACAGAACAAAACTGCCACGGATTTATCAGCGCTCATCAGATATGTGGAAAAATGATGGAAAGTGTTTACTTTATTTTTATTTATTCACTCAAAGATCTTATTTATTTACTTCTATTTAGCGAAAATATGAGGAAACTAAAGTTTGAAAGAAAGTAGAGACAAAGAAAATTTCATTCAACTACGAAAGAAGTAAGAACGAATAACACTGAGAATATTACGGCTTTGTGTTAGCGTAAAAACTGATTAGTTCTCTCACATAAATTTGTTTGAAAAAATCAAACGTACTGGAAAACCAATAAAATACTCCCCTTTGGATTTACTCTGAAAAGACTATTTTTTATTCTTAGAGGAATTCGCAACGAAAGAAAAAAAAGAAAACCAATAAAGGGGAGTTCCCTTCCGTCTCGATTGCTCAGCTTAGTGAATGGTGTGTATAGTGTATCGCTTTCACCAATAGTGTTTTTTTTTGTAAAATGTACTACGTACTGACAACACAAAGAGCGCTAAAGGCGATTCGATACATCAACGTATTTACCAACTGGCAGCACTCAAATGAAATGACACTAGGATCACGTTCACTTCACGAACTACTTCCAGACCTCTCTCTCTCACTCCTCTCTCCTCTGTCTCCCTCCTCTCTCCCTCTTACCCAAAAAAAGCAAAGTTATGTGAAAACCTCTCCCACTTTCCTATGCAAATCTCATCTCGTTTACTTCAGTCATAACTATAAGAAGATAAAATTAAAATGGAATTTTTATTTAGCAAATGCGCTCATCTGATTATCTCCGCTAACATTTCTTCATCTCACTCGTCAAATTCTTCGTAAAATATATAACTTAAACGATTATATAAAAAATCCTCGATGAGTCCATTATAGTAACAAAATCGATTAGTTTATTGACTTCTCAATTGGCCCTAATTAATCTCGGAATGATTAAAGAGAAATGATGTTGTTCTATTAATGTAAATCCGGTTTTTTTTTTTGAACATAAAATTCTCTTATAAATTCTCTTATAAATAATTTCGAAGTTCAGAATTTCCGAGCATAGTGAACAACAAACAGTAAACAATAAAACGACAAAGTATAAATATCGATTGAAGCAAAAGCAATCCAACGAAATACTAATGCTTCATTTAAGGCCAAATAATGACTTAGAATGGAAAAAAACCACCAAAAAAACGCTACTCAGCAAGAAAAAAAAGTATTATTGAGAGCATATTAAAGAGATCAGACATTAAATAAAGCCAACCCGAATAGATGGCTCCACTTGAAGTGCATATGGTTGATTTTGATACATTTGAATATCACTGATAATCGCTGCGATACGACGACATTTGACGAACGATACGAGAATCTTACGATTCGATGCATTCGAATTTACACTACTATTACCATCACCACTCATCTAAATTGAAGTAAAAGTAAACTTTGAAAAATTAAATACTGCAACATAAAATGTGCAGCTGTAAATATAAAATTTAAATGATTATTTCAAAATAATTATATCGCAAGAACACAAACAATTCAAAATAATTAAATGAAACATATCAATCATAATTATTGAAATTAATAAGGATCGAAATAACGATGCACACACCTGTTCATGCGATAGCTCTTCGTTGTTGTTTTGCACGAATGTGCTATTGCCTTCTTCATAGAAAAAGATTTTCGAGAGATAGTGACCTGAAATGAAGAAATACACACTATAGGAATAACCTCACTCACAATGAACTTATTTGTATAAACGTTACTAGAAAGAGATATTTAACTGTTATACTTCAATACTAATTAAGAAGCGCATCTCTATGTAAATTATATTTATAATAACCGAAGATTATATAACATCATGAGCTTTTTCGGTTCCACTCAATTGACTTTTGGTGAATTTTCTTAAAAAACACTGAAGCAGCAATTTAATGAAATTAATTGAAAAACCTCCTAGCCATATATCGCATTCAAGTAAAACAGTTACCTTGACTAATGATCAACTCATATGATATGCGAACGGAAAATAATATAACGACTGCTTGCTTATGTTGCGTAATACTTTATATCATATAATATATACATACCGTAGCTAACATTTCAAAATTTCAAAACCGTCGAAGCTTACCAAAAAATGGCACACAAGGTGGATTGATGCTTTGCAGTCTGTCAATCATC
This sequence comes from Parascaris univalens, assembly GCA_037576465.1. Lineage (NCBI taxonomy): Eukaryota > Metazoa > Nematoda > Chromadorea > Rhabditida > Ascarididae > Parascaris > Parascaris univalens. Next base: position 179,355,202 of record CM075173.1, on the reverse strand, counting down.
TCTTTCCAATGTGGATTACACAACTTCTTGAACTTCTCGTAGCAGATCTGCTTCTCACGATCAATCCTCTAAAATTCGAGTAAATTCAAATCGAGAAACATGCATAGTAAACTTTGCCATTTTCATAAGCCCTATTTCACTATTCAACTTCAAACAGTGAAAAAATAAAGAGTAGCTTTCATATAATACGTTTATTGCGATTTTCGCAGCGGATATATATTACTTTACCGTCTCCACTGGTGCGATTAATTTTTTATACAGGTGATCTGCCCTATCACCACTGATGTACGACGAGAAGAAATACAGTACGCTCATTAGGATGTTTTTCAAGCAAAAAGATTTTGCAATTTTTAGAGCTATCTGCAAATGGAGTCGTCTCTTCATCTATTATGATCACCATTCAATGGATAATAATGCTCCGACGATAGATGGCTTCCAAAGGGTTCTATATATAACATATTGTCATTGTTCTATAATATGAGAAATCGGCGCTAACCTCCCAACAAGCTCGAAGGCGATAAACTGAGCTGCTATTGAGAGCGGAATAGAATGCGACGAGTCCCGTGAAATTGTTGAGCTCCTCGAAGACGGACATCACCTCAAGCACTCGTGAGAACATGCCAACTCGCTCCTCTAGCGAAGGTGTCTCCACTATCGAACGCGCCACCCAATATGTCAGCTGAATTCAAGGGATTACGCACTGTAGTTCGAGAACCACTTCGCCACCTTAAAAATTTTCTCAAAATATTTGTAACGAAAATAACTAAAATCACTGCATTCACTAGTTATTGGGCATGATGCCGAAGACTGACTCAAGGTGGCCTGCTTGTGATCTAACACTGAATCGATCATTTTTATACGTATAGTCGACTCCTTTCATTGTTCATCACATAATGCCATTGATCGACTTACGTGCTCTTGTGCAGCCCCAGGCGATATCAGACGCCAGTATAAGTCACGCTTGGACCCGTCAGTTTCAATCTTCTTTATGAGTACCTTCCTCACCTATCACTCCTCACTCCTAAGTTCCCCTATCGAGCATCCTTCCTTCGTCATCTTTTACCCATCTCTATTCTACTCGTCCTCGAACCTGTACTGCACCCAATAAATCACTTCTACTACCTTCACTTCCCACAATCTGTCCCCCTCCTTAACGTCGCCACTGCCAGATCACAACAATTGTGGGCCATAGAAACAACACTAACTGAACTCTGTGAACGGTACCATGGAAAAAAAATCATACAAAAACAACAGAAACCTACCTCCTCATAACCACCTCATAGACCAAAATGATCCACGCACTTCCTGCTTGTGAATCTTGTAATATTCCTATTCAAGCTCCCTGTCATTACAACAACGAGCCAAATAAAGATTTTTATAACCCAACATGATGACTCTAAAATGGTGAAGTTCGTCAACCCTCCCATAATACAGCCGATTATATTCTCACACTCTTTCTTCGTTTCATCTAACAAAGAAGAAACAACCAGATGAACGGAACTAATTTTTCCACTTCCACCTTAAAGAATCTCCCTAAAATATCAACCAATAGGAAGCAGCATTCAACGGCAAATAACAGAAGAATAACTAGTAACAATGAAAAAGAAAATATATACCATTGTGCTATGGTCGATTAGTTTGAGTAACTGAGGACTACGCCGATCCTTGTCTTGTTTCGTCCATGCGGATCCGACAAGTTCAATTGGTTTGATAGCGCGATACAATTCAAATTCCAATAATGTTACCTGACGTCCAATTTCAAGCGGATGTAGCGTCAATAAATCGTACGAATCGATTTCGCCTTTTTTTGCCGTATGCCATACAACCTATTGAACACTATCAATTTATGCAGTGAACGATATACCAAAAAGGTTTATAGCATTAACTTTAGTACAAATTATAAGTATCCATGAAATGTCCTAATGTCTGAGAAAATCATTAGATTACTTTTTCACTTTAATGTAGATTATTCTGAAAGTACGAAATCTACAATAGATGCCAAATCTCATAAATTATGGGGAAAAAATATTGCTCTATTTTTCTCGCCCTTGAAACATCATCTTCTAATTGCTGATCGATTTTACTCTTAATGTCGAACATATCGCATTCATAAAACAAACCCAAATCTTTTAGACATTAGAAATAGGGAAATTAATGCGAAGCGGCTTCATTAAGAACAAGTAAAGTAAACAAGAACTACAAATAATACTGTAAAGATACCTTCAAAGTGCCCTAATATAGAATTAACAACAGAATACGTACTCTGATTAAACTTTGCAGTGAGCACTTTTAATGCATCAATTGAAAGTAGTTCATTGGAACATATATATACAAACATATGAATAAGGATTCGCATATGGTGGAATATTCTGAATGAATTTTGCAAAACAAAGGATAAATGGCGCAATAATAACCGGTGGTTTAACGGGTGCAAACGAATTCGGTGAATTCAGGGGAGGTGGGATGTCGTCGTGAAGTTCCACGGTTCGCGTATGAACACTTGTTGAATCTGATCGCCGCTTTCGTTCGATACATGTCTGTAAGACTTCGTTTTTATCCATAAATAGGTATACTGCCTGACGTGTATTTATTCTAAGATAAGACAGAGAATCTAAAATCTACTGAAAAGAATAAAATCAAAAATACTGATGAAGAAATGAACATTTTTATAAATCACCTTCTCTTCCCTCCAGATAAAGCCATTTTTTTCCATATACAAGGAACCTTAAGGAAGAATGTAGAATTCAGAAGAACAAAACAACAACGATGAACTAATTGTTTAACAAATTGTCAATGGCAAATTAAAGTTTTCTGAGATAAGAGGCCCTATAGTTGATAATTGTGCCAACGAAAAAACATCTATGCACGTAGCATGAATCAACGACTTCGGATACATGATGAAATGAATCGGCGGAAATGAGCTTCCTTTCGGAAGAATCCGGCAAACTTCCTATCATCCTTCGATAACTTTAATTCATTTATGTTTGAAGTCAAAGAAAACTGATAACCTCAATGCTTTTGCACCATTTTTTGTGTTGATTTGTCACATTCGCTTGACGATCGGTTTCTTCGAGAAATGCGCAAAGATTATTGAGAAGTTTATCGTCACCTTCGAAATCGTACCAATGGCCATTCACCCATTGTCGCATAACGCTTAACACTCTGTAAGTAATACTTTAATTATTTCAGATTAATATAAAACACTCTAAAAAAAGTGGCAGAATATTTTCATACTACGCCCATAGGCATATAAGCAGTGAAAGTTTTAATAACCTGCATTGAATTGGTCGCTGATATTCTTTACGGAAGCGTTGATAGCCTTGCTCCACTCTACTCCATACAGACGGGGGTAGCTGCCCACAAAGACCTTGCGAATGCACCGTCGCATATGGTCCATTCAGTAAACACCTTAAAATTCCTGATCAACAAAACTCTCTCTCTCTCTCTCTCTATATATATATATATATATATATATATATAAACCTAATAGAATCCCACCTGAAAAAATTCTTCTAAACTAATTTTAAATTAATTTTCCCAATTTTCAAATCAAATATTCTAATATTTCCAAAGAAAATCTCAATTTTAACAGTATCAAACAAATGCGCCATTCAGTAATCCAACTATGAGTACAATGATATGAATATTATTAGAATTAACGATCAGCACCTTGATTGAGGTGGTGCAATACTCTGTTCAACAGCTCTCAGCTGAAATGGCGTCGGCACATTGAAACGTTCGATCAATAGTTGAAGTAATTCGATTGGTGAACAAAATGATCGATACGTTGTTAGAAATGTTCGCACATAATTATTGTCCGTATAACTAAAATAAAAATTACATCTAATTTAGCTTTATTGTAATTAATTTCTTATAATTTCAATTATTCTATCATCGAAATTCGATGATATAAATGAATCACAACGAAAATATTACAAAATTAAAATCTTCAAATCTATAATTCTGCCAAAACTTTATTCATTTTATAATTTAATATGATGAAAAAAAAAATTAAAGTAATTTTCCATTTATATAAGCGAACCTACCGTAATGAGCCTATTAAAAGCCCATCGAAAACATTATCAACACATGATATTTAACGTTATTTTACGAAGAGTTCGCTTTGATTCTAAAAGAATTCCTAGCGCAATGAATATAACATCCATAAGCGCATATTTAGCGCTGAGAAGCGTAATATTTTAAAAAATATGAAATTAAAAAAAAATTCAATGGATAGTCGATTTATCGATCTATAAGATGTATCGATCGGATCATAACATAGAATAAACAAATCAATAAATCAATAGCATTTTTAGGATTCGTTTAAGAGCCGATAAACGACTTCATATTTTTAGTTCAGAAGATAGATGTTACATCATTGAGCTGCTAGAGATATGATAAAAGACATCTGCCATAAATCATCAAATGAAATTCCAACAATAGCGAATAACTGCCGCTTTCTTCTCAGCCATTTTTCGTCATAGATAATAAATATTCGAAAACAATAACGAAATTGAGGTGATTTCTTTTATTAATCAAAAAATTTGAAGAAAGATTTCCGGGTCGACCATAATCAACGAAAAAATGAACTTCATAGTAAAACTATCAAATGAAGCTATTTTCGAATAATATATAATATTGTTTTATTTATTTATTCACTAATTACTTATTTATTTACTTATTACTTATATGCTGACTATGGGAGAACGTTAGTTTACATATATATGTGTTGAAATATCGTGTAAATTCCAGCAATATCCGCTTATGATCCGCAAAGATCGTCATGCAATTTTTTTTATTCACAAAGATCACTCTCCTCACTTTTCATAGTTAACGAGCTAGCGCGGCAAAAATATCCTTCTACAAGGATTTACAAGAACCACGCAGCGAAAGAGATCCCGCTCCCCTTCCAAAAATTTAGACTTCCCACTGAACTTGCAACCTAAGTTTCTGTAATGACTAATATTTCACTTCCTTAAAAAATAAATTTCACCTAATGACGCTTATTTTCAATATTTAAAGGATTAAAACAGTCGTTGCATTGAACTGTATTGAAAGATTTGTTAGAATTTAGTTCCGCATTGCAGCGGTGATTTAGAGGCGAGAAATGGGCTTTAATCATTCTAGAATTCAAATCCTTTCCCGCAGCCTCATGATAACTGTCTGCGGGTTAAGACGTCATCCTTAGCTACACTATTACATGTTTGTCGGTCTTCCCTTGTAATATTTCTGTCGGATGGATCTGTCTCTCATTTGTGAACAATTTATGAAGCATATTCGATGATCAGTGAAGGATGTAAAATTCAACAAAACTCTTCAGACTTCACATTGATGCGAACTGTTGTGGGAAGTTTTGAATAGGGCTTTGAAAAGATGATGTCTGTCCCCATCTAACATATTTTATCGACTACATCGTCGATCTCGTATTCATTAAGGAATGCTTCCGTACTCGCAGCACCAATCGTGCTGAGCTCCTCGAGTACTCTTCAAAACATTCAGCGAAATCGTTTTGTTTCGTCAGGGTGAGGATAGTTGAAGACGCTTAGCAAAATTTTTCCCACTATGCTATGCAACGAAGCCACGACATCGTTCTTGACGTACTCGATCCGCACCTTGCCGAATTCACGAGCCAGTTTGGTGAGATTCCACAAACCGTATCCATAGCCTTTTAAATTACCTTCTCAGCTCTTCAGTTACTGCCTTCATTTTCAAAGCTGTCGACGTTCGAAGTTGACATTGAAGAAAATTAGATAAATTAATGAGACGACCATTCCTACTCATAATGAACAAAAAAATTAAATCATTAAATTTCTCGATAATAAACTATAGAGATTAGAAAAAGAAGAAAGAAAACACTCGCAGATGATAGGTGAGTCGCTCAACCAACTTAAGAACAGTTCCATGTTTTACAACCGGTATTCCACTGCTCGATGTATAATCTTCAAAGACGATATTCTCATCGCAATCCACATCCGCAAATCTTCAAAAATATATTACGCATTATAATATGTTTCTTTGAAATAATAATAAATCGTGAATGCAATCTTAGAGATGAATTTGCTGCTAGAACTAGTCCATAAAATCTATAAAAGAAATTACCATTGCAGCGCATATCCTCCAATCCTACCTTAAGATGATATATGATATCACCTGTACGGTAAACTAGGTGATATATCATCTGCATTATCTAAAGCGCTCTCGTACGTACCACCTATAATAGTATACAACGTTGACTGCATAAACTGATTAGTATAATACGGAATGGTCTGAAATGACAGCTATAAGAAGAGGGTGAACAAAGGAAACTTTGTGTAGCTTGCAAACTTTTTTAGAAAAAATCGAGAATAAAAAGAGGTCGATATACTGGAAATAAGTAGATTATAAAAGTTAACACCTTTAATTCGTTAAGATATCATCAGGAAATAAAGAACTCTGAGTAATTAGCAAGAAAAAAACCTACGTTACCTTTTCTACTCTAATTAAATTAAACGAGGATAATAATATACCTGTACTGGTCAGGCCCAGGTATGATGAGCGGTATACGTTTCTCCTCTTCTTTTAATGAGCTATCCAACATACGATCCAATAAACTAAGAGAAATATATTAAGTGGAAAATGTTTCGCATTGAAAAGGAAAAAGACTATAAAATCAAATCCTCAACAGAAACTGAAACATCCGCATAAACTTAGAAATTCTTCTCAACGAAATTCTTCTGATAAAGAAAATGTTACAAATCAAATATTCATAATCTGATGAATTATCTATAATCTATAATATCTATATCTATAATCCAAATCTATAATAATCTCTTATGAACCAATATTAGATTTTATGAATTATCCAAATATAATATCAAAATATAATTTCGATAGTTTTTGTAATTATGATGGCATTTTTCTTTCACTCACTGATTCAATAATTAACGTGGTCAATTCTTTTCAATGATCCCCTTGCAGAATCTTCAAAAAGAAAAAACCGAAGTAATGTACTATGAAAACGAAAAAAAAGAGGAAATGATTGCGTGAAAAATATTTTAATGAATGATTAAGCAAGCCACTATGTGGAAGAGGAAATAGTATCCTTAGGCAAGATAAATGAAAGGAATTAGTGGAACTATGATTAGATTTACCCGTCACAGAGATGGACAATATCGAGCAAACATCTTTCATGCAAACAGCAACACTTTGCAAAATCAATGTAATATATCCATAAAGAAGTAAACATTTAGAAACGAATCCAAAAGCATGTTTTAAGCTGTGATTTAACTTTTTGCGTATTAGGAATCAGGCGCACCTAAAAATAATGATAACTCTCGGATAGGTAAAGCATTTCGTGGTAGCAGATAAACTACACGACGCATCTGAATAAACATCCGCAACGACATCTGGTTTATAAATTATTTTTGAATGCAGCAACTCTAAGGTAAATGATAAATGCTTCCCAATGAGATCTTCAAAATGGGCACCCTCTCGTACCCTAATATTTTACATGCAATATCACCCTCACCTTGGCTATCAGTTACTGCTAGGATTTTCCGGATATGCATAAGTGAGACAATACGTAGACGAAATTTGAACTTGACTATGTGACGCTAACCCGGTCATGAGTGTTACCGGCTAATGTCTTCATTCAAGAGATCCATCTTATCTAAACATTGATGGCATTATTGCAACGACTAAACGACAACAGGCATTATGGCTTTCATCAGTGAAATCGTCGGATGAACAGATGGATGGAAAATCGAACCTTTTCGTCTGGATCATTACTAAATCCGACATCCAACTTGTTTTTTCCTCGGCCGACTTACAAAATAATATCCAACTGCTTGTAACTGTTCCATCACGACCCACTGAACGTGATTCAATTTTGAACGCATTTTGCAACTCTAAAATATGCAAATGCTTCTTCTCATGCTTACAATTATACGATAAAAACTACGGCAAAAAAATAATAATAAACAAAAAAATAATAATAAATAAAAGAAACTAAAAAGAAGATATTTACGATTTCTTCAAAAGCAAGCGGAAGCAATATGAAACCTAAGTTTACTTTATGAACAAAACTTAAATATGGCAACTAACTAAAAGTACCAGAAATTAAAGTTTAAAATAGTTTTCCAGATATTTTTCCTCAAAAATTCAAATTTTCCCGACTTTTCCCCAAGTCAATTTTTGAGGGAATTCAAAACACCATATTATTTGCTCCTATGTGATCAGATCTAATCATATTTTTCTTATCCCAATATTGCAAAAATGCAATGACTTAGTTTCCACTCATTGACCGCAAGAAAATCGACATTTTTCAAGAAAAATTATGAGCAAAGCTAACCTTCAGTGTCGCTGAGATCAAATATATCTGATTTTCTAATAAGGACTTTTCCTTTAAATTTATAGATTGGCTTCTCGCATCTCGATGATCGATGCACCTTTGTTAGCACAAGAAGATGATCAAAAAGGAATACATGACGATCGGTAGCACCACGTCCTTTCTTTATCACTTCTGAAATACTTATTCTCTTTTCATCAGCCGAATAATAAATGAAACTCTAAATGAGAGAATTAACCAACTAATCAAATCACCTTATGTCGCCATGCAGATGATTAACGACGCAAAACAAATCCCACTGAGATATGCTTTATAATCAACAGACGCGGTACACTTTCCACAAAGTGTACAGAACATCATTATTAATATTTTGGTTCTCTGAAGGCTAACAGACGCCGAAATCTCAATTTTCAAGCAATCAGATGGTCGCCGATAATCAAAAGATACGAACGTCGCTCATCAACCCCTTTCATGTTATCAGTACCACATGTAAAATCACCTATTACAGGTGAAAGACTAGCAAATAACGAAATGATCATTATAATATGGCTAAGCCGCTCAATAAAATCATCATACCCCATTCGATTACAAGATTCGTATGCGTTGTCATATCACATCTATATGCTGAAGATCGCCTATTTTTCTTTTTCATTCAATTCATCAATCAACATCACAGCCAACGACCCATTCAACGACCAACTGTTAGCGATCTGATCGAGCATAAATGTTGGGTGGCACTATTAAGACGTATTTCATTACAACAAGTAAAAAAAAACTACGAATTCATAAATATCCGACAATAAACGATTACACAAAAATTATAACCGGAAAGAAGAGTAGCATACATAGAGATGAGGAATTCGATAAAATGAACGGCAATTTTGGAAGTTTATACCCCAATGGCATGACTCTCGAGCCTTCTAACCGATATATATGCAAAATCATTTCAACTAACGCATGAGGAAATATCACTGAATTATCTTCTACTACCAAGTAAACACAAGCAATTTGTTAAATAGCGATATTTGACAGCAAGAAGTGTACCTATCAATAATTATTTGTAAAGCAAAAATAACGCTATAAATCAAATGCAAAACAATATCTTACAAACAAGAACTTACCCGAAGTTGGCAAAATACCTGGCCGAACCATCAGTATATCACCTTCTGAAAACATTTTCTCTTTAGGAGGCGAAGGGGAGGGGTGCTCATCGAATACGATATAGTAAAATCGGTGATTTCATTGAATGAAATAAGTAAACTTCTGGCATATTTAAACTTTACGACTAATAAAACTATGAAGAATATAAGCAGAATTATTCAAATTTTATTTCAGTCGATCAGAATCATCGTCGATCAGATCGAATTACTCATTTCTCATAAATGGACAAACAAAATTACTAATGTTATATATCGATTCACCGTTGAGATGAACGAATAATCAAATCTCTTCGAGAATATTCTAATTAACTCGATGCACCTCTTTTCTGGCCAAATTTCTCAATAATATTTAGTAAAATCATCTACAACTCAAATAATCTCATCGAGAAAAACACCGCGATTACTTTAATAATATCATTTCTCGTTTTCATTTCATTGACGAAACAATAAATTTATTATTGGATAATTAATGTTCATTCTTCTTTTTGGGGACCATCCACCTCATTGTGGCAATTTGCAAAATGATAGAAATTAAATTTTAAAAACATTCTAAGAATTGTTTCATCAGCAACATTATCCTTTAGGAAATAATAACTGAAATTAAATAAAATCAAAATATAAATAAAACTGATAATAACCAATATAAAGATTTTTTTAAGTTCATAAAAAATAGATGAAGTGGGAAAATAAACAAACCTCGAATCACTTCAGCACATGTATATCCAATTTCTTTGCCTTCCCAAAGTTCTATACTTTTTTGTATTTCTTGGATTCGTTTCAACTGCCGCGATCGGCTCGATTCAGGAAGACTTCGTGCCGTTTGCTCACTAAAAACACTCCCATTTATTCAATTACTTTCAAATCTTCCTCTCTAAATAACAAAATAAAGTCAGCGAATCTGTAGTGGCTAGATCCTAGAACAACATTAACAACTGAAATTCAAACAGTATTATAAGTGAGATATATACGAGCACAGACTGAGAATCGATCCATGTTTTTAATCCAGATATGTCCGGTATGAAATATCAGTAAGAACCCGAAATATCAACTATTAAGCTCCGGTACGAAGAAATGTTTTCTTCAATCTTTTTCAATCCTTCAGCACTGAGGTCTGTTCGATTCCGCCTCATTATACCTCACCCTTCCAATCGCTAACTTCTTTCGTACCATGTAACGTGAATCTTTTCAAATGAATAATTTTCCGCCTTTATCGATGTCCTCTGTTGCTGAAGTCGCGCTCGGAAAAAGAATTGTGGAAGACGAAGAAGCGAAGACAAGGAGGAGAGGGAGGGGGAAGGACGAAAGACCGCAACTCATAAGAGCAGAGAGAGGGGAATCTATTCAAACTAAAATCGAAGACAAAAAATGAGGTTTGATTCGAAAAATAAACGGGCACTATTTTCCTGATACTATCATTTTATGAGGCTAGCACTGATCAACGCAAATGGAGAAAAATAATAAACCCGTAAATAAAAAAAAAACTTTTTTTGATTAAACAAATATATTTCAATATATTATTCATTTGAACTATCAAAGAAATCTATTCGATTCATTTAATGAACATAAGAAAATACTTAACACAAATATATAGGCAACCTTTTCAGATGAGATTTTAACGTTGCCGGACAAAGAGCTTCAATTTTAACGGCAAGACCACTAAAATAACTCTTTGCACTCTTCAAATCTTCTAGATCGTCACCCATATTCGATAGATGAATCAACATCTGCAAAACAATCCTCCTAACGATAGTATCCAATTTTCATCTTTTATCATTTTCCAGGTGGCAATATTTAAATTTTCATTTAAAATTACATTTATTTATGTATTTTACTTCATATATTTAAATATTCCCAAATATTTTCATCGTTATTTCGAGAAAATATATTTCCTTTCTACAAAACGAGCAAACTTCTCTCACTAAAACGAAGAAGGATCACTTTCTAAATTGAATTTTAGCGATCGAAATAGCAAAACGATTCGATTTATTTGCAAAAATTAAATTAAATTAAAGATAAAGAACAACTTTTTATCCTTCATATTTGAATTTTTAAATGAAAATTTAGTTATGAAGAACAAAGAGTTGACTCATTGATACTTAAGATGTTCTCATGCGAGAAAAATTATACATTAATATATTCAACGCATCGAAAAAAATGCACAATTGGCGCTTGCAGCATTGTCGGTAGAACGTATTTCACCGCCAATCGAAATGTCTCTCCACCGGGTGTGACACTATAAGAACGATTCTCCGCCTATAAACACAACAAATGATATATTCTGATGGTGCCGTTGGTTATTCACTCCGAACAATTATACATCGACAACGATCTCGACTTTATGGTTAATTATTTTGGCTAGGCTTTAATTCTATTATAGAAATGTGCAATTATATTTTATTCAAAATTAATTTTCTTTGTATATTTTTAATATATATTTTTCCAACAGAATTATTACTTGAAGATACCAGCTGTTCGATTCGATGTGAACGGCTAATTTCCGATGAAACAATAAAAATACTTCTTAAATATATAAAAAGATGATGGCATTTTGCTAATTATGCTCATCAAATCAGTCATCGAGGTTTCCATAATTGTTGTATAGGATGGCGCAATTATTTACGTCACAATGGAGAATATTTGCCGGAGATGGCTTCAAATCTATTCAACGATTGTGCCGATAATGTGAAAATATTCGAAAATTTCAATTAAACTTCTGAGAAGAAAGCCGATTCATGAAAATACCTCGAAAAATGTGTTGTATTTCGGATCATTCAATAGCGTCGATAATACATCCGATACGGAATATTTGAAGAGATCCTTAAAAACGAGAAAAAAATTAACCACAAAAATACATCAGAAAAAAAAATAGAAAAATCTGAGAATTCTTCTCAATAAGCTTAAAAAAAAAAAAGAAAAGAAACGGAAATCAATCAACTACGATCCAAAAGCAATTAAACGAAAAAAAGAATTCTTAGAAGCTTTGATTGCGAAATAATTAATTAAATTAATTTAAATGTGACTATATTTATATATGATATTAAAAGTAAAATCAAATAGTACGATAAATATATACCATATAAGTAATATACACATCGAATTCATGCGCTTCTGCTAATTCCCACAGTCCTGCACCCATACATGGCGTATCGGACATTTCTATCGCATCCTCCACTATCCTTTGCACTTTCATCGTCAACTCATGTAATTCGAGAATATTTCCAAATATTTCTTCCAAATAATGCTGAAATTTCTTGCATCAATTCTCCATTCAAAAAAAAGGTCGATAGAGAGGCGTGGGTAGATGGATCACACTGATAGCTGCTGGGTATTTGGCTGAAGGGCCAATCCAGGATATCTACTTGTCACCTAAGCTATTGACCATCTAACACTGCAGTGATCATTTTGCTCCTATAGGCGATTCTCGTCCACTGTTCTTCGCGCAGTGTCACTGATCGACTTAAGTACTTTTGGCTTATCGCGTAAGTCGGGCTTCAGCCCTTCGGAATCAGTCTTCTTCGATCAACGGCTCCCCCATTGGCGTTCTTTTTTGTTATATCCCGCCTCTTGACGTTTCTAATTTTTTTTGGAGTGGGGGGAAGCTGTAGTGTTTCCTAATAAACCACTTCGACCATTCCCTTCTCCCTTCACATTCAACTCGGCCTCCCTCGGGAAGTCGCCCCCGCCAGAGTTGCAATAGTAGCACGAACATCTAGTCAATCTGATTACACCAGTAAACGGCTTAGACTCACTTCCTTTCATAAAAGAACTCTATAACTGTATCACTGCAACCGGACATCTCACTATAATAGATTCATTTTCTCCTCTTTCTGACCCGATCTTGTGGAGCAAAATAGTCGAGTCATTATTATTAAGCATCTGCTAAGTGACTTCGTACATACTAGTGAAATACATTTACTTTACATCAATAATCCCCCCTTATGGATTATACAGAGACAAAAATCATCAATCAAACGCTCATATTCATTAATGAATAAGAAATACTTATTCTCCATGCCGACTATTTTCTACACATATATGCGTATTTGCATAGCAAACAATATGATAATGCGTCATCCAAATGAATGAGAAGGAAACTATTAAATCTCTCAAGTTTAGTAGGAAATTTTAGAATGAGAAAAATTTCTCAAAAAAATTCATAGAAAAAATACGAAATTCCTTTGAAAAGTGGAAAAAAATGGTTTAATGAAGAATATTTCCAAGAGATATTTCTATATAAAAATCACCGAATTGAAATATAGCATCTCAAGAAAGCACGTAGCGTTTTTTTTTAAATTCTTAACAATTAATCATTCATAAAATATATAGTAACCTTATCATCTGCACCGAAAGCTATCTCGAATCGACGACGAAAAACGTGTATGATGAGATTAAGATCACGTAAATATTGCTCCTCTTCATGATTCAAATCACGTGATACCTGCAAGTTAATTAATTACTGTTAATTACTCGTGATATCTGCAAGTTAATCAATATTCTCTGTATTAGTTACTCATGAGTAGATAATGAATAAAAGTGAATACTGCCTAAGAAAGTTGGATACTGGGACGGAGATAAAAATAAAGATATAGAAAGATGAAGTGAGAAAGCTAAGAAGATATCACAAAACAAAGGTTGAAGACAGTGAAGGAGATGAGGATAAAATGAGCAAAAACTGAAAAAATCCGAGAGTAAACGGAAGGTAAAGAAAATGAGGAAAAGAGCGAAACAATAATAGAATTAGAATCGAAGAAAAATTAAATCAAATTAAAATTTGGAAACTCAAAAGTTTAAAGGTCAAATGAAACGTTGTAATGATTCAATAGAAATATCACAATAATAATTTGAAAGAACGGCTTTTGAATGGCGCAATCATCAACAACAATATCTAACAGGTATCCTTTATTACCTTTTTACCTGTAATTGTGATTAGAAGGCCGTAAAAATGCGACGTTTGCAATACACAACCTTTATCATCTCACTTATAACCTCATTTCACTATCAAATATCAAGTATATCTTCATTCTACATCGAGAATTAATCGACGATAAAATTTCCTCTGCCACAAGAATAATAAAGAAATAACAATATCAAATAGATACGGGAATGAAAATCTACTAGCAATTCATAATTCTATTATATAATAAGCTTTATTTCCATATATTTACAACTAACTATAACACTAATCAATTTCAATGGATTCACGAAAACGATGAGAAAACAAATTCTCTCAGTTTTTTTTAGAAAGAACTGAAATAAAATTAAATTCTTTCTTTAGCAGTAACTAACACTCAGTAGTTACTCGGATCACAGCACTAAATCGTGGCCGTTAACCACAAAATTGAATCCAATTCGGCTAGTAATTAATTCTATTTTGGCCACTGATCTCATCGAGTGATTCTCGAGAAATTCCGACAATCGCCAATCATTCTCATCATTATAAACCATTTCGGTGGTAAAACTCATAAGAAATATTAATATTTCGAAATGCATCATTAACAAGTGAGTGGAAATAGAATTATATCAAATGTACATGAATTATCACAATTCGCTTAATGAAGCTTCTTCATCGCCGATTACTTTAGGTAAATCGGAATCTTATTTTCCGGTTACCTTGCATAAACCGGAAATGATATATACGTAAATAGTGGTTTAGCCAATCACCTAACGACATAAATACGAAACATAAATAGCATAATACCTTATCGTAGGAGAGTTCTTGTGTGATTTTCCAATTTTCTTCACCGTTCTCATTTAAGATACCAGCGGTGGATGCCTCATCTTCATTATAGAGCATCTCGGTGAGTTCCATCAGGCTCTAGAAGTATTCCACTTCAACTTTTCTTAACAACAATGCATTCTCATAATTATTCACGATTATTCAACACTAAAAGCTTTGAAATAAATGCTCAAAGCAACTTAAATAGTATAATTATAGCAAGCAATAAATATACCATACTGCTTTCACTAAAATGGTCCACACTGATTGAAAATAGAAGCTCTCTTCATTTGAACCAGTGGGAAATATAATTAAAAGAGTCAGTCTATCTCTTATTAAAGTACAGTATATGAACTATAATCAATGACATATATATCTACAGTTATATCGCTTCCAAACAAATTATACTCGAGCGAAGTTATATTTGCCTATAACAGCAAAAACTTACATTCACAATCTATACAAAATTATAATAAACAATAAATGATACTATGACTGAGCACTGTCCCTATGCCCTCTGGCAATCACTTCGAAAGCCTCTGAATAATTCTATAATATCCGTGAGGTCTGACTATAGAACTCGAGAGTTCAGCGCTTCCAAATGTTTTAGGATGGATGAACTATACAAAGAGGGGCAGGCGTTCAAGACGAAATGGGGACAGAGTATGGCCGAGTTTCATAATATCTGAGGTCTTCCGACTAATATAATTAATGAGGAACCGGAAGTAATTCAAAATGTACAACTTTCCAAAGTCAGCGATTCTGCAATCGAACAAACGAAAGAAAGGAAATTCGATTTCAGATGAGATTATATATACATTTATAATAATATTCCACTAATATCGATAAAAAATAAAAAATAAAAGATAAAATACAATAATAAAAACTTATCTTAATAAAGCGAACATACCTTATCAGCACTTAGTGCAATTTTTAAATTTTGTAAACCGATCGTTTGATTATCTTTTCGAATATTTTTCACATAATTACCTGTCCACTGCAAAACAAATGCATTAGAAAATTATCAACATTTCCTCAATAATGCGTCAACTAGATTATCTGCAATATTTCAAAACTTATGGAACTTATTGAGAAGAATTACGCTCGATCCATTTGACTGCATCGTTCCTTACACGTTAAATCTAACTATTCGAATTATTTTCCCTCTTCATATTCACTTGCTTAGTGAAAAAATTTCTCCACATTTATTGCTATTCTGCTATATTTCTTTACTTTTCCTTAGAGTGAATGAATTCTCTAAGTCCTACTGCTTTCCATACTTAACTGCTTCTTCTTCTCTCTATTTAACGATGGAATATCCCATCGACGATATATTCCCACTATATTATTTAATGTCATTACTCTATATGCTGATATTAAAGTATAAGAATAAAATATTATACACTCAAATCTGCCATCATAGCACAAATAGGTTGATTTTTCTCATGTTCTGATAAAATGTTTCCCCCACCAAAGATCGCTAATTTCATAGAATTCATCCAACGATCTTGCTTATTCATTAACGCTCAGGTAGACTTTATATAAAATATGTGATGAAGAGATGAATTAAAGATACTGGAAACGATCCTATATTCTCATATTCTCATATTATTGGCCTATTCCATGGAAAAATCACATTATTTATTCGTCAGTACTGCATAATTATCGCTTATAAAGTGATTCTCCTACTAAATTTTAGAGGAATTTTTGCTACTTAAAATAACTCGAAAAATTAAAAAAAAAACGAGAGAAATGGAACTGAGGAAAGCAGAATAAATTGCTCAAAGAATGAAAAGAAATTCCGATTATTGAATTAAAACATAAACTACTTCTTCAAACCTCCAAATACTAAATTCAAATCGATTGGACTTTCGTCACACTATGAAAATTTGCTCATATTGATATTGAAATCGATAAGTACTTCTATATTTCACACGAATTTCTTTTATTTCTTATTGCTACGAACATATTTCATGAAAAGTCTCCCTCCCACTATATTAAATATCACTACAAAAATCTATTAATGCTTATGAGGATAAACCTTCACGATAATTAAAAGAGAAAAATTAGAGGAGAAAATAGAATCATAAATATACTCACCTTAAGTATATCGGCGGTAACATATTCAATAACAGATAATATATATAGTGTAACTTTCTCATCGACCTTATAACCAAGATGTTCCTGAAAATCGGTTATATCTGCTAAACATTGACACGACCATGGAAAAGTAAAAAAGTCGTAGATTTTCGAACAATGAACTGCCCAGAAAAAGATAACCAAATAAATTTGCAACATCACCCTGTTGCTATATTTCTTCACTTCGGGAAAAAGCTCTCTGACAGTGCCAGTAAATATAACAATCACCGTTATAGCTGCATTTACGATAATTCAGCCTTACATATATCTGAGATGCAAGCTTACATATACAATGATCATATCTACACATTCGTTTCGATTACCTCGACTCATCCAATAATTTCCCATCCCATTCAATTAAGAAAACTTCGGGTGCTCTTTCCTCACATCCTTCATCCAGAAAACACCCAATAAAGGATGTCTTTTCTCACGTTCCCTTCTCTCCTCTCATCTTGTTTTTCCGATAAAGTTCACGCTTTCATTCCTCTCTCAGTAGGCTCTTTAGGTTCTTATTTTATAGTTTTAAAGAAGTTCGCTTCCCCTCACATCTCGTATCTGCTCTTTACGTCGTTCCTCAAACGAAACTTCTCTTAGACTCTTTTCCCTCCTGCACTTTCTCCAGGCCATCTTTCCCATACAAGATTTCCTCTTCAATTCTCCCTTCTCCTTCTACCTCCTTTTTCCAGTAAGGTTCGTTTCTTCATGCTCCTTTCACCCCTCCTGGTCCGCCACTCTCACTTCACCTTCTCCTTCCAACACAATTCCTCTTCTTTCTCAGCCGGTACCCTCTTTTCAGATTTTGCTCTAAAGACAGCTTCCTCATCATTCTTATTTGTCATCTGGTTCTCATCCTACTCCACCTACAAAATTTTAAGTAATTCGACCAAAACAATTACATACGTTGCTATACAGCGCTTGAACTTTTGAACGGAAATGATCGACGAATAACTCAAAGGAATGAATTAACTACAGACACGCATATGTCTACAATTCATTAATTAAAAAATACCTACCTCCCTTTTTCCCACAGAGGTAATTGGACCATTTTGAAATACGAGCCTTTTCCTAAATGGGAAATCGAACCACTTCAAAAAGTAGTAAATTAACCTTGATTTTAGGTTGAAGTGCATGAAGTAGAGCAGTAAGACTTTTCGCATTTGCGCTACGTTTGTCGTGAAGCTTCTTCGTTGTGAGATTATGTAATGCCTCGTTCGTTTCCTGATACTGAAAATTCTCCGATATTATTCATTTAAGTTAATCAATCCTTCTATGTCTCATTAAAGAAATTTGGTTTTTGAAAATGTTCATTTCCATATGGAACAATAGAAGAAGAGCTTAATAACTAAAAAGTGTGAAAAGGATGAGAGCACTAAGGAGGGAGTTGGAATGGGGAAGCGGAAAGGAGGATGGTGGAGGGGTGTTATTTAAGTCGGTCGGTAGAAATTAACGAGGAAAATAGGCTAAGAGGGAAAAATAAGTTGCTGTTTTTTTTCAGTGTCTTATCGACGCCCATATTTGGCAAGATTTGAGAATTCTATGTGATAAATATATATAGAATACTCTTAATATAGAAGACCAAACCATCTATTGTTACTTTTTTTACTCAATAGCAAATGAGAATTCTATAGAAATTAAGAGACTATCCTAAACACTCACAAATTCATATCGCTAAATAATCTATTAATGGGAAGATTGGCGTTATCTATGAATAAAATCCACATATTCGAGTATCACATGAATTAAACTATTGAACGAAAAAATCAATAGAAGAAAAGAATTGAAAAAGAGAATTTGAAAGATGAAACCTGCATAACCCAATGGCACATACTAGCTGGTAGCGATACTCGCATACAACGCTCCATATCCTCAATTTTCTGTGGACGTGATTGCAATATTTCAAAAAAAACTCGCATAAGTAATTCTTGAATATGCTGAATAGCCGCACGTTCTAATCCAATTCCAGGATGTACATTATTACACACCTGAATAGAAACCATATAAAGAACTGCTCAAATGCGAAGATACCATATATTCGTTGAATATACCTGAACGTTAGACATACACCTGAATGGAAATAAACGATAAGAATTGTTGAGCACAAATAAAATCTCAACTTAAAGCTTTTTAGAACTCTTTTTTCTCAGCTCCTTTTTCAATTTATCTCGATAATTATTGCTAGCAAACAAGAGTTATTTCAAGTATTTTTGATAGAAAGAAAAACAATAAAAATGCATACTTCTCGTCGAGAAATTCTCTCCGTTCATTTTGGATTAATTAAAGAAAAATCTCAGAAAATTTCCAATTTCATAATTAATATATAAAATTTATTTTAAGAAAATCATAATTGTACACTCAAAAATGAAATTGAAAGAACGAAAAATATTTGAATCGTTTCTCTTTGAATGAAAAAAAAAAACATTATTGGAAAATATTTAGCACTTAATTGCATTGATACAAGGAGCGCATGAGAGAGGTTAACACGATCTAGAGAATAAAGAATGAGCTTGAGGATAGGATGAAGAGAGTGAACGTGCAATACGATGAATGGGCAAAATTCACTTTCATATTATTCGCCGACTAAATTATACTTTTTAAATGAAACTATCCCACCTGATAGATACGATCAATGAAGAGATTCTGATTTCGCCATTGAAGTTGTCGTTGCGCGAAAAGTGCGCGTGATGCGCTAATATCCGATGGGCCCGCAACGTTCATACAAACGACGCTAAGAAGCGCCTTGCGATATCTCGCTGCGCAAAGACAACCAATCGACAAGTTTCTTAGTTTGTCCTAGGATAATATCCAACACACATCTATGTGTATATGATATAAGTTCTATACATTTTACCTGTCCAAAAAAAAAATGAAAATTATTTAATTATAATAAATAAGCGAATTAAAAATTCCGTCGAATTAAAAAACTTCATCTAATATTTTAGCAAATTTTATTGCTCAAATATAAGCGAATTATTGAGGTTTTCTACAATTAGTGGCTAATTATTGACTTGTAACATATCCGCCTATTATACATGCTATTTGCATTGTTAATTAAGTGACTATTACACGGTGAGCTGAGACAAATGAGGACGACAGCGAAAACGATGAGAACGGATATCATCGTATCTACCTACACGCTGCAGTGACCTCTCTCTCTCTCTCTCTCTGTCTTCATGTAATGTCCGGCATTACCTCACAATTTTTAGTGCTCAATGTCGACGTTAACCTCACTCCACTTAGTGATCACTATGCAAATTGAGTCTTCAATTATGAAATAATGCAGAGCGGAAATAGACCATAGGATGCATAGGATGCAAAAAAGTAATACTTTACTTTTTACGCTCGCAAATATAGCTTACAGAAGATAATATTGCATTTATTAGTGCAGCATCTATAGGTTGTTCCAAGTAATACTCGCTTTCTTACTCCATCAAGCAGAAGTCTCATAAGGTAGTGATATGTTTCTCAATTGTGGGATAAACGCTAAAGAAGATGACTATTTGGTTAATCGGGAATATTGACTTGATGAAGCGAAGTGCTCAAATCAGTGGAATAAAAAAAAGTGCATCAGTCATCTATCTGAAAGAAATGAACATATAGAAAAAAATGAATCCATTTGTTGTTGTAATCTACGAGATCCTAACTCGCTTCATCGGAATTATGGAACTAAGATTTCAGGATAAAATCCTGGATCGATAATAAAAGAAGAGAAAGGAAGAGAGAGAATATGATGAGGATAAGAGGAATCTCCTAAGTTTATTGCATCAACTTCATCGAATAATGTAAACATGAAGCAGTGCTCTATTCGACAGTTTTTAAAATATTCAATGAAACAATATAAGATGAATATTTAATGCGTACATTATTTCTTAAAATTATATCAGTTTTTATCGACTTTATAGAAGTTGGCGGAATTTTATTTTTTAGTTTTACTAGAAATTTGCTTGACGTTGTCCTTTAACTTAATAAAATCCAAAGAAGTTAAGCTATGGATATTTTACCTATTTATATAGCTCTCGATATATGTCACACCTATATAGATGCTATGTCACACCTATGTGCAGGTATAGATGCTATACATGCTATGTCACACCTATATGCCTATGATGCATACGGTATAGATGCTATGTCACACCTATGTGCAGGTATAGATGCATCATGCATACGTTTATCGTGCTACCGCCGCCTCATCGAAGACGTCGATCTGCCTTATTTAGTGAGATCTATCACTAACTTTTACTTTACTCAAAGAGAGACAAATTTTTCAAGACGCCTTTCTATCGAATAATTTGTTAATTATTTCAAAGCAACATGACGCTTCTTCGACTAATTTCACTTCGAATACTTCAAGGAACCGGTTTTTTCAATCAATTCTACGGGTTTCTTGCCCTCCATAGAGAATATTATAGCCGAATCAATAAAGATTGATGGATTTGTATTATACAAATAATTTTTCGCTATGAATAATAATAAAATAGATCGTTTTCTGTGGAGCGTTTGGGGAGAGGAGAGAGGAGACGGGGAATGGTGGCGATGACGGGGACCAAAAGAGGTAGGAGATCGTCTCAAGTAATTGTTTTTTTCGGCCTATTCTCTTCTTTTCGAATCGATAAGTGGAGAGTTCTATTTGCAATTTTTGTGTTTAAAGTGATGAAACGTTATCGCTGTCACAAAATGTCCCACCATTCAACTCAAACCAATCGATCTTTCCAATAATCATTTCTAAACTCAGCAAAGCGCATCATAGCAAAGAATATCTGTCTATCGATATCTCCGCCCGTCTAATAATTTCAATTCGTTCATCGCTAAACGTCAACTGAGGAAAACATCGAGTGTACAAAATAACAGTCGGATACATCGATAGCGGAAAAAACAGTTCCAATATGCGTCCGCTCTCTTCGAACAATAAACGCGGATTATCGATTATCAATACATCGATTATACTAATAAATGAAAATATAAAAAGCACAAATTGCGCCGATTACTTTTTTTTTTAAACATTTCGCTGAATTTTTTATTTATATTTCTTTTAATTCTATTCATAAAATGCAAATATAAAGCAAATTATGATAAACGTTTAAAGAGTTGAAAAAAGACAAAACACACAAAACTGGTTATATTCGCGATACGTATAGAAACGCACATACGAATAAAAATGTGAACACTGAATGCGCACTAGACAAGTTGGCATTTTGCCATCAACCAGCTGACTGACTCCACATTAGAGAAGATAAGAAAAGAGACAAGAGAAACAAATTATTACTTTCATTAAAATTGCCATTAAATTAAAGAAGATCCAATCGATAACGGCCTTTTTCGGCTTTTAGATATTTTAATTATATATATATACATATTATATATATATATATATATATATATATATATATATATATATATATATATATATATATATATATATATATATATATATATATATATATATATATATATATATATATATATATATATATATATATATATATATATATATAAGAAAATTTCGATGATTGTCTACTTAAACCGATCGAAAACAGATCAGAAAGCAAAACAAATATATCGACATATATCTCAATAGTAAAATATTCGCACTGAAGTGAAATTTGCAAAAAAAGAGCATAGAAAAGTCAAATATTACCGCAAGTAAAAGTTATTCTCAAAGTCATAGTGTACCGGCTGAGAGAAGACGTTACTATCGACCGATGTGACAGTAAACTTTTAATGACGCCTATCCTACTGAGCTTACTATTAACACTATAATGAATACTGACTGCTATCATTGTTACTGTTATTACTACTACTGTTATTTATTATTAGTTATTATTATTGCTTTCAAAGTATTTATATTATTTCGAATAATTAATAGAAATATACATATGAAAAATAAGTTAATTGAAAAACATAAACATATAAAATTCGAGTATAAAATATTCCTATAAAATTCACTCATAAATAGTAACAAAATAAAATCCCACATATCAAAAGATAAATAAACTACAAAAAAGAATTTCACAAACAACAACAACAATAATAATAATAGTAATAACAATAAGAGAATGCAAATATACGGAAGAGCGCTATCGAATTGTCGCATCATCACTAAAACGATCGCATGAAAAGTCAATAAAAACGATCAAAAATTCACGTTAAATGCACGTAAACGTTGAAGTCAATAGACAACGAAGCCATTTGAGAGACACCACTCAACTATAGAGAGATGTCTCTTTCTATTGTCGCCTTAACTTTGATAACAAACATCAAAGTATCGATGAATTTCTTATTTTAAAGATAATTTCTCATATATTCTCATATATAACTGAGGAATTAGTAGAAAATTCGGTAGTGCACAATTCAATTAATTTATCATTTTCTATGCGCATTCAAGGAAATAAATAAGAGAAATTATTCATTTCTTAATTATGAAGTTATCTTTTCTCTTAATTATTTAATTGAATAAATGAAATAATTTTATAAATATTACGATTTTAAAATATGTAAATAATTCATTGAATATTTCCAACGAAATCGATCACCGCACAATTTTTTTGTTTGCAATTTGTTTAACGTTAAGTCTAAAAAGTCTTCTCATATGGGAAATTTTTCCCTCATATTTACATAATATTTGAGAAATAAAATGAATGTATCGCTCAAAAAATGCTTCTCTACGAATAAAAGTCCTACTTAAATCTGTGGGAAACAAAATTTCATCCAGGTAGAGTAAATCCAATAAAGATTTATAAAGGTCAACTAACGTCTAGCTTGATGGTTACTCTTCATACACCGGTAAAACATCAGTGGTAACAAGCTAAGTGAATTAGTTAGCGCTACGCATATAAATAGTATTTCAACTAGCTGTTTAATTTACAAACAAGATAGGAGAAACGAATCCATGATGCAAAAGATGGAACCCCAATGGGTTTCTTATAGGAAGAATACGATAGCTTCTTGAAATGCAGAAAAAGCGTCAGCTCCACAACGATCAACACTAACGATCCACTGACTAAATCGATTTTCCAATAAATTAAATGAGAAAATAACTATTTTAGATTTTGGAAACAAAAATTCCATTGAGAAGTTTGTTTGAAGAAAATATCTTTAATGATGAAAAGAAAGAAGTTTAAAGCCTAACTCTGAGATGAGCTAATAATTATTCGAAGAATTCCAAAGTTATCTGCTTAGAATCGAGAAAATAGAAAAATTAAAAACGAAAAGTTGAGAAAACACATCGAATATATGGGATGAGCTGAAGGCGTCACTTTCGCTCACCAACATCTCTCTAGGAAATGTATTGTTGCGCACAGCCGCGCATATAACAGTTGTTAACGCTAGCTAAGTTAGCTTTCTCCCGCTTATTTCAACACTTTTGCAGCTTTATATTGATTGCCCGTAGAGAAAATATACAGCAGAATATTCTCTACCTGAGCATTCGCATTTATGAAGTTAAATATTCGACACTTTGCAGCAGCATATATGGGAAAGTTCGCTAACAATTATAGACCTTTCAGATATCAATTAACCTAATAAACCACTTCATATCCCCAATAATCCTTGACCATACGATTAAATAGTGAGACTGCAAAGTTTAGTTATCTTCTTAGGCAAGACGAATATATACTTCAGGATACTCTCCCTATAACTCTTTAGTTCCTTCACCTTCCACTCCAACGAAGGATGATTTTGAACAGCGATTTTTCTTCCCATATTTCCTCCAACTGAATACTCCCACCTATATCTCATAAATCCCGAGTCCTAGGCTTTTGCATCTTTGAAGACGTGAACATCCATCCGATGAGGAAATAGCATTATCGCTCGAACACATATTGTTTCATCAAAGATCCATTTCATGGGACAAATATTACTGCACCACTGCTATCTTCTAAAAAAAAAGTTTCAACTATTATTCGCAAAATTCCATATAACATACTTTCTATATTAGATTAGCGTTTATTTTATTTT
This sequence comes from Parascaris univalens, assembly GCA_037576465.1. Taxonomy (NCBI): domain Eukaryota; kingdom Metazoa; phylum Nematoda; class Chromadorea; order Rhabditida; family Ascarididae; genus Parascaris; species Parascaris univalens. The sequence continues at coordinate 179,329,911 of CM075173.1, read as the reverse complement.
ATAAAACGCCTTTGCTAATATATATTTTATACTATATTGTGATCTCTTTGATCGCACCTTGACTGATTTACGAAGGTAGACAGTTTATGGGATGTTGTTAATATGAGTGAACGTACGTGACAGTCATAAGAATATAACACTTTCAAGCATCATCTAAGGTAATTATCCAAACCATGCCTGACAACTGTGTACATTAGAACGATGCGGCTTGGAACAATGGCAACATACTTGAAAACACCTAATTCAGAACGCTTCGTAATTCTAATGAATCGCTGCAGTAAACATACTATTCCCTTTAAGCTATCAATTTCTTCATCCCATTAGATTTAAATGCTTGCAGAATATGGTGGAAGATGAACATTTCTTTTATTCAATGAAAACAAAAATCGGATAATCGAAATGTTATAAAAATATTTTCCGACGAAGCTCAAATGAAGTAACAATGTAATCGAAAAAAACAATTTTATTTACTACAATAACAAGAATATAGTAAGATAGTATGGTTTGGATCTGTGTGAGTCGTCTCAAGGCGCTCTTCCTATTATATATATAATATATTAAGTATATATATTTATATAAAGTATATATATAAAGTATGTATAAATATATATATATATATATATATATATATATATATATATATATATATATATAAACGAAGTTGAAAACAATGAATATGATGGTCTGAATTATGCTGCACTTAAATGATATATCTCTATGAACGAGGATGATTTGTTAACACTTTAATGACTGTACTATGAATTTTACCGAGTCTTGCGCTAAACTCAACACTACAAGCTTCTCCTCAATATGTGCCATAAAATTTTATGCCTACACTATAAAATGTTGAGAATTATTAAGGGGTCCTACTTGATCATTACCTCCTCTCAATTATTTGGCGTCTATAGCGAACTTGGAAAGCATAATTCCTGTCATATGTAAAACAGTTTTCGACCACAATATTCCCATTCAAACCACACTGCATTAAAATTAAGGGAAACTGTATTCTTTGCTGTTGAATGGAGTCTCCATGAACGGATAGCATCAGCACAAGCTGATAGGCTTTTTTAGTTCATCAAACAATTTTGCAACGCACCATCTGAGCGATAAAATTATTCATGGTCACAAATCAAAAGGTTACGTCTACCCACCGCTTCCTATTATATATGATTTCGTTGAATCTAATTATATTGAAAAAAGTTAACCTGAGATTATATGAAGTAAGCGGAAAGTCGCATGGAAAAAGTGCTATAAAAATTAGACTACAAACTGGATATGAACATTTTCCTACCTATTCGCAGTTAATTTATATTTTCTTTGAGCATTTTCGCTATACTTCTTATAGCACCACGTTATCTTTTCTACAGTTCAACGTGAATGATCTTATTGAGATGAACAATTTCAACTATAAATTTCATAGACCCTATCCATCGGAATGAACTAAGAATATCGCGAAAAAAAAAACATGACAGCAATAAAATTAAAGAACCATCATTCCAATAAATAACAAATTTCTCCATCGAATATTTTCCAAGTTATTGACTGTCACTGTCGATGAACTAACTGTAATTGTGGATGATCCACTGATCCAATCTCCAGTCGATTCCAAGAAATCTTAATTTTTATTTAGGAGTATGACTATCGAAAAATATTTCAAACTATATACGAGACCAAAAACAGTATGGGAAGAAAATCTATCAATAACTGTAAAATATCTTCAAATTAACGAACGGCTATGAGAATTATAAACTAATTTTCCAATGCTTTAATCATATTCAGTACAAAAAAAAGAAAGAAACGTTGAAATATTGTTGAATCGAATAATTAAAAGATAATCTTTTAATTCAATGGATTAAATTATATAAACGAATATATTTATTCATATGAATAATTACGAGTGTTTCGATACTAAAACTGATAAAAAACATTTATCGTCAACTCTTTATTTCGATTTGGAAATCTAAAAAAGCCGAATAGGTGAGAAAAACGATCTGAGATTAAATCCTCATCCTCTGGCAACTACCTCTTTTCGATGGTACCCTTCATCTCCCATTCCCGTTCCTATCGACTTTATTTTCTATCAATCATCCTATAACATACATCGTATGCATTATATGAAAATGTGCAATTATCACATAAAAATATCTAATAATAACACAATAACACATAACAGTGGAGATACAACTCAGTAATTACAGATCTGAGAAAAAATATGTTCATCTAACATAATAAAATATAACAAAACTAACTATTATACTTCTTCCTTCCTCCACTGAATGACAATACTTTATGCATAAGATGAATCGACTCATAGCATTTCTGCTCTTCTTTATCAGAGCTTAATTTCCGTAGAAGACATTCAATAAATTTTAGTGCGCAAAACACTTGATTAATGCTAATGTTTTGATGGCATATGGCATCACGCGTACAACACTCGTTAAATTCCTCTGAAAACATAATAGGTAGACGACTGCCATGTATACATTTTATTTATATATATATATATATATATATATATATATATATATATATATATATATATATATACTTCTAGGCGAGAAAGCCAAAAAAAACACATAGTTGTCTAGAAAGCGGTATTATGCAAATTACTAGTGCCGAAACTTAGAAGCAAACCACGATATGATGAACCATTCAGGCGGTATTTATAAAAGGACTGAATTAATATCGCCCATAAATAATCAGATTCACTTAAATTAATGTCGTCTAGCTTAAAATTGCTTTCCACAAGAGCAAGAACTATGAAAAGTTTCTGCTGTTAAGCGAAAGGAATGATAAACTCATATAGATACTTTCTCTTAGGAATATCTTCGGAACGATCCCTTCATGTTTTTGTTGCTTTTAATCAATAATCTTTTTAAAATCAATTTCAGGAACAATAAATTCATTTTCAAAAAAACATACATAAATAGAAGAAAATAGAAATCGTTCCATGATAAACAATATCAAAGAGAATAATGAAATATTAAAATAGGTTCCTTCTTGTAAAATAAATTATTAATTGGAAAGAAACTGAACACCCGAATATGAAAGTACAATCATATAATTTTACCGACCTTTATATATGGGACAATCCTCGAATATTTCTGTATATATATGCTTCGGTAGTATATCTTCAACAATACAGATATGTTTCGACGGTTTTGTTGAATCGGCGAACGTAGTTGTCATATTCACCGTGAATTCCTTCTTTATTGTGGTTTCCATCTTTCCACTTTTTAGCTTATCTTCTGAGGTCGTCGACTTTAAACTCGATTCGGTTAGCTCTGCATTGAGATGTTTCGTTGAATCATTCGAATTATACTCAATAATATCTATAAATAAATTGATAAACAAAGTTCTATTTCGAATACTTTTATTATTATAACTAATATTTTTTAAAGGATATTAACGTAATTGACATATAAATCTCTTACACTGTTTATATACTGAAGGATCATATGTTTTACTTGACGCCTATTTATTGTTTCGTCATTTGTCACATCATTTACTGAGTAGTAAACCTAAAGCAATATAACTATGAGAAGTATAGAATATACCAACTTCATGTAATTTTTCTTCATCGAACTGACTGATAATGAATTCTAAACATATACAACTACTACCAGCGTTCACGAACATACGACATTCATCGATTCGATGCATATTCGATCATCAATTGGATATTCATCGATCGATTGGACACTCGTCGATCGATTGGATATTCACTGATCGACCGAATATACACTGATCGACAGAAGCCTTGAAATTGCTGCCGTGAATGGCATGTTAAGTGATAAAGCCGCAAATTCAATTTACCATTAACCATAACAACATAATGTTCTCTTCATATGATGATGGACCGTACTGTATAAAACAATTCGCTGCTGAAACATTACTCACCTACAAGAACCGATAAATTTTCATTTTTTGTGTGCAGCATACACAAAATAATATCACCAGAGAGGAATCAAATCAGAATAAATCGTCCCCAACGAGATGGAATGTACGATAATGAATAATGCGTGAACGATGGGGATGAGAAGGCAACATGGAATGGAATGCAATCAATTAATGGCGAACCATTACAAATTAGTAAAATGAAAATTTTCTAAATAAAATTAAAGAACTATATCATTTTCACTGTACTCTTAAGTATTATATTGGTCTTATAGGACACAATTTATAACTATAAATCCTCTATCGTATATCATCTATCCATATACGACCGATCAATTGCCCATTCTTTGATCATAAAAAAATATATACTCGAAGACTAAAGGATTTCGAATTTTACAATCACTGGGAAATCATAAAGGACTGATATATTCAAGTTCTAGAAAATATGACGATATTATTTGCTGAAATAAAATTCTGATGGTGACCTTTGTTCGAAAGAAGTTATGACTATAGGATAAGAGGATAGGGTAGAGTTCTACGAAATGGAAGGGTCAGGGGTAGCAATGAAAAGCGAGAAATGATTCAAATTCTTCTCATTCCTTTTTTTAATATGTTCTTTTTATTGCACATTTACTACTTATGAGTTTCCCTTAAACTGTCCGCAACAAAAGATTCTTTTTGAACTTCTTGAGGAAATTTAAATCCCTTTAGAAAAATTTACAACAATACTGATTTTCCGTTTGATGAGAGTCACCGCTTAACTCTATCATTTTTATTTCTTCAACTGTTTACTTCTCTATGTTCTATATCAGTAATGCGAAGTGGGAAATATATAGAGAATACTTACGTGGCTTTCCGACAGCTTCTTCATAGCTACTACTGCCAAACATTTGGACAGCCATACATGCGGCAAACGCTTTCATTTGGCAGTCAGATATTTGCTTTGCCTGTCGTAAATTAAAATTTATATATATATATATATATATATATATATATATATATATATATATATATATATAAATGGAACCCCACTTCCCTCCACTTGAAGAATTCTTCAGTACAAATATCTTTTTTCATTAGTTCCATCCTCCTTCACCGGAAAACGGTTGGAATATCGTGCGACTCTCAAGGGATATTACATAGCTAAATTTCTCAGTTGCCTCAACAAATCTCTAAAAATTCGGTGAAATTCACAGCTTTCTGTGATGGATATAACCTAATTTGACATGACCTGATCAAAAGTATTTCATTATCTCAAAGATGGAACATTTATTGTTGCTGGCACTGTTTAAAAAAGTTAACGTCAACGATTAAGAAGTGAGACATACCTTGCTTGCAGCAATGTTCATGCACTCACAGAATTGATCGTCGCAGTTGCCCTTGCCCAATTGATCCGCATAGCATGTGTCATGAACAATACAACATTCGTTGAACATATCTGCAGTTTCTTCCGTCGAAACCTAATTATTTCGAATGAATGCTCTCTAGATTTTCTAGATTACAGGCAATTTTATATCGTACAGTTATAAGTGAACAAGTAGAGGCATGAACATCCCATTATCATGCATCTTATATAGGCATTTACTGGCTATCCTATATTTTACAAACCTCTTTTTGAATTACAAGAATCAAACAGATAAGTTGCTAGGCGGATTTCCTCCTCAATATCATCTCTTACCAATTCGCTTTTTTAAATCTTAAGGCATAAAAATTATGGCACCACTTATTGGAGCAACGATTACAACCACTAATAACATTGTCCTCAGATCATAAAGTGTAGAATGTTATCGAAAAGAACATCAAATATCACTACTTGCCGGTTAAATAAATGAAATTTAAACACTCAAAAAGAAAGATTTATCTTTTAAGTTTTTTAAGCACAAATAATCAGTGAATATTAGATTATTTCATCGTCCAATTCGTTATGAATTAAACAATTCACATCCACATAATTCTATTCAATAAATATTCGTTGAATTTACCCATAACATCGGGACAGTCTTCTTCTGCGCTATTATATGCCATTTCTCTTGTTTTATTATCGGTTCCACATTGCCACTGCTCTAATGAGACTAAACTATGGATTTTACCCACACTGAACAAGAGTTGCCCAACAACGACGAACCATCGTTGCTGCAAAGGAAATAGTTAACCTTTTGGGATCCAGTTCATTGAAAATTTACTGGGAGTTTGACGATTCCTTAAAATAGTCTCAGAAATTTTCGTCTTTATCTCTATTTTTCTAAAGTTCGCTATTCTCCATTTATCTCGAATTAATTCTTCAATAAAATGACTTTTTCCATTTAAATCTGAAAATTACGTAAATAATTTCTATCAAAATTCAATTTGATTAGTGCTGAAGCCGAGAACACTCAATAATATTTCTTATAATAATAAATGAACATTACTGAGAAATTCTTTGAAAAACAAATCGTTTGCTCTTATTCGAGTGATCGGCAAGAAATCAGCTACTTCTAATTGATCCTTCTATTTATTGTTTTGTTTTTTTTTATTCTTTAAGCGTCTAATTCATTTATCGACCAAATTTGCTCATTTAATTAGTTTAATTTCCATATTTCCTCCTCTTTCTACCAATATCAATGAACCTTATAAAATAATCCAGAAATTTAATTTCAAAACATCAGTAAAAATAAATTATATAAACTATTACTAATGAGGATCGATGAGGTTTCAGAGATAAAAATAAATGAACAATGAGATTTCATTTTAACTTAGTGAACATATAAACAAAATCAACATAATAAGCCAAATGTATTTCTAATCTAAGCAAATAAAAACCACTAGAATCGGCCACTCATTACAGAGTGAAAAAAGCATCAAATATGTAAATTAAACTAATTAAGGATGGCAAATTTCGATGATAAAAATCAAATCAATACATTAATTTATTATATATTTTACATAATTGTAATTTCCACACTCAATTATTATACTATGGGAAATAAAAATTCTTTCTTTTTTATTTCATTGAACGTATTTCTGCGTTTTTCGCACCTTTCACGAATAGTCATGAACCAATGAATTCAGAATCACCCAAGTGAAATCCTGGATGAACCAATGCAGAATCACCCAAGTGAAATCCTGGATGAACCAATGAATTCAGAATCATCCAAGTGAAATCCTGGATGAAGCAATGAGTTTTGAATCACCCAAGTGAAATCCTGGATGAACCAATGAGTTTTGAATCACCCAAGTGAAATCTTGGATGAACCAATGAATTCAGAATCACCCAAGTAAAATCCTGGATGAACCAATGAATTCAGAATCACCCAAGTGAAATCCTGGATGAACCAATGAATTCAGAATCACCCAAGTGAAATCCTGGATGAACCAATGAACTTTGAATCACCCAAGTGAAATCCTGGATGAGACGACCGTCTACTAATTGACGCAATATTCATCAACTACATATCACGGAAAAAGTCTTCGATATATTTAAGTGATCATAATCATCAAAAGAGAGAAAAACAATAAAAATTTAACTTAAAAACTGAGATATTTTTTTCTTTTATAATTGCAAATATAAAGAAACTTGGGATTTTATACAAATTTGTTAGATCATTGATGAATGATAAAGAATGATTTAATAATGTCATATTCGATAAATATTTTGCTTGTTTAATCGATAATAATAACAAATAATGATTATAAACGTTAGAAAAAATGAAATAAAAATATGAGCATTTTATGTCTGAACTAAAAAAATTTATGATAACAAAACGAAATCTGTAGGGCGGGTGGAGGGGAGAGGGGGAAAGGGTAATATCTGAGCTAAGCCCCTCCCTTTTTACATTCAGTTCTCTCTCCCTGATTCTCCCCCCAGTTATTTTTTTCTACAGTTGCGAAGAATACTGGTTGATTTATGGCGTCAGCAGTTAGCAGAAGCGTGATCGCTATTGACATGGAAAAAGCAATATGATAAAGGTGAGAAAGAGAATGACAAATATGGCTACGTAAACGAAGAGAAAATAGAAAGAAAGAAAGACGAGAGCAAACAAATAGCACTAAAATCTAAAGGAATGTTCATAAAGCTATATATTCATAAATGAGTTCAATAATCGTATATTGATTGATCAGATTGATTAAAACATCGTTTTCATATCGAAACGTTTCACGTTCTCAACAATCTCAACAACAGCTTCCGGATTTGTAAAATTGTATATTACGTTAAAACAGCAGGAATTCGACCGGAAATAAAAGCATTTTATGAAATGATCCGTCGAGAGAGGGGGAAAAGAAAAATAGCTCACTAAAGCGGATTATTTCTTAACGTTCGTTTAAAAGAAGCTGAGAAACAAGGATGAAATCCTCTAAATGAGCGTGCTTACATGGCTGACTGATGAGAGCCGAAGCAGATTGCGCTTTTTTTTTGGAATGTTTTTGATAAAACGATGAAAATGTGACGATAATCATCTAAGCGTTTAATTTAGAGATCTAAAAAAATCGTCTAAATATGCGTAAAACGTTCGGATTTCTTAGCGGCAATTTGTAGACGATGTAAATTCCACTAAATAAAACTATCAAATCTTTCAATTGTACAATTCATGAATTATATTTTTCATATTAAATAAATTGAAAAAATTTTACTATGAGAAAATTGTTCTTTGCAACATTTAATGCTTACTAAAATGTGCCAAATATTGAAATAAATCTATATAAAAGACATTTTTATCGATTGCATATGATGGATTGGAGGAAAGATACAAATTCATGCGATTAATGAACATAGCGGGGAAATAATTGGCTTATAGGTGATCAAATATATAGCCTATATCACTTTTAACTATGCCTTGAATGCCTATATAAAATCTAAGCAAAACAATGGTTATCATACTCATCGTTGATTAAACGCTACAACGTTTCACTCTCTTTCCCTCCTCCCATCGCCTCCCACCATTTCTTTAGCCCCCTTCTTCATTAATCATAAAAGTGTTCTTTAGCCACCTTTACCTGAATCATTCGATGCAAATTGCTATTCGCACCACGACGCTTCCGTCCACAAGAGACAACCACTCACCACCGCTCGCAACGAGCCCACTGCAATTAACTAAAAAGTCTCATCGATGAAACAGCTTTCTAATATTACTTAAATGAGGGTTAATAAAATTATGAATTAATCAATCGATTTATAGTTACTCGCCAGAATTTTGCATCGACACTAGTCTATATTTCCAAAAGGCAGTGATAGGATTGACCCGACATACAAACACCGACCGCTCACGCAAACGACTAAACATTACAATGGCCAAAAATTTATTTATGATCCTAAATTGAAGTGGTGACCGATGACGTCATTAGGCGAGAAATTAACAGCATATGTCGGCGCTAATAACTCACGAAGAAGGTGAGGAGGTGGAACAAATGCGGGTTACCATGAGGTGATATTTAAATATGGCGGCCAAACTGAGGCGTCACAGTTTGTTCGTTACAGTTGAAATTTGAGAATAGACGTAGACGCCGATACAGACGCAGACGCAGACACAGACGCAGATACGGACACCAGCACCGACACGGGTACGGGCAGGCGCAAACACAGTCACACAGATATGAGACATCGCGGTGACGTGCCCATAGCAAAAGAACGAAGTGAAAAAGGTACTTTTCAACAATAGAGTAATATTTTTACTTCATTAAATACAACTAAAATTGAAATATATTAATATCAAAGATCCGTCGACTAATTAACGCGTTTATGAGTCGGTCTATTTTATATCGATCCATTTTATCTTTACATACTTTAATTATCTCTAATATAGCCGTAAATGAGAGGAATCTTTTATATTCAGTAGGTGAATATATTCTATATTAAGTTATTTAGTGAAGAAATTATCTATAAAAGAAATTCATATTTTATAGAATCGATATTCGTAATTAATAGAAGAGAAATTTTAATTAGTGGGGATAATTAGTTCAGAAAATTTCATTTTCCACAGCAAAGAATTGGAATTTCGAAGATTTCCTTTAATCTACAATAGAAACAAATCCCATTCTTGAGTAGTTCTAGCAGCAGCTCGAGCTCATCCCATTCTAGCAGCTCGAGAATTAATTTATTTCTGTTTTTGTTTCAATGAATATGGAAATATCATGATGTCTCTCCTTCATCCTTCATATCTTCTCTCCCATCACATTCCTTAGAATCGCTCCTTTCCGACATATCATACTCCCCCATGTCATTCCTCAGAACCGCTCTTCCCAGCATGTCATAGTCTCCCTCTTCATGTTCGATATTTGATGCCCTGCATTACATCTGTACAAATATCACTTAATAACTATTGTTTTATTATTCATTTGCTTGTAATCGACAAAGAGCATTCATCACGAGTAAATCGTTTCCATTTCCGTTGAGGTGAACGAAGCTGTAAGGTAGCGTGAAGTTTAAGCCACAAACGGATAATAATAGGTGGAAAAACATATAGAAGAAAGATAATACATTTTTCGAGAATTGCTGCAATCACCGATTGAAGGGCAAAGATCGCTAAGTATCGTCGAAACTGTGTCGTGCTTTCAGATAGTCTCCCATCTCATCGTAGTGGTGATTAACACAATAACGCTCTTAACTATGAAAAGAAGAACGAAGTTCCCATTGAATTGAATATAGCGAAATATATAGAATAGTTTTTTATTTATTCTTTAAAGTGTATTTCGTTTCCGTCAAACGAAAACCTCCGTATCGCTCATCCATGGTATCGAAATTCTATAGGCGAACGCTCGAACGGTCTCTTTGCGATGATTTTGTGGTCGCATTGTAAAGATAATACTATCGGTGGTGATACTTCCTGAAAATATATTCCCCAAAAACGAGGTATCGTTAATATTTCATTGATTTCCATACCAATTTGTAGAAAGAATGCTTTAATTTACACATATTTAGATAATAAGCAATCAATTTACTCGAGAAAAGTCGCCCAGATCGAGGGGAAATTCATCTGGGAAAATTTCCATTTGCTTCCGTGGTTATTAAAAAAAATTATTGTTTTCGCTATTATTTCAAGTTATATGATTAATAAGCGTTTATTTAAGAGTTGATATTATCGTCTCGGTAATTTACAACCTCTTCGCCTCTCTAAATACAACATATTCTTTGAAGAATTCTTTCCGTTGTTTAGCACAATTCCTATACATCTCTCATATTTACATTAAATCTCTTTCTATATGGTTTATCTCTTCTTCTTTTTTTTCTCGAGATCATAAGTATCCGTTGTGGATTCGAATTGATCTATCAAACAAAAAAAATTACTAACCATATTTTGTTTTGGTGATCGGTGATCGATGAATCGACGAGTATCGGCGAAAATTTGAATTCGGCCAATTGTTAAGCATTGAATATAGATTTATAATCGATAGTATTATCATCATTAGATTAATCCATACAAATATAAGTTGAAATAATTTTATCACAATGGTGCAATCCTCTTCACATAGATCTTTCGAGAGAAGAAAATCCTCAAATTCAAATTCTTTTCTCATTTTTTACTGAAAGAATTCTTCAGCAATTTATCAACTGATATGATAAGAATTATATCAATATATATAAAATAATATTATTAATAGTAGAGGTAATGGATTAATTGCTTTCAAGCAGTTTCCATATGATGCACGAATGGTTTAGAGGGTCGTCGAGCTGAAGAGATTTGACCGGTCCTCCTAATGACACCATCAAAGCCAACAGAAGTGGCCTATAGCTTATATAGGATTTTCAGTCATTCTAAATGTCATCTAAAGTACTACCAGCAAAATATCATCCTCCCACCCTCCTCCCTCCACCTCAACAAACAAAACTCTCTCAATAGAGAATATTAAAATGATTTAAAAAAATATCTAAGCAGTTGATTTCATGATATACTTGGTAATTTCAGATATGTAAGTTATTAATGAAATTCAATAAATACTATATTTAATAAATACTATTTGTTGAGATATGGCGAATTTGCATGCAGAAGTATTCTTTAGAGGAAAATTCATAGAAAAATGGAGTCGATAGATGAATAAACCCCTCGAAATAGGTGAATTGCTTCATGTTAATCGCCACCAACTCAACAATGGATCAGTTATAATTGCCTCCGGCAATAAGATTTCCAATGTGTTCATTCATTTTTTAATCACTGAGATAAGTTTAATGCTTTCTTCAGCGCAATGATGATAATGCTCAACTATAATCGATGTTAATTAATGAGAAGATTCTTTGAAGTTCAATAAAATGGCAAAAATCACTAAACATCCGTCGATATAATCAATGATCGAATGATATTTAAAAGAAAATTTAAAATTATTCTCACCTCAATATTCGCCTCCATTTGTGAACCATAAACAATTGCACATGATAGCGATATAGCACCACTTAAACTATCACTTATACAATTATTTAAACAATTAATTAATCAATTAATTAATTAAAAATTCAGGAAAAAATGAGGTAATGATACTAATAAACGCCATCAAAATATAGAGAATAAATCTGGAAATTAACATCTCCTTAAAATTATGAACGAATTTCAAATTTCAGAGGGATCTTTTCAGATATCAGCAAGAAGAGTTGATCTAGTAAATTTTACAAAGTATATACAGGTCTATGAGTCTTTGAGACTTCTTTGGTAAAATCCGCTTAAGTTGAAAAAAGAATTACCATTTTACTTTAGCTATTACATTTTATTGGTAATACTTCAATTCCCCGTCAAACTATTTTTTTAGAGTTCAGTAGAATTTAATTTGAAGTATTTCATATAATTTCAACCGCTAATCTCAAAATTTCAGAATATGAAAAATAAAATATTATAGAGAATAATTCGAATATACAATCAAAGAAAATTACTTATTTACTTAAAAATGAAAATAAAGAAAGCAAAATCACTTACAGAATTAACGAAATTGTTGAGAATATAAATAAAAGAAGATGAAAAATTGGGAATTTCTTTTTTCCCCACATAAAATTATTCGATTCGAAAAGATTTCTTAGTGATTTGAAAGAAAAAAAAAACGATAATCGAATAGCCGAAGAAATTGTGGTAAGCCAATATATTTATGATTTGATTCTTGATTATATGCACATTGCGATGCTATGTAACCGATATATGCAACCGTCGTCTCTTCCTATCAGATCAACGTATCGCTTACATATTTCTATAGTCTTCGAACAAATTCTTCACCTATTCGTCATATTATAGAATTTATTGCTCATCTTATACCTATAACTATGTTAGATTGATCCACCGAAGCATCGATACCTGTCGTCTTATTCAAAATATTTTAATTTTTCAAACAGAAACATCCTCAGAACCACTATCATATTTAGTGAAATCAATGATAATCACATTGAATGTTACGATGATTCGAATGAATAGAAGAAACAAACCTATTTGCTCTCATATAAGCTCAATCGTGTGCAAATCTTCCCTTTACAAAGATTTAAATTTATTTAATTTCCTAAGTATTAAAACTTCAACGTTTAAGATCTGAAAAAGAAAAGAATTCTCAAGCGATGAAACCAAAATAAACTTCTCAAAGGCCTAATAAATATGAATTCCCCTCTCCCCAATCACCACCCCTCCTACCTCAAATAAATCCATCTATTCAGGTACTAAGCCAAAGATAAACACACCAAAAAAGTAATGCATTTATTCATCATATAAGAAGAAGCAACACAAAGAAATATATAAATATAACAAATTCCACTCGCAAAAACAATTACTCATAGTCGCAATTGTATTCAGCGATATCCCAATTGCCCGTTATGAACTGCAAATAAATTTTCCTGTGAAATTAAGCGATATTTACTCACTTAATTTGCAAATTTTCCTCCTAGTTACAATAATAATAACGACGGCGTCTATTTAATGGTTTAAAATTAAAATCGTCAGTGCTAACAAAGAGTGAAATACATTCCTTAATGTCGACGACACACTTCCAATCGGACTAAGAGCTCAATTCTCTACGAAATAACACTAAGAATTCCGTTTATGATGGAACCGATCTTAAAACATTTAACGGAAAAACCATTTAATTGATTAACGAATGGAAATAGAATTCAATGAGAATTTTCTCAATACTTTAAACCTTAAAAATTAATTTTTCACCATCAACCTATCACGCAGAACTTCACGGATACAAACAAGAACTTTTAAAATCATCAAAGGACAGGTCTTCGGCTGAAAAAAGAGTAAGCAGCATATTGCTGATATATGAGGATCTTTACTCGGTTGGCTATTTCCGGCTATCAGGTGACAGCTCTTAAAGTCGATTTGATAATTAACAAATTTTCTAAAATAACACATTCAACATCTTTAAAAGATGAAACATCGCTGCTCCTTATCTCAATATCGTAAAGGCCATCGCGAATACATATAAACAGCTTCGCCAAGTACTTCAAGGAATGTAAGGCCATGAGATTGCTCAGAAGGAACAAGATGTAAGTCGGGAAAACCAACATGAAAAGTTCCGCCTTCCTATATCAACAATATCTGGACGATTGAGCACTCAACTATCATTAGCGGAAAATTAACGCCAACCAGCAAAATGAAAAGAAGAAACCTCAGGTTTGCCAAGTGTGACTCCATCCTTGTCGACGGTCGAAATTTCGAACTCGTTGTCAGCAACACAGTCGTGATAGACCGTCAATTCCAGGCATTTACGCAGTAATGCTTTCGCCTGAAACAATTAATAACACTCATAATTTGTCATTACTGTCACCCATTGCAATAAAAGCTCCTATTTAATTTCATAGTTCTCAAGGACAACAAAGGAGTTGAATATCGATCTATATAACAAATGAACCCTATAATGGCAAAATTCTCGTACGTCCCACGTTAAATAAATTGAGAATAGATTCATTCTATGGACGTTTAAGAAATAGCGATATTATACTCTGTAAATACATGTCATGAAAGGATCTGCATATTCTCGAAGATTCCAAAGAAAATATTATAGCAATAAGACCAAATCCTCTGAAAATGGTACTTTCTCAATAGGAAATCCTGAAAATTGGTTATATCATATGCAAAAATAATTTAAGGTGTGCGAAATTAAATACGAATGAAGCGCTTAATGAAGAAATTTTGATAGCTGAGAAATTCACTTATGATTTCATATACGGAATATAAAATTCCATTCCTCCGTCTCACGTTAGCTGTTAATTCCGATTACTGCAAACTCTCCTATATCTGACGAAATGTCCCAATATATAAAGAATACCTCGTCTTTGTTTAGACGACCACTCACTTTGCGGAATTCCGTTTCGACCGCTTGATTCAATAACATCGCACCCATTCCTGTCGCTACACTTTGTGCGCGATACGCAACACCTCTAAACGATATTTGCCCTTTCCGATATGATAAATATATGAAAATATAATAATCGAATTCATTGGAAATATTTCAATAGATGGGAATTCTATGCATAAACTTCTTCAGAATTATCTAAATCATCAACTCTGTCCGCTTCTCATTCTTTCGATCCTCGAAAACTAAAATTAAAAAGAAAATTCAACACAATGGAAATGCGAACCGTTGTGTGATAACACCGATAAACGGTTTCATTTCATCGTTTTCTCTCTGCAAACCACCGACAATGAGCGTATTCCAAATCGGGTTCATTCGCGTTCGACGATAATATAATAGAGAGGTGAGATAGGCGTGTAGCATTCGAGGACTGAGATCCGCATTCTCATCATATGCACGTAGCATACATCTCTTTAATATACATTAATCTATTTGAATATAATAATTAATTATCTAATCTACTTGAATTTATTACTGAATCTGATGATGGATTAATTTTGATATTTCAGAGAAAATAGTGAAAAAAATTCTGCTAATAGTATTGCATTATTAGAACAATAGACTACGAAATAATGAAGTTGCAAGGAGCGAAAAAGTTACTTAACTTCAAAGACCTTAGAGAACGGAAGTCCCCGAATTCTACATATGTGAGAGGTTAAGATTCGTGAACTTCAGACATTTGATAGGACAAAAATTCCGGAACTTCGGATTGCTGATCCATTCGATATCGACAAAAACATCGCTGTGAACTTCTATTCATTCCACTCAACAAATACTTATACTGCGAGAGAAAGTGCTTCTAGACAAGTGGTAACGGCATGTGGTGCAGCTGTGTGATAGTTCATCGTTAACTGCACAATCTATAAATCAGCATGAAACGAACAACAATATCGAACCTGTCGTTCGATAACATTCTGAAGCCATTGAAAATCGGCATGATCACCACCGAATGCGACAATGACGTTGTCGTTGACACGATATTGACGTGAAACGTGCTTATAACGTGCCATTTTACCATAGGAAACAACGCGATCGGTCATTATCGCTACACCACTTTCGAATGCGATCGCGATCACCGATGTACCCGTACATGTTGGATTCCTTGAAATCTCATCGATTAAAACGAATCAATGAAAAGATTTCCACTATTCGGCATATTAGAATATAGGAATGATTTATTTAAGAAGTGCTAAGCAAATATATTGGGAACTTTGAAGTGTTTTTTTTGTTTAATATTCCAGATCCTTCATTATTTCCCCCTCGGAAAGTGATTTGTGATGATTTCGACTATTTCGAGGGTACTTCCATACACTGAAATGTGCTCCATCAATAATCGCTCTATGAATTGAGATTTTCGAAGAGAAAACATGGAATCATCCCCTCCCCTAACCGTCGACCACGATATTTCCAATAGATTCGTCTTCAATAATGACCGAAATACATAACCACCGGCGAGTAGTCTCAATGGCGCTTTTCTAAGTCCAACTGGAAGAAGTGGGATAGCCTAAATGGATATATAGAACGTGGATTTTGGTGACGATGATATCCCACCTTATATTTAACGAATAGAGAGACTTACAATGTTCGTTGAATTTCCATCGATAAGCGATCAGTGACCAACCGTGCAAAGAAATGAAAGCGATGATGGATACCTTAAAATGGGCCTCGGCATGAATGAGCAACGAGAAGCATTTATAAAATTCATTTAATTTCGTTATAATATTAAATTTCGAAATAAATTAAAATAATTTTTGTATATTTTTATTTGCCGTTAATATTTTAAATGAAAAAAAAGAACTAATAATAGTAAAGAAGTACGAGTAAGTAATTTATAGTAACTTATAGTAAAATTATGTGAAACGAGCAAGTGAAACGGATAGATCGAACAACGTTTGAAGCACGTTCGCGTCACTTCCAATAATTAAAACACTCAACCGTCTCGAATTAAACTCTTCCGCTCATTGTACCTGCCTCTTCACCTGACCTTTAACCCCTCTTCCCATCACCCCTACCCTCCCTACTCCTCCTCTCCCACTCCCATCTATGGAACTTTCCTTTCCGCGTACCCTTTCGTGCGACAAATCTATTCTGATGAGAATAGAAGTTATTGGGCTTAGTTGGTTCGCAACCTTACCGCAATTCATCGTTGCAAGACTAGGCTAGAGAGGTTTTCAAAGAAGACAAGCTTTCTACCCATACCCTCTCATACGAACATTAACAGAATCCATTTTGTGGGATTAAATTATCGAATTTTAAGCGATACATATCGAATGAATATTCAATTTGCCGATCGTCTCGTTGTGATCTTTCGATGAATGCATTTCTCATCGTTTCATTAACCTCATTAGCTTAATTAATGCATAAAATCTTTGAAGAAGCCTCGAATTGAATATTTATTCGAGTGGGGGGGACTTCCTTGGATAAACGTTCTATGATTGCATTAATTAGATCTATGTTCATATCATGAAAGTACATATTTAAATAGATAACTCAAATATATTCTAGAGGAAGAGATACTCTAAAGTTTTCTATGTTCATGAAACGAAAGACACTTAGATAGACGGTCGAGAGGGGATAGACGGTCGAGAGGGGATAGACGGTCGAGAGGGGATAGACGGTCGAGAGGGGATAGACGGTCGAGAGGGGATAGACGGTCGAGAGGGGATAGACGGTCGATAGGGGATAGACGGTCGATAGGGGATAGACGGTCGATAGGGATAGACGGTCGAGAGGGATAGACGGTCGAGAGGGATAGACGGTCGAGAGGGGATAGACGGTCGAGAGGGGATAGACGGTCGAGAGGGGATAGACGGTCGAGAGGGGATAGACGGTCGAGAGGGGATAGACGGTCGAGAGGGGATAGACGGTCGATAGGGGATAGACGGTCGAGAGGGGATAGACGGTCGATAGGGGATAGACGGTCGATAGGGGATAGACGGTCGAGAGGGATAGACGGTCGAGAGGGGATAGACGGTCGAGAGGGATAGACGGTCGAGAGGGGATAGACGGTCGAGAGGGGATAGACGGTCGAGAGGGGATAGACGGTCGATAGGGGATAGACGGTCGAGAGGGATAGACGGTCGAGAGGGGATAGACGGTCGAGAGGGATAGACGATCGAGAGGGGATAGACGGTCGAGAGGGGATAGACGGTCGAGAGGGGATAAACGGTCGAGAGGGATAGACGGTCGAGAGGGATAGACGGTCGAGAGGGATAGACGGTCGATAGGGATAGACGGTCGAGAGGGATAGACGGTCGAGAGGGATAGACGGTCGAGAGGGATAGACGGTCGAGAGGGGATAGACGGTCGAGAGGGATAGACGGTCGAGAGGGGATAGACGGTCGAGAGGGGATAGACGGTCGAGAGGGGATAGACGGTCGAGAGGGGATAGACGGTCGAGAGGGGATAGACGGTCGAGAGGGTGAACGGGAAACGGCGAAGTGATCGATCGCTCTCTTTTTTTTTCGCAATTGCAATATTAGCAAAAAAAAAATGTTTCAGGTAGATAAGTAAAAAGAAATCATTATTCTAAGTTTCCTAGAAAAATAAATCCACTTGAAGCGCTAAAGACACTCATCATATCTTTAATTGTTTGGTAAGATATCACTTAGGATCTAGAGTCCAACATACCTTCATTGATTATTTTATCCTTAAGTCCACTTGAGCATTAAGGATATCTCTCCCATCAATCTTACATATCCTCTCGTTTACCTTAGTACAGATAACTTATTTAGTTGACTCCTCATCGACATATCGACGTCACTTCATATTAGCGTATCGTTAAACCCACAGATCTCTAGGAGGCGGTTGCTCCTTCAGACAGCTCTATCATCGAATATTATTTCTCTTCGTCGTTCACCCCGCAAGGGTCCGTTATATCCGTTTCGTCGAACCCACTAAACTCACAATTGGCTCTCGTCATATCTTCAAGCTGAACCATTTGTATGAATCCGATCCGATACCTTACCTGTCTCATAGATGATCTAAGTCCGGCGTTCTGACCTCCAATGATGCAATTCCAAGAAGCATACGAGTAGAACACTTTATTCACTTCTTCATTGACTATCGCACTATTTAATATGAAAAAATGATTGTACACCGATGACTAAAGAGAATCGACGAGATTATCGGCCACTGTGAGGATACTTTCACGGTTTCAAAGCGCCTTTCTTCTCGAGTTCGGCGATGATACTCGAAACCTTTTCGCGTGGCACATCCTCTAACGGAACGCTCAGCTCAACGCCATATTCGTATCTATAATATTCCGATTATTACTGCACACACTCTAACCTCACATCAATATTAATTGTCGGCTTTTCAAACTTCGCACACAGCCTTCGATTAATTACAACATACCTTCATTTCCCATACATATCTACGAATATAACTACTATACTCCACCTCTTCATATAAATCCTTATTGAAACGAAAGATGCAATCAATAATTAGTGGATGGCTTTTGCGTCCGGATGCCTTCCAGAAATTACACGATGGCTTTTGCGTCCGGATGCCTTCCAGAAATTACTCGATGGCTTTTGCATCCGGATGCCTTCCAGAAATTACTCGATGGCTTTTGCGTCCGGATGCCTTCCAGAAATTACTCGATGGCTTTTGCATCCGGATGCCTTCCAGAAATTACTCGATGGCTTTTGCGTCCGGATGACTTCCAGAAATTACTCGATGGCTTTTGCATCCGGATGCCTTCCAGAAATTACTCGATGGCTTTTGCGTCCGGATGCCTTCCAGAAATTACACGATGGCTTTTGCGTCCGGATGCCTTCCAGAAATTACTCGATGGCTTTTGCATCCGGATGCCTTCCAGAAATTACTCGATGGCTTTTGCGTCCGGATGACTTCCAGAAATTACTCGATGGCTTTTGCATCCGGATGCCTTCCAGAAATTACTCGATGGCTTTTGCGTCCGGATGCCTTCCAGAAATTACACGATGGCTTTTGCGTCCGGATGCCTTCCAGAAATTACTCGATGGCTTTTGCATCCGGATGCCTTCCAGAAATTACTCGATGGCTTTTGCGTCCGGATGACTTCCAGAAATTACTCGATGGCTTTTGCATCCGGATGCCTTCCAGAAATTACTCGATGGCTTTTGCGTCCGGATGCCTTCCAGAAATTACACGATGGCTTTTGCGTCCGGATGCCTTCCAGAAATTACTCGATGGCTTTTGCATCCGGATGCCTTCCAGAAATTACTCGATGGCTTTTGCGTCCGGATGACTTCCAGAAATTACTCGATGGCTTTTGCATCCGGATGCCTTCCAGAAATTACTCGATGGCTTTTGCGTCCGGATGCCTTCCAGAAATTACACGATGGCTTTTGCGTCCGGATGCCTTCCAGAAATTACTCGATGGCTTTTGCATCCGGATGCCTTCCAGAAATTACTCGATGGCTTTTGCGTCCGGATGACTTCCAGAAATTACTCGATGGCTTTTGCATCCGGATGCCTTCCAGAAATTACTCGATGGCTTTTGCATCCGGATGCCTTCCAGAAATTACTCGATGGCTTTTGCGTCCGGATGCCTTCCAGAAATTACACGATGGCTTTTGCGTCCGGATGCCTTCCAGAAATTACACGATGGCTTTTGCGTCCGGATGCCTTCCAGAAATTACTCGATGGCTTTTGCATCCGGATGCCTTCCAGAAATTACTCGATGGCTTTTGCGTCCGGATGACTTCCAGAAATTACTCGATGGCTTTTGCATCCGGATGCCTTCCAGAAATTACTCGATGGCTTTTGCGTCCGGATGCCTTCCAGAAATTACTCGATGGCTTTTGCATCCGGATGCCTTCCAGAAATTACTCGATGGCTTTTGCGTCCGGATGACTTCCAGAAATTACTCGATGGCTTTTGCATCCGGATGCCTTCCAGAAATTACTCGATGGCTTTTGCATCCGGATGCCTTCCAGAAATTACTCGATGGCTTTTGCGTCCGGATGCCTTCCAGAAATTACACGATGGCTTTTGCGTCCGGATGCCTTCCAGAAATTACACGATGGCTTTTGCGTCCGGATGCCTTCCAGAAATTACTCGATGGCTTTTGCATCCGGATGCCTTCCAGAAATTACTCGATGGCTTTTGCGTCCGGATGACTTCCAGAAATTACTCGATGGCTTTTGCATCCGGATGCCTTCCAGAAATTACTCGATGGCTTTTGCATCCGGATGCCTTCCAGAAATTACTCGATGGCTTTTGCGTCCGGATGCCTTCCAGAAATTACTCGATGGCTTTTGCATCCGGATGCCTTCCAGAAATTACTCGATGGCTTTTGCGTCCGGATGCCTTCCAGAAATTACTCGATGGCTTTTGCATCCGGATGCCTTCCAGAAATTACTCGATGGCTTTTGCGTCCGGATGCCTTCCAGAAATTACTCGATGGCTTTTGCGTCCGGATGCCTTCCAGAAATTACTCGATGGCTTTTGCGTCCGGATGCCTTCCAGAAATTACTCGATGGCTTTTGCATCCGGATGCTTCCAGAAATTACTCGATGGCTTTTGCGTCCGGATGCCTTCCAGAAATTACTCGATGGCTTTTGCATCCGGATGCCTTCCAGAAATTACTCGATGGCTTTTGCGTCCGGATGACTTCCAGAAATTACTCGATGGCTTTTGCGTCTGGATGCCTTCCAGAAATTACACGATGGCTTTTGCGTCTGGATGCCTTCCAGAAATTACACGATGGCTTTTGCGTCTGGATGCCTTCCAGAAATTACACGATGGCTTTTGCGTCCGGATGCCTTCCAGAAATTACTCGATATTAAATGCCATTGAAATAAAAAATTGCATTTCTCGAACCGCTAACATATATAAATTGTATTTAATTCATCCAAAAAATCAACTTTAATTCCTTTCTCATTAATAAGGATAAATTTGAACTAATAAAAAGCTAAATTAGAAGAGAAAGATCGCATACCTTGCCCATATCCTTGGTAAGATACCCGAGCATTCACGAATAAGAATTGGGAAACTTTTATTCGCCTTTTTCAGTTGTACATAATCATTTTCGATAAACTCTCTTACACCAGCACTTGCCGCCGACTTCTGACACAGATGAATACGCAACTCTCGAAGTGCACCTGTGCCCAATTTCAACGCTGATGTCATCCTTAAAAACTCCAATTAACGTTATCCAGAAATCGTGGATTCAATGATATCCATCGACGAGATACGAATATAATATATCCTTTAAATCAACGACTTATAGAAATAAATCGACAGTTCTCCTATAGTAAAGGAAATCTCAGAGTGGTGAAATATATGAGAAAAAGAACTGTTCACTCCCAAAGGTGGAAACAAAAAAACGAGAAGAGCAATAATACCATTGGAGTGGCGATTCCGTTGTGGGGTGTTTGTCGGCAACGATCTCCCAACTTGCGCCCCTCTAAGGAACTCTTCTAAATTATGCTCAACCAATGGGATATGCACAGATCTCTTCGCTTTATGCTCAAATATACAAATATGAATCGCTACTTAATCGGCTCAATCGAAGCGAATTTTTATGCAATATAATTTTCTAAAATAATAAATTTATTTCGACAAATTTGCCCATCGAAATAATTCTTTCTCATTAATAACGCCTCAGAGAATTGCTGAGTGAAATTGCAAGTTTTTATGAATTTCTTCTCTCAAATTAGCGCTCAACGGACTTCGATTGTGTTAACCATCGAAGAGAGAAGCATCTTATTTAATATCGAAAGACTTATGATTAGAAGATTTAATAAAATACCTTCACGTGCCGTATCGACCTGCAAGAAGACGCCGATCTAAAGATCACAGAGGCTAACCGGATCAGACCGCGAATCACAGAGGCTAACCGGATCAGACCGCGAATCACAAAGGCTAACCGGATCAGACCGCGAATCACAGAGGCTAACCGGATCAGACCGCGAATCACAAAAGCTAACCGGATCAGACCGCGAATCACAAAGGCTAACCGAATCAGACCGCGAATCACAGAGGCTAACCGGATCAGACCGCGAATCACAAAGGCTAACCGGATCAGATCGCGAATGGACCAATACGGATGGAAACATTATGAAGAGAAAATTATTCGTGATGAGTGCTCTCTTCATTGAAATAAATAAATATGGAGATAATATCAACAAATAATCGAGAAATACTCTAATGCTAATCCGTCACAAATATCCAATCATATCGATCGGAAACGGGTGGGGAGGAGAAATCGTATTATACTTGAAATTATGAGCGTTAAAGCAGATATCATTTCATTGGTGCGCCTTTTAAACTATGAATAAAGTATACAATATTCGCTTTCTTTATATTCTATATGCCTTATAAAGCAAAACAGCAGTACTGCCACATTTTAACTAACAAATTGATGAGGATAGCCACAATAGAGAGGGATATTAATCACTGAATGAGGTGAAACGGTTGAATTAATTAGCGTTTCATGTATATTTAAGTGCCTGGTGAAAAACACCTTGATGGGCATCAAAACGGTTCATGAAGATTCTTCCGAATATAGCTCCTGAAGCTCCGACCCTATTATCGATATATCATACTATGAAATGGAGACTCGATGGAGAAATCATTTGCTAGAAGAGTTGAATGTGCTTCTTCTACGAAAGCTTAACGAAATATTACCTCAAATGGAGTCACGAGGAATCTGTTTGTCGCAAAAAATATCAAAATGCTTTGTTAACTCGAATGCATCGCTTTTCTCTACGATAGATGGAAGATGTGAATCAAATTCCCGAAGATCGTATCGTCCTCCTTAAAGAATCCTCTTAGTCCATCTATAATCTGGAAGAAGAAAACCGGTGAGTCAAAAGGGAAGCTATCCGGTGAGTCAAAAGGGAAGCTATCCGGTGAGTCAAAAGGGAAGCTATCCGGTGAGTCAAAAGGGAAGCTATCCGGTGAATCAAAAGGGAAGCTATCCGGTGAGTCAAAAGGGAAGCTATCCGGTGAGTCAAAAGGGAAGCTATCCGGTGAGTCGAAAGGGAAGCTATCCGGAAAATATGTCGCTGTAGCGCGGATCGCTTGTAACTCTCGTTCTCTTTCTTTGCTCACTCAGTAATTCCGGGTATTGGAGATACGATAATCTGAAATATACGATAGAATGCGCTCCTTGATGATGGCGCTTCTTAGTGACTATCTTTTCCGCAATAATCCTGCTGCAAAGGCAATAATCCTCATCAAAGGTTATAAGTCTTGGTACTTTATAGGGGGAGGGGGGATATTCACATATCAAGCATCCTTAAAAAAGGAGTACCAATTGCCTCTTCAGTGCAATCATCGGTCTCCCAAAATCCCCATAATTGCCTCGATCATCCGTAATCAAGAAATATATATATAATGTGAATATTTCGCTGAATAAATTTAGGGAAAAAAACCTAAACGTAATATATTTCAATGAGTTACAAAAAAAACGTTAGAGATAAAAACAGGGGTCATTTACGGGGTCAAAATGGGTCAAGGTGGAGAAAATTATCACTGATAACGAAAATACGTCTCAAAGGTCATTTATGGGGTCAAAATAGGTCAAGGTGGAAAAAATTATCACTGATAACGGAAATACGTCTCAAAGGCCATTTATGGGGTCAAAATGGGTCAAGGTGGAAAAAATTATCACTGATAACGGAAATACGTCTCAAAGGCCATTTATGGGGTCAAAATGGGTCAAGGTGGAAAAAATTATCACTGATAACGGAAATACGTCTCAAAGGTCATTTGCGGGGTCAAATGGGTCAACGTCAAAATGCCCTCAAACTTTATCCTCTAAAACGTTTAGAAACGCTTATATAAGCGTTCTTTTATGATCTATGAATGAGAAATTAATAATTTAATTTAATTAGCGATATTTCAACTGGCAAATTCATAAATCGTCGTAAATCCAAATCGACGATGGGGGATGAAAAAAAACAAAAAAGCTCAAACATCTTATTGTATATACGTCAACAAGAAGTCATATTTGAGAGATCGCATATTAAAATACTGAAGAGAGAACCAATGAAATCAGACGCACTTAATTCCGTTCGCAAGTGGACTAATGATTATCAATTAAAAATGGTACCATCACACTGACAACCTTAAATTAACCTTAAATTAATTACCGGTAACCAATAACCTCAAATTAAAAGACCGCTAGTTAGCAAAGACGTGATCCACCGAATATCGCAACGAGTTAAAATGCTCGGTTACTTAATGTCGTGTGAAAAAAAAAAGCTAGTAATGAGAAGTACCATTTCACAATTCTCCTACTAGGTTGAACGATGAGACCTGAAGATTTGAAAATTACCTGAGATGGTTAAATATTGCATCGATTTACTCAATCTAAAAGATTACTCATTCATTGTAAAAATTATTTCAATTTATTTAAAAGTGTATTTCATAAAGCTGTTTAATTAATTAATTTCTTAATTAATTAATTTAATTTGCCGTTTTTTTTCTCATTCATTTATATTTTTCCATTTATTTTCGTCTTTTATTTTTTTCATTTTTTCATTTCTATAAATTTATCGAAATAAAAATTGAAGTTTTTTTTTGCCATATTTGTAATTAAAATATACGAATTTCGATATGAGTTGTTGTTTTGTTTTTTTGTTTTTTTTGTTTTTTTAATTTTTTAATTAATAAAAATGTGAGGAAAATTTTTCTATATTGATAAATTCGATGATATATGTAAATATTCGATATCCTATAAAGTCGTTATGTGATTTATGGGCATAAAACTATGGATTAGAGCGATTTTATTGCCGTAATTATCGATCGCTTAGGCGAATTAAACGTGGATCGGAGGCAAATGTGATAGGGTCCGATTTTATGGATTGACAAATCCAGGATCTTACGGATTCATTCAACCGGAGCGATTATATTGCTGGAGTTTTCTCCACTTTGAAATATCTCTATACAATTGTAATTTATTAATTGTATATTTATTTTATGCTTAGTTTATTTATCTTAATTTCTCATAATTATTTTTTAGATTGTAAATAAGCTTCACTCTCGATTAAAATTGCCGATTTTGTGCTGTATCTGTTCACCATTCCATAAAATGCGATCCTTGTTTCAGGCGAATCGGTAGCCGATCGCGCCGATCGCGCGTCTTCATTCGATTCACCTCTACCTTATATCGATTAGATTCGGTTTAATTAATTAATTAATTATTTTTTTGATATATTAGTTTTTTTGTTGATTATTAAATATATGATAACCATCTGATGTTGATTAGTGTTACCCTCTAGATTGCCAAGGTTGACTTTGTGTCGGGTAAGGCCGGATCCGTATTATCGATCCGATCGTTCGATATTCTCGTAAGTTTTTTTTCGTATTTGTTTCGAAGCAGATGGAAATTCCTAAAGAATAGTTCTCTTGGAGAAAATGCCCCATATAAAAAGCGCATATCGTGAGGGTATCGAAGAAGACCTCACAATCTAGTTCCACTCATATTATTTACTTCAAAATTTCTTTGTAAAGTAAATATTTCGATTTTCATCTATAATTGGAATTAATTAAGTGCGATAATTGAGGAATTGACGAGAAATTTCTCAAAGATTTGTCGATTATTCGGCCGATATGACAAATAAAATATGAAATTTTAAGCGTTTCGTTAGCCGAGGGTATTGTATCTTAGTGTTTGAGGCATATTCGCGATCTCTATCCGTTGATTGGAATCTTCTATCGTATCGTCTCGATTCAACGCCTCTTAATGTTCCTAGTCGAATAATCTTCTACTTAATTGAAGCTCGAAGAAAGCGCTCAAGCCATTCTCCCACTACGTATTCTATTCTCTTCCCCCAAGAGCAATTTCGGCAGTATCGCTTATTTTCCGCCCGAAGTTCTATTTTAATTTTCGGAAATCTAAGAGAGAAATTTCTCATTTCATTCATTTTTCGCATATTTTATCTCAATTCATTGAAAGGCGTTCATTTTTCAAAGATCATTGAGAGTCGTTCGCTAACGAATTGCTCGGAGATTATGACCTTATCGCTTCGATTTATTAAAGTTGATCCCATCTCGCTAATTTAAGAGTAATTTGCAAATATTGCATAATTTCTTCGAGAATGCTAACTTCAGATGTAAATTTGAGGAATATCTGCTCGATCACTTCAAATTTGACTCCATCATCGGATCGTCTGCATTTATCCGAATTTATGGGGATAATTTCAATAGGAAATAGACTCAACGAAGAGGAGCATATATTCGCATTATATTCATTAATTTCCTACTCAAATACTATATTTTATAATTAATTATTAATAATTGTAATAATGTATTGCTATTGCCATATATAAATACTATAGTTAGCTAAACGTTTGACTTGAGGCAATTTATGAGATAATATCACTAAGCAGAGGGTATCGTTGAATGTTGAATATTGGGAGCTATTGAAAGAAGAAATTTCCTCTAGTAGAGTTTAGTTCTTGGTGGAAATTTCAACAGAGACCTTCGATTTTCTATCCCTCATCCACCAATTCGCCTTCCCCCTCTTTTCTTTCGCTCCCTTTTGCATTTATATTGCCGTCCCGGAAGATGTTATGGGAGTTTCGAGTTCGTTATCTCCTTATCTATAGACGCTATTAGTCGATGAGTAAAATTGCGGCAAGAATGCTTTCTCTAAAGCATTTTCAAGGGAACGTTACTTGAAAGATCGTCCGATTCCGTTCTGGATTTGATGCTTTTTCAGGATTGAGTTTATGCGGCAATGTCAAGTGGGATGTCAGAGTGGCATTCAGCTGTAAGGATTCTCTTTGTTTAGTTGATTTTATTTGCGATAGCGAAGATGATGGAACGATTTACCCTAGTGGGAAGATAATGCTGCACTCTTCCGGATATCACTTCAATTTAGGAGTTTTTTAAGGGGAAAGAAGTAGTAGTGAGTTGGAAATTTTGAAATCTACCCGTATATCGGGTAAGTTTTATTCATAAATTTTAGAAAATTGTATGATGATAGAGTAACTATGATGATAAGTTGAAAGGTGTTGATAAGAGCAATAAGGTGGAGGTTTAAACCGTAGTAGTTTCAAATTTAACCCCTATCGATACACCGGCTTCTTTGTTTATGGCTATTTACGATGTTTCACATGCCCCTGTCGGAGTATTGACACATTTGTTTGACGATCGTAGAGGAATTCTTCTCATGAAGAAATTTAACTGATATAACCTCTGGAAGAGTTGGAATAATTACAGACTGATCTCTATAAGGCAATGGATCGTCTTGGTGGAGACCAACTTTTCGAAACGATTGATGCGCGACAACGTGAATTGGATGATATGCATAAGGTATAGACCTCATTTTTTGCATCGTCGATCTCTTTCGATAGTTAGGGGGGAGTTTTTTTTTTCGCTGGTAAATCTTTACATAATGGTACGATGAAAATCTATTTATATTTATTTATATCTATTTATAATATCTAAGAAATAAGCTAAAGATAAATTGGCCATTGAATTTTCATACTTCTCATCCCTCTCTCATCTCCTCTTATTGTCAAATGCAATAATATCGTTTACACGGTTCTTATTCTTAGGGTACCATATTCTAAAGATTATCTGATTTATAAATGAACTACTGTCAACATTCGATTTGTTTCCATTTATTGAGCATTCATACACCTTCCGGATCTGATATACTGATCCTCTGATTCTCCGTTGATGGTAGACGCTGTGCTTGAGCTGATCGTTTTTCGAGATTCTTATCCTGGCAGCTGCAGTTTCCGAGCTATTATCCTTCATGCGTGTTTCTGATCCAATCTTCTGAAGTAGTTGGTATTGTCTCACTAATGAGCGTATACGTTTATATTCAGTGCAATTAGAGGCAATGCTTTTGATAAGGAAATTTTTCGGTAAATTCAGTGAAACGATCTCATCAGTCTCCATGTGGATTCTCTAGCTGCAGATATGTGGGGTTTGCTTCCTTGGAGAAGTTAGTTGGTTGAGTCGATGCTCTTGTTCCGTGAACTCTCGAGGTTAGCTTCTTCACTCATCTAATGCGGGAATACGGGTTGGCTGCACGTGTATCGTGAATGTCAGATAGATTAGCGTTGATACATTTCAAGATGAGTGGTGCAACGACGTTGGATCGAAGTATGCGTGCATCGAGTTTCTTCGATCGATCGACGACGTCCTCGAATCGCTTCGAAAGGGGACACTCGGTGGCGCGCCTCGACGTTAATGACACAAAGTATGTGGAGCGTTGACGTTTTTAATGTTTAAGCTGAGGTATCTGTTGCATTCAAATTTCGAGGAATTGATGGGAATTTTGCCCTCAAAGTTGTCTGGTGAATGATCGATTCGATCAGTCTGTAGCCTGGACGTGGATTGACTATACTTGAGAGATGTTTTATGGATAATAGAGTCGAATTACTATTTGCAATCGAAGTGATAACTGTGGTCGTTAGATTAGTTGAAGGCCAACAAAATGGATTGGTATGAACTCATTAATTAATAGAATACACCATCGTTTCTCATCGATAAGTGTGTTGTCGGCTCTCTGTATATCCTAGTTTCATGTGTGTTTCACGTTTTAACGGTTTGTTTAGGTTTGCATTATTACTCATTTTGTTATTATTTCAAGTGAAGAGGTTAAAGGTTAAGGGATTCAGTTTGCTTTCGGATAGCATCAGTGGTTGACTCTTTCGTTGAGATATCGTGAAAATCTTCCTAGGTTCATAAAAGTGAGTCAGTGATGGTTGTGTGTTGCTGAGGAGAAGGGAATCACTTCATTTCATCTATAGCGATCGGCAATGCTTTAGTAGTTTCTTTAAGTGATTGAATTTCCGAAGGTCGTTGTTTTAGAGGGAGACCAGGGTCATCGAATTGGTCTCGTCGTACCAGAAGCAGCAGTGTTAGTTTGCCAAGGTCTGCTACGAAGCGAGGTCGTTCCGAAGATTTTAGTAGCTCTACTCGAGGCAACCTGACTCCTCAGCTCAAGGTGAGAACTGTTTGCAGCTTGGAAAAGATATGGGAAAGGGGAACACGATTGATTGTTGGGAGGCTAAATACTCGTGCTATTGAAAGGCACGTTTCATCGTTGATCTTCCCCCAATCCTGAAAAACGTTGTTTTATAGATATAGTCGCCCAACTTAAGTGACTAGTGGTCACCCTTGCTTTGGGGGCTAATAGAATAGAGTACAAAATAGCAATCATTCGAAGTTATTGCACGAGAAGTTCAAGGCGAGACGGCCAAATTTGCGACGAAATGCTGTTTCCCTGGGGGTGTGTGTTACACCTGTTTCCACGAACTGTAGAAGTCTGTTGTCAGTCATTGTGTCTGTACCTATGTATGACCTGTCGCAGAATCATAGAGAGTCGACAGCCAAGTCTGAAGGAGGGGTGCCTTAAGAGATTTAGAGGCGATTTGATACTGTTTAAATCTGTGGGAGCTGTGGACTTTGACCTAAATTATGCCCGATATTAGAGTTGAGTTTGAGAGAGACCAGAAGCAGTATGTGGAGAATAATGCTGCTTTCATGCTTTCTCGGGTGTATTGGAGCAGTTTGCAGTCGCATTCTAAGATTAGAATGCCTCAGTCTTCGAAAGTTCTTTCCAAGTTGATGTGTAGTGTTCTCCAGTTGTTGAGATCTTTTCAAGAGAGTGAGCTCTCTCTGGGCAGAAGAAAGCTGCGAAATAGTCTTGCCTAATTTTCTAATTTGCAGTTAGCAAGCTACAAGCTTAGGATGTTTATCCTTGGCTAATTATGAAAGAAGATTGAATTTCAATTGCCTCGAAGTAATTTCTCTCAGTGTGGTTTAATTACCGCGAAGATTAGTTTCATCAGCAGTTTGCTTACCAGTGCTTGATATGTTACCCGGTGTCAGCCTCAATATTCCAGCGCAGAGGGAATTTTGTGAAACTTTTGGAGATTCTATGTGGGAAACAGGCTTTATATCGAAACATCGACCTAGGGTCTTGGAATTGTCCTTATGGAGTTAGGATTCGGATACTGGAGAGAAGAGATGAGGAAGGGGGAAGATATGTGAACTGGAAATACAGTCGATTGTTGGATTGTGTTTTTAAGAGTACATTGCTTTGACCTCAGTTTTGATTGTTTTCATCGAGGGGAGAAGTTTATGCTTCCATATTGAAGGGATTCTCTTCAGTGTCAGCGGTACTCTATGAAGCAAGAGGTCAACGTTCGTTGCTCTTTTGTGGTATTTTATGAGTTTGTCGAATGAAGGCACATATGGGCCTTCGTCCAATATCGATTATTTGGAGAGTTCGCTCTCATTGTTCGCAGCCGTTCATCATCGGATTGCTCTCACTGTATCGGATGTCGTTTGAAATTAACACAAGAAACTAATAAATCTTTCGTTATAGTCAGCTATTCGAAGCTATTGACTTGTTCTTTGCACGTATTCAGGTATATTTAGTCCCTAGTTTAAGGTAGATTGCGGATTATTTGTCCTAATTGTTGAGTGTAAGATCGATCCTGTACTGTGACTTCAGGTAGTGAAACTGGATAATGCGGATACGACATCTCGGTCGTCATCGGTTGCGCAATCGCCCACATTAGATGATGGTGTATTTGTGAAGCCAACGATGCCAAGTATTACACGATTAAAACCGCCTCGAATTTATTCGTCGGAGCCCATTTCGAGGTCGAGACTCACAATCCCGAAGAGGCGTTTTTCGCCTGAACCAGAGAGCAAGTACGCAAAAGGTAAGCGAGTTTAGTGAGAAAAGGTAAAGTCAATCGATGCGAGTAGTGGGATCGTCAATGAAGAATTTTCTAACGTGGAAGTGCCGAAAATGGCGCTTAAAAGGACTCATCGTTGATGTTAATACTTGGTTCTTTAGATAGCATCGCCTTTAATGCTTCTTTATTCTAAGAACGTTCGATAATACAGTCGGGATCCTCCAAGAGATTGGCGTTCAGTCAATGGTGAATTCTCTTTTGCGCCATATTCTTCACATCAGCTGCTTTCGCTCGCTGTGTCATTAGTGTTATCCACTGCCGTCATCCTTCATAAAAACGAAAGCAACAAGATGGCAGTTTGAGGCAATAGACACAAATCTTTGGGTATTTCCCAGTGTGTATTTATCGCCTTATTTGTCTTCTTATAGTTCTACCTGGTCTCCGACGACCCGCCATTGAAATCGTTGAGCTTGCCGAGCTAAAACGAATAATTAGAATGACTCCACTAACCGAATTCGATCTTCCAATCAACTTCACTCCGAAACAGAAGAAACGTGTGTCGTTGACGACGGATGTAACGTCGATAGTGACAACCCCTGGTGAGTCGTTTTCCTAAACATCACAACGTTTTCTAATGATTCCCTTTAATATCTTCGACAAATTTCATTTTAGTTTGAAGGGAGCGGTGAGGGGAAATAATATGAAAATTGTTGCCATTTTTCTTTTAAGGTGAAGGAGGGGGGTGGGGAAGGGAGGGATCAGTTTAACTGAGGGAACTTTCTCTCGCAGTAGCGCGCTAAATGTGTTTCGCGATAGCGTCCATTGCGCATTGTCCTAACAACTTTTTTTCCGGCTGGGATAGTTAAATGTCGCGAAATTGTTCAGAGGATCCTTTGTCGGAATTCCTTAAATCAGTGTGGTTTCATAGATAGAAGATATTATTTTGGACGAATGATATCGTTGCGAATCCAGGAAATTGATAGATGGGATCCAACAAGTTGTTGGACAGAACTCCGCAAATTAATGGACAGAATCTGAGAACTTAACGACGGACGTTCTGAAAGGATATACTTAGCGCCAACTTCAATGGTAGTTATGTTTCTTTGTAGAAAAGTTGGTTACGGGTCATGAGGAAACACCGAAACGACATTCATTGGCCCACTTTCCAGCGCTTCAACATGTGGAAACAGTTGAATTCTCGTTGCCGATTTCGTTCATACGGGAATGCACTAGAGCGAGGTCATTAGGTCGCACTACGGCCGGTCCGTCAAGCCGAAAGACCACAAGGCTATCGAGCCAAACGCCCGAAGATTTAGAAAGCCGTATTGCGACAAGATCATCGAATCGAAAACTGATGAAGGATGGAAAGGACACTGCCAACGAGGAACTCTTCGAACATCAGTAAGTTTTAAAGTGATTGATCGCATTCTGGTTTTTTTCTTCATATTTGCTTTTGTGGTGTGTTGAATTTCTTTTTTTTTTATACCTTTTATGAGGGTATGCGTGATTTATGAGGAGCTGTATGACGATATGTAGCAGTTATGCAGAAAATTATCGCTAACCTATTATCTCTATTTTATTCGATACCTCAGTGAGAGTGATGTAAGTTATTTCGTTATTATAGGACTCGAGCATTAAGTCAAGGAACTTCTTTCGCTGAACATTCTGGAAGTAGTGAGACGACGAGCGAGGATGCGAGAGAAGATTACGCGGCCGCTGGGAGCTCAAAAGCTGCGGTTAGAAGCAGGTTGGCACGTAAAAGTGCTCAGGAAAAGGAAGTAAATCAGGTGAGTGAATCGCAGAACTTTGCTGAGAACTTTTTTGACATATATTTTTTCATCACCCTAGTAGCTGACTCTCGTTTCTTCTTCTGCACCCTATAAAACCTCCATTTCACAACCTGGGTAGGCGTTTCGGCGAAGCAGATAAAAGTCGTCGTTTATTACGAGTAGACGGATCGCGAGTCAACGAGTACTGGTTAGTTAGCGATCGCAGCTTATTTATATCCTCGGCTGTGGCCTCGATGGCATTTGGCAGGTCACAGTCCACATTTGGGAGATACTTCATCAAGACCAAACAAGTACTAGCATACAACTTGTTATACAAATGAAGATCACTGTGATCACTGTGACCGTAGAACTCATTTGATCACAACCTACCGTTAGTTAACGTGGATCACCCGTTAGCGCATTTCATATCCCAAGAGCTTCGTCCTTACAAAATGAAGTTCATTTGACGGCTTCCTTTAATCGTGTAATTTCAATTCAACAGTCCTTTTCTTTTATGTTCTATGTGCAGGTGGCGGCTTATTTTCTTTCATCAGCGTTCTCTCGATCATGTGAAAAAGTTAGTTAATAATTTGCAGTTTCCGTTTAACGAAGGATGGAAACATATGTATATATATAACATTCTGAGGGAGTTGACCTCTCGGACGCAGGGAAATGACTGTGGAAGCGAGAAAGAGGAAGATCGGGAATGGGATGATAAAATGATTCGCGTTTGTTGGAGAAATTTTCTCCCTTAGGCTTTTTTCTTTTTTTTCCAGACGAAAGTGACTGCGGAAAAGGAGACATCGAACGCGGAAAGTGGCACTAAAGAGGAAATAGCTGAGGAATGTAAAGTCAAGGAAGAGGTGAACGACGACGAGGATATGCGGGAAATGGTCAGTGAAAAATTTCCTTCTTATCCTCACCGTTCTGCTAAACTCTTAATTGATGTACATTTGGATAAGTGAATGTGTTTCGATCATTGTCGACTGGAAGCGATCGTAGTGAAAATGGTTGCTAAACAGTTCGCCGGTTAGTTCAGAGTCGCCGAATGATGTTCTGTGAAAGAGGAAACTGGCTTCATTTCGTTGCAGTTATGGCCTTGCTTCCATCGCCATTATTTCAGATCCTGTTCCTTATATTTTAGATTAAATACTGCGTTTTATGTGTGATTGTGATGGTATCTGAAAAAAAACCTTCATGTGAACATTGAAATCGGGCTTAGTCAGTACTCTTGTTGGCTTGAAAAAAGTGGTGACGATCTGCCCTCCCACTGTTTCAGAGATTTCCTTCAATAATTAATAATAATTAATAATTAAATAATTAATTCAAGTATGTGGTCGCGTTGGTCCGTTGAAATGATAGAAAAAGCAACTTAGGCGCCACAAGTGGAGGAACTTTCACGAGGCGAGAAAGAGGAAGCAGAGCGGACAAAGGAAGAAGAGAGTGTGGAAATGATATCGAACTCAGCAGTCGGCGGTTCGTTGGAAGTCGGTTTGACGGGCGAAGAAGAGGAGAGAAGAGGAAGTTCAGAAGATGGTTATTTAAGCGGTGCTGCTGGCGCGTCGCGGCACAATCTCTCACTCTCCGAGGATGACGATGTGAGTGAATGTTGTGTATTGTTCGAATTAGAGAGAGAGAAGGAGAAGTCAGCTCTTATGTGACTGCATAATTCCAGAATAATGAACGTTAAATTATCTAAAGGGAATAGGAACGAGTGACTTCTAGGCGTATCCCATATATCTGCGCAATATATACATTATATGAAACTATAGGGATAGGAGTGATTGTTCAAGCTTCAGTATTCATAGAGAGTGCGCTATATCTTTTTATGCTTTAATAAATGAGCAAGGGCGTTTAGGAGGAGGCGACACTCCATATTGTGGAATCAGCCGAGGAGGATGAGGTGACGGCATCTTCGGAGGAGAGAGTCATTTACGATTCCGATCAGCAAACATCCAATGAAGATCACGAAGCGTCGAAGGTGCTGCATGGAGAGCTGTTGTTGTCTCAGAGCGAGAATGAGTGATAGTGTTGTTTGACTTAAGTGATTGAGTTAATCTGTAGAATGTGGTTCTGTAAGCGGGCGACCAGTGCTGAAGATCCGTTTCGAGGTGTGGACGACGGTCGATGCATTTAGTGTATCGCGGCGGCGAAGTGATAAACCTAAACGCATCCCTTAGCGCAAGCGTTATCGCATCGGAATGTGATCCTAGCCGACCAAACTCTGCGAAATGCCAATAATATACACTAACGATGGGTGCAGAAAGAGATTGTAAAAATGAGGCGATCTCTTTAGAGTTCATCTCATTATTGCTGCAATTAATGCGGTGAATTTATTATCGATTAATTAATTAGGAGCCTTTACGCCTAATTGATATAATTATTATCATGACAAAGAGCTCGCTATTAATGGAATTATTTAAATGTATTTCAATTTGTATAGGTAATAAAAATGTTTTTTAGAGGATCTCTTATATTTTGTTGATATATTCGGAAATATTCGAAATGAATTTTATAAAAAAAAAAAAAAAAATTCCTCATAAATGAAAAATTCATCAACGTTTTAAAAAATTATTTTTGCTTATTTAAATTTCGAATATTTCCAATTGAGGCTAATTTATTGAGCATTAAAAAAAAAAAAACAAAAATAGAATAATAATTAAAGAAATTAATCGTAATTAATTGAACGTTTGTTTACTCTGCAGTTCCTCATACCTCCTTAATTTTGATGTTCTAATATTGTTTCATTGTTTTTGTTTAAATAAAATATGAGTGTGTAAAAGTTTTATGTGTCGAACAATATGAACGTCGATTTCGTTATGAATAAACTTCATAGAATTATTAGTTCTTCTTATCGTAGAAGATTTTTTTATTATTAATATTAAAGTTGTAGAGAAATAATGAAGAAGAGAGGGTAAAGGGGAATAAATTAATTTGTTTAATTTTAAAGTTTTTTTTTTTAATTAATATTTTAGCAAATTAAATAATTAACTTAATAAGAAAGAAGAGAGAGAGAGAGAATTAAGATATGATAGTATTAAAAAGATATAAAAATGACGAATGTTGGATAAATATTTTAAAGGAAAAAAAAACGAGTATGTTGGTACTGCAGAGTGAGCATTAATTCGATTGTATATATAAGTGATATTAATCTTAATCTTTAATCTAATTAATTAATCTAATTAATCCTAATATTTGATATTAATCTTTAATTATTTATCGTTTCTTAAGTAATTTTGTAGCATTTCTTTGAATATTTCTTTCATTTCTTCAATGAAAATAACGTTGAGAGTAGTGCATAACATACAATCGGTAAAGGTGGGGAGGTTGATTCGTTGGTACCGAGTAATGGAAACGATTTGTAGCCATTATATTAGTGTAGTGGATCCAGAAGGATCATAGATTGGTACTTCGTATTGCATATTAAACGGAGATATAATGGCCTTAAATGAAGCAATTAGTCTCGTTATATATAGCGGACGTTTCCTTAACAATTGACGATACTCTAGCGATAGGTCGTCGACGACGATCTTATCGTATTGATGGATATTTAGAATTTTTTTTTTTTTGTTTATCAAAGTTATCTCAGATTAGTTCTTTTTTTTTTACTTCTATTATTCTCTAATTAGAGATAAGTGGATAATTTTTATTTTGTCGATATTGTGTTTTTTTTTTTTGCTTTAAAAAATTTCTTCTAGTATTGCATTTGAAATATTAATAGTATTAGTTATTTGATGATATGATTCGATCGAGAGAGCAATGAAACGTTTAGTCGAAGAAATTTCCCCGATAGTTAAGCACTCGAAATTCCCCAAATTCTCGAAATTCCCTTCGAAATATGTAATTATTATTATTGTTATTATTGTAATTACAATAATGATAACGATATTGATAATGATAATAATTATAATTTAATTATAATTATAATTAATATTATATTATTTCATTAATTTTTTTTTTTTGATAATCTAACGATATTGGGGGAATATTTCGTGCATCAAATTTATCTCATAGTTATACTCTATAATTGAATTCCATCACATTTACGTGGTATTTTTTTTTTTTTTTAGGAGGAGTGTACGTTCAATTGTGCAAAGATGGTACTCGATGAGATACTTGATGAAATTTGTGGTCGAATCGACGAGCGTACCGATATTATGAGTCGTGGCCTTATCACCGAGCCTTTACGACGTCCAGGAGAGCGACGTATAGTACCACCGTTACGAATTCGTTTACCACAACCTCGTAACGTCCGTGAACGGAAGCCAGCACGTTCGAAGGATTATTCGCCACCCGGTTGGAGTGGTGGACGACAAAAGATCGAAACTGCGTTAATCGATGTGCACGTATCACCAAAGAGGATCACCCACTATGAGTATCGTACTCGTCGATCATCTCGTTTGGTTGAATCATTATCTAATGCATTAACGGAAGTGGCTACTTCATCATCGTATAGCAGGTAATGCTTAAATAGGCTTAATTAATCAATTCCATTGTCTTTTTGTTCATAACGATCAGGGTTTATGATCGATTCTTGGTAATACCTGGTTCTTGAAGAATCCGGCTACCGATAATGCAACATCTCCAAGTTTTTCTTCGTTTTCTGATTTAACTATGGAGAGATACGCGTCAGTAGAACTTTTTTTTTGCAATCTTATTGTGAAGGTACGTGATCCCCTTTTTCCGTGCCAGAAGGAGGAGGGGGGGGGGGGGGGCGAGTAAGGGCAGGGTTAATGTTGAAATGATAAGCTCCTCTATCTGAAATAGGCACATTATCGCCTGAAGTGCTCATTATCGTTTGCGAAGGTCGAGTAAGAATTGAGGAAAGCGCAAACGTGATTGGCGACGTATACCTTGGCAACGAGGAGGGAATACTGAGAACTGCGATTGTGGAGTTGCATTGTTGAGCTTCAGCTGCTCCCATAGCCATCCGATATGAGTAGATGAAATTAGTGTTGAATAGGTCTTAGACCTTTCACGAAATCGGTTCGAATATTTGCTGTTAAACAGAGATAAGTGGGATATTTCTTTTGTGTGGGGTGGCAAATGTGATATTGAAGCATCCGGCTTCTGCATGATGTTGATTTACAGGTTGCGTGTTTACTATCATAGATGTAGAAGTGGTGGGTTTATATTCCGACCATACTGTAAAGATTAATCCACTAAAGGAGAAAGACTAAGTGATGGGGTACGGTAAAGGTGGGCAGATAACGATAACGTGATGCTAATATTCGGTTATTTCTTTTCCTCTATAGTCGTGGTTCTGTGGAGGTTAAAAAATTTGACGAACTTCAGGAATTTTTTAAAATGACCTCTATGCTTTGTATGATAGTGAGCAATCTGTGGAAACATGGAATTTTTTTCGAATTTCTATTACTTTTGTTGAAGAACTAGTAAGTGGGCCAAGTCGTTGCTTCCCTTCCAGCTTCCTTTGATAGCAAAGAATAAGCCTCTCATCGCAGCAATGACGCTAATTAAGCAGCTTATTGCTACCAATTAGCGTTGATAAGATTCGCTTTCGATTAATTTGCGACGCTGAGATATATTTTCTTTTGTTTTAAGTTTCGCTAATTTGCAGATCGCCGTTATTCGATGAATCGCCGAGGATTGCTAGTCAGAAGGTGAGTGCTATATTGGAGACTTCAGAAGTTTTCCTTATTACTTTTTTATCGGCGAGAAATTAATTCGGTATGTGGGCTTTCGAGCATGTTTGGAGTTGATCTCAATTTGACGCAAATAAAGAGATATTTAAGGTAAATCTGGTGATCGATTGATTAAAAAAACTCTCCTCCTAGCGATATGCCGTGAGATGTTATTTCTTTTTCGGGAGTGGATAGTTGGTTCTTTTTTTTCACTTCTGATGATATGATTGGCCGAATTTAGTGCAGATATTGTCTCTGTTTTTTTGTCGTACGGCCGATAATTCTATGATCGAATTATTTGATAGGATTTTATTGATCGATTTATGCAATGATCGGAAAGAGTTTGGATTTTTTATTTATGTTTTTTTCCATAATTATCTTATGGAAACGTTAATTGCAAATGAAGCATTTATTCCTCGTTAGTGTTTTTTACTTATTCGTACTCTCTCGTATGATGGTATGAGGATTTAGAGGAAATTGGATTTTCCGAGAAAATTATGGGAGGCATAGAGAGGGGAGAAGGGTAGTGAGCCTTGCATCTTGGTTATGAAGATGGATTTTGGCACTTGATATCAACTTCTTTCGTTATTATTTTTGATTGTGTTACTTCAGTAGGGAAGTTTTATAGTGAGAGGCTCATTTTAATTAGGGG
The DNA here is from genome assembly GCA_037576465.1 of Parascaris univalens. Taxonomy (NCBI): domain Eukaryota; kingdom Metazoa; phylum Nematoda; class Chromadorea; order Rhabditida; family Ascarididae; genus Parascaris; species Parascaris univalens. The sequence goes on along the minus strand of CM075173.1, from coordinate 179,290,049 downwards.
ACTAGTAGTTACGCTGCGTGAGGCAACTTTTTTGAGTCTGAGAGAGGAAGAGAGAAGGATGCTGGAAGTGGTTAAACGCATTTTGACCTTAGGTGTTTGAAGTTATGAGTTTTCAGGGATTTCTGTCGTCGGCTAAGAAAACATCCAGAGGGCGCAAAAAAGGTGCCATGTCGATTGGGAGTCGACAAAGAATCTCTTCGGGTGCGACACGAAGCGTAAGTGTGCTGGTAATTGTTGAAAACTTTATTTTTTAATTAATAAATTTACCCTCAGGGCTCTCTTTGAGCGGGTTATGTTGTTAAATCAGAGACCAGTGGAATTTGAATGGTGCTACATGATCGCAATTTTCAATTGTTCATTATAGTTGTGTGATATGGTCGTCAACTAGGCAAGGTATATGTAAAGATGGGTCTTATACCACAGGTGAGCTCGGTTACCTGGAGTTGTAGTCGTTTTCAGTTGCTCGACTGCTGGGTCGAATTGATTGGTCAGTCTAAAAAGCGAAGTTCCCTATGTCGTTTCTTTCAATTTTTATTTTCCGAAGATATTCTCGAGCAAGAGTTATAAATAAATATTACTGGGGATGAGAGAATAATTTCAGAAATCGAGTAACCGCCTTTGGAAATGTTTATTGTTGGCTCTTTTTTGGTTATGCGAAGAAATGTTGAAGGATATTCACATCGATAATTTGTATTTATAGGTGTCTAAATGAGTCAGAAATTATGCAGTTATTCTTCGAGATTATACATAAATTCATGAAGGTTATAAAAAGATCATTGAGATGATTTATGGGTAAAATTGATTCCGGGTAGTTTCTTCGGTATCTTCAAAAAGCGAAAAATTATGCGCTCCATAAAATTTCGCATGTTATAATGAATCGATTTCGGCTGAAAGATTTGATCCTATATTTTCCTATATTATTATTTTTCTTTAAATTTCGAAGCGATTCATTGACCAACTTAAGTATATATCGCCTTATACATAGATATGTATGCACACCCGTGTGGATAGATAAGCATTTGTACTAGGGTTCGGAGTTCACCGCTACACCCTGCTACCCGGGAAGCGCCTTTCCCCGTAGGAGATCGATGTTGCCCGGTACCTGGGAATTGCTTTAAAGAACCGATATCGATCTGTAATTAGGATTTGTTGTATTTTTTATTTTGCAATAAATATTAGTTTGGTTACAGCAGTCATTGGAAGAAGTAGCGTTACGTATGGTCACACCGAGTGCATCAACATCCCGGGTTTGACGTGCTGTACGGAGACAATAGAGGCACTTTTGAAGGAATCCGAAGATTTGATTGCTGATTTAAGCAGTCTTGCCTCTCAGATCAGTCCTCAAAGCGAGGAGAGTCTCGAACGGAGTTCAGATAAGTCGATTATTTCAAGTGAGGAACGACTCAGAAGTCAAGACGGTCCATTTACTAAGGAGGTGCAACAAGAGGAAATATCATTCGAATCATCATTTTTCACAGATGACGAACAAAAGGTGAACATTTAAAGTATGGAATTCGGAGGTAGGAGGTCAGATCAGAGACGGTAAGTAGAGATAGATGTGGCAGTGAGGGGGGAAGTTGACGCAGTTTTGAATTCATTTGCTCCTGGTCGTTCATTGAGAATGAAAATTTGAAGTAGCACGTTTCATGTAGAATGCGGTTTCGTTGAATCATGGTGAGTACAATGCAAAGATGTCTTCGTGAACCCCAGGAAAGATTTTCATACTTGATGTCATAATGCGAGCATCGTTTATTCTGGTTTTATTTAGTCCTTCATGAGGCTTTATTAATCTTTGGGGTTATTATTTGAATGTTTATTTGAGTTGCATGAAATGAAACCTAATAGAGGCGTGTTGTTGAGTGTTGAGAGAGTTAATTAGCCACTTCGGTGGTTTTAATTAATCATTGCAATATGACGATGAGCGAGTAAAGGTAAGTGTTTTCGTATTTGTGGATATAGTGGACGTGAAATAGCCTTTGGTTTGAAGTGTTCTTTGAAATGCTTCATATGCTGAAATTTTTTTGAACGTTGCTTGCTTTCCTATCTTCTCTATTGTACTTCAGCGTGTTTTTTCGGCATTTAACTTGGTGTGTTTTTGAATTGTACGTCAATCTAATGTTCGAATCGATGTTTTTCACAGATTATACAACGGTTCTTTTATTAATTTAGTATGGGAACTTATAGTGAAGTCAGGAATTGCTTATAGTCCTACGTTAAGATTATTATTGCAGTCAGTTGATCTACAAGAAACGACAGCGAAAAACGATGAGAATGTAAGCGCCGAATTGAGCAAATCAAATTGTGGCACAACATCAAATAGTCGACAATCGAGGGGAAGACCCTTCCCTATGCGGAGATGTTCCCTGAATTGTTCCCTTCGAAACGTCGGAAAAGGAGCGCTAAGCGGGCGCAAGAACAGTCGTCGTATATCTCCGAGCCGATCGTTCCTATACCATTCGAGGAGGAAGTTGCAGCGAAAGACGGCAAGAAGAAGGTTGATGGAGCGAACGAAGATTATACGAGTGTGCTTAACCTCACGTCATCTAAGAGTGAGTAATTTGGTCGCTTTATTCGTAATGAAGAAATTGTTGCGGTTTATGGTAGGTGAACTTTATCTTGAAATGAGGTCGTCATATTATATGGAGAGGAATAACTGGGGAGGATAAGCATTGAATTTATGGGTCCTAAATTAAGGATTGACTGGGCGTTGCTTTTGTGCTTGTGATTCACGTTCAGTCCTGAGCGTTGAGCGTGACTGTCGAAATCCATATCGATTCCAAGCGATCCGAACGGTCGAATGTCGTCTAATACTACTATATTTTGTATAGGGAGTGGATTTTCTCAGTCAGCGGTCAAATTTAGCGTTAAATCATTTTCGTGAGAAATAAGGTGCTCGGAATAGTGCGTTTAAATTTCCATTGATTGGATCACCTGAGGCGAATCTTCAAAGAAGTAATTTTCCTATGACTCAAGTCATTGCTGATCTTCACACAAAATTTTTATTAGTATGATGATAACGTTTCTTCATTTGAAAGTGCCGGTTGAACGGATCGTATATTATTAAGGCATAGTATTTTCGTATGCTTTACGGAAGAAACGTTTTCCTTACGGAACAATCCGGTGAGAGCTTTTCTGCCGGAATCCGGAAATTAGTCGTTGGTAAGTATTTGCAAGCGCATTTCCATATAACGCCTACTTTCGAATGATGATCGTTGACAAAGTCTGCTATTATTTTATGTTATTGTTATTATTCTTTATGCTTTGGTGATTTTTGTGATTATATGTGATGGGCAAGAAAGAAACCGCTGTTGATTTTCTTATTTATGCATATTATAAAGCAACTTAACAGAGATATATTATAGCATATGCATGACTTATATAAGTTTGTTGTGCTAAAATGGGTGTTACGGCAATAAAAAATAGGCGGTGAAGTTCGTTTATTATACACTAATAGTTGAATTTTTTTTTTCGAGATTCTCGAATATTGTCACATCGGATTGTCACATATGGAAATTTAGCGGAATCCATGAGTGAGATGCAGCGACCCGGTTACAATGAAATGGCCGATAGTCCAATGTTAAGCGCTCGAGAGCGTAAACTACGAAGAGAAGCGCGTTCGATGATTCCATTGAAAGCTTCAGTTGAACGCATGACATCATATCCGAGCTGCACACAAACGGACGATATTGTTGAGGAGGCCGACGAAAAGTTGACTGACGATGAGGTTGCAGAGGATGAATCTGCCTTATGGGTACCTCGAGGTCGTGATCCGAGTGTTAGTGAAAGAAAGGTTATCTCTTTCTTAATCGTTTTTTTCTTCTTTATTGAGATATTTTAGAATCAGTGGGACAGAATATGCGGTCTTAAAAAAACCCGTTAGGGAACAGAGAGTTTTAAGGATTATGATGTGGTCGCTATTGAGGAAGAGAAGAGGAAACTGCTATTTCCAGTATGCGAGCATTTCGAATGAGATATTTCATTTATAGAACGTGATTCCCATGGGAATTTTGTTATAATCAATTTGTTTGCTGCTATACAATTCTTTATCTTTTAGAAAGGGTCATTTTAGTTAAAGAGATGATTTCTTGAGGAGTCAGATATATGACTGATCAGCGGAAAAAGAAGGCTTCATCTTTTTGCTTATGAAGGTCTCAATTAGGAATAAGAAGGAATTAAATTTAACAATAATCTTTTTTGTGTGTGGGGGGAGGGGGGAGGTGAAGGGGGAATTCCAATGCTCCCAGCTTTTTTCAGCACTATGTCGGCACTTGAAAGATGTTAGGATTTTTATGGTTCAGAGAGGTTCACACTAATAATTTGTGTGCATCCTGCATCAGGGATTGATTACAGCACTAACCAGCTTGTTAGATGGATCGGTTTTCTCCTCTGTGAGTTGATTTCGAGTGGGATTATTGAATGTGAGCTCCTAAACACCGTCTTTCTTTAGCTCTTAGGATGAGCATGATACTTTGGTCGTTGGCGTTCTTATTTGGTGGTCGGCGGATCTCGCGAATATTTTAGGTGTATTATTAGTAGATAAACTCAGGTTAAGGAGGAATGGAGAATGAATAGCGGGAAAAGAGTACTACTGATAGGCGATTCCCCTTCTCTGAGGAGTCTTTTGAGATCCGACCACCATCTATCATCAAGCGTTTGAATTTGTGGCCAGAAGTTGTAGCAGCAACGTAATTTTCAATTTTGGAAACCCTGGAACACTGGTGTCTTTTTGTAGCTTAGCAATTTGTCCCACTGTCGACGCTATCCTCGGTGAAAAATTTCGCGTTCTGCCACGGTTAGAGTCAGAGCGGTATTTGCAACAGCGAACATGACGTGACATTTTCTGCGTTTATGGAATAATAATTTGTGAATAATTTATCAGTATCATCACACCAACTTACCAGGATTTTTAGTTTTCCAACAAGAATAAAGACGGGCTCACGTGAGAGGGGATTGGCACTGGCCATCCGAGATTTGGATTTTCACTATTTCTTCGCGCTGTCTCAAGCAATTCCAGAAATATCACACATGATGTTCATTGATGCTTTAGAAGTGTGTGGCAAGTACGTGCTCTTTAGACTCGTCGACTCACGGAACCGACGAAATCATCTCCAGCAGCGCATTTGAGAAATGTTTCGAGAGGTGCGCACGGTCACGGTCTTCGCGCGAAGAGCACTGCTTTCGCCGAGAAGCCTCAACTCACAATTGTCACAAGAAGTCGTGCTCATGGTGGTTCTCTCGTCGATTCATCGCAGGCAAACGTTGCTCAGCAGATCAAAATAGAAGGGACACAGGATCCAGCATCTGGTGAGTGTTAATGTCGATGAATCTTTATTGTGACACTAGGGAACGGGATAGTGTTACGGAGTTAAAGTTTTCGTTGTGATAGTGAGAGTCTGCCACAAGTGGAGAAGTTTGCTAGTGGGTGTCGGCCACAAGTGAATTATCGGTGTTGGTAGCTTGGGGGGGGGGGGGGGGGAGGGAGGGGAGGGATAGATGTTAGATAATTGTGTTTGTCAGTTTATTGTTAAGTCGTAATGTCAAGAGAAGCTAGAGATCTCCACGGAAATGTTTATTCGTTGGCCTATCAGCGGCCTATATAGTCCAAAATGTTAGCATTACCAGGAAATTTTTTCTTCAATATGCCTTCAGTTATCAGCGTTTTATTCTTTAGTGACCAATGACAGCAGATGCGGTATTGTAGTTTATTGCACTAAAATGTCTGCAGCAGTAGAATCGAAGGAGCAGTCTTCGCAACGACGTATACGATCCAAGGGGGTTGCTCACGAATCTGCAGGGAGGGGTGATGTGGCAGTATCAAGTGTCGATTTGATGCCAGCAGCAGCTAAGCTATCAAAAAGGGCGAGGAGAGGTAGCTCTGCTGCGGTGATAGCAACTGAGACTGATGAGCAACTTTCTACAGAAAATGAGCTGAAAAAAGGTATTTCCGTAGTTGTTTTCTTCAGTTGACAGTGCCATAGTCGACAGCCAGAATTCATGCTATATCTTTTGAATACATTCGTTTTATTTTCCCATATATGACCATGGTCACGGTGGCATCTCTGAGGTGAGATCCTTTAATGCTGGTTTCAAGATTACTGTTAACAGATTTCTGTTGGAAGTGGTGTAAAGAGGAAGGAAGCAGTGGGATGTTCCGGATTTGCAGATGCTATTGAGGACTACAACTTGGAACGTATAAATGCTTGGTGGTTATTGAATAGAATCAAGAATTTTCTATTCCTAGCTTTAGCAATTTCAGTGTCCCTAGTGTTGTGCTCAGATGTGGTTTTTTATGACTGACTTTCTCTTGCGCAGAGAAATATGAAGGATTTTAGGAGTTGATGAAGTGACAGGAGATGTCGCTGAGAAGCTGAAAACGAAGCGGGACGAATCGGATTCGCAGCGTGAGCTTGCAGCTAAGTATGTTCGTTCGTGTTTTTCGTTGAAAATCAAAAACAGTGAATTGAAATGCGAGGAGGATTCTTTGTTATTTAATTACCTCTTGAGGTTAATTAGAGGGGAGAATGCTTGTATGGTCGTTGAAGCAATTCAGTTTTATTTTGCATTCAATAACGCGCAATTTATTTTGTTATTGATACTTTTATTCAGTCTTTATTTTCCACAGAACTTCAGTCATTTGATATGGGCGCAGCACTAATCCTTGTTATTTCAACGCTCAAAGCTTTCTATAATTTCGACAAGTGGATAACTTTGCGAATGTTTTTAGGTTAATATATTAGGGAATTTTTATTGATAGTATTTCGTTTCATGTAAGTAGATCATTGAATAAGTTGGCATATATCTATTAGTTAGTTGGTGATTGTTTGAGAAAAGCTGGTGGGATGCTTGACGAGAGTATAGATGGATGATGTTTTTAAGAGAAGCCTCTCTGACGCGTTAATCGACGCCCCTCCGAATTGTTAGTTTATTTTGAAAGGGGAGAGGAAAAATTGAAAATAGCGTGCGCACCAGTATGTCGAACTTGATCTTAGGTGGTTAATTATGCGGGCGAATTAGCTTTTGTCTTAACATTTGTTTCGTGGATATAGGTTTTTCTAATGTCTCGACTTCTACTTAATTATTATTAAACGATTCTTTGGACGTATCGATGATTTGTGAGTATTATTAACTTAATTTTCCTTGATGTTTTCTTCATGATGGGATGTATAGGTGAAACCTTAAAAGGCATACGGAGATTTGAAAAATGGTTTATTGAGAGCACTACAGCTTCGAAGACGAGTAGAATAGAGGTGGATAAAAGGTGATGAAGGAAGGATGATCGATAGGGGAAGTTGGAAGTGAAGAGTAACAGATGACAAATGCACTCACGAAGAAGAAAGAAGATGGGCTGACGATGAAGAAGGAGGGGCTCTGACTTGTAATGCCTGTGGCAGTACCAAAGCATACAAGTCGTCCAGTGACTTTATGTGAAGAACAGTTTGAACGAGAGTCGACCATAAAAGTAAAAGTGGTCACTGCAATGTTAGATTACAAGTGGATATCTTTGGTTGGCTCTTCACCACCATATTCAACATAATTATAATCAATGGTCACTGAATGTAATGGTGATTAGAGAGGGAAGAGCCAAAAAAAGAGCAGCTAAAATATTAGGTTGTTTTTTAGGAATCGAGCAGCTCCTCCACGAATGCCATATTTTAAGCGTATTTCGCTTCGACGAAAGTTGAATCCATTAGCGATTGGCCTTAAAAGCAGAATGGACGACGATGAAAGAAGCGATTTTTACAGAGAAATCTTACTCAGAGGGTTTCTTCTTTTTTCGTTTATTTTAATCATTAGTTCTCAGTTCTATATATGTATCTTTTATAGGGTTCTTTTTATTCGTTGCTAGAAGAAAAAAATCTTAGAACTTTTCTTCTGCCTATCATTCTATTTGTGGAGGAATGAGAAGGAATTTGTAAGCAAGATGGTGATTCAATCTCGAAGGAATTAATTTATTCCGTAGCAGTTTCTCAGATAAAATCTTTACTTGCAAATGTTGTATTTCATTGTGTCCAAACTATGCGAATTCATTCGCATAAATTTTATTTATTATTTGTATAGGTGTAGTAATATAGATTGACAATGTAAGTGACAGATGTAATAGCTAGCGCTATCCTATTTGCAGGGAGGAGATACGGATAGCTGATGAAAAGGAAGTTGATGTCGATATCGAAACAGTTGCGCAGGTAGAAGATGACGAAACAATTGCACCAAATCCGGCTACTGAGGTCGCCGCCTCGATCAATGAGATTTCGCCACGACCGACACATATTGATGAAGAAACCGGAGAGACTGTGGAAGATGGGATAGCGGACATTCAACAACTGTTAGCTCATAGATCATTTTCATGATACGGATAGTTTATTTTTGGGCTAATCTAAAGACCAGTTGTGGCTCGACGGTACTTTTTAGGTATCTCCTTAATATTTAAGGCCTGCAAATGACTTGTTCCCGAATTTCCCCGAGATCACCTTTTGGGCAGTGCTTCCATCTTGGTCGATGGAGGACTCTTCTGACACTAATCCGATCTTTTCTGTATTCCAGCTGACAGCATCCATCCGTCGCTTTTTATGCCTATTGTAGTTAGTCCTCCAGCAGGGCGGGCTGAGCTTTAGGCATTTTTGAGCTAATGAATCGACGTCCGTGCCTTCCCGAAACGAACAAGCCTTGCCCTCAAAGCCGGCAGAAATTGGTTTTCATATTATGACATGAGCACTTAGACTACAAAAAAATACAATTTTTTTATATTGCTGTAGCAATGGTGATCGGATTCCAGCATGCAGAAGCAGTTCTCTCACCTATGTTTCATATCCTTCCTTATCTGCTTTCTAAATTCCCTCGATTTGGAAGTGTCACTACCACCTTCGGCTGTATACATTCTCAGGATTGGAAATCCAGAAGTTGGCAGTCGCTGTGATTTGCCTCTTTGTGGTGCTTATAATATGAGAATTCCATCGAGGCTGCATATTTTGTATGAATAGCATCGACATCTGAAAGCCAGTACCGCTTCACTTCCTATTTGCGGGAGGGTTCCGAGAAAAACAGTTGAGTTAAGCTTCTTTCTAGGCATGAACATTCTTATATGGTTTTTCTGCTGTGAAAATCATTCATTAGCTTCTAAAAATTTTTTTTTCTAGTTTTCGATTATCGCACTCTTCGGAAAATATTTTCAGCAAATCTTTAGTATACTGAAAGGAAGTGCTTTATTGAGGCTAATGTGGATTATACCAGTGGCAGTTGCTCGTGATCGTATGGCAAAGCATAGGAGTTTCGTAAATTACAGTGTAACAAAGGAGAGTGAAGAAAGGAGGGTCGTTGCTTCCAAAATGTTGGATGTGATATTGGCTGAATATGCCGCTGAGTTGGCCACCGAACATGTGATCGGCAGTGCGTCGATTCAATACAATATTATGGTGAAGAATTCGTATCGCCTCAAAGATTCCATTCCTATCTTCACGAAGGTATTATTTCCTATTTGCATTTTAAGTTTAATCGTTTCCTTAACGAGCATATTTAAAAGACAATAAATGTAATTTTTATTTTTGTCTGTTTTTTCTTATTTTTTGAAATCTTCGATTTAAGTCAAAATTAAACGTTGTAGTTGACTCGTAATCAACCATTAACCCGTTCAGTGGAGTGTGTTTGTTCATTTAACGTTTCGTTAATTCTATAGTCTCCTTTTTTTTCCTTGCAATTTTGTGAACTTTTCCCCCACTGGAATATTTTCATTGAAAGGAAGGCGGAATATATTTTTGAGGCAGAATTAAATCGAATTATCGAATATTAAATCGAATTAAGGGGACTACCGGATTATATATGAAAATGACTATCGGATATAAGAGTTACGACCCTGCAGAGATCTTTAATATTAATGTTTTGCAATAGCTACCGTTCATAATAATCTAATTATCGCTGAATTTGTTGAGGATATTTTGCGGGCTTGTTGACTCGGGCGAAAAATTTCAATTTTTTTTTTGTAAACTTCAATTTTCCTCTCATCGAATGTTTCGCTTCATCCACGAATTTATAATTTTGGTTCATAACCGTTGTGAATTTACTGCCCTATAATAGTTTAATGCTTATTGGATAAGCTTGAACGAGACTTGTTGCGAATTATATTTGTGTGCGAAGTTTAGTGGCGATGTGTCGAGGGATAAGAATGCGCGATATTGCGCACTGCATTTTTGTTTCTTTCTCTTTTTTGCACGCATTGTTGCAAGTTCCTACAAAAGCTGTCTATGTGTCCGCTTGTCGGAGCCGATTTGTTTAACCGAGGCCAAATTGTGAAATTTGGTATTTGTAACGTACATATAGTACAATCTGCTATATTATGTGCCAGAACAAGCTGTCGGTTTCAGAGACGTTTGTAAATATTCCAATGTGAGTGAAATTCGACGCATTTTCTATCGATTGGACTTTCATTTTTGACACCGATCGCCTCATGAGATGTTGTTTTGCTTATTCTCTTTTTTCCGGAATTATTCGTTTGCGAACTTTTCGAAACAATTCGCGAGTTGAGCGAGAAATAAAAGCACAGAGCTTTGTCAGCTTATATGGCGTTCTTCGTTAATTGTTATGTATGGGAAGTGGGATAGGCATATTGTAGATTGTTCATTTACAGGAGAAGCGTAACACAGCTAAATGGGCTCATAAAATGCTGATTGAACGTCTACCTTTGCCTATACTTGCCACTTATGTCAATATGTTGCGTTTCTGCAGAACAACGGTATATCCAATCTTCTTTCTTCATATTTCAGCGTTTTTTTCTCCCTATTTTTTATTCCTATTGAATATTTCTTAGTGGGGATGTATAACGTTTCTTTATGGTTTTGCAGAGGAATATAGTAGTATAAGAGGTCTAAAGTATATAGATAACATCATTAGACCGATATTAGAAGATGAAATGTTAACAATGTAAATTCTTAGACATAAATACAATGGTTATGCAAATAAAAGGTGAACAAGTTTCGGCCCTTATGCGATCACGTGTAGATCGGAGTTATGCGCGGGTCATGGATGAAATGCATAACCCTCTTAGTAGAGGAAAATAAAAGAGTCACTATAAGCACGTGTATGAACAGGATAAATAAGTGAAGTAGCAGAAAATAAGTGGGTACAATGTTTATGATTGCGTAATGACCAAGAAATTGTAATGCATTTCCTACTGGGATAGGCAAACTGATAACCTAATTCTGGTTTAGTAACTAACGCCTTAAATTAGTGTTTTTCTATTAGTATAGCATCTAGATCTTTCCCTTCATAATTTTTTGGAAGACTTGGGTCACTTTTGGAGGTTTTTAGAGACTTACTGATGGTCTGTATTCGTAGTACATGAAGTTTCGTCATGATTAGGAGTTTTGTTGATGTGAAACTTGGTCGGCTTCTTAGTCTTCGCCCCTAACCTCTGTGATCTGTAAAGGTTAAAAAATTGGTTACTTTTATAATGAAATTTATTAGGTGTTTATTTCTGTTGGTCATTAATCTGTGCACGCAGTCATGCCTGTAATGTAATGAATAGCTAAATAAATAACCTCAAAGTCATTTTCTTGCAGAGATTAGTGTTTGCCGATGTTTATTAATTAATTTTATTTTTTCCTATTTTATGTATTTCTATTAAGCAAATTTTTCAGGGTCGATCGTTAATAGATTTATTGGTGAGGGAGGAAACATCCGACAACAAATTGAAAACGATGAACAGTCGAATAGCTGAATTTATTTTTGTGAAAGTTCGTGAGCCTCAAACGGCGGCTATTTCGAGAACCCTTAATGTAGGTATTTTTAGCGTGAATGTATAAGTTTGGAGTGCATAGCCTGTTGATAGTCATCCTTAAGTTGTCGATAAATAAACCTGAGCAGTTTTATTCAGGTTTTTTTTGAGATTAGGTCCTTTTTTCGGGTTTTCAGTTTTCTCGAAAAGCTTAATTGGCTGGGGATTCTAACGATTATTAAAGATACGGAGGAAGTTGTGACATTATTTTCAGTAGTCAGCAACTTTGATGACATTAATAGGACATATTGTTATTATGCGATTTGCCTATGCAAAAAATACATTTTTATGTATTTTTAAAATGTAAATATATTGCTCGCTTGACGTTTAAAAAGCGGTCATTGCTTAGTCAACGATACACTTCAGAAGCTAAAGAGTTGTAATACTTGAACGGAAATACTTAGAAGCTTTGACGTTTGTATATTTATGAGATGTTTGTTTTATTTTCAGAAACGTCGTATCGAATGTGTCTACGTAATAGCGGTATCACCGAGTATCTCGTATGCAGATTGTCATTCGAAAGAGAGATCTCACGAATATATGTTTAAGTATCACTTATTTTTGTTGATCGGTTTTTTTGATAATTTCTTATTTCAACTATAAGGCTTTGTATGAAAGTGGAGTAGAGCTTTATAGGTGGATAATTAATAAATAGAACTTTTTGTTAAAAGCAACTGATTGAAATTGATGAGCGCGATATTGGAATGTGATTGTTTCGTAGAAACTTTTTTCTTAGAGATAGAAAAAGTTCCATAGGATTCTATTAGTTTCAAGTATGCAGAAATTCCTTTGATTATCTCATTCGTCCTAGATGCGAATATGTTTACATACTGAAGAAGTGAGAGGTTCATCTGAATTTTTTTATTTGTTGAGATTTTGTGGATGGTGTTAGTTGATTTCATCTTCGAAGCGTTTCTGCATTTCCGAGTCGTTTAATTATCGAGAGAATTCTGCCGGTATTCTAATGTAATTAGCTTTTTTCTTTACATTCATATGTTTTCCCTCGAAGGTTTATTGAAAATTCGCAGAAATGTTGTCATTGTCCCTCTTTCACAGTTGCTGTTTGAAATTCAGTGGGCCATATAACTTATGCGTAGCATCACATAGTGGAGCTTCTAGCCTTTTATAGAATGATTTTATTGATATGTCAAAGAAGTTCGGTAGGTAGGCGAAGGGGGAACTGAATCATGTTTCAGGATGAAAATATTTAAGGACTTCCAAAAATGTAAAATTTATATTTTATCTAGCTAAGTGGAATTTATTTCCGTTTTCTTCGAAATAACGAACTTGTGCGACGAATATTTCCATGAGCTGCGATCACATTTAGAGTTGATGGTTCGACCTTTCCCTCTCCGTCTTGTGCCTATATAAAAGGACAAGATATGATATTCGTTGCAAGGTTTTTGCGTTAATCGTCAGGTTATCACAGCGACGTTAATTGTTTGAAGAATACACTTGTTTTACATGTGTGAAATTGGAGGCATGTGCTTGTTAGGAATATCTATGATAAATAGAACGTGCTTGCAGAACATTATTGCCAAATGTAGTGGGCAAAGTAGAGCAGCTACGAATAACCTTGCCGATGAATTCAAAGTTTTCGGCTTGTGAGGTAGCCGAGTTTGCGATTGACACCGTAGCCAAGAAGGTTACAGAGGTGCGTCGACAACATCCGGATATGCGAATCGTATTGGCCGGATGGGGCACTTCATGTGTGATTAACCATCAGGTGGGCATTTCCTTCTGAGTTGAACGATACGTTATGAATAGAATTCTTATTATTTTAACTACATTTTTTGGTTTCTCGCTTGTCTTCGTGCAATATTGTGACGACAACCTAGGTTAACGTTGTTGTGTTTAATACAGAGGAATACTGTAATGAACTTATTTCTGAAGCGTTATTGGGTAAGCAACGTGCACTTTTCCTTAGAAAAAGAACTTTAGAGCATATTATCACCTATATTTTTTGAGTTATATCATGAACTTGTGTTTCGGTATATTTTATAAAATACCACCATATCTTACAAGATATTTTTGAACTAAAATTATGTGTCAGTAAGACGTTTTGGAATTTTTATGTTACCGGAAGTATTAAACCATGAATAAATTCTCGCCATAAAATGTCTATGTGGAAATTGTTCTCACAGTTGTACGACTGTAAAGCTTTTCTGGCAGAAATAAATTCTTTCAAACTTTGAATAATAAAGAGTCGTTTTTTTATAGGTTGTGAATGTGGTATCCAATGTATCAGCGATCCTTAACTTCGCCTTTCCGCTTAAAACAGCCGAAGGCATGCGCGGAGTATGTAAATCTTTGATTACTTCTTTTAACTCTTAATTGGTAGGCATAGTTGGTTTTATTTTACATTTTTTTCATAGCTGCAAAACTTCCAAGTTACTTAACTTAAGAATAGGTTTGAATTATTAAGGAATTTTAATCGATCCTGAATTACTAGTATAAAAACACCATCATTTGGAGGTTTTCCTTGCCTTTGTTCTGTTGCATTTTTTTACAATTTAGTAATCAGCGGATAATTTAGTTTGTGTGTATATTATTTTAGATGTTTTTAGAGCCCTAAACATATGAATATTTGATTGATGAAGTTCAAAGTGCCATTTTATCAGCGATCGCTCGGAGAAATGGTTGTTGCTTTAAGAAATATCCCGATACCGTTACGTGGTCGGTTTGTGCCGGGAGGAAATGTTTTGCTATTATGCAGTTTGTAGCCGTAATTGAACTTTTATTGCCTCCAAATTATAGCTGTAATTAGCAGCTTTTAGTTCACCTTTACAGGCTCCAAAAACCTCCAATTTTTAGGTCTCAAAAGTGCGTAATTTTAGAGTTGCCTTTTTTGTTCAATTCATTGTCGTCTAACGAACTGAACCTTATTTATTTGTTTTTCTTTTTCTAATTAATAGTTCGGATTCCGAACCTTTCTTATCTGATTAGTTTTCAAGAGAAATGTTGAAGTTTTGAAGTTAGCAGATTTATTTATAGGATGTTGATGATGATATTCTACTAACATATTGCCCATCATTATTTATCGTCGGTGAAGAGGCTATTGATTGTGATGTCCGTGAGATACAACGAATGGCGTATCGAATGAAAAGTGAGTGTATTTCTTTCATGTTTTGCTAAATTTCAACATTCTCAGCTAGTCAGCTCACCTCATTTCATTTGTTATTTCATTAAGCAATCGAATAGTTGTACCTTTAATTATAATCGTTCGGAGCGATGAAATTTTGAGCAGCATATAAAAAGATAAAGATAAAGAAATAATAATTAACTGAGCGGGTCGAAAAATTATTAATGATCACAGGAATTCTAAATCGCTAAGATGACTTGTAGTTTAATGGGTTTAGGAGAAAATGCGTCTGTTTAGGTAGCTGAGGTAAACCTGATTGCATTCTACCTCAATTTCGTAATCGGAGAATAAAGGTGACTGGTTTAAGTTGCAACCTCAGGAGAGTAGGATGGTTATTTCAACAGGTATAAAGAGGACGGTTCAAATATGTAGTAACTTAGTGAGCAGTGCATTATGGTAGTACAAGCTTAATGGTTTCTGCGCATGTTGGAATTTTTGGGGGTATAGCGAAAGTCGCTGTTGTTGTTTCATTTGAATATGAAATAGGGTCTGTGTCCAATAAATTGGTTCATTTATAGCACCGGCTGGTGTTATCGTTATTGGTTCGGCGGATAGTAATTTGCATGTCTCGATTCTACGATTATGCGTTGAACGTTTTACACAGCGTACTGTCGAGAGGGCATTACTTGTTAGTTATTTTTAAGTCTTCATCCTGCATTTTTACATACTGTAAGGATATTTTCTAGTACCACGTATCATAGAACTCTCTTTGGGGAGCATATTTTGTGATATGAGTGAGTTTTCATGTGATCATGTAAATAAATGCAACCTGGCCATTAATGATCTGTTCATTCGTCAAGGGTTAGCATGAATCCGTCGACTTCCATTAGCTCTTGCTCTGCGCCTTCTGCTTTTACCATCGACCATAGATAAAAATTGATTATTTGGAAGTTTAGTTTTTTCGGAGTTTTCGTGTTTACTGGGGAGCGGGAGAGAGGGGATATATCAGTACGTTGGTAATATTTTAACTAATTGAAGATTTGCTTTGGCAGTATTTATGCTTCCAGGATGACATCGTGGATTTTTTGGAGCGCTATTGTTCACGTTCAGTGAAAAATGTTCGCCCTTTACGCCCAATTTTACCTTATGATACGAATGATGTTGATTTGTCAATATTCAAAGCGTCTTCGAATTCAAATTTCTCGCCAAGATACGTACCGGTGAAACAAAAAAGGGAGTTGGAATTAGAAAGATTATCAATGAAGAAACTTTTCGTCGACTGGTAAGCCAACCTCATCATTCCTTCGTAAATAGTCTCATAAACTAGAAAATCCAATATATTTCTGCATTAATTTTATTAGAGACGGTTTAATCGTAGTTTTAATCATATTCTGCCTGAGTTGTGTATTCGTTTGTTCTACTCATTTTTTCACATTATATCTCACCAATGAAAGTAATTTCATCAGCGAAGTGCATCCACGTTTACCGCAGTGTTTTTTTCCCAGTTTCTTAGTGATTCTTTTCTTTTATGAACATACGGGTACGTTTTTATGCTTTTTCTATAATTTATTCGAGTCTATATTTATTAGATGATAAGGATAATAATGATATTGAACTGCAGTATTTCTTTTATGATGTTTGTATATATCAGCATTAATTGCAAACTACTTTATCAGTAGTTTTGCATGCATTAGTTATCTGAATGCGATAATTGGCTGGCTGACTTATCTTTGCTGTCACATATAGGACTGCTATTTTGCATCTCTGAAAAGTTTAGCATCTAAAGGTGGTCGCCAACATATGTCCATATTCACATCAATCTCTTTACACTACTGGTGAGGCAGTGTTTCTAGTTGCTTTGTTTTTTCAAATCTTTTCATTCTCTATGAGATTTCGAGCCATAGATATATCGCTTTAACTCTCGGATCTATCAGATATTTTATTTTCATCATCACTGAGATATCTTCAACGTTTATATTTATAGTGGAGATGAGAAGCGCGTTTTCAAGCGTCCACATTCGGCCGAAACTATCGTTGTTGAAGCAACCGGTTCAGCTTTCCAAGGTATTTTTCGAGTCAGAATACTGTAAACGCCAATGTATATTCTGAAATAAGGCAGATGGGCTTTCTTTTTATAGATGAGTTTCTTTTCACCGTAATGGGAGGGATAAAGTGGATATTTCAGAAACTGAGGGGGGAATATGGAGAACTCGCGGAAAGGACTAGAGAGATCACCAAAAAGTGATAAGGGAGAAGGGGAATTTTAAGAGTGAATTCAGCTTTTCCGTTTGCTTGCGTGGCTTGCGGCGTTGTTTTCTCAACTTATTCATAGCCTGAGGTTTATTTAACAGCTCTGCGATGAGACGAAGTGTAAGGGTACAACTTGCGCACAGCCAAACTCTTTCTAGTTAGCAGTTGTGGAATAGACAGTTATGGCCAATTTATAGATGCGACCAATTTCTCTCTTCAAAAATTCCCTATAAAATCATATTGTTTTGCTGAAAAGGCAGGTACTGTACATTTTTTGTATCTCTCATGTTAAACTTTGAGTCGGTTTACTTTATCATAGGTTTTAGTTGAATTATAAGTTTATATTGTGTAATAGCTTTTAGCAGTACTTTGATATTTGCTTCCCTAGCGTTATTTTATATTTTTAAATGCCATTTTATTTGAGATAACATGTCGAGCACGATCACAAACATCAGCAGAGAAGTATTATCGGAGGATACGACAGCATTGGAGCCGATAAAGGAGCCGAGTTCTTCGTCAGCAGTGCCCACTTCTTCGTGAAATATGATATCTACGTTGTTTATATAATCGAAGAGTTATTTGTACAGTCTGTGTTGTTTCTGTGTTCTTATTCTCTCCTAATCTTTTTTTTAAACTTCTCGTCGCATCTCCCATTGTTGCCCTCATATTTCATTACCCTTTTTCTCTTTTATCAGTTATATTTGTATATTTTCGCCTAAGTGATTCTTCGTTTTAATGTATTTAATTTCTTGACAACATATATGCGTATACACATGCAGGGTTGAGCGCTGTTACCTCCTCAGATCGATCGAAGTTTTTTTGAGGAAATAAATTTCACAGGTGGGAAGCATTTCATCGAGAGGTGGTAGATTCCACTCGTAGAAATTTACCCAATGAATTCTAAGGTGGAATTTGTTAAGTTCGCATTAGATTGACCCATATCGGGCATGTGTGGTAGTGGCTTTCGGTTTCTACTGGATATGAAAGAGAATCATGAGGGGATATGTTGATGCGGCAACTATCATTGCATCGTAACGCAAAAAGAAGAAGTAATAATATTTCATTGCTGCATTGAATGAATTTTTCTAAGAGGCTTTATTTGAGAAGAAATAAAAACCATGTAGAATTCCCGAGAATGTCTTATGTTTCTATTTCTTCTTTTTTGTTTGTTTATTGTTGTTTTTTTTTTATCATTACTTGAGGTATGGAGGTTCTCTTGTCTGGTTCACCTATGATTGTGAGAGTCGTTTTTTATAAATGTTTCGCTCGTTGAATCTCCAATTTTATTCAAGGAAATGAGCAAGAGTCTGCGAGGTCGTCATTTTCGTTGTCTTGTGCACTCGTTTTGTTGACCAGAATGAATATGATGTGGTCAGACACCCCGGGGGGGAGGGGTATTTTGTTTTAAAGTTCCATTGAAATATATAAATGTTTGAAAGTTAGGAGAATTGCCCAATGGTGTAATAGCTCGGATTTTGTTCGAGTGTTCAAAAAAGAACGTTTAAAAGACATTGGCAAATTCTGGATGCCGAAATATCATTTGGTGGTGGGGAAGGGGAAGCGTTGATGTGGGAAGCGCTCTTCGCTATTGTGTTATCGAATTGGGCGTTGATTTTTCTCTTTTGAATCGAGCGATATGCTGAGTGTGACGGTGATGGCGATAAATTATATATTATTACTGATATGAATAATTTTCCAGATTGGAGGTGCGAGGAGAGGGCTTATTGAGGGGGAAAGATGTTGGTATGCTTTAATTGGTTCATTTGTCATCCCAAAGGGTGGAAAATTTTCCGAGTCAATATTTAGTGTTTTACTTTCAGATATACCTTGTAATTGAATGTTTGCCGTTCTGAAGGTTTCAAATAGCTTAGTGGTTCAGCTTGACTATAATCCACATTAAAGGAGTTTTTCATAATGAGGTTTACTTTTGCGGAGATCGGCACACATAATAGTTCAGTTTACAGTAAAAACAACTTACCAATATAGGCTAGATTGATTAATGTACCCGTGGGTAAAATTGCCAATATTTGCGTTTACATGAAGAAAATTTAGTATCCAAACGTTATGCAACGAGTTTGCAATTCGAAATAACAGAATGAATTATCGACAACGATACTTGTGGGTATTTCATGGGTAACTTTTGGGTAACTAACACCCCGTGTAAATTTCCCGAAAGGGTATTTCATTAAAGCTGAAGAGGGGAAAGCAACATTGCCTAAATGGTTTACCATTCATAAAAATCCCCACAAGCTTAGATTATAGCGAGAAAACGCAAACTAATGGAAGTTCGCTGAAATCCTCATCTTATTTACGCTATTACAGAGCATTTTACAATTTCTTAAGGAATATCTACATAGCTGCTAGTAATATAGCAGATCAGCGAAGTGGGATCAATTATTGGAACAATGCAAAAGAAATTCTTATGAAATTTTCCGACATAATTAATTAATGTACTAAGCGTTTAATTAAAAGCGGCTTTAGCTAATGATTTAGCTCCACTTTATTTATGGTACTATCGCGTGACGTTGTCATTAAAGGGATGTGTATATGGGGGGGGGGGGGGGGGGATATGCCTCTTAACGTGTATATGCTTTGAAAACTCGAAAAACGCCTACCTCAAAGTTCATAGTGATAACAGCCTTGTTCTCTATAGGCAGTCACCGTTCAGCGCTCATTCGCTTGCCTCTTGTGGGCCAAGCCACAAATCATGGAAATAATTAAATTTATCATCAGTGAAAGCCGTATCGCATTTGCTGGTCTTATTTTCAGGCAATTTCAACGAGTACCACTAGGGGGTGATGGCAATCCTAATACAGCATGATCTTACATTATCCGTTATGGAATAAATATACAGAATTTTATGTTTAAATGCGCTTTATTGTTAGGTATGTTGATAATTTGATTTCAGAGTAGCGCAAAAGTAATTTATGGAGATTCGCTGCAGATTGAGGTTACATACACGAGTTGCACAGCTAACTCTTTAGTCTGAAACTTGAGGATCACTTAGAGCGCTATCCTCTCAACGATATCTCAGACGGATCAGTCTAATTTCTCAGTGAATAAACTTACACAATGAGGAGTAATATCTCAAATATTAATATGCCGAAACCTTATAATTTCCGAAATTTTTAGATTTACTAAATTATGCTCGTTGAAGATAGATTTTATAGATAAATATAAAGAATCGCTCAAAAAAAATTATATGGGTCGATGTCTTAACTTCACCTAATGAGAAAATACTCTTAATAAAACATTAATTAGTAAATTAGAATTTGTGTTAAGTTCGTCTACTCTTAATAGGCAGAGGGTATAATGAATACATGTCATACTTCTTCATAGTAAGATCACTTTGACCATATGAATACAAAGCTATTGGTTTACGCTTATCGTGAAAGCTACGTCAAGAATGATGCAATATTGCGTTTACATATTCCATAGCATAGAACACCTTCAACTAGCAGTGTAAGGATTTTGTTAACGTTATTCTTATAGAAGTATTTCTTCGATAGAATCCTCTAGTGAAACTTAAATGTAATTCGCTCTCTTTCGATAAATCATTTTCGATGGATCTAATAGCAAACATAGGCCACAAGTATATTGTTCTACCGGCGAGGCTACTGCTCGATTGATACCGTCAACACTGGCACTCGATCATCAGTCCCCATTATCCTCGATGATGGTAAGTCATCTTTTGCTTTATGGCTCAATGTATGCGAATTTTTAGCTTAGTATTTTTGGATATACTTTACTTTCCAGATATATTTCAAATATATTCTAATTCTTACACTCAGATTCTCTATTGCATTGTTTTTAGACTTTGATTTTCCTTTATTATTATCTACTGCTCAATTTATGATCCAGTTTTATTAATAGCATATATAATCAGAACGTTTTAACCTCATTTATTGGGATTTTTCAACGACATTCATGACTATGACCAACGCATTTATTTCTATTTATTTATTTTTCCCTTTTTTACTCGTTAGTGTTATATGTCGTTACTGCATATTTACTCTAATGCTCTATTTACTGTTTTTGTGTAGCATTTTCTCCTAGCTGTTGAGATAAAGCTCTCTTTGTAGAACTAAGAGATGGAGCTGTTCGATGATAAAGGATTGCTGGAGTTCTACTTCTGGAACGGCCGCTTTGGAAAAAAGAAAGCGAACTCCGATGATGAGGTAGGTGCTATTGTTTGTAACTTTTGTGTTTATTAGGCATTTTCCTGATATATACTTTGTCTATAAATTTCATTTTACCATTTCTTTTCTTTTCCACCTCTTTCGCCACATGTAATCACGTTGTTCTATGCAAATTCTCATACCACAGAGTTATGTCCATCGTTCAGACGATGGCCGAAATGTGGTTAATTTCTTTTTTATATACTAAGTTTTAAATGCTTAACGTCTGGTCACGTAATGTGGTATATCTCTTCAGTGTTTATACGCTCACGATAGTCTTCCCTTTATCTTTAATTCTGTCCTCCTAGAGCACCATTTCCCTCTTGACTCCTACGAATGTCACGTATATATTAGACTCTCCATTCACCTATTTGTGTTTAACTTATCGAATTATACGTGTCTATCAATCGATTTACTATTCTATTTGAAAAACTTTCACATAAATATTGCTGCATTTTATTCGCTTATTATTTCAACATAGACGATTTGAAACAACGTTAAGTTAGACGTTCATTTTTTCTCTTAAAGATACTTTAAGAATAAGAATCTCTTCATACATTTATTCATCTCTTTTATGAAACTTTGAAAAACTCTCTCTTGTTTCATTCACGAAACGCTTATTGGTGGTTTTTCCGCTTATTTCAGAAATTGGATCTAAAAAAAGATGTGGAGTTTCTTTAGTCGGAGATGCGCAACGTGCAGTCCAGAGGGTGCAGATGCCTTATAGGGATGGATTTTTGTGGTAAATTCGGAGGCGAGATTTTGTTGAATTCAGCTTCCAACGTCCAGATATGTATTTGAAGTTTATCGCTAAGAATGAAGAAAGACTGTCTTTCACGTTTAGAAAACAAACAACAAAGTCTTGGTTGCTTCATTGCAGGCAACATTTCCAACTCATCTTACCGGACCAGTTACTGCAAGGAGAAAAGTTTTGCAGCACCTACTTCACGATAAGCCATCTATTATTATAGGATTGTGCAAGCAAAGGCGGTACCATTGGAGAGGTTTTCCGGCAGACGTATTTCGAAGACAACAGAATTTTAGAAAGCGTTTCGAGATACAGTGTGGATCCATTTTCCGAAAGCAAGCTATCCACGAAAACTTTACCTATTCCTTCCTGTCTTTTCATTCAATGATTCATTCAGGTGTAATGAATTCAGCCTCTAGTATAGAACAACAGCCCTTCTGCTTTTTGCGCTTAGCATAGATTACTTAATAATAAAATATTTAATAGAGGTTGTATAAACGTTTCAAGAAAGTGAACGATGTTGAGACGTTAAGCTGGAAGTGAAATGCAATTTTTTCGCAGTTAATGATCTTACTGAAAACAGTTGAGGGAGCGGAAGTCAGTCAGTTAATTGCGAGTTCAACTCGACCATTCAGCGATAAATCAAATAAAAAATGATTCATAAATTGTATACAAATAAAAACTGAATATGAGTTCCATGAAAGACGAGACCATTTATGGATTTTATGACCTTCTAATTACCATTTATAAATCATTCCTACCTGCAGAAAATCCCATTGTTTGCTTTCCCATCTTACTGCATGACTGTCCTTCTCGCCTATATCTCCACAGGTTCCTACTCTTATTCACTTACAGAGTGGAGTGTTTGAATATTATTTTAATTTTTTTTGCTCAGAAACCTGCCGCACATCCTAACTAACGAACAATTGTAGTAGGATATCTGAGCGTCAACGTCATGCCAAGCAATCGTTTGTCTAATATGGCATTCCTCGATGTCGAATATGACATCGGAGTCGTCGCCAAAGTGAATTGAGATGTTCCCAAACGATCTATTGAAGTGAAGAAATGAGAATAGCTTCGAAGAATTCTCCAATCGAAGTATTGAATTTTTCGAAACGTCGATTTTTCAGATCAGTTTTTATTTTCCATTTTCATAAAGCGTTGATCGAGCTACGCCGGTCTTTTATGTTCAGGCGTTGGCTTAGGCATGCAAAACGCCTAGTTGGTTTCCTGAAATCAATTTTTGGAAGCGTTTGAAGCAAAGGATCTGAAACGAATCAACTATAAATTCACATGTTGAAGGATTTCATACTAAGCGAAGCGCAATCCTTAACGTCAGTCATTATCCTTCGATCGCTATGAAACGGCTCAATTTTTCGCCTTATCTAATGGAATACTTCAGTAGTTCATGTCGGATTATGTTTCTGATGAACGTGGCACGATTTCTTGAGGTGATATGATATAGCCGAACAAACTGCAAGTACGTCCAACAAAAAGTATATGCAGTGTGGTCTCCTCAAATAGGAAAAATTATTTGTGTCGTTTGGGTGGACGTTTTATTATAGTGAACGCTTCGAGTAAACTCTTTCTTTTGTTGACGAGATGATTTTTCGTTGACGTTATTGAGATACATATAAAGGTCAAAGGAGAGAAAGATTCGTGGACTCGTTCTGCTCTTCCGTATACTTTAATTCTGTCGAGAAAGCTTTTCTTCCATTTTCACTTAGAGTAGTTATTTGTAGAATTTTCTTCGGGATGAAACCAAAAACCATTAAGTAAAAGTATTTGCTGAGAAAATTAGCCTATGCAACATAGGCAGCAGAACGAACACATTTCTTGGAGAACGAAGTTCCATAGCGAAAGAGAGAAATTCCTGTTGAATAGTCCACTCTTGAATCAGAATGTCACATAGATCATATTGTCTTGGTTGATATTGTTGATAGCTATTGTTGCATTTCTCGCTACCATTTCTTGCAATGCCTATAGTTTTTATTCGGATTTCGCGTATTGACCTGGGTGTTTTATGGAAATCAGGTTATGGACGCTTGCATACTCAAAATCCACGTTCATTCTATCATTGGCTGACTAAAATTATGGTTAATATTTCGAGTATACAACAGTGAGAAATCAGAGCAAATGAAAATTTTACTAGAATGCTAAATTCGCATAATCCTCAAGCTGTTCTTAAGACGAAGAGTGCAGTAGCATCGTTTTCTTGATGGAATCACCTAGGTTATATTAGCTGCAATGGTCATATACCTCATTGACTTGCCCAAAAACCGTCTTATTTCCTCCTCTGAAGGTGATTCATGTCTTACCTCATCATACGTCTTCCTTCTGCCTTGCTGGTGGTGGGAGATTGAGATGGAAGACTACGAAGTTTTTTTAAAGAGCTTTAACAAAACTTGTCCTACCAAAAGCATTGGAAAAGTTATCATTCATGATTTAGCGAAATCTGCTTAAAGTATTCAGGATTTAGTATGAACTCGGTGCGAAAATTTGTTTGTGAAAAGAGCAGTCGCTGTCTCAAGCCGGGGGAATTACGATGAGACCGCGTTATCGGTTTTTTTTTCACCCAAAATTGCGGAAATGACCAAAGAGATGAATTTCCCGATGGTTGGTTGCTTAACGCCCATAGTCGCTATGACTTAACAAACTCTTTTTTCTCTTACGTAATACACTACTGCACCTGATAAACGCGTCTGCTTCATCCGAGGATTCAGAGATTTCCTTCTTAATCCAGAGGCGGGTGAGAGGAGAGGGAACCAAGTAGAAAGATGTTCAATACGTCATGAGAATTCCACAGTTCGATTTTGCTGAGCACATCTTGTTTGTCAATATATTGGCATCCTCAAAGGTCTTTTCTTCGCGTTCCTACTTTTTAAACGCTATAAGCTTCCAAAATAGTCCTTCAGAAACCTTTCAAAAAAGGCAGCTTGATTACTCCAAATGAATTGATAGCGATATTCATCTGTTGTTTTAGCCAGAAAGATAAATTTAGGACAGCCGGATGAACTTACAGAGGGAGGGCGTTTGCCATAAAAATCAAATGAAATCTCCGCTTTCTTCAGATGCTTGATAAAGGAACGCAAGGAAACGTATGGATAGAATTTCAGGGGATATATCTACTCGAGGTGGGGGTGAGAGGGGAGAGGGAATGCGGGTAAAGCAGCATTTATAGAACCCACTAAGTTGACAACTCGAGCACAACACTTATTCATCAGTGTCCACTTAACGTCGCACCACGACACTCTCATTCGCACACAATTACGCATACACGCCTACATAAATGAGCACATGGAGAGAAAAGAATTGATATAGTTTGTACGTAAAAGTTATTTTACTTGCAAAGTTCATTTCCGCTTATAATTTGGAAGATTGGAAATCCATGACGCAGCCAACAAACAAACGAACACCTGACATAGGTAACTTCCGAATCTCTCCGCTCAATTGGAGTATTTAATTTTTGAGATGAAGGAATATATTTCACATCCATTTGATTCTCAGAAAACGCTCAGGAGCTTCAGTTTGAAGCATTATTCTCGTTCTCTATGTATTTCAGGTTGTTTTCACATATATCATAGTATTTCAAAGAAAAAATGAGAAATATACAAAATGTGTAGACACTGTTAAGTTTCGAAGGAGAATACACTGAGAATTTCCAATGGATGGAATGCTTAAAATAACTATGCAAAATAGGGAGCCTGTTTTAGGAGAGAAACTATTCAGCAGTTCGATAATCTTGAGTGTTATTAATCCACCTGAGTGGTTTTGTTGAGCCGAACGATTCATAGATCTGCTTTGTGCATAGAAAAGAGGAAAAAACGTGATGCGCGACTTCAATTGGTTATCGCCAGTGGTTTGACCATAATGGTCATTAAAATTGAGAGGTTTATTCGCATAGGACATCTCCTTATGGCACTACAGCTTTTATAGCCAACATTTTATTGTTTATTAGAAGGGCTTCAATACAGTGCCGGTTTGTGTATCCAAATCAGATATAGATCATTCCGCTCACAATGACTTCCACTTGAAACGATGCGCACGATGATGATCCGTATAAATGGTGAGCATTTTTCGTGTTTTTTTTATTTCCTCTTCCCGAAAGCATAGACGCTTTATTTGAAGTGATGAGTGTTCTTCAATTCACACTACTCTATTCTCTATTAATACTACTTTCCTATTTTGAAAATGTCGAAATGGTATTTTTTTCTCCATAATTTTCCCAAAATTTGTATCTCGAGGTGAAGTTCTGATAATTAAAATGCTTACAATTCGCATAGTCAAACATTTAATGGAAGGCGTTCAAAAAGATGAATTCACTTCTTTTAAAGAGGAGAATTCAACGAAAAAAATCAAGTAGATTTCGAGATGAGAAGCTTGCCTGGAAGACAAATTGATGAAGCGGTCTTTTATGAGCGCAATAGTTGTATCGGATACTATCCTGTCGAATAAGAGTGACAATAAGATTATATGGGCATATCACATTTGTAACTCCTCCTTTATTTTTGTAACGGCCTATAATTGCGATTTAAATTTTCCACGTAAATATAAAAGGTGAGTAAATTGCTAATGAAAACTAAACACTTAAGCAAATCCGCAGTAGTGACTGTTATAATGTGCTCAGAAAATGATATTTCTTCTCGTTAGCATAGGTTCATGCAAGTGCTCAGAACAAAATGTTCATTTCTTGCGTTTTGAATTTATAGAAAAGCAGATTTACTGTCGATTTGGAAAGATTTCACTTCCAATCAAATATGGCATTTTCCGAGAAAATTCATAATCGAAAGCGATGACTAACGACATTTTTTGAAGTGATCAAATAAAAAATAAAGTTTCCGATTAATTTTTATTTATTCACTCCGACAGGTCTTTATTTTCAGTGTTTGAGTATGGGAGGATGTGGTGGTGGCGGCGGCTGTGGTCATTGCTGCGCAAGAGCGAAGGTAAGCGAAAAACCTCCAGGATAGGCAAAATGCCTCCTGCATTAATCAGCAACGATATTTGTTAGATTTTTGTATCTTTCTTCGAAAAATTCTCTCGTTGGAGGTGTTGAGCTAAAAAACGCCTCTTCTTGCTGCATTAAGAAATTTCCACGCCAACTTCAATATTAGGAAGCGTTTGCCAAAATTTCATTAATAATAACATTAACGTTAATTATTCATAGTCATATTATCTGAAGTTAGGAATACAGAAGTGTTGAAGGGACGGAATTTTTCTATTGCCTGTATGAAAGAAACGCCCGATTTGAAGAATTTTGAGAATCTGCAGTTAGCTAAGCGCTTGAGTTCCGCTGTTTTTCGCACGATAGAACGTTAATGATAAAGATCTTGTAGTTAGTTTATAAAAGATCGTTTCTGTGGACACCTAAATAATCGAAATGTGTTGGAATTTTGATGAGGTGCAGAGATTTTATGATGGCGAATAAATGTTTGCAAATTTTATCTTCAGGGTTCGAAGACGTTCTCAGCGAGTGGAATAGGAGGACGTGGCGGTGAGCGATTAGGAAGACGTCTTGTGAGTTTAACAACCGTTTTATTGGAATTCATTTTTTACTCACCGAATATTTTCAATATATGATTACGAAAAATACATGAAAGAAGTCACACTTTTTTTCTTATTTTCCCAGTCGAAATTTAGCCGAATATCTGATACAGCATCAACCCAACATTTTTATCGGATGCGTTAAACTCTTTTTTCATTCACACATTAAATAAATATCTTTCAATAGTTATTTTCATCACGGAAATTTTTAATATTTCAGAATCCAAATGAGAGATTTTTCGAATGCTGCAAAGAGCAACAACTGCCACTGTCGTGTCTTAATAAGTGCTCTTACTCCAATTATAATCAAGTAACGGTAAGCTTTATATTCTCTTATGATCGTTAATTCGATCCATAGAAAGAAGTCTTGAAGTCTTAGCTTAGTGCTAATTCAAGCACTTTTGCAACTTCGAGCAATATCACCGTTCAAAATTCATCAATAAATTATCCTTTTTTTGCATTCACTTCTTCGTATTTTGAATTGTTGGTCAATTTTTATAGATATTTATCACTTGTAATTTGCAGATTCGAAACATGTTTTTTGGCTTTGATGCATGCCCAATTCAAGCTGCAAATACGATTCATTTCTGTGCGACACGTGGCGTTGATCATCGACAGTGTTGTGCTAGAAATGGTGTAACGACCACATTAGCTGGTAGTAAATGTCTCATCTTCTGTGCACCGGTAAATGTTTACTTCGAAGCTCGTATCGTAATGATCAACATAAATCCCCAGTCGTTAGTCAGTATGAGAAAACATCGTACAGTTTTCACGTTTAACGATTTTGATCTGAAGTTATAATTAAGATTTGATATGGAGTTCATTTGATAGCGATGTTGATGAAATGCTAAAGAAATATCACTGATGATCGCTATTATCGTAGTGATCACCTCGCATTTCAGTAATGTGAATGATCACACATAACTGACCATGTTGAAATTGTTAGAGGAAATTTTCATAGCATCAATGATAATAAAAAAACATTTGCCGTGTAAAAGACAGAGTACCGATCTTCTTTCAGCCGTCGCAGAATGAAACCCGACTTGACTTTTCGTTCATGCCTTGTTATGAGCGCTTCGAAAGGATGAAAAGTTGCTTCTGGAAAAATGCCGTCTCCGAGTCGATAAATGGTCAACTGGAACCATTTCGCCGCAGTTCGTTTTAACACTTACTGATAATTCGAAAAATTTTACTGTAGTAATGATGTAGTTGTTTAGAGATGTAATTGCTGAAATATGTTTTAACTGCTTAATATTATACTGTTTTTTCCGCTTTATTGTAACTATTTTAGCATTAAATATATATATTACAGTATTGAGAATAAAAAATTTCTAAAAAGTGTTCGGTTCAACTCGCCAAAGCGCTATTATTGGCATCTATCAGTCACATATACACAACACTCGCAAATAAGTTCTACATTGTCTCCACATATCAGTCATTTTCTCTTTCATAAAAAATAGAAGCCGTAAATTTGCTATGAACTTTCGGGAGTTTCGTTAGAGGAGAGTAGGGGAAAGCATATTTAATTTCACTAGAACAAGTGCCTTTTGTTAAATTGGATTCTTCACATATAATAGAATCTGAAGGCATTTTTCAAGCTGCCGAAGATATTTACACATTTCGAGAGCAGTCGAATTATATATTGATTACAGAAACAATGGAAGGAATTTTTTAAAAGATGAATTTATTATTAGGCATATTTTGTAATTTATGAACAGTTTATAGAACCGATCACATGATACTGGTTCTTTCAACGTGCCTAGTGTTATCCTTCA
Organism: Parascaris univalens; assembly: GCA_037576465.1. NCBI lineage: Eukaryota > Metazoa > Nematoda > Chromadorea > Rhabditida > Ascarididae > Parascaris > Parascaris univalens. Next base: position 179,260,708 of record CM075173.1, on the reverse strand, counting down.
TTCGCTAAAAATATGAATTTCTACCTCATACAACAAAGAAGCTCATTATGCTGTTCAACGTATGCAAAATTCAATTGGACTGAATGCAGGTGCTTCTACGACTGTATGAACCATATGATTACAGAAGTATCAAGCGTTGCATTACGGATTAATGAATACCTCTACAGGTGCATGCTGAGAATTTAGTTTACTTACTTAACATGTACTCAAGTATTATGGTCGACAATATGTGTAAGTGGCTATAATTTCATCGCTGGTCGCTTCCAAGTGAATAGTTGCTCTGTGATCCACTACTATAGCAAAATGATTTGTTGCATCTCACACACATGTTGGGGATTCATTGCCACAGAAAACTAATGTGAAATCTCTTAGTAGATGAGAAATAAAAATAGACTGATGAATATTGTGTTTTGTCATTTATAAGCTATACGGCAAACTTCCATTTATGTTTCTTTTTCAATTTTTTGAATTTCTAAAGTTTCTCGTTCGAAAGGGCTTTTAAATGAGAGGATATAGTACTCCATATATGACAGATTCGTTGGTATTATCATCATCAAAAATATATATAGATTCTCCACCGAAGAAGAAAAGAATTTACTCATCGAAACGTCCTGATCGAGAAAAGAAGAGCAATTATTATACAATATATATGAAGAGAAATAACGTTTGATGCTTTCAGTTTTCAGTTTTCGTTTGTTTTTCTTTTATGAGCGTCAATAACGATGCTTGGTATCATTACTTCATACATCATTCCAACTCTTTCATCCGTTCTGTGTCAAGCTTTGATTTATAAAGTTGCAAGAAATTTATTTCTTGCATCAGCTGAATGACACGCATATTGAATGTGGTTACTTCTTGCGAATAGGATAGAAGGAGAAGGAGAGGAAGAATAATTTCCATTTCCCTCATCAGGAAACACTCAGCATCTTTCATTTTTGCCTTCAAAAAAGCGAGCGGAAACCTTTTTTTTGCTCAAGTTTTCGCTGCATTCGTTGTTATCTTCAAGAGCGGCAAGCATAATTTATGTTTGGAACGTGAAAATTGAATGAATACCGGGATAACTATGTTGAAAACATTTCCTCATTGCTTTTGTTTTCTTAGGTGGTGGGGGAACGACGGAGAAAATAAGCTCGGTTTTTTCAGGAGTAACAGGTGATGGCCAAAAATTTGTGAGCTATCATAATATCGAGTGGGACGTCTTTAAAAATAGTCCCCTGGAAATCGCAGATAGGTCCCACGTTCACTTCGCTCTCATGTGATGTTCGAAAATACTCATGAAATCTATGACTTGGTGTTAAGTTTTCATTCAAGCGTATAGAATAATGCGTCCCATCAGATATGAGGTTGTCACGAGTACATGCGGAATCCCATCGGAATCGAGATGCAATACAGCTCTATGGTCGTCGAATGAAGACCGGTTATGCCCTCCGTTGACGATGACGGCAATTCATCGAATGAGCGCCGATGTGTCGACGCTGGTTGGAGTTGCACAGTTCGCACACATAACACGATGGCAGGCGTGCACTTTTCGTATGCTTGCTTTTCTGTTACGCTGAATTCTTTGCCAAATGCTTGTTGATTAATCGACAGCCAAGAAATTCCGAGAATATGAAATCAACGCCAACTTCTCTCAGTTAAAAATTAAACTTTTTTGCTCCTTTTTTGTTTTTTATATATTCATCGCCATTGGTGATGTGTTGTGTAACGGAAGAATTTCTATCTGCCGTTAATTTGTAAATCTATTTTGATTCAAATATATTCAGGCGAATAATAACACTGATTTTTCAAATATCCTTGTTTTGTATGAAGAGAGAAATACGTAGATGGAGGATTGAACGCTTGTGTATTTATTTGCCTATTGAAGAACAGCTGAAGCCGTTTGTTAATAGCATTTCTAAAAGGGAACTCTCATGGGAGATGTCGATTCGCTAACATAGTGCGTTTCGCTTAAATTGTTCCTTTTCGAAACAAATAGTGCCGATATTTTTTGAAACGGCACAGTAAGAAGTTCGATTTAATTCACGAATGAAACCCATTCAGTTATCGAATGTTGTAAACCTGTTGCCTTACTCTTCTTTCTTCTCTTTTCTTAATTAAGCAATATTTTTCTTGCGGCAAGTATTTGCAATCGCTGCGTTTACACTGCTATTTATAAGACCCTAGATGATCGATGACTATGACGGTCTAGCATAATTTCATGAACAAAACAACACAAATTGCTTGGGCAACAATACCGGAATTACTCGTTCTCAATTGCACACTCGCTTGCATCAGTACTCACATAGCTGCTGCCTTCAGTTAGTTCAGTTAAAAGCAATCCCCCCTTTGCTTAACGCATTTTATATATATATAGGAGTACTTACCGTTTTGTGAGCGATATTGTTAATAGGGCGATGGAAGGGAGTTTTCCAATGAAAAAAGAAGCGCCGCTGTTTCTCTCACCAAATTTGTCAGCTTTGTAGAACTCGTTTTGCGGAATGCTGAAATCCTTTGTGCGAATATTTCCAGTGCGTCGCTTATTTGAACCATTTTGCATCATTTTTATGTACCACTCTAGATCTTTTATTTCCTGAAACTTATCAATTTCTTGCACTTCACTTTCCATGCAATTATTTGTGAATTTTTCTTCACGGCGAAAAGGGACCTCCGATATTTTTTGAAGAGATTTTTATCGAAACAACGATTGTTCCTTGTGAATAGCGCTCTTTTGACCGCTCAATTTTTCACTCGTCTTTTCAAATTTCAACTTGCTATTCAACTATTGCTAAAACCTATTAAGTAGTGAAAAGCTCTTAAGAATTCCACCGTTTTCTTTGTATTCATGCAGAACATCGGAAAGCGCGAGGATTTTTTGCCTCTATACTAAAGTTTATCTTATATATTTTTGCGTTTCTTTTTATTGTAGATATGTGCACACATACTTATTTATATATTAGTAGTTAATATCAGTAATAGTAGCGGTAACATAATAGTAATAGTAACAGTGGAGCAGTAATGATAGCCTCAGAAATACTAATAGTAATAATGAAATTAATAATGGTTTTTTTTTTAATTTCATTATTATAATAATAATAAATTAAAATTGTATTTTATTAATAGTAATCACCAAGCTATCGGGGATGCCATTAAGATATAAAAGTATAGAACGAAACTGAAATTCTTGATGGAAAACTGATCGAAGTCACAGAGGCAAAGAAGGAAAAAACAATTCAGACGGTACTTCGGAGAAATTCGACGGCATAAAAAGAAACTGAACTTAGGATGCCCGTGTTCTAATGAGTTGAGAAGGGAAATTTTTTGACGGCTGACACAGTCTAACTGATAAAATACCGAAAGTATTTTGGGATAGGTAATTTTTGATGTGTTTGTGATCACATCTAACGAATGCCCTGTGTCTTTCAAGCACGGGTATCTTATCTACCTGTAATATCAGGCGACCAGGTAACAGCATACCACGGCTTATCCATAAATGATTTGTTTAAACTGTTTGATCACTTAACGCATAAATGCACATTTTATTTTATTTCTATTTTCTGTAAATTTATTGAAAACAACCTCATAGATCATTTCAACTTCTCCAGCAAATTTCAATAGGTCTGAGATTCTAATTGTTTTTTTCTCTCGAAATATTCAAACTTCCAGCAAATTTTACATCATTTTGCAGTATACAACTACGGCGCAGGCTACATTTTATCCAGTATAGTTGTTAGGTGTCAAAATTGGAGCATGAAAGTATAGGTGAAAATGTTTAGGAGAAGGAAGATGGGAGGGACATCGTCCGATTGCTTGACCGCCGTCCATTGCATGAGGTTCGAGACCACTTTTTTCGATCGGAACATCGGAGTTTAATTCTTTAAGCATTTTTAAATCAAAGCTTTATAACGCAGCGCTATTAATCTAATTTATCTTCTATTCGAATAAGTAAGTATCAAATACGCTTGTTATAAGCTGATTATAATGTTGATTAATTCTGCCAATCTTATTGATTTTAATTTAGCTATTAAATTAGCATTAATCCGTTTTACTTGGTTTAGGTAAAATGAAAATGTAAAGGTTTATAACGAACTCATTCATCAAGATTATTTCACCTTTCTAAAGCCTTATACCTGCATTCAGCCTCGGAATTTAACCAGTGAGCTTAATCTCGTCACGGAAAAGTAGAACGTTGCGCCAATTTCATCCGTCGCTAGCATTATTAATTGTATTTCGAGTCACAGTTTGTACACAAATAAGTATATAACCTTCACAAATGACGAAAGTGAATAACATACCTATTTCATCGTTTTTTTTCGCAAGTATATTCGACAGAAATATGTGGTTGGGTGAGGTGAAAATACTTTATGGATGGGCGGAGTGCGTGCCCATTCGTTGCGTTCGAGAGACAAGGTCGAATGACATACCTGTTGCAAAACACATCAACAACATTGCACTATGTGCACGTGCCCTCCACCAACTTAGTCGTTCATTGTCCGCCACCAATATTTTCCGTTAGTATAGTCGAATCTTTATGTAAAAAATTCCAGTGGCATTGGAGGGAAGTGATAACTGTAATGGTTCGGCTTAACTATATTCTCTTTTATCGCTTATTTTATTGCTCCATTATTTCAGTTAAAGGAGGGATTTTTCTTATTCGCGTGCTTTTCAAAATGTTTCAGCAAAGAACTTGGAATTCTATATATATGTATATATATATATATATATGTTCAGCTCAGTGCTTCTATATGCTGCTCTGTGGCTTGAATATTTAGTATAATCGAATCGAATTTAAAATACTGGTCAATATTGTTATTTTAAAAAATATATTTTTTTTTAAATTGACCAATAACAATATTGTTGCAGTCATATTGCATCGGTTGAATTAGCATAGCGGAAAATCATTTAACACCAGTTTTTCTCTCATCTATGTGTACTTTTTCTCTTCTTATTGGCACTTTTTATACAAAAATGGGGGAAAAATATGCATAAAGAAGTGCGTCGAAAAAAACAAAATTACACCTAAATTTTGCTGCCTTCCAATATTATTTCATTATTCGGCCATAATTTATTGAATGTCAAGCGAATATTCACCTTTGCAAATATATATGGTTACTGCAAGGTGTTTCGTTCTCATAGCATTCAAAATTTATGACATATACAGCAGAAGTTGAAATTATCCATCTTCCTCATATAGGCCGCCCTACTTTTGCTACAAATCTTGGCTTAATCTATTTCAAGTCACGATTGGGATCGAGTTAAATGCATAAACGTCTTGGACGTTTGAAACCTCCTCCCTCGTTAAATGCATAAATAACTGCTGTCATCTTCGATATGTTCAACAGCTTTGCATTAGCGAAAAACAAAAAGCTTTTTTGCAGGCTCCTATGAACGTAAAGTTCATTCTATTCCGATGTTCCCGAGTTCTACCCTTTTCATTGTGTCGCTGTTTCTATTTGACGTTTTAGCAAACGAATTAACAGATCCGCAAAAATGTCAACTCAGATGTATCGCGAAATGTTTTATCGACGATAAGGTTAGTTTTCCCGGAAGAGAAGCACCTCTTATCCGATTAATTTTCCCTGAAACACCTTACAAAAACAGTTTAATCGTCATTATTATGAAGTTATTTAATGAAATTTGTGTCAATCAACAACTGCGTCAGTTATGCAGTTTAAAGTAAAGTGAAAATTAATCGGCAATTTGATCAAAAATAGCATAAAATGTTTCATATTTTCATATTTTCCAAGCAACTAAATAGTCGAAGATTATAATAGTGGTGGTCAGCGTAGCCCATTACTATTACTTTATCGTATAATTTGCTCCCTTCCTTCCACCTCGCACTAATCCCCATATAGGCCACAAAGTAGCACTTTTCTATTGAAAATTTTCCTACTATTAGATGCTGATCGCCATCTATCACAAATTGAACTTTATGGGTCGAATATGAAGGAGAAGATGATCAATAGAGAGTAGAGAGTAGTTCAGTGGATTAAATTTTTTGCCTATGAATTCATCAATTCTATTTAGGTAGAAATCATTTGAGAAATCTCATTATTTCGTTTATGCAGACATACGCAAGCATATTTTAAAGGATGCAATGAGAAATCATCATATGAACTAGAATAAATTATCCACGTATAGGATTGTCTTTATTGGTTTCTTTTTTTTCAAGGTAAAATTTGCAATATCTTGAAATAATAACTTTTCAGTTGGAGCCAAGCGTATGTGAGAAGAAATGCGAAAATTTTGGCAAAGCAGATTTATGTGTAAGTAATTTTTCTTCTGTAGTGGAAATTTTTCCACATTTTATATCCTCGTTGGATTTATTGAATGGAAACATGTTTTTGTAGCACATATTCTTTTATGTTCTAAGTATTCAGTGATTTTTTTAAAGTTTTCATATATCCGTATTTCATTTCGTCCAATTCAATTCCTCTCTCATGTGGTTTATGAGTGGAAAATTCACTTCCACATGTCCGTCGAAAAAAACCTTACATGTAGGAAATATTATGTGCAATATGTTTCAAAGCCATTCACTATGATAACTGGATATATGCTTCCCACATTAAGCGTAAAATATCAACGATCTATATGAGGATGTGGTTTTTGAAACTCATGTCGAGCACCCATTCAATCAGAAAATTTATTCACTATGATCTAGAATTTGCTCAGGCTGCGCTCTTCTATCTTAGCCGAGTAAGAATTTCTAAAAATAATTCATGCTCAAATTTTTATTCGACGACTCTTATTTCTTAAAGACTTTGCTTCATGTTATTATAATCTTGATCAAACAGGTATATGTTTTTATGAAAAGTTATGGCTTAAAGATCCTCATTTAATCTCTTCTTTTTTTCACAGCATAGTTGACTGTTTTTTTCGTCATTGAAGTCGCATAATTTCAGGATAATTCACCATGTTGGAATTCATGTAATGATTTCAGGATAATTTACCATGTTGGAATTCATGTAATGATCTTTCGATTGGTGCCCCAAACAACAATATTCCAGCATATATTTCTTATACTCCAATAAGTTCATCGCTTATCAAAATAACATGGAATGGATTTGGCGATCCATTATATTTAATACAGTTTACTTTAGAGGACAATTTTACTACCGAATATCAAATTGTACGTTTGCTATCGATTTCATGTTTTTGGTAAATTTTTTAAAGTCACATAAGGAATGATATATGGCGAAGATACATGATTGTTGTCATTACTGGAAGTCTTGAGCACTTCGAACTCGTATTAAAGGAGTTTTTCAGTTTAATTATCATCGAGGCTTAGAGACATTCCCACTTAGATCTGTGCTTTCATTGATTAAATTCTTCATATATGCTCTAATGCTCAGGGCCTTCCTTTTCTTCACAGCGACACTGCTTCTGTATCATTAGGTTCCGACGACTACCGAGTTCTTCTTTCAAGCATTTCCGGATAGTGTACTAATTAAATATTGCCACTTCGCACGATTACTAATAAAACGTTTGAAACAAAAAATTGCCAGTCATTATCACTTCAAGCTGATCGCCACTTCGATGGGTGAGCAAATCATTTTTGAAGGTGAGGACGGAAGAATATGATCTAAATCGTTCGAAAAATATCGCATCATTTTGTGATGAAATTTCCGTTCGAGTGGCATCAATTAATCCGACTGGTGTTAGCTCATTTAGTTCGGCTGTTATTATTGCGGCGCCGATACCGAAAATGAGTGCCGATCTCAATGTTCTATCGATGACATTCATTGTTAGTTAACATGTTAATTATAAAGATTTAACATCTGAAAGGTATATACGTGTCGCGAGTTTTTAATCTGTTCGGCTTATGTGGTAATCGTTCAATAACAAAATGTTTGATTGCAAACTCCACTCGAAATATTAGCCGCAATATTCTAATTCCGCAGTTGCAGCATTAATCGATGGGATATTTTCACTCGGAAATACGCTGCTTTGAGTGAGAAATTACAATAATATAATATGTGGGTATATTAGGAGTACGTTGAAAAAATAGATAAATCCGATCCCGTACATCCGAATAGTCTAAACTTACAGCTTTACAGAAATCTGCTTTAATAGTACGTCATAGTTGTATGTTTTTTAGAGTAATAGTCGGTGAAATTAGAGTAATAGTTGCGTTTGCTGATGCATTTATGGCTAAACAATATTAAAAAAAATCAATTCATTTATCGCTTATGTTTATTTATTACTGGAATTTTGAAATTTAGAACAAATCCTACGATGATAATGGTTATCATTCCGATGGTACTATCAAACTAATATTCGAATATGATAAAACAGGTCAGCTCTAAGGAATTATTCTCGAAAGTATATGACAGTATGTTGCTAGGTTTATGAGTTATATGGGAAATTTCGATAATTTATTGAAACTTCTCCATTATTACAAATGAATTGCATTTAAAATCACTAGGAATCAATTCCGATTTTATTCATTATTATGGCTCTTAGTCATCATTCTGACATATTACTTTGAAAAAAACGAACCAGCTGTAATATTGAGAAATATGGGCTTTCACCTTCATATTTGAATGGAAAACTATCAGAAATGATATAATATCAGCCATCAATGCCCTCGATTTTTTTTTCTGATATCTGTTACAGTTAGCCGAAATTTTGCAACGTGAAACGATAAGATACTCTTATGCGTGTCTTCAGTGGTTTTCAATTGTCTTTTAATCATATAATAATGTGATAACGGTCGTTTGATAAAGCATGGATAAAGCATAGATTTCATATTGATAAAAATGGACTTATAAAAGAATGAAATACAAGTTTTAACAAATATGAAAGACTTCAGACTGGCCACTAGGTGCGGATGATCTATTAGTGGAACCATTATTTCATATGATTTCATGCGCTATACCAGATCTTTCAACCGCTATACCGAATCCTCAATTTGTAAGTCTTTTTTGTTCCCGCAATTTAATCTAGAATATCGTTTTACAGGTTATAGAATTTGAAAAAATAAAATGCTAAAATCCAAGATGCTGTGCAAAATGCAAAGGAGGTTGTTTCTCAGTCATTTCTTATGAAGATTAGACTATATTAATGGATTTAATTAAATAACGATGAATTTAAAACATAATGGAAAGGAGGGAATTAAGATCGATAGTGTATGCCTATCCATTCGATCGTTGGATGAATCATGAAGTTTTCATTGGTTAATGCGGTTGTTGTAATGATTCGTGCCGTATGAGCCAAAAAAATCATCTAGAACATGAGATTTAAATGATTGAATGAATTTAAAAGTTATGATTCACTTGAAGGTTCCTGGTAATATACCATATACTATTGAAAGTGTTTTTGGTGCCGATTTAATGTATCGAAAATGTGAATTTCTCTACTATCTAAGCGTTGTGCACAGTAAAAATTGTGGTACCACTCTATCAAATTTCGATCAAAACCCCGATGCAATGAAGACGCTTAAAATAGGTGAGTGTATTATATATGTATGTGTGTCTTTTGTGTTTCTTTTTTCGTATTTGTTTCGAGCACTTTTAAAGTTACCGAGCTTTAATCATAATAAATAAAAATTCAAACAGCATTTGTGAAATTTTAAGCGATATTGAAGTTTTTGAAGGCTAAATTTATTCATTCAATAGTAATTTATGAATGTATATGAGGAATTTTTTCAATAATTGTTACTTAAGAGTTATTAAATTCATTCATACTTCAAATAACTCTTATCCTTGCTCACTTCTGGAATGTTCTCTAAATTCCAATATAAAAGTTCGAGCGTTTTAATGAGCAAGAATAAGATTTACATTTTATAAGATAATTTATGGCGAAGCCATATCAGCTTATGTGTGTTTGCCGCTTCCTTCTGCAGTTTCGAAGAGCGAACCACTGATTTTATTTTAGACGAAAGGTGACCACCATCACCAGTTTCTGATTTCAACAGTCAGCCTTTGAGGTGGAGATTTGTATCCGTTTTGCAATTGCTTCAATTTTTTATTTTATGCTAATAGGTCACTTGAAAGTGAACTTTTGTACAGATTTGTTTCGCTGGTCAAATCCGTCCAAGTATTTTCTTCGTTGGTACAATTTATAAGTCTGTTTGTTCAATTAATCTTATGCGAGAGTGCATATTAGTGCAGCATATTTAGTCAACTTTTTCATCTACTTACTTTCGACTCAAGTGTATATGTAGGGAGACGAAATTTAGATTGCTCAACAGTGACGAATAGTCCATGCCCAGAGGCGCCAAAACGTCATCCACCTCCGCTTTGTGGTCAAGTGGAGGCGCTCACATACGATGTGCTGAATGTGGACATCGATGCTGATAATCCTAACACTGATATTTCCGTTAATATTTCATTTCGTTCAACTCTCAGCCCAAATAAAGAGCCACTCTATTTCGTTGCTTTCTATGGAAATGCGCAACCTTTTGAAAGACAAATAGACGTAATCATTTTATGCTATTTATTTAAAATTTTTCGTTTTTTTCATAAGCTTTCGAGTATAAAGATCTATAATTGTCCATATTGAATTAAATTGAAGCAAGGATTATTGAAATAATACATATGGCGTTTTTATTAGCCCTTTGTAACCAAACAACCTCATGTCTTCATTATCTTAAAACTTGTACAAGGATTCCTTATCATTTCCTGAAGAGATCAGGAATCAGAATGAAGCGGAACGATTTTGGAGTGTTGACGGAAGGTCAGCTTGATCAAGTTTTCAGTAAGAAAAAAGGAAAATGGCTAAGGAAAATTTTCAGCTCGACAGAGATAAACCTCTGGCGAAGAGTATTCTGGAGTTCATTGACATCATTTTTTAAACATCATTATCACTTCATGAAATCCTTCTATAGTTTAATGAGTATTCCACACATGTGTTCTTATCCATGTTATTTCTTGTTTTATGCTCTATATTATTTTTCACATTTTAAGGGAAACCCCGTTGAATAAAGCAGTAGCAACTGTTAGAGAAAAAGAATTATACCTTGCTGAAGAAAATCTAAAATTTTCCCAATCAACCCGCGCAAATATTTCCCGATTTCTGAGCATTTATCCTACCTATGAAATCTTGATACAGAAATATTTCACAAGAGTAGTTTTCAGGTAGACTTACTTGGTGTTGATATGATCGATATTTTGGGTAACGCAACGAATTGTCTCGAATTTAACGAAAATGGTACATGCGCGGTGAGTTAATTGCTAGTGCAGGACACCTTAAAGTGCTCGATCAATGATTGTACTCTCGTTGAAATACACAGCAAAATTGCTCTAAAATCAACTCACAAAGTGGAGAAAGTAATTTGCAAAGCTCCTGAGAATAAAATAACCGTCTTTTTTTCTGCATTATGAGAGTCAGTTTGTCAGCTATGGCCAGTAAAATCTGGCGAGAATTTCATGGGAAAAAATGACGCAGCAATATGGCAAGTAAATGTACTAAATATATTGTATAGGCCTGAGTGCTTATATTCGAAGTTAGAGTATTTCATGGAAATATCAGATGATGTATTCGTCTACTTAGCTATGAGTAATTATATATGCATAAAGAGTATGTCTACCTGAATATGTGTACAGTGGTGTATGTTGTTCGGCCTCATTCGATATTAATTTATTCAAATTTCCTTGAAGTGGAAGAAAACTTTCAGATGGAATTGAACCCAGTGAATGTATCGTTAGTGTTAAACGATTTACGAATGGATACCTTATATGGAGTGATGATATGTGCGGTAATGGATGTGAAAAACTTAACTTTCCCGTCTGTTAACGGTGTCTCACAAGGGATGAAAACGAAAGCTAATAAAATATATATTGATGCTTCACGTTCGTTTTTTTTTCACTATTTCCTTTCACCTTTAAAAATCTATTGCATTACTCTTGACGAATACTTCAATGTTGGCATCTATCAAATAGGAGGAAATTTATTCAGTTGTCAGCTAATTTTTTCAATTAAATCCACTAAATATTTAAGGAAGAAGTTGATTAAATTTTTCATATAGTACTTTTTGTTGCACTATTTTCCCCTCCACTTTGTGATATCATTGAACATGATTAAGTGATTTATTGCTGAGAAATTTTTAATGATGCCCATTTTAGAGTATAAAAAATCAAAGAGCGGATTAATCATTGGCATTATTTGTGCTATTATGGCGATAATTTTCTTATTCATTGGCGCATTTATCTGCTATATTCATCGTAAACAAAAGCAGAAAATTAAAATGAATCAGTTCAAATTGCAACAACTCAAAATGGAAATTGGACAACGTTATACGGATTTCCCTCGAAAGTTTGTCTTCGTTCACTTTTTTGAAATGGTGTCTTTTTGTTTTCAGAGTGCACCCATAGTAGCATTCATAGTTTCTGAGTGCATTTCCAGCTCATATTCTTTGGAGAGCAATTGTAGTTTTCGTTACTATGCTTAAAAGTAAGTTTGTTAATATTACTTTAGCTGTGAACGACAATTTCTTGAGGGTCTTTAAACTTGATTATCATTTAGTGTTAGAAATAGCGCTAAGAAAAATTTTCATTATATATAGGTGAAGAGATTTCGATTTCTCCGATTAGTGCTACTTTGATATAATGTCGTGGATTGCGCTTACGTTGCGCTTCAAAAACTAAAATAATCTTTTCATATGTTTTCGCCAATCCAGCATTTGTTATAATAGCCACTTCTGTAGTTCCATTGAAGCTTTACGATATCTTTAAGCGGTTAAGTTCCTGCTAAAATTCCTAGGTCAACTTGAAAATGCCTGGAATAGTTCATTGTATTACTGCAAATGTTTATTTTCATTGACATTTCATGAAACTTATTGATGGGATGATCGAAATTATGGAAAAAATGAGGTCTGTCACGCTAATCCTATCGACAGTTTTTTCTACATAATATTTAATTTATAGGCAAGATCTTTGGGAGTTAGAAAGAAGAAACCTGATCATTTACAATGATAAAAAACTCGGCTCAGGAGCGTTCGGTGCAGTCTATATGGGACGATTAATTGGTGTTGCAAAAGGGCATAAAGATGCACAGTCAACATTAGGCATTAATTTAATGCGTGCTGAAAACTGTGATGTCGCTGTGAAAATGCTACCAGGTATGTCTCAGGGAATTGTTTCTTCTTTTAATTCTGAAAAGAGATGTAGTGTAAGCTATTTCAAATGGACTGTTTAAATTAAAGTATTTTTTCCTATTTTCATTATATCAAGTTTTGTATAAATCAAATTTCATCCATCATCCCCACTGTAGAAATGCTTGTCAAAATAACAAGTAATAAAGTTAAAACAACAATAATAAAGTTAAAATAACAAATAAAAATAACAAAACAAACAAATAAGTTATCGTCATTTTATACATATTCCGGAGTAAATACATTTTTAATGCATCATTAAGTGCGGTGACACATTTGATTAGCACTGACATTCAGTTAGTTGTTGATTAAAAATCGCCTATGACCCATGAAATTCATTCTGCGATCCATGAAATTCATGTGCTAGATGAGCGATTAAAGCAATATTTCTCTCAGAAACTTTCCCATAATCTCATACAACAATATGGTTATTGCAGTGAACACAAAATTATTGCACTGTATAAACTTTATAGAAAGTTCTCCCTATAAAAACCTAACTGCAATTACTTTGGAAAAATTGATATGATAATACAGTTACAATTTATGAGAATATAGTAATGAAATAAGCCTATTTATATTTTAATGTTATTTATTTGCTTGTTTATTTATTTATTTATTTATTTATTTATTTATTTACTTATCTGCTTATTCACTTATTTGCTCATTAATCGAATAATTAATTATTTATTTATTCTTCAATTCATTTGTTAACTGTTAAAATTGCGTATTGTTTCAGAGTATGCAGATCAAATTTCAAAGAGTGAATTCTTGAAAGAAATCTCCTTGATGAAAACACTCGGCTATCATGAACGACTCGTCAATATGCTAGCGTGTATTACCGAATCGGAACCATATTGCCTTATTGTTGAATATTGCTCCGATGGTGATTTACTTCATTTCCTTAGAGAACGCTGCAATTATATGTTAAAAGTAAGTAAATTCATCACTGTTATGTTTAACTTTTTTGTCATTTAATTCCTCAACTATCCTTCCACTTGAAAAATGTAGGATATTCTAATGTAGTGATTCTCGTCCAGCAGTTATATTATGATACTTAAAATCGCATTGTACATTTGCAAATCAACCAATGCTGTGGCTTAAGTAGGCCTTCAAAAAGTAAATGAAGTAGGGCGTAATAGAGCCGACTGTTGAAATAAGTTGTGCACTAATGCAACATATGAATTACTTTTTCTTGTACAACAGCAAATTATAGTCGCTTTACAATATTTTACTTCCGAAATCTTTCCGATTAGCTAGTTTAAGTATCAATATTCCCTCAAATCAACTATATCTAATTACAGATTCAACGTGGTGAATTATTCTCAGTTTTCTGAGTGTCATAATCTTATGAATTTAAATGTGATCTTCTTACGCTTTCGGTGTCCATCAACAATGTTGTGTGATAATTTCGCTAAGATCCTCTTATTTTTACTATTTAGATATTAACTTTGTTATTCAGTTCTATTCATTACTAAATATGCCCGCTACTACATTTCTAATATTATTTTCTATTGGATTTTATAGTCTTTGAAGCAAGTGCAAGTACTTTTATTGCAGTTAACCGATATGCAAATCGATTATGATAATCCAAAGTCAGAGGCAGATTTCGATATTGATATGATTATAACATTGAAGCAATTGCTTATGTTTGCTGTTCAAATCAGCTATGGATTGGTAAAATTTACGCAAAAATTGAACGATCTGCCGGTGGAAAATTCGCTGGCATTTCTCTATAAAAATATGCGAAAGTTAAAAAAAAAGCAAAAAAATTAAATATATAAGGAGAAATTTCTGAGTAGATAGCATAATATCCATTTTCTGCATCTCTCTTATTAATCATCTATTTCTAAGTGTTAGGAACAAAGAATGTTTTCTTTATGACATCCAAACGCTGGCAAAAAATGCTCCATAAAAGCTGTTTTTCCTAAGGCTAAGTCGATATTAAGCAATTTAACAACGGCATGCAGTTCAGTGGCACGTTGTTGGAGTTATTGCTGAAAGGTCAGGTATAGCTGTATGATACTATTACGATTGTTAATTTAAGGTGTACATTATAGACACTAATAAACAAAACTCTGGCTTTACTGGGCACCGAGTTGAAACCATCACACCGACAGACAGACAGACGTGCACTTACAGACACATACAAAAGTTGCTGTGGCACATCATAATGGACCTTTTTCATAAGAACAAACTTCGAAATAAGGTGCCTGATGGGAAATTCAAATAAACTAGTAAAATAATATTTAATTACAGGTTTATTCGGTCATATTCGCTTAATTATTCGCTTATTTTCGGTCATAATAGATGCGAGATGAATTCTTAAGAAACCTAGTTCATGTTAATTTTTACTCCAAGAAATTCTCGGATATATTGAAAGGATTATTTTCATTTCAGGAATACTTAAGTCAAAAAGGTTTCGTTCATCGTGATGTTGCAGCACGTAATATATTAGTGCACGAAAAAACGAATGCAAAAATTGGTGATTTTGGTCTATGTCGTTATATCTATGCGGAAAGCGCAAATTATAAAGGTAAAGGTGGACGTTTACCAGTAAAATGGATGAGTCCTGAAGCGATTAAACACTATGAATTCACTACTAAATCCGATGTGTAAGTTTGTGCTATAATATTATATGAATTACTAATAGAATTACTGTTTTATACTATGGTAGGAAATATCATTGTTTCAGTTTTTCTTAATTTCCATAATTAGATAAAATATTGGTGTTTGAATGTACGAAATACGATATCATTGCAATGATCGTTTCAATTTTTCTTTGCATTAATGGTCATTTCATTAATTGAAATCTAATTAGTCATTTCATTAAACTTCCGCTATTCTCAAATTTTCTGACAAAACTCACTTCGTTAAAAAATACATTTCTTTTTGTTGGAGTAGAATAGAAATTCAGAATTTTCTTTTTTAAATCTATAAGGAGATAATGGAAATGAATTTCAGATGGTCATTTGGAATACTTATGTTCGAAATTATAACACTTGGTGGTTCACCATATCCGGGCGTGCAGCCGGATGATATGATGGATCATCTCGATGCCGGTGAAAGGATGGAAAAGCCAGACAATTGCCCCGATAACTTGTTCGTTACATTCTAAACTTCTTTATTCAGTTATTGAAAAACTTAACGTATATGGTAGAAAGAAGTTGCTATAGAGTTTATAGATCATAGTGGCGAAATTGGTCAAGAAAACTGTATAACCTTGATTCATGAGGTTTCTAGTAAGACTAAAATAATATTGTCCATTACAATAGGATATGATATCAAAAAGTTTTGTTTGGTTACTAGTTTAAGTTTTGGTTTTTAGCTACCGTGATTTCGCTACAAAAAGAAACGAAGAGTTTGTCGAGAGGATTTGAAATGTACTGAGCGCATCATTTCTGCATTCTATATCACTTATGATCATCGAAGATCGAAAATTGAAATTTCAGAAAGTCTTCTTCCCAGTTATTTCTAAGAACATATACTAATGTAGTGTTTACCGACGTTAATGATTCTTACCTATACAAACGCATAAGTAAATCTCCCCTATATGATAAGGAATCAGGAAACGTAAGGAGACTTATTCGATATTGTTAGCGCTTTTTATGGAAGTTCATTGACTAAATAATTTATGGTCGATTTTCATGGTAATGTATTTCAGTTATGATGTGATGAAAAGCTGTTGGGAGCAAGATCCGATGAAACGTCCCGAATTCGGCATCATTCGTCAAAAATTGGCAAGTCAGTTAGAAGAAGTGACCGATGAATATTCCTATTTGAAACTCGATTCACAACGCGATTACTACAACGTTACGTATGGCGGAAACATGGTAAAGAAAAGCATTATAGTAATCAATGAATTTTTTAAAACGTTGAAATTGAAATATAACTTTGAGGTTTTCATATCGATTCTCTCAAATGTTTTGTGTTGTCTGTAGAGAGAGGAAGATACGATAACGACGAACCAGATGAAGGAAGACAAATCTGCGATCAAGGAAGTTAGTGATGCAGAGTTGGCCGATTTTGAAGATATTCCACTATCATCACCGCTCGACGAGGCGGTAACACTACGAACGACATCTACGGACAGTTGCGCACCCGAAACCGAGCACAAGTCGAGACGATCGTCATTGTGTCAAGACGACACGTCGCAAAACACGGCTGTGGGTCTAGCATACAATTCGAAAGCTGATGGTGATCAAGTGAATTCTGGATTTCTTGATTAATTTATCTTTTTTTGACATTCACAGATAAGTGACTGTATTCGTCTTCTACATAATGGTACCACTAGCCAGGAAAGAAAAATCCGCAATATAGACTACATCTCTGAGTGCGCTCAATCGTAGGAATTATATATTAAAAGTCTGCGTAGTGAAGGCGAATCGAGTCTAAAACCTCTACTGGTATCATGCAATTTAGAGCAAACTTTCGGCTTTAACGATTTGTTTCCTAACGTCGCGTTTCAATAAAAGTTTAATTGCATTTATATTTTTTGATCGTTGGCATCCTTAAGAAATGCTCGATCCCATTGTCCATGAACTATGCGTACAGATGATATTTTATCATTGTTATTCTTGCAATTAATGTCTATATGTTCGATATTGATAGGTGCTGTCCAAAAGAAAATTTATGCAAATGCCATTTTTCCGATAATTTCCGCTCGATGATAGAGATTAGTAAAGATAGAGATTAAAAGATAAAGATTACCTTTCCATCGAATAAAGATTAAAAATGACTCCGTCATTTCGCCCTTTCATATAAAATTGCCGTATCAGCAAAATGTGAGCATCTGTTTTATGTAAATATTCTCGCTACAACAATTATTGACTATGTTGTGCGAACTACAGAATCATCTAAAGACGATTCTACATTTCAAGAGACATTTTTGTGCTCTTATGAAAAGCAATTTTTTACGGTTTACTGCATTTAATTCAATGTTTTTGATCTATGAATAAGTTATAAATGTTGGTTTACCAACCTCCTATATAAGCTGGATTCGATGATTTACCAACTTTTGCGTATTTATAACGGTTATTACTTAACGATGCGCCTGCTTGCATATCACCTCAATCGACACTACTAAGGCAACTTTATCAGGCTTTTGCAATAGCTAGGAAAGGCAATATTCAAACCTAAAACAGGGGGAGGGCAACAGTAATGGTTTAGTAGGTGAACCCTTCGGAGCGCCATGTCCGCTCTCAGGTGTGATATATAGCCGTCGCGATTCAACAGATACCATCCTCTTGTGGCATATAAGTTCATGATCAAGTAGCTCTTTCGTACTTTGTCAGGAGTAGGATCGTTTTTGCCTTTCCTCTGACTTACGATAGGCGGCATTTAAATGTGGACCCTTAAACCAATCTTAAACCTTCAGTGTTGATTTCAACGAATGTATTTCTTTTACAATGAAAAAACAAATTAATCTACTGTTCGTACTAGGCGCGTCTACACAAATGCACGAATAAAATACATCCGATTATATTTTCACGAATCCTTCGCACTGTTCATTTCACTTCTGCGATTATCGCATCTCACCTGGCTTTGTTCATTTTCGATGCAATTTCCCCTAACAATATGATCCTACCAACATATAATTCCCTTGATTAAAAATCCATCAAACTCTTCCGAACGATGCTTCAATCTTCATTTTCATCTATTTCCATTTTGTGCAGCCTTGATTTTAATCTATCCCCTCCCCCTTACGGTACATAAAACCCAAAGAGGCACTGCGCGAAATGGAACCCTCCCCTCGGTTACTCTACACACTGCCTCATTCGAGTGCGAAGCAAACTGCCGTTACTCAACGTCTAAACAACAACAAATGTCACCTTTTCTATATTTGAAACGGAGAACTCATACACCCCGTTTACACCAAAGCTTTCAGTCCTCTCGACGAATAATGGCAGTGATTAAAATGAGGTCGTCTCATGCACAAATTTAATACCACATACAGTTGTGTCACACCGCTCATTGAGATTTGCTAAGCACAGAAACCCCTAAGTAAAGAATGGCATATATACACATGCTTTTCTCCCAATCACACAATATCTGCTCCGAACAAAAGATATACCCCGTGGAAGCGGAAAGTCCCCAACATTCTAAAGAAAAGATAACAGTAACCTAACGAATAACGTTGACGAAAGGATGCAATGGGCTTACAGTCAATGCGCCATATATAAAATAGAAGAAGTATCTGAGAGACGAAAATCAATCGCGGAAATATGAGAGAAACAAAAAAAAGAACGAGATATTACAATCCAAACAAGGCGCTTTACTGAGGAGAAAGCGCCAAGGCAGAAGATACACGTGTCGTCATCGACAGCAGGCAAATTTGCGTTTCAGTTTTCCTATAGCTGCCCTACTCCGGCTTCTCCGAAGGGCCTTAAAAATGCACGAAGTGAATGATCCATGATCCATGACCATGAGACTCCATGATCTCGTCCACTAACAAACATACCACTTGAAAAAGAGAGCGGCGACATAATTTAGTGAGAGGTGCTGATATGCAAAAAACTTCGAATTCAGTGAGACCATCTCCCTCTTTCCTTTTCGAAGATAAATAAATACGAACGCATCAGCCCTATTTACTCCTTGGATGCATCATTCTCCTCGTGATCCTCTCAAAAAACCCTCGGCATTTTCCAAATAGACAGCGTTTTGTGCACTCCCATTTAAAACGTCACCTACATAGTGACGTTTAGAGGATTAATCCAAATAAGTAAATGCACTAAGAATTAAATTTCCAAGCGACAAAAAAGTCAAACAAATCTATCTGCCTCGTCTTTTACCATTACAAAGCGCAACTAAGCAATGTTTTCAAGCGTTACACCACATACATGCTGCACTTTACAAGCCTCGCTCAACATGAATATCGAATTAAGCCTTTTTTACATGTATAATTACAGCAATGACCAATTACTGTAGGAGACTTCATTACCTCCCGAACGAAAAAACGGCTTGTCTGATTGAGTTCGATGGTTAAATATTGCCAGTCACATAGGAAGTTCAATCTTTGGACGTTCTAGAAATCTCGTTGACGATCCACTGAAGAAACGCAAGATTCGACAGCAAGTGAAGTTCCGTACATACATGTCAATGTATCAAATCGGTTACATAAAGATCGTCCCATCCTCAAACGGCCAAACAATTTTTAAGCAAGTGACCTATATCGAACGATCACAATAAATCTAACTCCAAATGTGGCATACACTACATTACCGATATTAAGAAACGCCGACATAATCAGATAAACACGGCGACGTTCGAAAACGACAGAATAAACCTCAACCTTCATCCAGGCTATTTTCCGTTTCCGCTGAGGAGAAAAAGGATATATAAGAGGAATATGGATATAAAAAATACCCTCTCCTCAATTAAATACTTCTCGAAATAGAGTATAACATTTCAATTCACATAATTTTATGATCCGCTTCCGGCTCCATCATACTTTCTCGACCTTCTCAAGTTCATCTTCGAAGACAGCTTTGAAGAAAACAGTCCAAGTTTTTTGAAGAAAATGAGGAATCAATCTCTCAATGTTTTCAGAATATCTAACCTTTGCTCATAATCCTCTCTTCCTAAAATTTATTGGCATTTAGGCAACTATAAAGCTCCCATTATAGTGCTAATAGAAAATATAATCCAAAAAAACAAACGGAACATAAACCCAGATTTCAATTTCACACAACTATGATACAGTAACCGAAAACAATAAAAACTGATGGAGACGGAAAAGCCACAGAGACAAACGCACATAAACATTACACACAGAGCCATTATTTTATGAGAGACCTAGTGCACGCTGGATATGGTCTCCTGTACCCTCCCCTTTCTCCTCCACCTTAAAACTGCATTAACAGTCTCCGACCCTGAGCGTTTCTATGTTATAGTCTCTTTTCTGAATGCAGCCATACTCATTAAGCCTTCTTTTCCTCAAACAAAAAACCACTAATCCATAAAAACTGGAAACATCAGCTCTTAAAAAAAGTAATGCTTAAAGCTACCCTGGTACTTGAATGCATTCCCCTCTCAGCTCATAAATGAGAACTGAATTCAACCTTCAATATAGGAAATCTAAATTTAACTCAACGCTATAAGAAGCCCAACCTATTAATCCCATCAAATTCGTCTCATTCCCAAATGCATTCCAAACAATCAATAATGAGATAAGAGATGCACGTTTTGCAAGAAAAGAACACTATCCAAAAAAGTAATGAAAAGCAAAAGTTCGAAGAGCATTAAGCAGATGCCGAGGTTCACGAATCACTGCCCGAGGTGTGTGCATATTTTTGCGATGCGAATACTTTCGCGAGCCCATCTGCACCCGCAGAGCCGATTAGCGGTCGCGATGGATGAAAAGCTACCGACATCACTGCGCTGTCAAACTTCTTGCGATGTGCTGCGATCTCCTTTAATTTAACTATTAATGTGACCGTTGAATAGAAAAATAGTTCACAAAACCTAAAATTGGGATAACCGACGACTCATCGCATTTGTTAGCTGGTTAATACTGAAGATAGGAAATAGAACTGCTTATAAACGAAATTCATACACAAAAACCTTATAATTTCCCATGTCTCATTTAGCAAATTATTTTCCGTCAGGATAAATTTTACTAATAAATCTTAAGGCCATCTTGAAAATTATAAAGAGACAGGTCGAGGTGTTTTGCTTATTGAAAATCACTCATTTGAGGCATTAGTTAGGAAACATGAATTAGTTAATAAGTTCGCCCATTCCACTAGATAGAATATTAAAAGCTTAATAAACAAATGTTTTAAGCCCTTTAGTAACTGCAGATTCCTATCTCGTCAACTAAATGGAATATCCCTTCTCGTCCCACCCAAATATTACACTTTCATGAAATTATATATTTTATATGTGTATAGTTTCCTTTTCTGTTGTATATGTATATATACAATATTTGCTATTTCATAGTGCGACATCTTAGTTTCATCGAACTACAATGCCGTTTTCTTGAGTTGATGCATTAGACTGGCAGCACATTGTCTATAAATATTGGCCTACCTAGGTCGATACTTGAACGATGTTCATCTCATACAGATGTTTTCGGGTATAGAAAATATGCGACTGTTATTAGAACTTTCAGATCATAATCCTTTATTTGAGTAATTAAGCATATCGTCTTATAATTTTCTCCGCTTACTGTACCGAATGTCTTCAACCCAGAGAATTTTCGCTCGAAATTTTCTAATACGCTCCCTTCAGTACCAGGTAGATCCATACTTAGGATTTTCTGGTTCATTACACAATCATAAACATTGTACCTACTTATTTTCTGCTACTTCACTTCTTTATCCTGTTCACATACGTGCTTATAGTGACTCTTTTATTTCCTCTATTAAGTGGGTTATGCGTTTCGTTCTGGCGATGCCCAGCACATAACTCCGATCTACACGTGATCGCATAAGGGCCGAAACTTATTCATCTTTTATTGCATATCTAATCCATTCAAGTCTAAAAACCATAAAGAAACACTATACACCTGATATGGCAACAGAAAACATCAAAAAGTTCCAAAATAACTAAACTGGAACCCCTTATATGTAACTAAAAAAACAAATAATCGAAAACGAATAAATCCCGAAGTCTTCACAACTCCAAACGACCTCTATAAGTGAACAACAGCGATAGATAATAGTGCCGCCGGGAGCAACGACAATAGCGTAGCAGCGATTCATTCTGCCTTAAAGTGCTCATAAACGACTCAACGATATGCCTCGCTGCTATTGCAATTGCAACCGCTCGTTGTTTTACGGTAGGCATAACATCTTCACATAGATGACAAGAGGATCAAAGCCGATGATCTGAGTGCTTCTAATGGCTTTCAGTATAATTTTCATCAAAACCCCCATTTATTATTAGGTATAATTAAAAGTAAGGTATTAAACACGACATAAACTTAAATGTTGTCATATAAACATGAATTTATTATAAATGGGATTCTATTACCTGAAGACATACTCGTTTCTCCATATTCCACAGCCGAAGTGAACCATCATGGCTGCCCGAAAGGAGATATAAACCATTCGGATCGATGGCCAACGATGAGATCGCCTCTACATGCGCAACGGTTCCGTGAATCAATTTACCTAAAAATTTTATCGACATTTCGATTTTACGCTTTCGCCCTATCTTTGCAGCAGAAGTGTCCTACCTCTCAAATCTTCTAAACAAAAATTTTCAGTTGAATGAAATGGCCGCGAAATGACCATCCATCGACTGACCGCAGACTGCTGTGAAACATTCTTGTCATATCAAATTTACTGGACAAACTTAGAATGTCTGCATGACGCTAACCTCAGCGCAACTTTATTGAGCCCCGATTTACACAAGCGAATAATTATCGCAACATTCACATATGAAACAGTTTTAACTGATAACTCGCAAACAAAAATAAACAAATAGCACCTATTAAAAATCCTTTAATAACAAACAAACAGTTAACTCATAGAGAATTAGTTGTTAAATAATGTTCAAAAATACCTTTCGTTAATCTACTGAACAAAAACAAGGTGCTGCAGTGTAGTGATGAAAAGTATAAAAGCCAGGGATTATTGAACTACCGGGAATAACCACCTTCATTGGCTTACCTGTATTATTATCGAAATAACGAATCTTACGATCGTCACCTGCCGTCACGGTGACCGGCATTGTCGGATGCGACAATATCTTTGTAATGCGGCCGGCGTCTTCTGCAAATTCATCCATCAGCATCGAAACTCCACATCGCCGACCACATGATGGCAACGTTTACCGATCAATGCAAAGCTTATCGATATGTTATTGTATCAATCGATTTAGTAAAATGCAAAATTATTCCACTTCGAAAATCGATTGTGCGTTGCACAATTCACCTTTAGCTTCATCTGTGACGCTATACGTCAGCTACTGAGTGAAATGTTTCGAAAGCCATGCTCTCCTAAATAAGAATGAGTCTTAGAGCAAACCATAAACTACAGAGGAAGCTATATAACAACCTAGTTCTTTCTATTTGAAACGGATTTTTGTTTCCAATTTCGGAAAATGTCGTTATTTTCGAGCAAAACAAATCCTTGCGTTTCTTCATAGCTCCAGTGCAAAAAAGACTCAAAAAATGTACCATCTCCAAAATCGAACAAAAGAACCGTGCGACCGGTTTCCAAGTCGATAACTGATGCGTAAGAGCGTGTGTAAGCAGTAAGCAATTGTTGTGGTTCAGTCGATACGAAATCGACAGACGTCGGCCGAAGATTCGCTGACGGTGCGCCGAATGTCTTCACAAGTGTATCTGCACTTCCTGGAAAGAAGCCGATTGCCTTCTTTGTGAATATCAACTCTCTCCCCTTCCTTATTTGAATATACCAGACCCCCTTCCCTCCTCCCCTGCTCAAGGATAAAGATCTTATCTATCCTTCATACAAAAAAAATATCAGAGAATAAACTTTGGCATCAAAATCAAAACTACGCAGACTGTCAAAAATGAATGCTTCTCCAACGCAAAATTGAATGCACCATTGAAAGATCCTCCTTATGAGATCAAAACATAAACCTTACCAGGCTCCCAAAGACGAATTGTACCATCGGCAGATGCGCTAACGATACGATTGTCGGATGAATGGTACGCAATCGACCAAACTGCATCTGTGTGACCTTTGAGTTTTTCGGTCAGAACTTTCGCATCTAAATTCAACATAAAACGTCACAATGCTGCAAAGTAACCAACAGGATTCATCACTTACAACGAAATATAGCAAACGACACAAATATCTATGAAGAGCAACAAGGGATAAACGATGAAATGGTTTATTTCAGAACAAAAATTGCGTAACTTTACAAGAAACTAAAAATCTCTGTCGAAATTCAAAAAAAAGAACCGCTAACGTTTTAAATCTCACTTTTATGCATATTTCATCTCCGCGTTGTTACACGATAAACGACAAAGCTGTTCACATGGAACAGTGCTCAGCCACATCTAAATAGTCGTTTTACTATGTAGTTCTCAATCACAGATTCATTTCACTCAACAATCGGAGTGGAAACAAAAAACGATGAACGCATTTGAACATTACAAAAATCACAGATGAGAAAAATGGCGCCTATTATAACCACGTCGTTAGTACGAATGAAGGTCCAGGTTTGCATCTTACGACGGAAGATCGATTTACATCCTATCACATTATAAGGTCAAAAATGTAGCAACACTCACCATAAGTATCGTAGATATCAGTATTCACTGATGGAACCGACCAACAACAAATAACACCATCGAAGCCACCTGTATAGCACATATCTCCTGTTGGAGACATATCCATTGAAAGAATTGGACCACTGCAATAAACATCAGGACATGTGTAACTGAATGGACACCTGGGTCATGGTCAATAAATAAGCTTTAAGGAAGGAAGTGGATCATGGTTACGAAATAGCTAATGAGGGGAAGTGGACCATGATCAACGTATAAGCTTTAAGAATGGAAGCGGACCACAGTCAACAAATAAGCTGTAACGAATGACGTGGATCAGGACTCCTTATCACTCGGCAATGATGAACAGTAGCAGCGAAATCAAGAAACAAAAGGGCAATGCAAGAACTTACTTGTGACCTCGGAAAGTATATGACGGTTCCAATTCTGTTATTGCGACCGAAGGAGATGGAACCTGCGCTAAAAATACCCTCATAAGAAGATTACAGGCATCCTCAAAAATTAAATTACTAACGACCACGACAAAAATACCAATGAGAAAACAAGAAAAAAAAGTGGATATTGAAAAAACATCAAAAACGGAAAGGGAACTGGAATTTCGACCTCAAACATCTGCCAGAAACTCAAAAATACTCGAACAGGTGCACCCTAAAATTAAAAAATCACAGACTCTCTTGTGTTAGGGAATCTACTAGGAAATCAAGTCTCACCACATATCACCTTATCACCCTAATGCCCATAATGGCGTCTTTATGCCTTACCATCCATAATCAGCAATTGTCCGTTGTGAAATCTGACATTTATGATACTTCCTGATTTCGCATTGAAGAAATGGTTTGAGCCTCCCACCCTTTTCTGAATCTTTTCTAGAACGACCTCCGCCATCGAAAGGTTTGAAACCCCTTTCTAAAACAATAACCTCTGTTATCAAATATACAGAAGAAGACCATAATAGTAAAATATGGATATCGCCAACATGTGAAGATAAGTCCTCCACAACAACATAACATCTGACCCAGCGTTAAGCTTTTACTGAAAAGCTTCGTAAATCAACTAGATCGGACCTCCTTTAATGGTATCGGATTTCGGATTGCTCGATGCAAGATTCCACAACTTCGCGGTTCCGTCCTCACTTGCAGTCACCAATACTGGCTCTACGGGATGGAACTGCATTACTCGAATACTATCGAAATGTGAACGTAGCGTAAACTTTAGATTCCATCGAATAGCTGTTGTGTCTTCGTCCGGCTGCAATATATCACTACAAAACGCTTCCATACAATTTCAAAAATAACTTTAATTCATTAACTTTACCCGTTCGCAGTTGTATCGCCACAATGCTAGCCAATGCAAACATTTATAAGGAAAAAGAAAGATTTTCGGAATTAAAGTTTTTCTTCATAGTGATAATTTAGCCCCAATAAAAGCTTAATATAAAGGAGGGAGAGGGAGGAGGGGAGGAGAAAGGTGCTGACATATCATTGCAAAAATGCCCCTAAAATTTCTGACGGCGACTCACTGCATTCGGCCTCTTATAGAAATGATATAAAAGATGCTCTTTTACATCAAACGTATTAACTCCATATCAACCCTATGTAAAAAATATTTATCGCCCATCCTTTCACTATAACGCCAATTACTCCACAATGTACCGCAAAATCCAACATCCTTCCACATTACCATTCTAAAAATGCCTAGCGTGGCAAATTCAATTCATAGTAAGTCCTCTCAATAAAAAAATCCACTTTCTTCAGCACTGCGCTTTCACTGCATACCACCCTTGGCAATGCACCACAGACAACAAGCATCAAAGTGAGAGGTGCAGTGAAATTCTAGCAAATTTCTTAAACTTAACTATATAAAGCACAAACCGCGGTGAATTCATCCTTTATATCTATATTGGTTTCATCGGCGATCCCGAGAACAGTGTTTATATCCATATAGTCTTTCTTCGACTTACCACCAAACAGTTGCTGGATTTCATCTAAAAATTAATAAACCAGCTTCTTGGATCAGTATTATTCTTGCTGAGAGAAAATTGCACCTAAATGAAACAGACACTTCGGCTCGGTGGTATGGACAATATCCTTCGCAAACCCAAAATATCCGCCTAATCTGAGGCAACACTTTATACCGCAGGCTAGGTCATATCACTTGAGCGAATGGAACATAACGGCGAGAGGTTGGAGAACTATACCCTGCGATAAAATAAATTAACCGCTATATCGGCGTTCTAGCACATATGAAAACCCACTCTGAATAACAATGTCAAAAGCACTATCCGACTGCATGAAATAATCTATGATGCTTTCAAAACCGCAACTTTTGCATCGGAAGTGGTCATTATTGCACTACGTACTTGAATAATCTCCGCACCATTAGACGGTGTTTGAATGAGATCACAACGTTCCTAGGTGGCGAGTTATTAGCTCTCAAAAACGGCAATTTGTGCTCAATCTATGCTTCAACAGTGGCCTTATTATACCATTGCAAAGAATGCAGTAAAGGTGACTCTCTCTCTATATTTGCAGCTGTTCAGTCGCTTTTAAGTGAGATCCGATAAAACTCATTGAATTATTGCTGCCAAACCACTCCATCGGGACAACGAGGATGCAAATAGCGCACTCTCCTCTTAAGCGAAACAACAGTGAATCGACTCGTCGGCGTCCGACGATCAAGAAACGAGCCTATGCCCTTAAGCTTAGAACATCATCTAAACAAAGGTGAAAGCGATACAAAGAGACATTTATTTCTAATGCTCATTAAAGTAACTACAAAACTGCTATAAGTAAAAATCAGAAATGATTTTTTCAACGTCTGGATGTTACATTAACTGTAAATCAACATTTTACTTCCGCACAACTCACTACCGAGCTCCTCTTCATCTTTCGCAAGAGAACGCCCACAGCCTTAACTGCAACTTTACTCTGCCATCTCACCGAAACTGTTTATGCAAAAAGACGCCGGAATGTGAATCACCTGCAGGAACGTCCCTCTTGACATCATCATGTCCCATCCGAAACATCTGATGCAATGAACTTTTACCGGATGAGGTTGATTCACTTTGACTGTTGCTTCTTTTACGTTCCTGCTCCGACCTTAACCAACAACGCTAAGTGAATTAAGCACCGCATTGAGCAAATAATATTCTCCTCTTCTAATTTACGGAATTATACCGCCGCAAATAAATAAAAATATTTCACCGTGATGGATGCAACTCTCGTTTGAATACTAAACAGCAATCTAACTAATGGCAAACAAACAAAAAACTGAATATAATCACTTCAATTGCATCACATCTGAAGAACGACCGACCACAGATACCACATCATATCAACGAGCCCTATTAAAAATCAAATTAATAAAAAAAGATTGAAGAGCATCCTCAACATCCCCAACAACCTTCCCCTTCCACCTACCCCTAATCGTTCTCATCCGGCTCTTTATTAAACTGGGAAAAACATCATGGAGGAAAAAACAACAACACAACAAAGTTTAGTAATATTTCTTTTAGCTTCTAGTAACAGAATGGTTTATGAAGTTAAAGAAAGAGAAGATGGACGGATAAGCAGAACGCATACCTGAATTTTTCTTTCATCTGGTTGATAGCACTCTGATTGACACTCCATTCATCTGAACTTTCCACTCGTTTCTTGGCGTTGCCAATCGATGGTTTATCCTCTTTCAGGAACGAGAACTCACCTAACGCATCGACCGTTTCTGGATCGAGACCATCCTTACCTCCTTTCTTTAGCCTATCTTCATCATCTGATTCACTAAAATAATCAAATAAAATATTCCTCAAAATTAAACATACAACGTCGTTAAAAAATGAAAACATTAGAAGACCAAACGAAAAATGTGAATGATATCAGAAAAATCCTTCACGTCATGCATTCCGCTCGAAATTTAATATCGATCGAAATGAATGACGCGTAGAATATGAATAACTTTCAAAACATTTAACTGAACTACACCAATGCTTTGATATAATTCAACGAAGAGTGCGAAAATATCGAAAAAAAGGACTAAATCCTGAGCTCTAAACCATAGCACCACGTACCCATCTAATGCAACTGCCACAACTATCACGAATCCTACAACGACGTTGAATATTGGAAGGGCGAAAAATGAAAATGATTCATAACCGAATTCTTATTTCAATATTATTTCTACGGGAATCAAAAACTATGTGTTGAAACTCTTATTGACAACTGTATATGTCAGCAATGCAATGCGTGCACACGGCAAAAGATTCTCACCTATCATCAGTGGCTGCATGATTTGGTGCATCTCCTTTTTTCTTATTCAAAAACTGCGCCACCTCCATGACGGCACGATCAGTCTCTTGTAAAGCCTTTGCAGCCGCTTGCCGTGAATCACTGCAATGACAAATTCTCATTCACTGAAGATGCAATGATAACTACATCAACTCTACAGTACACTTTATGCCAACGTGACCAACAACGACGCTCTCGATAACAACGCCTTACCTTACCTTTCAGGTTTGATATCATCTCACCCGCCTACTGCAGTTATACACACCTGTGCCAGCTCACCATTCTACAGAATGTCTCGTAAGTTATTAATGCAACTCGTTTTTAATAAGCAAAATCATTAACACTCACCTGTGACCATCTGTTCCCGGCCAATCACCTGGTGGAACCAGTCCAAGAAGGTTTTTAGCGCGGAATGAACGCACATCAAGGATTGCTTCGCTATAACCAATTTCCTAAAAGAAACCGTCAAATTACTCTCAAACCACCTTTCGTCCCATCTTCCACAATCCATCCTCTTCACAGCCCTCTCACCTCGTCTTGTTTCACCATTGCAAGCATATAACAGCCATAGCATAGTCAAAAACAAAACAATTCATAGCGCCAAATATATACTGGAAAAATTTCAAGTAATTTCTGCTCGCATCACTGAGTAACGCTTACATCCTTAATCGCTGTCCTTCTCATCAGGTAAACGCTAGAAAATAAACGAATCTGAAAGCGTATTCCAAAGAAACGTACCCATAGGAAATGATCATGTCAATACAGAGAGCGAATAATATCATCGAATATGTTACAACCAATATAACAATGCTGTGGACGCAAACCTGCAGATATTGTCTCAATAATGCCCTCGCTTCTCGAAAACTATTCGCACTGCTGCACAGTCCCGAATATGCATCGACGTCAAGTGGTACTTGATTGTCCACTTCTGTAAATAATCAAATTTCACCTTATATATTCCAATTTCATGCTCTTCACACAGACTCTTCCAGCACTCAACTAAGAGTCCATTTTCGCAATCAACAGTGCCATTTCCCTATGAAAATAATACATCAACAGAGCCGCCTATTACGTTTAATTGTTGACTTCTTCCTGAATCTATATCACTAACGGATATGAGGCTAAGATTAATTAGCGGTAGAACTGATTGAATCAAAAAACAGATGTATCATGAAATACAAAAAAAAAACAATAGGAATCTTTAGAGAATTTTTTCTTACCTCCTTGAACTTAATTATTAAAACAACGTTACACAATAAACTTTGAATTAATAAAAAGTATATGTGGTACACTTAAAATCACCAAGAATATGTTTCGAACTAGTATGCGCTTACTACAGCAAAGAGCAAAAGGTTTTCATTTCAAACAGTTTAATATGACTCCGAGGAACAGCAGGCGGAGATGGGTTAATGTTCAGAGATGCCCCATTTAAGTTCATAGTTGCAAAGTGAGAGATGGAGGCACTGCTTGGGAACAGGGGAGGGGAAGTGTGTGGGCATTCAATCTATCTACAACGGTATCTTATTCATCATTCATAAAATAGGTACTTTCACCATTTTATTTCAATCTACGCAGATACATTTGTTTTAAAAAGCCTCTAACACACTAGTGCAATAATGAGTTCCATATCTTGGCTGATCAAACCTAGTCAAAACCGAAGTAAATGAACAACAAACCGCTGTGTGCATCGTCCGTATTTTGCTCGGTATCCGGCTCTTGTCCGTTATGTGTCAGACGATAATTCTTTGCTCTGAAATTGGAAAACCTTTACGCAATAAGAGAAAAATATTCAGGATAAACAAAAATAGAAGATCCACACAAAAAACCTGAAATCAGATTAATGCGAAAAACATTCCAGTTTTCAGTATGAATTCACTAGAAGCTTCACCACCCAAATATACGAAAACAGAGGATGTCGAATCCATCTCAATCAATCTCACTCACCCATTTTACTTAAGATAACTGCTGTGACCGGCAGTGATGGCGTGAAAGGGCTTGTCTAGACAAAGGGGGAGGAGTGATGGCCTCTCTTCATGGAGATATGAAAAAGCACAAACGAAATAGAATTAGTCTATAGCAACGCACTATGATCCTTAAACACAAGGAGCCGAACCAAAAACCAGACACTCTTAAAGAGGCCGAACGCCGGCTTGTATAGACCCCACATATCGCCCGGGGTTGTACAATGACGTTAAGTGAAGAAAAAGAAACGAGAATCGACTATAAATGGATCACTGCAGTATTAGATCATAATCACATATCATGAGCTGATTCTAAGTCATACTCAGCAATAACTTCAATTCAAAAAAACTATTTAGAACACTTTGTCAGCACTAGTAAGTACGAAAACTTATAACCGTAATGCCAATGACCCGCTCAGCACAACGGGGCCAATAAACAACAAAATGACTCGAATAACAGATAGCAATACCCAATTTCCTCTTTCACCATTCCCTCCCCTACATATAAAAAGCCCAAAGTAACTTCAGTACATTTATGCGCCCACTTAAAAACGTACGATGAGAAAAATGAAATCCAACGAACAGTTTCTTTCATATTTTTTAAGATGAAGTTAAACGAATGGGCGAAAAGCGGCGAATTCTTACAAAAAATGCAAAAAAAATATAATAACTACCGCTCTTGTTTGAGGCTATATTCGAGCATTTTGATCCTCCGAATGAGATCGGCTTTCAGATTCTCTTGCCCTTTGCGTTCACCCTGGAGAAAGCTTATTCGGGCCTAAAATTAAAAATGCCTTTATACAACGAAAACCGTTACAAATATCCTCAAGAAATTCCCTTATCTCCTAATGATAAAGCATCAAATGAAACTTTCCCAATGTTAACGCATAAAAAATCTTATCAAGTAACAATGAGTTCAGCTAATGACATATGCGTTCGATCAATACCACAAATTCATATCGTGAACCTTCACGCCGCCGATCTGCAAGAAGTGGAGACCTACTGAAAGAGCATAACAGGGAGGCACTGGGTTAGTGCAGATGAGAAGGATATGACGAGACATTCGTAACGAGTGGTCTGTTGATTCAAATAAATAAATGGAATAAATATTCTATCGAACGCAAAAAAAGGCTACAGTTAAATTGAATTTAAACAAATCACTTCTATTACTTAGTGGGCAAAACAAACTGCATCGTAAAAATAACAGTGTCAGAAAGACTTTCAAAAAAGAGAGAGACAACGGAGAGAAGAGGGTTCTAGACGAGCAAAGTGCCTCCATCGCTTCTACTGCTTTTATTTTCCCCAGCAGTTTGCAACTCTTCTCTTCACAGGTCATGCACTTTCCCTCCCTCTACGGTATCCCCCTTGACTATGCCCTAGTGGCGCTACATCTCCAATACACTTTCATTCAACGCAGTGCTAAATTCAGAGGGGTTATGGAACTTTATACTTAAGACGAAAAAGATATCTGTGTGCAGTGCAGCACAGCAACTCAATCGTAAGCGAAAATATTGTCCACCACCACCACTAACAACAAAAAGGAACCCCGGTGAGCGAAAATTTTGTAGAGGAACAGAAAATGAAACCTGGAGTTCGGCACGTTCCATCTCCCACTGCGCACGTTCCATTTCATAACGACTCCACTCATGTTGCACATAATGTAATACACCGTGCATTGTGTAAGGCACTCGACGCGCCTGTGAATAAATCACTCTCTTAACAAATCAATTGATCACGATAGTAAGATTAAAAACTAACAATTCCCAAAGAGTGATTTTACTTATTCCCAACTTCCTCTTCAAGCAGATTATTCAAGGCAGACAGTTCCCCGGATGTAACATTGGAGGAACGCATCTTTCGCTTTCTGCATTTTTACACTCCCATTTATATAATCAATGATTATTTCTCCTCTACCTCACTATTTCATAATATCTTTGTAGTTTATACCCTCAGAGAACTACTTTACACCAAAGTTATCATTAATCGGATATATAATAAAGGAAGCTACACCAGCAGTTAAACTTGATACAATTTTGAACTGCTAGTATTCCCTAGTTGCTTCATTCCAAGTATCTAAAGAGTCTTAGAACGGAGTACTATATGCTCTTATAACGGTATTATCCAGTAAACTACACAGATCCTCGCCTTATTTTCGCAAAACCGCAGTGCCATTTTCTGACCAGAAACGACTTGGTGAAAAAAAAGAACAGAAACAAACTCTCGTCTTATCTTCTTTCATATCCTATCATATTCTTTTATGTCAATTCAGAAATCCATAATTCCGGATAACTATAAATGCAGGCGAATATCCAAATAAAAGCTCTACCTGATCATCACCTTTACTATCGGTATCCTGAGCATCTTGTCCCTGGTATTCAGGTCCATTAGTTGCTTCACTACCTGCAGATATAACTCACTGAGACGGAGTTTTCTCTGAAGTAAATAAAACAACATATCTCTTCAGACGTTCATTATCAACGTTTTCTTCAAATAGCTTCTGAGAACAACACATAAAATATTCAATTCTCTTAAAGAATATAAGGAATACCCCTCAGAATGCTATCAAAGAGTAGAAATCATAAAGCTCGCTCGAAAAGTCACCATGAACGACTTCAAAACAATCTATATTCAAAGAACCATTACAAGTCATAGCTTCAATGGAAATAATTCGATGATTAACCTGCGCGGGATTTCTGATGCACACCAATACACAGACCTTAACTAAAATTCCTTTATGTTTGGAAAGGAAAGATGGGCATTTCTCTTATTTTTCAAATAAACATTTAAATAAAAAGGCGATTAATGCCCTATAAAAATTAAAATATACTGGGTTTTTCCTCCCGTTCGGACCTTAATCAACACTAATTATTAAGACGCTGCCTGTAGATGGCGACCGAAGTCTCGACATTCCGCTATGTATCCACCAAGAGAACGGATAACATCATTTCAGATCCTACATATGAATTATAATTTTTCTATTTCACTACCCCATATAAATAATTAAATCAGAAAATATTTTAGTATAGATACTACGCAAAATATACTATAATGTATGGAAATATATATGCTATAATTATAAGACAAATTACGCTATCTATAATAAATTAACACCTGGAAATTCTCTTTTTGAAAAAAAGCTCAATAAATAGGCCGTTCTAAATAACGAAATTTCTCGGACTTACCAACGACGCTCATTTTATTGCCAACAACGCTTGTGTTGGCACTAGGCTGTGTGAAGCTTGAAGTACTTATGTTCACCATAACCGAATAAACATGGACCCAGTCCCAAGCATTCGCCTTTCACGCTGGCAGCTCCGCCTTCCGTTCACCTCAAGGTTCTCCTCGAATAGTAAATATACGCTTGAAGCAACTAAGGTGGCACTAAGCAGCTGAAAAATTTAACAATTAATCGACGGAAAAATTACAGCTCATTCATTGTTTAACGTTCGCTGCTACACGGTCGGTTTCAGTAACTTCCAACCACCACATCAGGAAAAACGACGAATCGATTCGTCAGCATCCAGCGAGCAGAATATCGGCCTAGCTTTTGACCTTGAGGTCACCATGTTCAACCTGTCTTCGCAGAATGCAAGGACGCTGCTTTCGAATGGTCGGTTGAAGGAATCGGAAGAAGAGGTGTCAAAAATCGATTTCGATATAATCGGCCTAGCAGAAGTAAGCGGGAAAGGCAAAGAGGAGGTCGACCGGCCAAACGGTAACTGTTTGCTTTACCGGCTAGAGGAGGGGACATCGTGAGGGGGAGTTGGATCTTATGTTCCCATAGGGTGGAAGAATGAAATAACGTCATTCTCTTCTCAATCTAAATGAGAGGTCTAGTTGCCAATATAGACAGATGCATAATGCGTAAATGCTTCCCAGCTTTTATTGCATGAAACCATAGAGATAAAACCAATACCCATACAACTATTCGCTCTTCAATTTATTAATGCAAAATATTCCCCAAGTAGACATTTATTATTGTAGCCAATTAACGAGGGTACTGCCCAATATTTCAGATTAATTGAGCCCAGCAATGATGTTTCACAACGCAAAACACTCTCGTTTCACATGTAGTCTTAACGAAATCATTCAAATACTTCAACATTCCATGGAAGCATGCATTATTCACACGAATTTCCACACGACGAGAATAGATTATTATCAAAAATTCACAAAGATGGGAAGAGGAAAGGCTAGGTGGCAAGAAAAACTGTCAAATCCAGATGGGCTTCAAATTTTCCTCATAAGCGCCCTCTAAAAACTGTTTGAGAAACTTATTTTATTACCCTAAAAGAATCACAACCAATCTTTCGCTTCATTTCACCCTTCTTATCCTCCTATCTCATCAACATTTCCTTTTCCCTCTTGCTTCTCCTCCTTCCTATTCCCCTTTTTTTGAAGTTCTTCGAAACTTATTTTATTTATATGCTATACTGATATATAAACGACTAAGAGAAGTCTAAAAAATCAAGTCGTTTCCAAAATAAGAAAGGCGATACTGCACTCTCCAGTCGCCCAAGGGAAGAGCCCGAAAACGTGACTAGCTAATATAAGCAGCCACAAGCATTACCTACAAGCAATGACTGCAATAAAACATATGAAGAGCTACGCCAGTAAGTCGTTAAGTCAGACAGGCAACGAAATTCGACGTCGACTTCCTCTTTTATTGGGCAAGAGGGTGTTCGGTAGCGTGTCCGTTATAAAAGTGACGTCGACGAGTCGAATCACTCCTACCTATCGTCATCGTATCGTCAACTCAAGAGGCACAATATATGCGCCTTTAGAGACCATCGAATAAAAACCAAGAAGGACCATGTTCGGTACATCAAAAAAAAGAAAAAAAAAACAGAATGAAACACTACCTATATAAATTTCCTCGCTTAGCTACTTTTAGATCCTCTGACTTTCAAGGCAATTTTAGCTTTCAATAATTATGATATGACAAGATGAGATTGCATCAAATGAACTTCATCATCATAGCGATTAGGAATTCTATAGGAAATACCTCGGCGAAGAGAGAAATATATTGCGAATTAAAGAAAAAAGCGCCTCGAACATAGTCGAGTTTGTTCCCTTCATTAAATATTATTAAAAATAAAACAAAATAAAATAACTGATAAAATATATATCGCTTAATCATCGATCACATTTGAACATGAGAACTTAAACCCCATTAATGATCGACCTACGAATTACACTTTAAAAACCATCGATTCGGTTGCTAATCACCGATCAGAGACTCAAGTAGATGCATATAGAAGAATAGATGCACTCAACTATAGACGAGTACCACGATAATCAATTGATTCAGTTTTCATTTCATTCCCTTAAGGTCTTCGGAGCGATAAATTGCTCCTTTGTCTCTCCATGAGTGCATCAATGCTGCTCTAATATCCGAATTAACCATCCAAGGAAAGCTCACCACTACAGACAACATACAAACTATAAATTGCGAGCAAGAAGACTCATTTTTAGAAATGACATCTTCAATGAACCGAAAAATATATGGGAAATTAGCAATTCCCTCTCAGGAGACATACGCCTCTTTTGCCTTAAAGCAGAAATTTTCCCCTCTCCCTTTCAAAATTCCTCATAAAACCACATTTATCCTCAAATATCGACGACAATAGAGTACTTTCGCTTTCTCGACAGTCGAATTTTTCTCACTTCCCTTGGGAAAAAAGAGATGCGGATGGGAGGGAAGAGGAGAGGAACGGGAAGGGAAGGGGAGGGAAGGGAAGGAAAGGGGTAGGGTGAGAGGAAAGGGGAGGAGAGGAGAGAAGTATGGAAAAGGAGGAAAATGATGGTAACTTAACGATGGGAACGGAAGTATAGGATGAGAGTGGTGCAATCAAAACGACGCATAATTGGATAAAGATGAGAGTAAACGAGAGCTTCTATCAGTCAAAAGTGCTAATTCAATTTTCCTATAAACATCTCAACGAACATCTTCGCTCTTTTTTTATCTTATTGCTGAGCACTTTAATGAGATTCATAACTTCTCCTAAGAATTTGTTGCTCTCAAGTGGGGGGATAGAAGAGGCAAAGAGAGGAGAGTGAATTGGGGGGTAATAGGAGGAGGAAGAGTGGTAGGGAGGGGGATAACGAGAAAGGTAATAGGAGAAGGGAGAGGGTAGGGAAGGGGGATAACGAAAGGTAATAGGAGAAGGGAGAGGGGTAGGGAGGGGAATAAGGAGAGAGGTAATAGGAAGAGAGAGAGGGTTATGGAGGGGATAACGAGAGAAGCAATAGATATATTGAGAAGAGATAAAGAAGGAAAAATTGCCTCATAAATTAAAACCGAAGATAAATAAAGATTAAATCTCAGAGCACAAAAAAATAGAGAAATAATCATAAAAAGTGAATCGTTGCCTCAATTTAATAGCATTTCAGATCATTCTATTGCCTTTACGAACAAATAAAAGGTGAAATTTATTGTAGGCTCTCCTCCCCGCTCCATCTTGACCTTCTATATTTATAGGGAAAAATTCCCTAACCTCGATTCCCGAATTCTTAAAGCACCTAATCTAAGAACGTGAAGATGTTTGGAGCCGCGAAAAAAGAATATACGAGCAACTCATGTATGATTTAAAACGATTTACAATGATATACAGATTTAAATGATATCGACCGATTCTTATGGCCACTATTTCCACTATATTCGCTCCGAACTTATAAAATACTATAATTATCCCTCTTCCCCTCCCTTCTCTCTCCTCTCCCATCACCTTTAGGCATAGCAAACCCGTGGGCATTCTCACTCGATGAAATCGACAACTGAAGAAAGTAAGTGGGAGAAGCGGGCATGGGGAACAAGCGTCTCTTGATAAACACCTATATGGGAGATAATAAATAAACAAATAATAAATAAATGGATAAATAAATGAATAAAAGCATAAGTAAATAAATGAATTAAATAAATAAATAAATAAATAAGTCAATTAATTAAATTAATTAATTAATTAATTAAAGCAAATAAATAAAGCAGTTCAACTAAAATATATACACATAAATGTGGAGTGAGTCTCAAAATGCTCACCCACAGATCCCAGACCGCGTCAAATGAACTTAAACGGCAATGCATCCGTGGAACAACGGCTGGAAACTTTGCAGCTGATTCGATATATCATTTTCAAATGGATACATATGAAAGAGGATATTAATAAGCAAGGGAAAATGCCCAAAAAGGAAAGAGAGGAAGAGGAAACGGATGGGAGGGAGGGGTGACATTAGCGGAACAATTAACAGATTTTTTAGAATACTCTCCCCAAAACTGCCTCTCTCCGGGTCGCAATATACAATTCCATTAAACTCTAATAGGATGTATCTATTATCCGAAGTATACAATCCACCCCCATATGCCGTCATTATATGAAAAAAACCCCCATTACGCCTATAGCTCTGCTGAATTGCAGTAAACAATCGAATTATGCAGAAAACATTATACCGAATCAAAAACTTCCTCATCGTTCATTGAAATAAATACGAACTCTAGTGACTACAGAAATCGTTGAAAAAAAGTGGTAAAGCACGCCACAAGGTTTGGCACAATATGTGCTTTAGAGTTTTGTCCACTAGGCGAACCACCGCCTATATATTGCTGAAAATTAATGAAACAAACGCAATAATGCATTTACTTCCTTATCATTTTATGAATATTAAAGTAATGGACTAATCGATGAAGCTGTAATTTGGAATATATAGAATTAATAATTTCCACTTTGAAGCAAACTCCGCAAATCTCAAGCTTAACAGCATTCAGCTCCGTCGATAAAAAGTGAGACCATCAAATAAATAAAAATAAACATTTAAACGCAAACATAAAACAATACAAAAACCATAATTTCTGATTATGATAGCCTATCAGCAAATACACTCAACACTATCAATAACTACACCTAAGCCCGACCAACAACAAAAGAATCAAATTTCTTTCCATAGACAAAAGTGATAGGGCAATAAACTGGGGAACAAATAAATTCCAGTTATCACAGCTGAGAGAGGGTAGCGGGAGGGGAGTGGGATGAGAGAGGAAAGAGAAGGGAAATACGAATCGAATACTCGCCATATCCATTGCAGTCCCTTAAAACCTCACTGCTAAGCACATTTTGAGCAAACTTTATTTATCCTAAAGCATCTCATATTATTTCACATAACGTCGATCACCTCTAACGAATTCAATTCCCAAAATTGGTAAATTTCCGGGATTTTTGAGGATATCGCAACATAAACGATGTCTACTGCTAAAAAATCCTTCGATCGATTAATCCTTCATTAGAATTCCAGAAAAACTTCACAGATCACAATAAAAATACCCTCAATTATATGCAATATGAGAGCGATAACCGACGAGATCAATAGAAATTATTTCCGCTTTAAATGTTCGCAAATTACATAAAAATTCGACGAATAAATTCATTAAATTTCACTCTTACAAAATATTTCCACTAA
Source organism: Parascaris univalens (assembly GCA_037576465.1). NCBI lineage: Eukaryota > Metazoa > Nematoda > Chromadorea > Rhabditida > Ascarididae > Parascaris > Parascaris univalens. Next base: position 179,220,742 of record CM075173.1, on the reverse strand, counting down.
ATATTAAATATTTCATAAGAATTTATTGCATTTTCACTCCAAAAATAATATAATTTCAAAGAACTTCCCGTGAAAAATGAAATCCCCAATATTATGTAAGTTCCGTCTATTTCTTCTAAAGAGAAACTTTACTGTGAATATAATGCTAATATTATAACTATTACTAGTAACACCTCTACTACCAAGACAGTGCTACTTGCAGTGCGATTACTAGTATCATCAGGAACTGCATGCAGTATATACTCCAATAATCGCGACCACCAACAATCTAGCTTCACCCTAAGCTTATCACTCTTTCCACATTTTACTTTCATATTTAATTTCGATACATTCGAAATTCCATCGATCCTGAAGCAAACTAAAGCCATAGCAACTTATAAACAAAACATCTGTTGGAAAAAAATAACTAAATAAAAATTCAGCCCAAGAAAATCAATGCCGTCGAACTTCTACGCAATGCTAGCAAGGTCGACCGCCGAAATCAACGCCGACGGACAAATACAACCTGGGCAGGTAAGTATCTATCACTCGCGCTATGAGGGAATAAGAAACAGCCAAAAGCTCATTATTATTCCCTCAGGAACGACATTCTGTATCATACATATGCCCCCACTTCCAAATTCTAAGCAGTTCAAACTATAGTGTTAAATTTATCAGACTTCTGATACAACAGTCCCTCTCAATGTTACACAATGCCGAGATGAGATAAAAACTCAACATCCAACGGAAAAAACCCTTAAAACAATTACATATGTACGTATTTCCCTCTCAAAATATATAAATATAATAACGAATACTTTTAGAAACTTTGAAAAAATAAGACAGCGAAATTCTCTGAAATAATTCACATTTCCACGGGCGATACAATTCACTCGAGAGTATTATTACCTTCATCTTCAAACGCCTCCCCTTAGGAATAAATGAAATCTCATACAAAGACAAACGATAACGAGGCAGCGGCTGCAAGAAGAAACAGAACATTCAGGCTATAAAGCATACATACAACTGGCTACTGCTACATAAGCCTCTATAGCGCAGAACATACCATTACTGCTACATAAAAGTACATCATCATAAGTCAATTCCATTAAAATATGGGCACTAAATACAGAAAGATTAAATTCATCTGCCCTTGAGAACACCTGTTCGACATTATCGACAATAAAGAACAATCAAGTGCATTAGACATGAGGAATGCGGACTGCTTCAATGAGCCACACCTATAAAGAGCGCTCGTGGCTGCATATTCGAGGTGACTAGTTGTGCGTTATGCCGCAAAGCCCATAAGTGCAATGATCACTGAAATCGATCGAGCCGAGCAACATCACCAAGTCTACGAACCATTCAACGAAACGAGTCGCAGCGCCGCTATACCTAATTTCTAGTCCACTACGTTGAAAACGCGACACTTACATTACTGCTCGTTCATATCTTAAATAAAACCATTATACCTACACCTTTCAATATGTTCATATTCGATAACGAATTAAAATTTGCTCAATAAAATACATCAACATGGGACCCTAGCTCGACCTGCAACGACATAGGATACTCTGATGATAAATCTCTTGAACGTGTTTCCCTAACACATCAAAGTCCGCTTTACAGAGGATTAAAACATCAAGAATAAACCATCTCAACGAAGATTATAAGGAATTTCCCCAGCCTATCAAATGCCAAGTCTTTTAGGATAAAAAATAACCACTCAACACATTAACTGCTATCAGAATACTTTTAAAACACCCATCGAAAGAGTGCTATAAAGCACTTTTCCACATTTCCATCGTTGCTATAGATTAAAAAATACATATTTAGCATCTTAACCTAATATACTTCCCGTTTGCGGATTAATTTCATACATGAAACGTCTAAACTTCATTCGCCACTAAATTCTTCCAAACGCGCGACGATCAACCGACTAGAAAAAGACAAGAAAAAACTTACATTTTCAATTTAATATACAAATACATCGTTCGAGCAATAGTGCCCTCTTCTGAGGCAGTACAGATATGCTTTTATCACTACAAACTTTCTCTCTCTGCAAGAAGAGAAGATCGAGTGCTCAATCATATCGCTTCAAATGGTACCACTGACGAAGCTGACAGCAAAAAAATCACCAACAATGTCGGCGATACTTGTGGGAACATAGAACCCCTAAACAACTTCTCAGCTGTCGAAGAAAGCATCATAATAGGCGAAACGAGGAAATGGGTGGCCAAGCGAAGGGACGGACGAGTGTAAAGGAAAAGAAAAAGGTCGAGAGTGTCACGAGGAGAGGCTCGCGACCGAGGCGAGGAATCTCATCCGAAAATTACTTCTTTGCACTATCAAGGACAAAGATCAATCTTTTATAAATCATTACTTTAAAACTTTAATAAATACTAATAAACTTCAATTTAAAAGGATTTCCACGAGAGAGAAAAAACCGATAAAAGGTTATGATGCAGATGAAAAAGAAACGATAAGTGGGTACAAGACGATGAGGAGAGCACCGCAACAAAAGTCACTGAACAAAACTCACAAATCAATAGCACCACGTTGATGTGACGAGTGGGCCGCATAAACGAGAAAGCAAGCTTGCTTGAATATACGCTCACTGAGACACGCCTCTCATAGAGCCAGCCGGCTGCTCACCCGTCCTCATCATTATTCACTTAATTCCTTCATCATCCCCATCTTTCTACCTCCATTTTACCCTCATCAAGATCTCCTCTATTACCCTCCTATCGGCCTCATCCTCATTTCTTCCTTCCATTCAAGCCCATTTTCAAATATGCACGAAAGAGCTTCATCGGACAATTGGCCCAAGTGGCAGAAATCATCATTGAAGATAAAATGAACGAATAAAGAAATCAACTATAAATGTATGCCGATCGGTAAAAAAAAGAAGTGAAAAGTCGAACAATTCATCAAATCAATAGTTATAACTGCTTTCGTTATTCATTACCGACAAAATACCAAAGACAGAGCATACAAGATCGAAGGGGAAGGAAGAGAAAAGACTCGGAGATGCAACAAGGAGGCAAAGAAGGCATAGAATGATGAGAGTAAATAAAGGAGTTTCAAGGGAACCCCACATCAATCAACCGGTCCAATTCATCAACAAAATAAGGGGAAGAGCACCTCGAAACTCTTCATATCTTCATAATGTTTGTCCAGTCAACGGTGCAGTTAATCGCAGATCTGCAATAGCGTCAGAACGCGTCGACGAATCCACACCTCTCATAAAAAAAGCTTTCTTGCATAGATCGATACACCTTTTCCGTACCCCTCTTCGGCCCATCCCCATTCCTCTTCAGCTATAGATTTTACAGCCTCAACTATGGTCGTGAAACAGACATCACTAGTGAATAATATTTAGACCATAAGAAAGTCACTCGAATCGTTCTGCAACATAAGGTTATACGCTTTGAAATTCATCAACGACCAATATTTCAAAATTAATCTATACAGTGATGGGAAGCATCCGGCAAGGAATTATTCTTCCGGTAAGCAATTATTGATAGGAGTTTCGGCTCTCGATAAAGAGTTCTCCAGCACAGAATGCTATCAATGGCAAAAGATTTCAAATCGTCGACTGAGCTACCATGAACCGATTCATGATCAGAGGATTAGAACCTCTAGTAAAAAGTTCTCGACTAGTGTCTATTTTAAGGAAGAGATTCTCGACTACATGATCGGATATTGACAACGGACTTGAAAACGATGGACAAAACTCTTCGGCAAGAAGTGTGAAATCAATGACTGGTCTCTGAGAACGGATTCCTAACGATAGCTCGACCTTGAGAGCCGTGATTCAAATGCAAACCCCCTGATCGATGCCGATCTTCGTGCACTTGCTGTAACGGTGTTTTATAGTGACTGAAGGATGTCTTTGGAACATTTTCGAGTCTCCGAAGGTCTAAGCGAATTTGCTCAAAAAATTCACTCAGTATCAATTAATAATCTCTATTTAAAAGCAATTTAAAATATAACCTGAGTTACAAATACAAGTAAGCATTAACAAGGATACTCCAAGAAGAGGATAAGCAAAGAATCTGCTAAAAAGGACTCCAAAAATTGCTGCACTCTCTAATGCATTAAAAAATTAATGTATATCCGGTCATCGTTTAGCTTTGCTTAGTGCGCAGTCGGCGGTCTCCGAGCAAACGCTTTGGCCTCGGCCTACCGAGTCACTTCGACCAATGGTCTCATCAGAATGCGGACTTTTTAGCAAGTCCCATGGAACAAAGATGAATCGACTGTCAATATCCGACGGGCAAAAGACGAGCCTAAGCCCTCATCTTCACGCTACGTCACAACTTCAACTAAACGGAAGTGGTAGTGATATGGGAACACGGTTACTTGTAGTGAATTTTTCGCCGATTCAAGTAAACTTCAATCCGATACTATAAATTCGATGGATAGAATATTCTATAAAATATGAAACAACAGCAATTATAGTATTATTTTTTGATCCATTTAATAAAAATACAATACTGAAACTATTATTTCTTATTATTCCTCTATATTCTAATTTTTTTTTCTTCATTTCTACGAACCATAAAGTAAATTTTTGGGAAAATATATATGGTAAAAATTATCATCAAACTGAATATTGAGAAAAATTCTTTCGAAAAACTAAAAAATTTTTCAATATTTCAAACTTTTTTTCTGACTATTTTCTATTCTCAATTTGAAAAAAATTATTCCCTCTACATGAAATATGAAAAATAAACAAACAAACAAATAAACAAAAAACAAACAAACAAAGAAATTCAAGAAGTAAATAAAAATGATAACATAGGAAATTTACTTCTAAAATGCGCTAATTGGATTACTTTTAAGGCGAAATAAAAACGTACAACACTTTCAAATATTTGGAAAGTATATACTTCATTAAATTACTCCCTCTTTTTCTATTTAAACTAATTTAGAGCTTAAAGAAATATTATCATCTCAAATACGTCGAATATATTTTAGTCTCTCTTAAAATGTATATCTCTTCGTTTTCTTCCACTTATTGGAAGTTAGCATTAAGTGAACATCTCTCTCTCCCCTCCTTTTCCCTATTCCCCAATTTTCTCCCCCAAAGAAAGATCTTCTAAGAAAGCTTTAATTAATTATGATTTCATCAAATATTTCTGGTTAATTAATCAATAAAAATAGATCAATAAGATCTAATCAAGGTAAAATTAAAGAACAACATTACACAAACAATAATTAAAGGTGAACACTTAAAGAATGCGCAAATTAATGAAACTGATCTATATTTCATGACAATTAAGAAGAATAAGGAAACTTTCTGGCATTATCAGATCATATCGTTGTTGAAGCGCCGAAAGCATCCATGACGACGAAGAATATAATAATTACTAAACCACTAGGAAATATTATAGTAAAAATCTACCGATACTTGCACGAGAGACCTCATTCGTGAGAGATCGACTCAGAAAGAGGATAGAGGAGGAGTTGAGTATCCCTATTTTGCGGTTGAGGGATTTCTTTACCCACTCATCGAATTGTAGTAATTCCACATCGCCGCTAAACTTCAACATTAGATGTTTTCGATCGTAAAGATAACGTTTTCTTTAAACCATGGATTTCCCTACCTGGGTTAATCTACTGGAGTCTCTCAGAATGCTTAAGAAGACATCAAATTTTCTCAGTTAGGACTTTCTAAAATGAAGTGAGGATATCGGAAGCTGTGCACACTGCTTGCATGATTACAGCTCAATGATCTGTGGTCAAGAATTTAGGACAAAACATCGACGTGGGTAACGATTTAAGCGTTACGAAAGGGTGAATCGAGTCAACCTGCCAACGGGGATCGGGCTTTCGAATCGACGGGGAACATCCAAATAATATAAGACTAGTTCGACTGCATCACGGGTACAATACATGAACCTTAATAAGTCATAGTACCAACATTCTGAACACTTGATGAATTACTCATCGAATACGTGGCTATTATGTGATGATGAATATGATGAATGAGTATCCTACCTGAATAAATGCTAACCATAAGAGATATACGTAACCTCCTTTAGGCTAAACAAAGAGATTTACATTTTAAAGGAAATAACACAAATTGAAACAATAATGGATGCATCGTATAGATAATAAAAACTATCATATCACCTATACTCCGCCAATAAAATACGTCGACGATGATGTTACATCGAATAACATCACATTAGTAGAACTTCAGAACTTGGAAATGTCTTCTGGAACTTCGGGTCCCAATTCCTGGAATCTCCGGATACCAACTTCGGAAACCGATTAAACGACATCCATCCCGGAAACCCGTTCAAAAATGCTTCATAGGCCTCCACAACGGTTCGCTTTAATGTAATTTGCACGGAAGAGTGTTAGGGCAAAACATTTTTGTTTCTCATAGACGAAATATCACCGAGAGCGCAAAATTGTATTTTTAGAATAATTAATTTAGAAAAAATCACCGATAATTTCGGAATTATAATATTTATGACTTTAAAAATAAGAAATGAGTGACAGCAATATTCGCAATAAACATCAAAAAAGCTAATAATTAGGCTAAAAAATATAATAATTTGAAAAAAATATTTTTTTATTGTGATAATATGGCACTAAATTGTTTCAATTCCTAGCGAATCCATATCTTCGTTGTGGGAATTAATCTCCTACAAACGCATCGACAATGAAGCAGCCGGAATATTTCCAGGACATCCTAAATCCTGAAAAAAAGCCTCGTTAAAGGAGTGGATGATTTTTGGTTGGAAAAATTTGATAGATTAGCTGATTAGGTGATGATCAAGCTCATCGCTTATCAGTCGCCTCGCTTATCACTATGATCATACGTTATCACCATCGTCGTTTCGCCTATTCCTCTAATTGTCATTAAACGTTTATTAATGGCAATAGAAAAGAGTTCGGAGAGGTGAAATTTTGAAAGACGAATTACTGCTGGCAATTAATGAATAAATAGTATATTCCCTTACGGTATATTTAAATACGTTCATTTTAATATAATTTATAAAATTTATTAATAAAATTTCAAATATTAATTGTCTTTTTTTTCAGAATAATTTCAAAATAATTAATATCCACGATTTTTGATAACTGTAAAAATTTCCGGATATGGATTAATCAACTACGAAGTTATTGTAAAATATATGATAGTTTTTCGAGGATATATTTTTTTGTTGGCCGAAAATGAGGCAAATTTTTCGCGATCATTAGGTGAAAACGTAATTCAAAATGAATTAATCACAAATTCACGCTATATCCTGAAAATTTTGAGATCTTTTCCAGAAAATTTCCCTCTTTTTGTCGACCCATTAAGATTAGCATTTAACTAATAATAGAAGCAATAATCGAGGGGAATTTTTTCTTATAGTAGACGACAAATTAATTCGTCAAATCTTACTAATATTATCGCAAATTTGATATTTTAAAAATCTTGTATTTTATTATATTTCATTTTCTTTTATTTTAATTTAATTTAATTTATTTCGTTTTGTTTTATTTTATTTTGTTTTATTCTATTCTATTTTATTTTATTATATTTTATCTTGTTTTATTTTATTCTATTTTATTTTATTGTATTTTATTTATTTTATTTTATTTCATTTTAATTTAATTTAATTTAATTTAATTTAATTTATTTTATTTTGTTTTGTTTTATTTTATTATATTTCATTTTGTCTTCTTTATTTTATTTTATTTTGTTTTATTTTATTTTATTTTATTTTGTTATATTTCATTTTGTTTTATTTTATTTTATTTTGTTTTATTTTATTTAAATTTTATTTACGTTTACTTATAATTAGTTCTTCAACTTATTTATTATATATGTAAATTTTGAAAAATATAATTTATTTGTGTTGATGAAGGAGATGAAATTCAAATGGAATTTCTCAGACAAAATTCCGATAAAATTTCATATTTAATTTTATTAAAGTAATGAGAAAATTGAAAGAACAAAAAAAAAGATAACTTAGTTGATTCGAATAAAATTTGAAATTACTTTACAATGAAAAATTACTTACTTTATAATTGAAATTACTTAAATTACTTTATGTTTTGTTATTAAATATACATAGTGAGAATATTTGAGTACGGCGAAATTATAGATGAATAATTTCAGACATACGGAACTTTTTTTTATTTGGAAAATTTTCTTCTTCAAGCGGAAAATGTAAAAAAAAAATCCACAATATTTGAAGAAATTGCTCTAGAGATATGATCCAAGGAAATATTGAACGTTTTAAGTATCAATTGGATTATCGATTGATCAGTTAATGGGGAAGTGATCAATCGATTAGAATCAAATATTCATGCACCTACCTGATCAATATTACTTTAATTAATTAGTAATGGTATTTTTGCATATAATTAAGATCAATTTCAGCCGCTAGTGAGCTATTTGAGATTTTCTATTGAATGAAATCATAAGACGATTTTATTTTCGTGATAATTTATTCGAAATGCGAAACGTATCGATATTGATGCTAAATGTACTACTTTGTGGCACAATATCACAAATTGAAAAAAAGCATTTTGTTTCTATAAATTTTTTCCGAGTTAATGATTGAATTTTTTCTTTCTCAATTTCCAGTAATTATTTTTTTTCTCAGATCCTTTAATTGCTCGTCAATAGAATAATTACCATTCCATAATTCATCTATTTCACTTTTATTTTATAGAAAAGAGGCGTATTTCTAAAATTTTCTCGGCCAATTAATCGCCGAATGCTCCACAAATGAGACGCTTTCAATTCGACTCTATAAACTAGTAAAGTTTATTTTAAAGTAGTAAAATTATTTAGTATTTATATATATATTTTTTATTGCTTTTTTAATGAGTTATAGAAATTTGAACTTAATTAGTCCTCATAAACGTTGACGTTTTGAATCTATCGATCGATTGAATTTACTTGAGTATCAATGAGTTGTCTTTTTTGTTTTATATTCATCTCTCATTTAAAAGAGCGCTCCGATTTTGCATCGATCAAATTCAATTTATTCTTTAAATATTTTATTTTCGAGGAGATGGAATGCTTTGAGGGACTCTTAGAATATGATGCTGAGGATATTCGAAGCAATGACGAAGCGGTGCCGACACTTTGCCAACAATCAGCCACTTCAAGCTGCCGCTCGTCCGATGGTGTTACTGAAAAAGACGTAAGTTACAGTTGAATTTTCTATTTACTTGCTGCTTCTTGCATTGAGTGCTTTATCGATGCTCATAGCAAATGCTAATATTATCATGAAAGAGGTATATAGCGATCGAGTCCGCCGTATGAAGGTGGATCGGCGAAGCGGATATTAATCATCGTCTACCGTGAATAGACGAATCACGTATCAGTAAGTAATATAAACAGTTAGCTGACAATATCGCTGCGTATTTATATATTCGGCTGTGTTGTCGAAGGCATTTGGTGGGTCATAGGCCACATTGAGGGAATACTTCATCAAGACCAAACAAGTATAACCATAGAAATGAAGATCACCACGATCTGTTAGAAGAGAGGTAGTCGATATTGATCGTGTACATGCTAAGAGGTATACGTATAGTATCGACTTTTTCAAGAGCTCATTTTTACGAAGAGATTCTGACTCTCACTTCATCCCTCCATTCTCCTCTCATCGTCCCCTCCTAGGCTATCACACCCCGTAGGAGTGTAGTGCTTCATATTAATACTTATTCACATGCCTTTCATCGAATTATACTCTTATATACATTGCTCTAGTCTTTTCACTTCCTTCTTTGTGATAGATCGAATTCAAGCCATTTTAGAAGTTAATTATCACTCTTTCATGTTTATTTGATTATATTTAATTGATAAAGTTTGCCAAGCATTAGATAGGAGAGTCGGTGATAATGATTGCTGATTATCAGTTTATGAATGTTTAATGATAGTGATCAGTTATCATTTTAATAGAGGAATCGTTTGCATGAAATTATGCTTTCGATTATGCTCAATTGTTACTCGCGTCATGTTTCATTTGAAAAGAAAAGAAACTGAGAAATCATATTTGAAAAGTTTGCGATTTTTGTTTTTCGAAGGAGCTGGAGAACATAAAATTTCACGTCACGGATACTAATCAGCGAGAAGATATCGAATCAAGCGAAGGTTTTCTCGAAGTTGAAGGCCAACAAGAAAGCATATCAAGTATTCAGTCCTCAAGAGGAAATGAAATACAGTCGGAAAATGCGACCAGCAATCAGCTCTCAATGAATACTGATACTCCACTAATGGGCGATGAAGTAAGCACTTATAATTCTCTAATTTTCCGGATGCGAAGTTCCACATTCAGGGATTTATTTGTCTCTTTCTTGTCGATAGCAACTTTATTTATAGGTGAAAGTTGAACGTGAAATAAAACGGCATCGATTCACGAAATATATCGCCTCTAATGAGCGATGATAATAAAATAAATGAGATATATGTTTAATAAAAATATCTAAAAGTGAAAATTCGATCGATTAGAATTTTGTGAAATTTTAATTTAATTTTTCTTTAATTTTAACAATTTTCTCTATTCGTTTTGATTCTTAACTGCTATTTGAAGTATGATCGTTGATTTTTGAGGTGGAAAGCGAAGCAACACTTACGATGCCAATGGTCGTTAAAGAGGAGCCACTTAATGATTTTAGTGTAATACAAGCTATATTGGGTTTGAATCATTCGCTTGCGGCAGCCGATAGTTCGTCAATTTCTTCCGATTATTTGGATCATCGAGGACGACCTCGAGGTTTTTTTTTGCTCTTTTGAGTCGTGTTTCTTTTTTTGTCTCTATCAGGTTGATATGGAAAGATGTGAGTACGGTTTTTTCCTTCAGGGATTCACCTGTACTGTCGTGCAGGTAAATCCATTAATATCTGCTATCTTCTTATTTTTCAGTCTCTTAGATCATATTTTCTTGATTTTGTGCAGATGATTTGTTTGAAAAGAGGCTTATCATTTTTTTTTTGCACTAAAGGTACCATCAGTGGGGTCTCGTTTAGGTCATATGGAACTGAATGTTCTCTCTTAATCCGGTCTTTATTGGCAGGTCGCTTTTTATCAGCGCAATTATCATTCTTTGCTATTTTCCTTTAAGAAATTTTCCGTATAGTAAGTCGCGCAGATGGCTCATTTTCCCGATGGTTCAAGCTTGCTTCATTATATTCAAATATTCTGATAATGATTATTCCATATCATTTTGATAAGCTTACCGCTTTCATAGGTTCCGATTCGTCGATCTTCTTTATTGCAATTCCCTAAATTCTTCCTTCATAGGCGATATTCTCGATTATATTATCATATAAGTTCGTTGCTTGGATGGTTTCTTATCTTAAAAAAATATTTCCATAATGTTTCTTTATGGTTTTATAGATAAAGATGATAATTTAAAGCGAAAGATAACATTATTAGATCGATGTTAGAAGATGAAATGTTAACAATAGAAATTTTAGACTTGAACTTTTAGAGCCGATTTAAATTTACATCAGAGTGCTTTTTGATGCTTTTCTTGGTGCTTTATCTCCAGAGGTTGTGTCTTTCAATTCAAATTTTCTCCGAAAATAAACGACGATGAGCGGCTCTTATGTATTTCAAGTCCGTTGACGTTTTTTAACGGTTATTCAGAGAGCGTTCGATGGGACGTCGCCAAATTCAATTTTTAGCAAATTTTTAGAAAAAATCCGTTGATAATTGCTTCATTTGGCCGAGAAAAACAGGTACGAACTTCATAAATTTCACACCTCTCATCTATAATTGTCCACTGATTGGTTTCTTTGCTTTCCCACTCCAATTGGAGTATTGAAATCACCTGTGGTAACAGTGCTGTTCGTTGGCTTTAATGGACAAATCATCCAAAAAGCTGGTATATTCCTTGTTAATTTGGGCGTCGTATGATGGAGGAGGGGGGATTTGGATGGGGAATAGAGCAATATCAGAGATCAGTTACAGTCAGTAGGAAAGCGAGCATGTGAGTAATGTAGGTTGCGGGAGAGGGGGGGGGGGGGGAGGGTAATAATGCTATATTTCATTCACTTTCCGTATTTTGAGGTCCGAAACATCCGGTATGGACATTTTTCAAGTTAAAGAAGACTCATGGACCAACTATGGGTTATATGTGTGAGCTGTGTGGGGGATCGTTTTCGGGTGCAGCGAATACAACAAATGCAGCGAAGCATCTCAGATGTCGACACAAAGCCGAGTACGCTCAATACGTGCAGATGCATGAAAGTGCTAAACGAGGCGCATTTGTCGGCGATTTGCATGAATCTCTTCGCAAGGTGAGTGAATTACATATTCGGCCAATCTTCTTTTTATTCGTGCAGAATTGTTACGATTTCAGTATAGCGGCTTTGGTTATCTGGAAATATTAATTTGAACGATGTTATTCAATAGTTTCTTGTCTTTGTTTTTATTCTTTTTTCGATGATAAAGGTTTCTTGCAGGTTCTAGCCGAAGGAATTTATGTATCTTGATGCCCCTCTTATGTTAAATCCCATTTTATCGTAGATGGTTCGTAAAAACCTCGTAGTCTTTCTCTCCTGCTTAAAGCATCACCTATTGCTGAGCGATATATGTAGAGTGCAGTTCTTATTTCTACTCGTTTTATTGATTTTTGAATAGCCGTGGGTATTTGTGTTTTCGAAGGGTTAGCATCGTTGTGGATTTCAGTAGGTCGACGACGATCGTCTCAACATTTTAAATTCAATCAGCTGTTGATGAGAGCTTTTTCAGCTTCATTTTTCCCACTTTTTTGTAACCAGTCAATCGTAGCGATCCATTTTTTGCACATAAGTACTATGTTGTTCGTCGAGTTGTACATTTGGGCGGAGTATAGTTTAGATATCAGATTCCATTGTAGTTGCTGTGTACACTTGCTTGCGAACTGAGTTTCCAGTTCAAGTATGGGTTCATGCCCAGGTATGACTACAGTGAATTCAGTTACCTTTCCACCTGCAGATAATGATGAGAGGTCGAGCGAAAAGATTGGCAACTCAGTTGGGTGGGATTTCATTGCCGACGACGGACTTAGGTAGGACGGAATTAGACGAATGGAAAGGAGAAGAACGTGAGTAATTAGTTATTTTTTTGTTCTTTTAAGATTAATTTCTTTAATTATTGCATGGCATTGGCCGAGATTTTCTTACTAGAAATTAAGCAGAGTGAAGAAACCTAACTGTTCAGGCAATTCGACCGAATGAAATAAGCTGGTTTGTTGGTATTATCTTAAGCGTATTCATCCCATCTTATTAAATATAAGCGAATATTGTTGCGTAGTTTGCAACAAAAGGTTAAAACATTCGAAGGTTTATATCATTTTACCTGAACCTTGAGCATTGGTTAGATAAATAGAGGATTTCGGGCTAAATGATGAGTAAGGGTGTTTTCCTCGTGAATTTGGCTTATGGTACTGCCTCATCATGTCGCCTTTAGCGGATAGTCAGGACGAATTGAGATCCTGTACTACTTTCTTCATTACGCGTTAAGTTCAGGCATAGGATATGCGATTCGTTAGATGTGTCGTTGTGTCAACGATTGTGTAAGAGAGACGAAGTTGCTAATGGTAATGATTAACCTGTAAATAGCTTATTTACCTGGAAGCAACAAGTGAAATATGACCAAATATTTTCAGATGTCATCAGAGGTAATGCTTATCTCTCGTTGTGTATAATATGGTATTTTGCGCCCTACTTAGGTTCATGGTTGTTTATGGTTGTTTGGCTGCCATTATCCGTTCGTTAGTGGTAGTGGCTTTGTTTTGATTAATATTAGGGAGGTGTTTAGCTGCATTGGAGCTGGCATCTTCGAGCTCACAGTCGTGTGTTTCTCCGAGGGAATCTGTGAACGTCAGTGAGCAATCGAAGAAATCGTTGACCTCACCAACATCTCCGAATGTTAGTAATTCATTTATTTTCTGTTGGTACCCTTCGACAGCGTTTAAAGAAGTAGATGAAGAGTGCCAAATGGCTTGCAAGAGCTTTACCTGAGCGAGAAATTTCACCTAAGATTTTTGCTGAAAAGAAGTTAGCAGTTTTGAGTATAATTGTATCGTCATTAAATGAAAAAATGTACCCAAATATGATAAATTTGTCATATATAATGTAATAGTTTTTTGCTGTTTATATGGTTTTGCAATGCAAAGCATGTGCTTTGTGCTTTGTTAAGTTCACTGTTCTCGGCCATGTCCTCACTCTTTGAGTAACTTTATTTCCTGCGTTTCGTTGACCAAAAGTGCTCAGTGGACACACAGACGATAGTTAATTTTTAAAGTTTGACTGCATTTATAGGTCGTCTCAAAAACCTTTCAGTCGGCGCTCCATTGTAAGAATAGTTCATTGAGAATTTATCAGAGGACGCGAGATTTTATCGCTTATGGGAGAGAACTATATGGCAAGTTGTGCGTATCCCTACAAGCAGTGTTTCCGATGAAAGGAATTATTTAGCGTACCGCTATCTTATGCTCTTGGTGGTACCAATGTGTATAACCTCAGGAAATGGATGGAAAGCCTAAATAGTCCTACAGTGATGTTACAAAGTTCTGTACAGTCACTCTCGCTGTATTCTGAGCGTCTTCGATTCGTGAGGGTTAATTTTTATTGAAGTTCATATTGTTTGGATCGTTTGCGTGAGCATGATCTATTCAGATACAATCGAAGATTATGTCGGTGTTCCCATCATTGCATGCCACAACTTCGCGTCACAACACTGCAGCCACCGAAGACAACAGCCCGGAGGACAGTGCTAAGAAGCCTCGGTAGGTGATCTGCGTGTTTGCTTATTGTAGTTGCATGCTCATTGAATGCAATCTATCATAGTGTACGTGTTTGTATGTATTCTGGGCAAGAAAATGTGGGAAAGGTTCGTGATGATAATAATATGAAATATTTCTATAATGGTCGTATGGAAAATTTGGATACTGTTTTATATTTGGATATTCTTTCATTGTTTGAATGCCGCTATATTCAAGAACGCTTTAAAATATGTGACCTTTAATTATGTTTGAGTGGAATGATGTTGATGATTTAATTTTTGAGAGATGAGCTTTGTGCAACTTTAATTTGTTCATTTCTTCGTGAGGGTAGAAATGAGAAGGTGTAATAATTTGAAATAATCGCTAATGAAGTTGTATGATGCTAAGATTTGACCTATCTATAGGGGAAATCAATCAGTTTTTGGTATTTTTCGGTCCTCTGCTTTTTGTTTGGATTACTCGAAATCTCAACAGTAAATTGTCGATTCGGAGTAGTTGGGTCCGCAATTTTTAGTCAGTAGGTGTGTGGTTGTATTAGATCAACGAAGTAACACCCATTGAGTATGTTGTTCACATAGACCGATATTTATTACTGCTGTTATTTATGTATAAACGTATTTTATTTGGGATTATTTCTTTGAAATGTTTTTAACTCTTTGGAAATTTTTAATAATATTTTCCGGAGGAGATAAAATAGAATATGATGTTATAATTTGAGGAATATTCCCTTAAGAAATGATAGAGAAAGTTTTTTATGCTTAGATTGGGTACACTATGTGATGCAAATGATGGTATCAATACAGCGTTCGTCGAACAGATGCAGTCGTTGCTACGAAACTATAAACATTTGGAAACAGAGGTTCGCATTCCTTCTTTTTTAAATTTAATTTTTGCGTTGTTCTCTCGGCTGTATGGAAAAGGTTTGATCGCTGAATTCTTTCCTAATATTAAATTTCTGAAATTTAGGTTTGCTATACTGAAATTAAGGAATTTTTGTGGTACTAAGAATGATAAAATATAAAGGTCATGGAGGTTGGATAGTTGATGTCGTTTTATAATTGCTTTTGACGTTACAGTTCTCAGATTTTTATGATATTGAATGTGATGGATTATGTTTTTATACGAATAAAATGTTTATTATTAAAATATAATGAGAAAATATAATTTTTAGTGTCGAAGTTTACGCTTTGAATTATGTGCAAAGGATGAGCAAATCGCCGCGTTACGATTACAGTTGCTACGTGAAAGGAATAAACGTGAGAATGCACTACTTGTTGTTCAACATGCATTGCTCGACAATGACACACCCGAATAAGAAGACGCCTCCTCGAGTATCACTTGAGCGACGAAGATGAAGACCGATTGAGGTGGAATAGAGAGGGAGGAGGGAGTAAGGCCATGGAAATAAGTAGTAAGTTTTTCTAAGGTAGGTAGCAAGGACCCGTCTCCTCCTTTTCATTGAGCATTCCAGGTGGCATGCAATAGCGAGGTGATACGGAATGAGAATCTTCGGTAGGGAGATGTGAAAAGCCGAGATTCAAGGAAATATTTGATAGGGTAGAACTTGGGCGAAACAAAATGGAGCAGAAAAAAGCCGAAGGGTTTATTTTGAAATGAGAGAAAATTGATATAGAGAAGAGGATATGCCATTATGTTTAGGGGTCTTATAGTATATTCAATAAAAGATCTATTTGCCATGAGGATATGAGCTCGAAAAAAAAAATTAGTGCCTTTCTTATATATTTTTTATAATTGAATTATTATTTTAATATTTCTTATCGATAATGTATAATTAATGGAATTTTATTGTATTGTAAGACCAAATGTTCGTATTGATGATAAAGCATGGAATTAAAAGAATAGAGTTGAATTTATGTTGGGTGATATGTTGGATTATTCTTAGCTATTTATGTGGTGAAGTTTGTAGTGTAGTTGTATTTTGATAGTGCAGTTTCTCCGATTGTTTGTGTTTGACTTGATTTCTTTGTTTATTGCCTTGTTAGCACCAAAAACACGAGGTATAGACACTTTAGAATATACTTGATTGTTTTGCTTTAATAGGGGATAAGGGCCAAAAATGGCGTAAGTCTTGTGTTTCCTTCTTATTTCGCGTATCAATTTTAGCGACAAAAGAAAAGGTAGAGGGAGGTTGATTATAGTTCGATTCCGGTGGCTAATGTTTTTTCTTATCAATTATTCTCGGTTTTCAAATATTCGCCCCGTTTTTCACGATAATCTCAGCTGATCAAAAGTTCCCTATGGCAAAAATATCAACTATCCCATTAGAATTTGTCTCATTTTCGGTTATAATCGTTGCGGAAGATTATTATTATTGTTGTTGTTGTGTTTAGAAAATGTTAACCTGAATTTTATATTATTAATTAGAATTCTTCTATAATTATCCTCTATTGAGAACTATAAGAAAGCCTAATCGGGTCGTGAGCTAAAGTAGAGAATTGAAGTCGAAATTACGCATCGATTCCTTTTCCAACACTAGAATGTTGATTGTTATTTTTGTTTGTTTGTTTGTTTTCTTTAAGTTGATGTATTTGTATAACGTTTTTGATAAGCTCTCTCATTTTATCGTTAACATTTGAGTTGAACATTATCGAATCATATGCTCTATAGTATTGATATGAATCTAACGCTAAGTTGGATGTCAATATTTCGTCTTAGATGGAAAAGGCTCCACTCCCTGGAAAAGGCTCCACTCGCTGTCTCTCATTGTCCTTAACTGTTCTCGCTTTATTTTCTAGGGAATTTAAGCAATCGCTGGAAATTTCTCGTTGAGCTTCCAGAATTGTGATCCCAGATTGGTACTTATATTTTTTGCTCATATTTACAATAAAAGCCGACTGTTTTTATTTCTTTTGTAAATGCCTTGTGTTTTTTTTTTTTTTTGCATCGTTGCTATATAAAAGAGGCATGATTTGAATTTTTCTATTATATATGCGCAATCTTCTATACTTAATTCGAGTTTAGTTTTAATTTATTCACATAGAGAAATATTAATGATAGGGCAAAAGATTAATTGTATAAACGTATGACTTAACTTACCGAAAGATATAGATCCATTCTATGGCATTTTCAGAAGCTAAAAATATGCATCTTGTAAATCGAAGCTGAGAATTTTGCATCTTATAGATGGGAATTTAATGGATTATGAGCACTTGAGGTCATTAATTGCTAAGCATTTTTAGGCTATAAATGTTGGTATCTTCGTTTTTCTAAGCGCCGAAGAAATATGTTGTCGTTCCTCGTTGTTTTTGTTGGCGTTTTTATTGAAATAAATAATCTCATCGTTAATATGTTCACATAAATTCGACTATTTAGCTTCGACTATCAATAATTTACCTTCAGTTTACTTAAAAATTGGTTACTAACTCAATAGATTACTAGTAAATCGTTTAAATGTAATTAATATCGACAGTCGACACTAATGTTTATTGTCATTTTTGCTAAGGTATACTGAAATCTGAATAACGCAACCTTGAGATGCATCTATATTTAGAGGATTAAGTCATTTCAAAGGATACAAAAATTATCCAGTTAAGTAATAGTATTACTAGTAAATAGTGGAAAATATACGTCGTCCTTCTATTTTGATAGTTAGCTCAAGTTTCGCCTCCAGTGATAGTTTATATTTTCTTTTTAATTCGAAAGTAATCGACCTTTCAAGTTGGCTTACTGGTTTACTTACTGGTTTACTTATTGGTTTACTTTCAAGTTGGTTAGGTGGTCGAATAGACGAAGAGACGAAAATTGCAGATCATTTCGTTATCATACTCTTATCAATTATCAGTTAAGATTACGTAAAGATTCACTAAAACATAGGAAAATCTTTGACGACATGATGAATTTAATATAGTTATAAGAGTACAAAAATTTCGAATTATTATTATTTTTTGGCTAAATTATTCAATGATATTTTATATTGAGATTTATGCGGATATCTTCTTTTTTATTGAAAGTTTTAATATTGAACTATATGCATAATTTATTTAATTTAGAACATTTATTTAATTAGGAAGTTTTTCGCCATGAAGGACCAACCCCATTCTTTGATCATCCTATATTGATAGTGTTTCCTCCTAGTGCGCTTTCCGGTTCGTGATCTTAGCAATTTATTGCTTATGATTTGTTTTATAGGCACGCTTATCGTTATTATTAACGTTATTATTATCTGCTTATTGTTACTACCTGCAGTATTTTATGTTTTTCATGTGGATTTATTTTTTTATGGATTGAAGATCCATAAAAAGTAGTTCTTTTTGGCCTATCCTCTGAATTTGTGGCCTATCCTCTGAGGTCATTTTAGCCTCTTTTTGGCCTTTTTGGCCTGAAATTTTTCCCCTCTTTATATATTAATATATTTTAATATATAATTTATATGTTAAAATGTATAAATATCTTATAGGCGCATTTAATAAGTAAATATTTTTATTTCTAAATGAGTTATTTTATGAAAAAAAAATTCAACGTTTTTGTTAATTTTTCTTGTAAAATTCCAACAAATTCTTCGAAAAGCTTTTCTCATCATATTGATTAATTCCTAGCTTTTTCATTGTCACCCTACTGATTCTAGTCATACTAGTAATTACCTACAATTTCAAGGAAACGATGAACCTTTTCCTGACAGAACAAACGAATATTAATACATTTTTCCTCGACAAGAGGGGGCAGACGGGAAGGATGAGGTGATTGGAGAGAAGAGAAGGTGGATGAGAAGACCGGCATATATGAGGAGACTAGTTGTTGCAACCTCATCGGTCTTTGCCAATAATTATATGTAGATAAGAGCATGGGAATGACTCTTTTGTGGCATATTTGAAAGATGATGGGCAATCGTTTCGTAGTGATATACTTTGACCCATTTTATAATCTCATCTCTTATAAACAAATTCATTTTAACTTTTCTTTATTTAGAACGATTTCTTTAATTAACGCTTCGAATTTCATATTTAATAAAATCATTTATTTATTTGAAGAAATCTTAAGAAATTAAAATTTCTGAAATATTTTTGAATTATTTAAGAAATGAAAATGTGATATTTTTTCTTAAGTATAATATTACAAATTATTTTATGGCAGTTTATCATTTTTCTATACGATATTTACCAGTATAGTTATCACTTATCAGTGTAGTTATATCAGTATAATTATCACTGAAGATAAAGAAATATTAGCATAAATCAGTTCAACAAATCGCTTTTATCATCGCATTAAATGTCACTTCATAATTGCCAGAAATGTTGATCGATTTTTTCCTTCGAAATAAATTCTCCAATAAATGATGATTGATTGAGGTTATATTTAAGAGATGATAATTATTGGGAAATGATAAAAAGTAGACGATTAGTATAAATTGAGCGCTGTCGGTAATTCTTTTGAGAGGCTGTCAAAAGGCATTTAGAAACCACCGTACGTATAGAGTCGAGTGACACTTGAGTTGAAGTATTTCTCGATATTGAAGTGATTAGTGCACATCGTAGCCGATCAACAAAGCAAATATTAGATTCACGTTTGATTGACACCCGACAAGTGAAGAACACTCCACAAAGACTCGCCAACGGTTCACGTATACGGTCATTACGCTTTTTAGCGCCTTTTAAAGCGTTCTTTGACTATGGGTTTACATCTTTAAGCGTACTGTATCTTATATATGATACTCTATCATATTCTTTATATAAATATTTTTTTAGATCGTTAACAGCAGTAAAGTTACAGTTTTAAGTCGTCCTTTGAGCATTAAGTAGGCACTAAATCATAGTATTCCACATATGCAGTATAGTTAGTTTCTTAGACATACTGTATAGAAGTGCATAAGTTGAATTCCAGGGCGTGTTCGTTTGATCCATGGATTTGCCGTAAAGCAAAGGAATTGCCTCATTACTGCATAAGAGTAATGTACCCTCTTGCTTTCCTATTCGCTATATTTAACCTTCTTGCGTTTTAATCTTTTACCTCAGATTCTTTCTTACAATAAATTTTTATTCAACTCTACAAGTGGGGGAGGGAGAGGGGAAAGAGAGCAGAAGGGAGCACTCGATATTATAAACGATATTCTCAGTAGGTAAAAGGAAAATTTGCTTGAATAAATTAGACAGATCATCATGCTTGAGGGTTGTGGGTTCGTTACGCCGAGGTTCATATATTATATTTAAATAGTGCATTCAGATACGTTTCGGTATTTCAAAGTACCATATTTTCGAAGATGTGTCGTCCTCGACTTAGTAATGAGCCGGAATTCGTTGTGGCTTTTTGAAGAACGAGAGTGAGGCAAGGGTGGCGAGGAAAAGAGGACTTGAGGTGATACCGAATTGAACAGACGAGGGGAGGAAATCGATGACAACGATTACATAGGAGAGAATATTGAAATTTGTTTTCTTATGGTAGAGCGTTACGTATCGAACGATGTGTATCGCCGCTGCCCTCATGCGAAAATAAATATCTGTCAACGTTTCACATTAATTTATTTAATTATACGAGTTGTTGACATCAGTAAAACTGCAAATTTCTTCTTATTACTCTTTCGAATATTCATTACATTATTCTATTGGTTTTTCAAATTATACATTTGCTAATTTGAATTATATATCCAATCGAGAGAAATATCCGTAGAAATAGGCGAAAAAAAAGAGTAAAAAGATATAAATGTATTTTAGGCGAAATCAGTACGATGTGGTCGCTGCCAGGTTCATCGTCTTTCTTCTTATCAGTCATGCTTCGAACGATATATTTGTGGTATGATCTTTTAGTAATTTTCTATAATTAATTGGTACTTAATCGGGAAATCCCTTCAACAATTAAATCGTTTAATTGCTTTAAATTTAACGTGAATGTTAAAGAAACCGTAGAGTGTGGTTTATCCTAAACAGAAAATCGGTAGCTATCAATCGGTAGCAGTATCCGGATCTTTTTAATTGCTTTAGCAATATTGTATCATCTACTTTTGGTTTATTTATCGATAATATCATGATTAGCAATAATTGCGAAAAAATTCGTCAAAGGATGTACTTAAGCTTTCCGTAGTGTTTAATATCAGAGAATGCCGCATTTCTAAGTGAACACTTTTGCTGTTACATTCTCAATAATTTACGCGTCTGAACGTCATGTTAAGATGCAAATAAGCGGATATATAACGATTATTAAACGCCTATAAAATGGGCAATTACGATCACCCAACACCCGTAGACAATTTGCTATGGCGAACCATATTCAAGGTAATCGACGACCCTCGTCAAGAGTAGTGCAAGTCGACGATCTGTTTCGCCGGCTCTCTTTGATGCGGTTCAACAGACCCAGGCATCAGTTGCATCATCATGCACATCATATCTGCAATGATCTCTCCCTCTGTAGAGTACCGACGTTTGAGAGATCATCACCAGAACCGCTCAATAACATTTCCCTTACTCGATTGTAACTCTATATGGCCGCCGATGAACACTCTCAAAGGGTGGGGTGATTCTTCGGCTAAGCACTTAAAAAAAACAAAGGCTCGACTTGCGTTATTTGCTTTTGCCGTTGATATCCATGCTTGATGACCGGATTTGCCCGCTGTGGAAAGAAAACATAAAAGAGATTAAGTCAACTTTGCATACCGATGTCCGACTCTATTGATAGCGTTTCGAACTATGCAACCTAGTGACATCAATTAGAATTCTATGTGATGAAAAGATTGTCTTGCAGATATACATATGGACGATTATCGTAGCTCAAAGATAAGACTGCGGGTGTAGTATGAATGAAAGTCCAATTCGACAAATAATACTCCTTCATTTTATTATTGCACGGTGAAAATTACACGAATAACTTCTAGGTGATATATGAGTGTGTGATTGTCTAAGAAACTAGAACGATAAAAATGATGCATTACTCAAAAAATTACATTGTCATGTGAAAGTAACATTTGAAAAGGTGACGAATTTACCTGAAGAAAATCTTATTGCTTAGAAGTAGGATATCGTGGTGATAAGATATGATCTAGGCTAACATATGAAGCCCTCATAAAGCGTCCTCATATGAAGTATTCGGATTTAGCAAGATATTGCAATATCGCATCGAAGCTGAAAGATAATTTATTGCATGAATTGATAAATTTGCTTCTTCGATTGTGAATCTTTAAGTTTGCCCAACTTTAACTCCCTCAAGTATAATGTTCTAAGCTCTATGTGATAGATGTACGCTTTATTTATCGAGAAACGGATTTATAATAGCTAAAGAGGTGGATTTCCATAAATTTATCTATGCATGTATTCGTTTTTGAAAGAAAAAAGTCACAACGAATTGGCTGGTAAAAATAAAAAATAAAAAATCGATGTTTAATTCGAGATAGGCGGATGCGATTGGCGAATGCTGTAGAGCTTCAGCGATGAGCCCTCTGGGAGGTCGACTCGAAGGTTGCGCCTGTAATTGAGCAACTTGTCGCAGATACAACCAATAGCAGCATTTTTTGTGTCGTATGTACTCTCTTCAAATCCTCTCCAATAAAACAAAATCTTGCGAGAAAGATAGTTGTTTCGTGGCCATTCAACTTTAGAGAATATTAAGAAATGATTCATTCACGTAAACGGAAAATCCTCGTTCTAAAAACTAGAAGTAATTAACTTAACTAATTTACAGCATATGAAAACATTACAGGAATCAATTAATTAAGATACACTAATTAAGAAGTTTGTATTTTCTTTAGTATGTGAAACATTCAATTATAAGAAAGAATATCATTGTAATTTTTCATTGAAAAGGTTGCAGATTTAAAGATTTCTTAAAATTGCTTCAGCTAAGAAAATGTGGGAGAACTGGTACTTCATTTTCATCATTAACGCATATAGTCAAGTATGAAGATTCTCTTTAAGTAAATTGACAAAAATTCGGCGTAACGTTGAGAGTATCCTCTTGAAAATATAGAATTTAACCACTTTAAAACAGAAATTTCTTCCAGTAACTTTTGCAAATCTTTGAGTGCAAAAACGCAATCGAATAAATAAACATGACAGAAAACGAAGAGATTTCGTAGAAGGTTAAAAAGTTGATATTTTCCGGCGACAATTCAACCAATCATCGCTTATCTAAAACGCATAAAGAAGTGAGCATATTCTGAAAGTAATTTAGAAATGGAAATGCGCGAAATAATTTCATAGCTGCCTTAAACAAATGATGATCGCTTGCACGATCACCTTATATGCGTCGTATAGATTTGCGAACGCTTGTATGTATCGATTAGTCTGTCGATGCGTGCCGATCCTACAGCTTTGAGATCATTGATACATGAATGATACAATCTACGCAATACTGCGGCCATATTATACGACATTTCATATATAGGTATCAAATTTTGTAAGCATTTATAGATGTCTAATTGCGTGATGAGGTTTTGTCGCATTTTATACTTGCCGTTTATTCCTTTTATTTTCAACGATCGATACACTGAAACGTGAAAACGTAATTCTTTCAGATTTTTTATGGTCTTCGATCAGTCAAAACATGAAGACCGTTTTTTGAATATTAAACTTTTTTTTGCTTTAGGGCAACTTGTGAAACTGGTCAATCGAGCGAAAGAAACATAAAACCACATCTGATGCCACCTCGTTTGGCATATTTCTTCTAGATCGATTTGTCAAACATTTATCAGTTCCGCCAAATCTTTCGATTTGATCATTTTCGAGTCAATAGAAAACATTTTTCTTTTCGTGAGTGAATTTCATCGTTTATTTAAGAAAGAGGTTGTAGAACAAACCATATTCCAATTAAAATTACGTGCAAATAAAAGCTAATTCTAGGTGGAATGATTATAAGGTCGAACTGGAGAAGGATGAGGTCAATCCACATCTCCGAGCATAGCAACTGAGAAATTAAATCACTTTATAAGCTTTTGCCTATCAACTGTTTTTTAAGCTATACACATTACATTTAGTCGGTATGAACTGCACTAAAAATTCATATGTCAAATTCACTACGCATCAAATCGAATTTTGTTTTAATGATATTTCGAAAGACAAAGCAGATATACCTATATAGGTGAGTAGAAATTCCTATGCATATAAATGTGACCATCTATCAGAAATACTATAACCAATAAAACATGATGGTATTGTATGGGAATTATACTATGACGTCGGAGCTATCGCTTATTTAGATGGATTTCTTAGTGCGGTCACTAGGGGATCCATATTCAGGATTTTACTCTTAGTGCTGTCCCAATATACTCATTATGATTTTCTCCACAATTCAACTTCCACTAAATGAAGATTCGCTTTTGTCATCGAATTTCATTTTATGAAGATCTCATTTTGTTCACTAGCTGCTTATCGATATAATTTTCTTGACTCATTCCTCTTTTTCCTGAAAGGAAAAAATCTAAAATATCAAATGTACCGACTTCTTTCCACACTTATAAATCTTTGCTCGATCAGTAAACGAATATATGAGTTTACGATTGGGAAATTCGCATAAGCGAAGGATATCCTTTTAGAGGGTTTCGGTTATTCCTCCTTATGTCTTTCCTCTATCTCTGTCGTCATCTATTATTTGAAATCGGGCGAGAATTTGGACTAGAATCGTCGAATTTTATAATTTCAAACGTTGCATTTGAGCTAAATGAAGAGAAGTTCAACCTATATTAATTTAGAGAGGATTCAGCGTTCAATGAGCTCACATTTTTCCATAAGAATCTCTAGCTGCTGTATTATTCCTTAAAAAGCTACACTGCAAAATATTCCACATAAACGCATCATTTCGAGGCTTTCCTCGAATAAATCTTTCTGTAAATGCGGGAAATGACGTTCGATTTGCATAGAGGGCATTTGCTGATGAAAAGGATTAGAGAGCGTGAAGTTTCTTTGTGTGAATGCTTACTTTATGGTAGGCCATAATTAGGGAGGCGGTCAATTGTAAAAAGATATGATACTATGCTTAAGGGTACTTGACGCTGACTGCTCCTCGACCCAACGTTTTCCACACCACTTCATTTCATTATTCTTCACGTTCGCCATCACATTCGTCTATCTGTGTGCAGTGATATTTATTTACTTGTTTCGATAAATTCGCACTGCAATAAGTAGTGATGAGGTGCTCTCATTTCACCTGCTCTTAGTTTGAAATAATTTTTTGAGCTTTTTTCCCAAAGGAGTTAGGAATTTAATGAAGTGGCATATAAAATGAGTTATGAAGCTATATAACTGGAAATCTCAAGGAATTTCTTTCAATAAAACAATAAATGCTTTGGTCATTTCTCTTTGAAGTTTTATTTTTTCAATAGTAATGATGAAATTTTGCGAATGTCGGAATGCCTTAATAGTTCGTTTTATTCGGATAGGAATTGACATTTCGCCCATTATTCGCTTATTTTCAAGGAATCATTTTCCTAAAAGGATCATCGTTGCCTGTTTAACCTATATTCAACTAAGCGACCATTGAGTAGTATGACGTTTTATCCTCTATAGCTTCTCAACGTTTTGAGATGGACTCTTAGTTGTCATACTTCAGAATGTTTGGTGATGCCTTCTTACCATCAACCCTTCTCAAACCCTAAAAAAACTGTGAAACTTATGAAATCTAAAATTCCAGTACGATTTATCTGAGAGAAAACTATCACCTGTAGTGAGATGCTGCACTAAATTCCGTCATTCTTGTTTAATTTTGTTTCTTTGCGGTTTTGTATTCAATTCATGCTACCAACCGGTCTCATAAGTTATAAACGTGCGAAGTGATCATCTCGTTAATATTCTGTTCATTTGAGTCGCCAATTTCTCGCATAAATTGCCTAGAAAGAAAATTTTTTCTAACCAATTTTGCACGTTTATTTCATAAAAATCTACTATTGCCACAAATGTTTATCTATAAATTCACTTTCATAACTTTATTCGCTCCTTTTTAATAAGCTTTATTCAATTAGACGTATCTATGCGGCGAATTAACAATTTAATTTCAGTAATCATTTTTTTCCACACAACGATATTCTATTTTCGAAGAAATAAATTTCATATATGATATATAATAAAAAAAAGAAATATTATCGAAAACATCGATTTATTTAATTTAGAAGTTAGTGGATAATGATCTCTTTAAAGTTCATAGATAAGTTATTCGAAGGAAATTCGAAGTACTCAGAATCGATGAAAGTTTAAGTTTATATTTGCTACTTTCTGCTTTGGAAATTTTAACAGATACGATCATATCGAGTATCTTCTTGCTTAGCCTCTGAATTCTTGCTCGGTAGATAAGAAGCGTTTGAATTTTTCTCATGTATGGTTAACTTCCTAACGGCATAAAAATATCTATCCTCAATATGAAAATGCTCTTCAACATTTTCTCTTCCTTTGACATAGTGAAATTTCGATATTTACTCATAATTTATTCGATATTTGCCTATAGTTTATTGTTGATAATTTTTGAAAGCTTTTAATCACCGAAGTATTATGTAAAAGTACAGATTTTTGCTAGTTTCCATAGCATTGTCTTTACTTCCGAACGAATGCAAAACCACACGACTAACTTTCTATTGCCATAAAACGCCTCTAATTCTTCGTGGATATGTTAGAATAAAAGCTAAATATAATTTAAGATATTATCATCATTTATCCCTGCAAATATACTAAATTTTATGAGTTTAGCTTTTGTGATTGTTGAATTCGAAATATAGATTATTGAAATGTCCGAAAAAGAAAGATTCACAGAACGTTTGAAGATTGTTTTTGGATATAGAGATAAATTTGCACGTGATCACAGAGATGAGTATTGGAGTAACTCTAATTGTATAGGCAAATTAGCGAAAAGAAAATTCCATAAGTTATTTCGACAAGCTGTGGGAAATGGGAAAGCGGAAGTGAAGCGTGAGGATCGACTCATGCCCGCAGATATTTACCTCACTCGTTGACAAAAAAACCACCCGGTAGAAATTGAAAGCGAACCACATGAAAGTGAACAAATTACCAGATCATTGCCATTTTTCCCTTTGACCTCTGTCTTCCACAATCTTTCCGGTTGAATTTTCTAAACTTTATTCTGCTTTCAGTGTTTCTATACGAATTGACAAAGCGTGACCGTTTTTTTTAAGAGCGTTTCATCCCTAGTTGAAATGTTTCCAATCAATCATCTCTCGTCAGTAGATAAAAATTTTCGGAGTGCGGATCATGAACGCAGTAATAAGCTGTTGAAATTTCTTAATAAGAATGCATGTAACGAAGTTATAAACATTTCGAAGAAGTAGATATTTATCGTGGAATAATCGTACCCCGAGGATTGCCTCCAGATCGATGATAATCCTCGACAGTATCGTTGAGGTTTCATTCATGATTAGGAAATCCCTATAGATAACATCGTTTCTGTCGTTCACATTTCTCTCAATAGAACTCATAGAATTTGAGCTTTTCAAAGTTTCAGAGAATTGAAGCCTCCTATTGGTGGTAATAGTTTCGAAAAACAAAAAACGATTTCTGCACTAGATGCATTAAGATCGATAATTATACCTTTGTGGCTGAATGCTTGGAATTGAAAAATTTCCAAAAACATCGTTAATTTTCTAAAATAGCATCAAATATTTATATATTTCAATTGAGAGTACTTATAAATGGAATGAAATTCTCTTGTCTGAAATTAACGTTAGTGTTTTGAAATTAACATGGAAAAAGAAGGGCAACCATTAACGTAAAATATAATAAAAAGTTATTAGTGGATTTTTACTGTAAACGATTCAATCAACAAATTGAGAAGGTCATCGACAAACAATAGTATTTGTTATAGGTTGGTTTCTTGGTTACTTTTTGAAGGTTATTTTGGTATATTTTATGGGTTGTTTTGGTTATTCGTGCAACGATTTATGCTTATAATTGATGCAAGAAAGCAGAGGTTCCCGGCTGGGAATGTAAGAAATTCCCAAGTTGTGCGCCCAGACAGAATATGAACGTGCAGAGAGAGGTGTGTTTTCAGCAAAAAGTCGAAATGTGCTTTTAAATCTTTAGAGAATTTAGAGCGCAAAACTGCATTGTTCTCCAATTTTATTCGATGTTCTTCCAACCTCTTTTTTTCTCTTCGAATTCTCAAAGGCATAAAGAACCTCAAACTAAAAAAAGGGAGGAAAAATGGAATAAAATTGGATGATAGATGAAAAATGATTCCTGAAAAGTATTAAATTCGGGCAGCGAACAAGTGGGAAAACTGAATCCTAATGATTTTATTAGATCGTTATGTTTTATTTATCGTCGTTATGCGTCATATAAACGAAGACATATGAAGATGAATTTTTTGTTTTGCCTGTAATAATTTTCAAGAACTCATAAAACAGCGTGGACTCTTGCCCTATTTAGATCGATAGAGGAATTCCGGAAAAAGCTGACTTAATATTTAGGAAATGAGGTAAGAAAAATAAGCGACTTTTGGCAAAAGATCATTGAAAGAGGTCATCGGTCGGAAGACGCGTAGATTTTGAGAATCGTATAAGACTCCGCCCATTCATCACATATGGATGCACGATTTGTGTCGATAATCTATCTATACGTTTCGTGCTATGTTAGAGTTGTTTGAGTTGAGTGACCGACCGGTTGCGAGTTGACTCGTCAGAATTAATGACTGATTTATGACATCGTTTTTGACGCGTTTTTGCGCTTGCCACACATAGATTGATGCTCGTCTACGAGACGCTTGTCCATTTCGTATATTTGTAGGTGTGTATGTATGTTGTGTTTATCTGAAGATGCGTTTCTCAATTTATCATTGTCGCCTACTTCCTGGTGATATATCTTGCCGCTTAAAAAAAGCAAACAATACCGCTCATTAATTAATTTAGGTAATAATTGGCGAATATTTCCGCTCATTGATAAAATCACAATATTTCGCACATTTGAGCTGCGTAAATGCGCATATCGATTTATTTCGTTTCATTTTCGATTTCTCATAGGAGTTGAAGCAACCGAATATCTTAATGAGAGGTAAAAATTTCATCCTAAATTCATAGTAGAAACTAAAAACTTCTTTTTCAAATGTGTTAAGTTTAATTTTATCATAGAATAACTTCAATAATCGATCATTTTAATTTTTCTCATATTTTGATTTATTTTCTCTTTTACAATATTTATGATCTTATCATTGAATTTATCAAAAAAATCCGTATTCACATAAGTAGTTGAGGCATTTCAAACCACTATGAAAAATTCCATTACTTCGTAGGCGATTGATGGATCGAAGAATCAACTTTCGATTAGGCGTATAAGAAGAAAAATCCAGACAAGTTTGACTCCGGAGTTCCAGAGCTTCCAACTCCGGAATTAATTTCGGAACTCTAGGGTTTAAAAATTGGTGAAATATATCATCGACGGTCTTGATTAATTCATTTTAATAAGTTTATACCAATTAAACTTTCTTTACGTGTTAAAATTATACTAAAATTACAGGAAAAAATATTAAAATTGCCAATTTTATTTTAATCGCAGACTTATTCGCCTTTGAAGCATTCAGAATTCTTTTTCGAATTTATTTTTAATCATATGCTTTTCATTGATAGCTAAATATTGTATTATTTTGTTACTTTGTCACTTTTTTTGTAAAGTGAAATCTAAACAGTTCGTTATATTTCATAAACATCAAGAATTTGAGCGATCAAGAATTTGACTCACTTTTTGTTTTACCTATTTTACTTACTTACTATTTATGGTATATTTCCTTACTTCATGGTAATTTCGTTCAGTATCTATTTCCATCAAGTACTATATTGTATGGGTGGGATATTATTTTGATGAATACTAAATGTTCAAAGAACAATTAAGAGCGTTTTATCTTTGATAAAATTAATTAGGAGTGTTTTATGTTATAGTTATTTATTTAACATTGGACTGTAAAAGTTAGTAGCAGTGAAATATTTTATTGCTTCACTTCTTCATCCCTAAATCTCTAATAAATTATTTATGCAGTTACTGTACTTAAATCATCTGTCATATTGTTTACTGACTTCATTGGTTGAGTGAAGTAAATCGAGTGCATTAGTGAGAGTGCTTTCACCTAAGCTAGCTGAAGCTTTCTCTAGCTTGAGGATATTTGCCAATGAAAATCGAATTATTGGCCTGCAATTGGTGCATTTCGTCGCTAAATGGTATGTGGCCCCAGGCTCTACGATCTTCGCCTAAGCAAATTCAACTCATCGAACAGATGTATCCACTCTTTTCCACATGTTTCCCCTCAATAATGAAAGCATCTCTATGGGGTTTCCTTTCGAATATTACACCACTAAAGAGGTCATAAATTAGCACCATACCTCCAATGTGTTGTGTGCAATGAATATTCTCACCGATCTTTCTTTATTTCGAGTGAAAGCAATAAATTTGTGAAGGAGCGAATAAATCTTTTCGCTTTGAAATATGAAGAAATTATCGACTCAGCAGTTGTTGAAATTTTTTCTCGAATTTCTTATTCCGACTTCAATCATTACTCCTAAAAAAATCGCAATTATTTCTAAGTTATCATTAATCAATTACAGGTAACGGGAATTTTTTCTCTGATGTTCTTTTGCATTATCGCAGATTTGGAATCATCCAGAATTGTGCGGTATCCTTGTTCCTTATTGGCCTATTTTCTGCAGAACCACAATGTTTCTATAGGAGTGTTTCCTAAAGTGAACAAAAAAAAGTGCAGGTTATATAAACAGAAATGTCTATCAACTGAAATGTACCCGCTGAAATTTATTTTTAGGAGTTTCTTTGAAAGGTAAAATAATTATTAGTTTATTTATTTATTCAGGTAACGTTTATTTAACACACCTAGGTGATGATCGATATTACAGTATTAAATGAGAAGTCATTCTTTGAAATTTACTAGTGAAAAAATTCACAACTTTTATCAGTAAAGAAAATCTAAATTTCGCCTAATATTTGCTGTTCTATAGACAAGTTTTCGAAACTGCTTATCAATGGTTTTCACAGTGAAAACTTTCTGTTGTTGATTGCGTTGTTAGTGTTTTGTCACTAATGTTATTTTGCAATTGATAATCGCATATCAAAGGAGCTACGAGTTAAAGTAATCTGTAACTTGCTACACTAAATATCTGGAATGATATCGAAGCGTGATATTAGAGGAAACTTTTAAGCGGAAAAATCCTACAAAAAGAATGACTTTGATTAATGCCACAAATTTCTCATCAAAGAATCAATAATTGATCTAAGCGATCATATTTGTCTTGTTCAAGGCATACATCTCGTACATATATATAAGGTCTTATAGGTAAAATTTATGGAAATTAAAAAAAATCTCTCAGCGAAGTCTTTAATCTTAACTAGGATTAATTCAATCTCGATCTTTGGTTGCTGAATGGATTCTCATCTGAAAGTAATATTCTAAGCGAAAAGACGAAAAGTCACTACATCAAATGAAAGAGGACAATCATTAACTGTACTTTCATATATAAAACGCTATTCGCAAAATATCACTGCATTACAACGTATTATGACGGCACTCCTATTCTCCTCCTTCCATTCCTAATGCTAACATTGCAGACCCATCTAAGCGCATTGTATTGACTCTACTGGGTCTCCACACTGCACCTCCGTTCACATCTCTTGCCAAATCTCGTCAGGTGGGAAGGGATATATTTGGGTAGATTCTCAAGGTCCATTATCTGACAGCAAAGTTACAGCAGCAGCCAAATTTACTTGTTCCAATACCTGACTGGTATGCTTACGCATTTTCGAACTCTTCAGTTGTTAGAACATACGTAAACCGAGTATGCTCCTCATGTGATAAGTTTGTCAACTGTTGAATTATGAAAAAAAGAATTCGTATTTACTTCCACTTCATAAGATTCACTCGTCCTCAAAGCAGACCCTGTTTTATGTGTGGTAGTGGTGCTGATTGAGTGCCAAAGTTGTCGTAATTGATATCGCAAAAGTGACCATTAAAAGAGAACATCCTCACCAAGCAATACCTACGATATTTCAAATCAACTTTCTTTGATAGTGTTATCAGTGAATTCACCCATGAGACTATGAATATATGGAGCGCATAAGTAGACCTAATTCTGATTGTAAGCCGGTGTTATACATACTTCACTTTCAACTGTATAGGCACTTTGTCACAGCTATTTTTCCTCTTCATTAGTTGAAGCCACATCAAGAGTTTAGTACTATTTAGTTAAGAACTTGAGCGTATTGTTGAATCTTTTTTATTCTTCCGTTATTTTTTATGGTTTCCTCTAAATTTATTGAGATTTTCATCGTCATAAAAATAAAGTCCCTCAGCCGAGTTGCCAATTCCCTTTATCAAATAATGCGGCTGATAGAGGAGGGATGGAATATGACGATTGGTATGGTGAAAACGTAACTTTAAATATCTTCTTACTAAGAGTTCAGTAACGAATAGCGAAATTTCGTTCAATTCCCTGCGTTGTCCTATTTTCAGTCTTTGTAAATTTCTCCCATTAAGATATTTTCGCTTGCTATAACCCTCCAAATCTTGAAAGCGCTTATTCAAGCATTTTGAAATCGTTTCTTCTCTTTTTAGTTGTCATCATACACAAGTACCGCCTATGAAAACTGATGCAGTAGAAGGTAATCCATCAGTTTTTGGATGGAAGGCGTGCCGGGGATGTAACCCACATTAAGATGTTTTATTTTTTGTCGTCGATTCATTTCTGTTGTCGTTCATAACGTTACCTTGATAGGCATTAATTAAGTAAACTTCAAGTAATTGGAATACTAGCTTTGAAAAAATGAAAGCAAAACAACGAGTAGAAAAAGCGTACTATTTCATCGACGCAATAATTATTCATTTCGAAACTTTCTGTGCGGAAAAATGCTTCGTATATTTGAAAAATTACTACATTTATCATTTTTCTCTCACAAGCGTCTATCTGTATATTTAAATTATTATCACATATTAAAATAAACGTCATTATTTCTTCGAGAAGATTAAAGCAAAATTAGTTCATTAAATTACTTCAAATAGTTCAAAATTGCTTCAGATAATACAAAATTAGTTCATTAATTAATCTCGAGGTAATTAATTCAACGATTAGAATTCCTATTTGAAACTGTTGACAAACATCTGTCGATTAAGATAGCCCAATGACCATACTCATCTTTATTTTTCCCTTAAGAAATCCTATATTGACAACATGAATTCAATTATTGCATTAAGATAAAAATAGTTGAAACTAATTTATATATCATATATTTCAATAAATTGTAATATAAAAAATGAATTTCGATTATATTGGAAGAAGAATTTTCCAGTTATAGTG
The DNA here is from genome assembly GCA_037576465.1 of Parascaris univalens. Classification (NCBI taxonomy): domain Eukaryota; kingdom Metazoa; phylum Nematoda; class Chromadorea; order Rhabditida; family Ascarididae; genus Parascaris; species Parascaris univalens. Next base: position 179,186,806 of record CM075173.1, on the reverse strand, counting down.
TCGCAGAACTAGTCGAAGAAGCTCGTCACCATCATTAAGAATTTATCAACTCATTGGGAAATATGGAGAAATAAATAAAATAAGGAAACTTTAGTCATCGTTCTGAATGGTCGTATTTATCAGCACTAAATAAATTTCATTAATAATGACCAATGTTGACCAACGAAATGACCAATGTCCACTCTGCAAATGATTAAGGTCATTAAAGTTGAAGGCAGTTGAAGAAATACTTTTTGGTCAAGTTCAACTAACGACAGAGATGAGAAAATTTTCACTTCCGAACCGCATAATTAGGAGATTATCAACTGTTTTCATGCAATTAGCATAAAAGGTTTTCCGTTTCAACTCTAACAGCAGAAGGGTTTTCGACGCGTTTTTCCTCTTTGTTTTTGAATCAACATCATATGTCGTCCATCAAGGCAAATCACGTAGTTTGTGATTTTTATGTGTTCTCATTGCTTTTAATTGGGGATCCTATGGTTATGAGAGGGGAATCCCACCCCTACGGATAGGAATTAATGACTTCGATCTTTTTAAACTCATAATGAAAGAAGTACTCTCATATCGAAATCACTTACCACTCTCTCTCATCCTTTCAAATATTAGCCTAACAAATGTAGACGTAATGCCATGTTGTACGCAGTGGAGAGCATCCCTTGAAAGAGTGGATTTCGATAGACAATATGCCAAAGGGTATTTATGGTTTTTTTTTTAAATTTTGAAACAGCAAATGGCTTTAGGATAATTCATGCAAAATATGTGATGTTAGCAAAAGAGGGGGAAAGAACGAAGCGTCTTACAAAATGGTTGAGTGGAATAGCGTGAGCACACTTCGATTTGCGTACGACGAACGCATTTCGTATTGTTGAACTATCGGTCATCGATCATGTTTTATCCAATATGCAGATGGCATACGCTCATCAATATTAACCTTCGAATTGCTCTAGTGAATAGAATCTTATTTACTGCATAAGAGAACAACACTAATCGAATAGGAAAAGAATATAATAGAAAAGTAATAAAATTGTACTCTATTGTAGTGTTAATTGAGCAAATTTCTATGCAATTTTTGTTTTTGTTGGAAAGATTTTGATTATTTCTTTGTGATCTCTTCGTTTTTCTCTTACAGTTGTGATATTCTCCTTAATTATTGCTATTCACCGATTTTATGAATAATCCACGAAATATCGCAATTTTTTGGTGATTATCCATTCTTATCAATTTATCTTATCTTCAAATTGCAAAATTTTCTTAGGATGATTTCGTTTCATCATTTGATCTTCATCGATATCTGAATACGAAATCTTTTTCTAGCGATGAGATTCTCGAAGAATATGAAAAATTACCAGATATTCGTGTAAAAATATTTCAGCTCAACAAACAGTGTTGATCCTATCGATGATGAGGATCGTCAAAGTATATTCAATAAAAGTTTTCTCCCTCATTATCTGATGTCCCTCATGAATATGATAGCATAATTAATATTGCGAATTTCGGTTATGCAAATGCTATCCGCATTCATTTGTAAAACTTAGAGTCTCAATTTCAGTTGATGTTTGCCGAAGATTTTGAGCTTAAATCATCGAGTGCATACAAAAACGTAGTTGAGTTGATTCATAGCCGCGTAACGATTTGTTGGGTAAAGCATGAAGCGATTTGCGCGGTGCTTTTCGATTTGCTTGCATCGATATGCATGGGGCATTCTCTCTCTCTCTCTAAAAAAAAAGAAAACGAAAAACGCTCTCAGACGTAAAGGCGCGCAACTCAAATAGTTCCCATATTGTTGTGATACCCTTCAGCTAGTAATGGGTCGAAATTCGTCGTCACTCGTTAGTCTCTTGTTGGTGAATTCGTTTCTCTTTAGTTTTCTTGAAGTTCACGTACGAAATTTCATATCTTTTATCATAACTTCAAAGAGCTATAAATTAAAATCTTCATTCTTACATCCTCGTATACATCCATCCTGAAAAAGAGCCCATTATTGTAGGCTTATAATCGAGCTAAAAATGTTTTTTGCTCATTGGTTCACAAGAAAGCACATTAAGTGCATTATTTTCAGTTATTTTTTCTTCAAAAACTACGAAAAATGTGGAAATTATTTCTTTCTCCTTCTGGATAAAATGCACTGAGAAAACTTTCAAGGCGATAATCATCACATTCCCTCTTCGCTTTCCCGCTTCCCCACGTCCTCGCCTCGTCGCAATATCTTCATCTCCGCATTGCTGTACATATTTCTGTACTGCAGCAAGAGATTCGATGCATCAGAAACTTACCACCTAGTTTATTTGTATTTCTTTCGCCACATTCTGCTTTTCAATCGCTTGCAAATTATATTATGACCATATTGTATCCGTGTTTATGCATATTTATTTTGTATTTCCGACTATTTCTTTATGATTTCAGTGCGAGAAATGCTGAATCTCGAGCTTTGACTGAAATCGATATAATCATCGATCATTCGATGACCTTTCATTTCATATAGGCACGAATTGATTTGTCAAAAATTTGATAAGAAGTTATTCCCATCTATAGATGCGAATAACTTCTAAATAATCTACGCGGTATATGCAACATGCGAAGTAATAAGTAATATATAGTAATATATGTAATGCGATTATTAGGAATATTGATGAGATTTATGTATATTTTATCAGTGGTCGATAGTTCACAACATATGTGAATTTCTTTGCACAAAAGACAATTGCAGCAGCTCTTTGCACTATTTTTGGGACAAAAAATCCACTTGCGCTATGTCGTGAAATGTATTTTTCATTAAGAAGAAATCACTTAAAGATCGAATATAATGATATATTTTTGAAGGTGGTGATTCTTGCTTGCTCTATTGTAGAGAGCTTTTATCATCACAAGTAAGTAATCCTAAGAACTGTATAGTTAGCAAACGCAGAAGCAAACCATATATTCGATATTTTAGTGCTTTTCTTATGGAATTTTAAACGTCTTGCTTCTTTTTGAACAACGACTATCTGTTGTGCTTAGAACGCCTGGAAATCGCTCACTATGATATTTATGTGGAATTTGTCAGTGAGTGGCAAAGCCTTCGAAAATTTCACATTGTGATGTGAGTTGCAACGGTTTCTAAGTTTGTGTTAAAAAGTTATATCAGAATGGAGCATTGACGAGTAAAAGAGAATTAAAATTCGCTCCTATAACTCAAAACAGGATTAATATTTTTCACCCTATCGATTAGATTTCACTCATCAACAGTATTTGATTTTTTTTCGTTTGGTATAAGACGGGAGAAGAACTGATCAATTTTATATCCGTTATTATATTTCTCGACACTTCTCTTCCTACATCTTAGCAACAGTGCGAATCTAGGATGTCGTGAGAGTCCCTTATGTAATAATAAAACACCTTTTTTTAATTTTAGAATTTAAGGTCTCCGAAATCATACTGATTTTTCATAGTCTGTTAAAACAATCCGTTGTTTATGACTCATTAATGGACGACATTCACTGTTTAAGTAACACATCGCATATGTGCAGTTGTTGCTTAGCAGTGCCACTATTGTTTTCTTGAATTTATATATTTCATGAAAAATTTCATTTATTTACGTTATTCCTGATCCTTCTCATAGTGGGTTTTATTCATTTTCTCCTCCGTTTTCTTCTGCTGAGAACTTTATTTCTATCATTTTGATGTTTCGTTTCTTCTATTCACCGTTTTCTTTTCATTTATTCAGCAATATATTTTCATGATTGTGGTACCTTCCTAAGTATTTCTATGTATTCGTGCGTCCGTTGAAGTATTTTAGTTCCTCATAGTCGTCCGAACTGTTTTTCTCTCTGATTGATCATTAACCTCAAAGAGCAGTAAAACATTGATGCGTTTGCATTCATTGAGATCGTTATTGAATACATAGAAAATGTATGCTTCGATTGCAGCAGTAAAGAAATAAAACGTGGAAGGACTGAATATATTTGGAAATTACAAAAAGAATTTCTCAAAATTGATGATATAATTCGATGCTGCGATCTAATTCCTAGTATATTTTTTCTTAAAGATAACTTATTCACTCCTTTTTCAACTAATTTTCTACTAAAGATGAATTTCATGTGACGACCCGCTTATTTAATATCAGTACCCGATCAAGATCTTTCTTTAATCGCTACGAGGATGTGCGCACGCAACTTGCAAATGTAGGCGTCTCAATGTCGAGCAATGCGCTTTTTTTCCATCAACTGCAATTGTTCTTAAAGAAGAATTTTTGCACTCTTTCATAAGGGGGATTTTCGGGTGATTTTATCGATTTTCCGGTGATTGATCACTTCTATCGAGCGTGTATACTGGCATTTTGTATAGACACGATCAATGAGCGATAATATCACGACGTGTGTTAAAAATTTCTTTTTAGGATATTGGCAACGAATATTTTCGTTCATTTCGGAGGAAATGCTATTAAATTTTTTTATTTTCCATATTGATGGCATATTTCTGCAGTAATCTTCTGAATTCGCTATAATTGAATGATGTGAAATAGCCGAGAAAATTCCCATTCCCACTCATGTGTAGACAGTGTCTAATTATCGTTGCTACAAACAACCTCAGGATGAGGATCCAGCGCAAATATAGGATGTACGGAATATTTCTTCCGGAATTGTGTAATGCTTAAATGGGAATAAACTTAGAAGCAATGTTGATTTTTTTTAAACGAATATTCAGCCAGTTTACGAGAAAACTTCGTTGATTGCTTACGAACGAGCGATCGACCGCATAAATACTGCCTACATATGGAAATCAAGTAAGGCGGCAAGTGAATAAGCATTGGGATACAGTATGCAAAATAAGCATAGTTGAACATGATTGGATCAAATAATAAGATCAAGTGACACAGTATAGAATTTGACCGTAGGATTCCGGCCCAGTTTATACCGTATTTTTCAATAGCTGATGCTTTAAAGAGTACCGTGTCAACAGGGACTATGATCTCAATAAAAGCTTAATGCATTTATGAGGTGAATGTGCCATGTATCGTAGTGTGACTACTTTGATCGCTAAATGATATTTTCATCAGCCATTCAAGTTGCGGATGCATTTTAATGCAGGTGCAGGAATACCTAGGCTTTTTCTTTATGTGAGGAATGGTCGATCCATTCATTCCTGATGAATTGATGGCAGTTCGTTGATGTAGAGACAGAAAGGATATTTGCCACCCCTGCTGAGGGGCATTTCAAGAATTTACCAATTCCGTTCTTTTATCTTGACATTTGAGAGGATATGAACCTCATTGATTGTTTGTGCATTTTCAATATGTACTAAAGAATTTTGAAGTAGCCGGCACCTTAAAGTTACAGATTACTTGCTCTGACCTCATATCATCACCCTAATTAAGATTGTTTTCTTGGGCATCCTTTTCCATTTCTCTAATCTACTTAGATGTTCTCTGCCTTCAAAGCATTTTCTTTTCTCAAATATCTAATTCTTCGATATTTTCTATTTTTTGAGAAATCCTTACAGTATCATAAACATTCCCACGATGCTCGGTTAATGCTCGCTTGCACTTTTGTTGAAAACTCTGTCATGGCTAAATGATGCTACTTTTCTTTCCCGCTTTGCCCTTTACAGTCTGTTGATCTATAATTCAAAAAAGATCGCTTATCGAGTACAAGAGCACCTTATATGTGCAGAAGTGTTTCATATCGGGTGATGAGGACAATTTACCCTCATAAAGAGAATCGGATAGAACCATGTATTTGTTACTTTAAGTAAACATAATATGACACGAAGAAGCTTTATTTAATGATACTTTATTTATCCTCAGTCATTTTTAACTGAATATCAAATATTCGCTAGTGATGCATTTACTTCTGTCAACAAACTCATAAAAGATCATTAATCTCTTATAATCTGCTTCATTATTGACAGGCAACGAGGACGGTTTCTGGAAAATTTTATAATCACGCGTTCAATAGGCGACAGCTTTCCCTCATGAAATAACAACAACGATTTATTTAAGTACTTTTTTTCGAACGCTTTCAACGTTTTAACAGTTAACGTTCGATTGATTTAACTTAGAAGTAAAATTGACTATCGATAGTTTCTCCAATAAATTAAGAAAAACCCTATCAGAGTCGTATTCTTACTGCATTTACTAAGTGGGACTAGAAATTCCGATGTAAAATCATGTGGAGGTTTCTATTTTATTCATACTTCTATAAACTTCTACTTCACACATATATAGTGAATGCATCAGATAACGACGGATTTGCTTTGTTTTGCTGAAATATAGCTCCATTTTTTCATAGTGTAGATCTCTAATTTTATATGGAATCATATTTTCTGCATAGATCGTTAGACATAAAAACGCTATTATTTTTCACTCATTCAAAAATTACGAAAAATACGCGAATGAGCCCCTCATATGTGAAAAAATTTGTTAACGATGATTTATTCGATTCGCTAAGGTCTTAAACATATCGCTCACTTACCCCTCCTTCATCGAGATTCGATGAACAGTTTCATTTGTTCATTCACGAAGCACTAGATATTAGTTTGTTTGCATTTTTAGTTAAGTTGATTCATTATTCACAATACTGGTCGATACATTGAGCAATTTACCCTCAAGAAGTGTTTTATTATTTCATATTTCGTTTAAAAAGATTCTAGATTTCTTGCTGAGTGAATAAATTTTATGTTCTCTTACCTCTGAAAATGGCGGACGAACTTTAAAAAAAAGTGCTTTATTTAATTTTGCAGAATTATCTCCTCACTCATCATACGTTGCCCGAACAGCTAAGCAGTTAAGCCGTCGAATGGGCGATCTTTGGATGCCAAATAGCAATAAAATAATTGCTATGAATGATAGCCGTTGGATTTATCATAGTCAGCTTGTAACATCTACTCAGTCGTGTAATATTGCTGATGGAGCACAAGCAACACAGCCAACTACTCTCACAGATGAATGTACGACAACAAATCTCGACAGTGTGAAGATTGAAAGGAAAGATATTGATCCGGTGAGTTATTTATGTGATTTTATTTACTTATTTATTTGTGTTTTTCTTCCGCGAAATCTTAGCCTTTAAATGGGCATAAATTTCGGTAGACCCATTGAAAACATTTCCAATAAAGATGTTATTAGAGAATTATGAATTTTTTGACTTCAGTAAATGGCTTCATTCAAAGTGAGAGTAGAAAAATATATGCAGAGGTGGGAGAAAAGAGCAAAAGAAAGCAGTTTTATGTGCGAGAGGAATTCTTAAATTTTAAATGAATCGACGCTTCATTTCACAACATTTTGACGGATAGCTTAACATGAGAATTAGAAGTGTTTGTCGAATGATTGGATCGTACTGAGGTGTTGAGTGGCTAAAACACTTCACGCGTATGTTGACATTTCGGTCTCTTCAATAGAGTTTTATTTATGACTATAAAGTCACAATAAATCAAAATTTATGAAGTTTTAAATATATTTCGTTTCTATGGAAAATATCCGACGAGAAAATTCACTCATATCTTCGATATATAAAGATTAAATTGCAATTAATAAATGAAATTTAGAATAAGATTATCTTACTTTATCTTACAAGAAAATGATTAACATTAATTGGATTTCCTGTCTCTCTGGAAGAAGAAATAACTCTGCTCTATTGTCGAATAGAAATCTTAATTTATTGGTACATTAGATGAGCGCAATCTTATGTATGTGTGTGTTATTGCCAGGTAATTAATCGCTCTCAGATACAATATTTATGTATCGTTTCGCTTCATGAATCGTATCACCACTTTGTGTCAGAATAAAGTTAAATTGTGTGTTATTTAGCCTTTTTTTTTCTTTTGCTTTTTCTCTTTTTTTGGATTAAAAACCACTATCGTATCCATACTATTCAATAAGTCGATCACCGTCGAATGTGTTGAACTTATAGATTATCATTTGCATCGAACTTTACGAAGCACTCATTATATTTTAGCTATATTCACTCTTTAAATGCACGTAGAGAAAATATGTGGAGAAAAACTCAAACAAGGCAAATTATCTTGAAAGACTGACGAAATCCATTCGAAGGAAAGATTGCTTTCTTAGGCTTACACAAAAAATGACGGATTTTTCGACGATAAAAGAAAAACAACTGGGAAATTTCATCCAGTAGTGAGATAGATAAACGAAAAACCGAATCGATGATCGTGAAAAGTTGATCAGTCGTCATTATCGTCAGCAGGTCTTTCGTTGTTCAGAGAGCTCCCTCTAATAAATCCAAATATGACGAACGGGAATAGAAGAAAAAGAAGACATTCCACACAGGAAGCAATCAACTTTTGGCGAATGTTCAATTGTTTCGAAGACATTAATGACGTCGAAAATCTGACTGACATCTTCAAAGAGAGAGAAAGAGAGAAGAACACACAACATATGCACATAAGCTTATTGTCGAAGTGGAAATATCGATAAGCAATTTTATGTGCGTCAAATGAAAGAAATTTTATAAGAAACGTCGAAATGATCTGTTTGTTTGCGATATCGTTTGTTATTATACTTCTCCACATCAACGCAGTACACACGAAATGTTGACACTGAATGAATGATACGTAACGATGCTCGAGAAGAAATATGCCTCTTATCACGATGGTTGTTTTGAGTGCATGGATGGTGGTCGAAATATGACTAAAAAAAGGCTTAAGAAGGGGATTAATTTCAATATGTAACTAGTTTTGAAGGTAATAATGTTGATTGCCACCCCGCTGTTCTTCTCTCATTGCACTATGACGTTGCTGTTGAATGCAATCACCAATCGAACGTGTCCGCTCCGACGATCATGAGTGTAATAGACGACTAGCGCCGTTCATCATTCTAGTTCAACTTACGAAAATACAGTCATACGATGCAAATCGAATTCTCTTAAAGCGAAATTCATAAAGCATTAATCGGATTTTTTCCCCTCACTTCACAAATATTCAATAAATAGGGTTAGCATGACATTCGCGTCGAGTAGATCCTTAGTTTAGTGTGCGAGCAAATGATCAAATCAAGCACTAAATATTAATGAAAATTGCCAAGGAGTTGGTGTGATGGCTAACGGGTCCCGTGCAAGCAAACGTCTACGTGAATCGCCGACTACCGTATAGCGACGATGATGGCGCGGTCGTTCGATATTGAGTATAAATGTGAGGCGGCAAACGGTCGTCGTCGAATGCTGCAATGCTTCGTCGATAGTCGTCAATCATTGGCTACGTAACGGGGCGCGTTAAGGGCGGGGTTTTTACAATCGCGATGCGTTCCCCCCCACTGGAAAATGCACGATTCTCTTTGCCCGGAGGCGGAGTTTCGCTGAGAGAAAACGCTCGCGTATCGAACTGCGAAATGCGCGCACGCGTATCGCAAGAGCAGTTGTCGCGAATCGTGGTGCGAGTTGTTCGCATTTCGGGACCCATCCACTTGTATATGTCATTTGGCATCTCGTCGCTCCGCGCCGGGGCGTTACGTTTCCACTCGCAAACACTATCCACATTGCAGCAATCATTTTAATTGGCTCAATAGACGTATCGGCTACAATTTATCCACCGTATTGATCGACGACAACTCTGCAACTTCAAGCATCACTTCATTTCCGTTACTGTACCTGTAGGAAGTGGTCGATAAGAAGGCTAAGAGCGGAATTCCCGCCCCGTGGGCGGTTCGTGTCAAATGTTAATCGGCCTTTAGCTGCCTATCGGCGACGAGCCGTCACTTACAATTAAGTGACTACTCAGAGAGATCGGCGTCGGCTGTCATCTGCAAGGACGGCCGAGACTAATCGGGGTGGTGACTCGTAGATCGGCTGTCACTTACGCACTCGACGACTCATCCGTCAAGGACCCATTATTGCGAGAAGCGCACCGCTGAAGGCTTGCTCCTTACTGCTTCCTATCTAACCGCTGTTAAACATCCTTATTCGGTCTTCATCGCCCCACATGTCACAACGGGTCGGTGCATTCGCCTTTTACTCCGTTATCGTATCCCCCAACTCATCCGGTTTCTTTGTTTATTTCAATGGTTTTCTTTGACTCGTTCAAATGCAGATGACCATAAATTGACAGCGCCACTTCTCCATATTATGGACTGTCTTAATTCACAACTGATACTTGTATTACTGCAATACAAATATGTTACATGCTTTCTATTCAAGTTAACTACGTAAGGGATGAGGGGAGAGGGGAGTGCAATATACCTTTTCATAGGATACGTGATGATCTGCTGTTGATAATTACATGGGAATTTCAGTATTTTGCTCAGGCTTCATTTAAAGATATTTGAAGCGGGCGTCAAACGATCTTATTATCACCTGAATTTATTTCATAGATTAAGTTATGCAAGGAACGTATTCTTCATTTAGCGTTCATAAAAATTTCTTTCCCATTATTCAAATAATTTACTCATTATCTTTTATTGATAGCAAAGAGATAGTTATTTCGATGTTATTGACGAGAGGAAACTTCATAAATTTGCGTAAAGAGGCGTGTAAAACGATGAGCGCCCGCAATCGCTCTAGAAAACGACATAACGATATTGATGGAATGTTTTTGGGTGTGACATCAACGATTTTCAGTAATTTATTATGTGCTGCGCTAGAAATGTGTTTGCGTATGGTCACTATTTATTGCATTTAGAGGACACTTATTAAATATTATCCCATATGCTTACTTACTTGGTAGTGGAAACGATATCTTATCTATTAAAATTACCATCTGCTAAAATTTTACGTCCATTTAATTGATTAATTTACTATTATCAACTTCAGCCATGGGGTTGTTGTGCGTGATAGTAACCGTGGATTGTAGAACTGAGACTTTATTCTCAAAAGTTATGAAGGCGGTTATTTGCCAGATACTAATGCTATTCAGATTGGCACTAAGATGCATTCCGGAAAAGTGAATTTCACTCTCTGAATTATCCTCATCGTCTTCGTTCTTTATTCCTTTCTTTTTCTGGAGTCTGTTTTTTCTCATTCTTTATATTGAAGTTATTTTCCAAAGTTTATTGTATTGCATTTATGTCGACAGCCATTTCATACAACGTTCCGCTGATCTTTTTAAATTGTTTAGCATATTTGGAAAGTTTCTCAAGCACTTAGCAAAGTTCCGTATTCTCTTTATGCATGCAGTTATGCAGGCAGATACGCGAACGGGCTGTAGAGCATACCAGAGGAGTTCCGCTCACTTTACTGCGAAACGGAATTCAAATGAAGCATTTCTGTTCATTAGATAAGCAGAAAAAAAAAATGCAGCAGTTTTTGCAACACATCAACGCTCCATATGGTCAAGTTATGCATATAGAATACTCATGTTGTGTACCATTTTCTCCCTCCTCCCGCGCCACATACTGCCCATGTGGTTGGCTCGAACTCATTGTTTTGTTTTCAACGCAAAGCATGATATTTCTAGCATATTCCTGCTCACGTTTGTATATATTATTCCTTCTAGACGTATTCTACTTGGGTTCCGCTCTATAATAAATAGGCACAATTACAACACCCTCCAAAATGTTATGCGCAGTACAAGGGAATGTTATGTACTTATATATACTTATTATTTTCGCATGTTTTTCACTGAGACATCTTTAGTCTATGAGCTACTGGCAGTGCAGGTATGTCAGCAGTTTATAAGGTAGGACAAATGAACGAGAGAACTAGATATCTCCAATGCAGGGTATAATCTTCGTGTATGGTTAGGACTAGAGGAAGGGCCGATGAATACTTTTTTCAGGCAGCCATTTATTTTGCCCTCTGCCATGCTTAATAAACTGAAATTTACTTCTTAACATGCCCTATTTCAACACCACACAGATGTTATCATTGTTGATGTCGTTCATTGTGCCTGTCGGGCGATTACCATCATATTTATTTACGTAATATATCTTCTGTGGTGAAGTTAAGTTTGGCAGTTGACAGAAGTTCTTTACTTCTTTGTGGTGACATTTCAAATGCTCTCTTACGTTTCGTCTATATTCAGTAATTTTACTGCTCAAATATTTTATCATATATTTTTTAAACAAAAAATATACGCAACTGATAGCCCTCAAGGGAGCAGTTTATGCAAAAATTCTGCATTTACGTAATGCTCGAGCTTCGTTGATATGCTTGATTATTATGAAAAGGGTCAAGGTGATTTTTGCCATTTTCATGTGGAAACTTCCTCGTTTGATTGCCGATGAATTATTTCATATTTTTTATATTGACAACGATCTGCACGACTAATTTTATGCTCGTTTACTTGAACATTCGATGAGTTTATCACAATAGCACAAGCCTATTTAACACCATGTTTTAACATTTCTGGCGTAGAAAAATGGAAAATATTACGTCAATAAAGTATTTATTCGAAGTTTCAATTGCCTGAGTTGTTCACTCCAAAAGTTTCCTTTGTTTCTTCCTTGGGAATAAATGGAAGTTTCTATTTTTATCTGGATTTAATACTTTCGGTCTTCATTTCATAACGAAATCATATCCATCATCTTATGATCATTATGTTACCTATTTGGTTGGTGGATGATGAGTTCTGGTTTCTTGTCTGACATTAAGGCCATTTATCATTGCAAAGAAACGGGGAAATTGTTGGGAGCCGGAAAGTTACATGAAATAGGTAAACCAACCAATATAAAGTGAAAATAGGGCAAATAAAGAAATAATAGCGGCTAGATTTAGCTCGAACTATTTCCTTTTTTTCATCACCATATTCCTTTCGTTTATGATCATTTGCAAACTATTCATCCTGATGATGGTGCGTGTTGTCAAAGTGGATGTATGATGAGTTGGGTGGATGTGTGTTGGTTTTTTTTCGCCATAGAAGTGCGATTTAAAGAGGCAGAAGATTTTATCGGTGTGGAGTAAGTAGGATGAGGAGAGCGAACACTTTTGAATGGCTATCACGAGCAGCCATCTCGGCCCCGTGTTGGCCAGCCTCACTATTGCCCTCTTCGTAACGTTTCGTTGCCTCTAAAAACGCCATAGAACAATGATGTACATTGCCATTAGCCATTTGTATCATTCAGCGAAGCTCTCATTAGTCAACGATCATCACTCAACGAATCGTAAATCAGTATATATTAAAATAGAAAAAATTTAAAAAAGTTCAGTTAGATTATTTGTAGTTATCAGCTAAATTTCTGATGTAAAATCTCCCCTAGCATTGTCTTTTTAGGTCGGAAGTGGGATAAGAGGTTATAATTCCTTGCAAATTTGGTTCATTTCGAACGATTTCCTTGGAGAGAGAATTGGACTTTCTGCACCAACCTTTTTACATATCAATATCTAGCAATCATTTTCAGATACGCTTAAGAGTAGAGTGGTAAAGTTCCATTGGGTAATTTGCTAGTAAAAACAATTGTAATAATCGGCAACACAATTGTTGCCGCTACTGAAAATCTGCCATTTCTGTTACAAAATGATGCAAATAGAAAAGTGCCTCTCAAGAAAAGTGCCTAGCGAATTTAACATGAAAACCGTGAGATGTATCATAATTATCAAATTCTGTTAAGCAGCGTTAAGATATCAAAGACCTGCGGTAACGGTACCATGAACATTAGTTAACATTTATATGTGTGAAGAAAATTTCTCCCATAATTTCGATGAATGAACTTTTCTCGGAATAGCAAATTGGACGGTTGTTCTTGATCTGCCGATGATCTTTATTTGGTGTGGGTTTGTTTCTCGATTTCGATGCTATCGCCTTGAATTATCGAATATAACACCTTTCACAGCGAATAATTGCACTTATTGTCCGAACCAGTTGAGTGAATGCAAACAGATAAGTGGATGAATGGATGAGATTCAGAGCAATGTTTGATCATCACTTGTCATGGTTGTCCTTAATTATTAGCGCTATAAAAGTGGTCTTTAAATATTGGCAGAAATGCGCGAAACTGCTGTGATAAGATTCCAATAAAATTTATCACCGCCTGGGGATATATTATCGTTTTTCGTTTCGCTTTATTCAGAGCTGACAGAAAAGCTGATGATGAATAAACAACTTGCTCCCTTTACCTGTAGTTTATGCAGAAAGCTGAGCACATACATTACAGTGTTGCAAAGATATGACCTAGAAGTTCATCTTAACAGTTTTCTTTTATCCGGCTTAGAATCGATAGTTGAAGTATTATTTCAAACGTTTGATAGATAACCCGTTCTATGAATGAATCTATTTCATATGTAGACACTTTTATCACGCTTATGATTTATTCCTTGAAACATTTTAGTATTTCTCTACAAATCATTCTTTTCTCTTTTAGGAAAAAGCCATTCGCAAAATTTTCTCAAATTTTCCACTTATGTATTCGAGATTATTTAATTTTTTAAAGTTTAATTTTGAAAAATTGGTATGAAGGATCTAGCGAAAGTAGTTCTTCGAGCATTTCTGATCCACAGAATACTATCTCGCACAAATCAACGAAAATCTTTTATTATTGTCGGTAGTTTTAAACCCGTTTTCTCGATTAACTTGGAAGAGATTTGGTAATGAAGATTGTCGTCTTCTACGTCTTGACACATTAAATTTAACTTATTTATCTGATTCATTTCTTTCTCGATATGCATTTATCACTGTACATTTTATCCTATCCCGATTTCGGTACCTGAAATAAGTAGTGTGCATGCATATCATAGTGACTAAGTTCTCCAAGAATTTTCAATTTTGTCGTCTTTTCAGTACGGCGATGGCTATGGGCCGCCTCCAAGCGGTTCAGATGTATATCCTGGAGGAGCACCTGATCCCGCGGCATCATTGGGCTACTTTGCGATGGGTGCTTATGCACCAGTCGGACCACCTCCTCCGGGTATGTTGGGCGATCCGCTCAATGAACAAATCAAAAGGGACAAAGAAGCGATCTATAAGTAAGCCATCATCTTCTTTAAATAATCGCTAAAATACTTTCAATAATCAGAATCCTTCAGTAAACGGAGAATAGAGTTTTGATGTGTTCTCTCTTACATTTGGTGCGTTTACGATCGCAATAAAATAAGGCTAGATTTTTTAAATGAAAACTTGCAAGTCTCCAATGTTCTAAATGACAGTCTGATTTAAGAGTGAGATGAAGTTGTACATTTATATTGGAATTTCAATTTAATTTACTAAATTTAATGATCGTTCGGGTGGACAACCGTTAATTAAGGAACGCCTTTTTTCAATAAAAGTGCTTCAGTTATGAATTGATTTTGTGGAATTCTTTAAAGTACTGAAGATGTTGACGAAGACATGATGAATTTGTGGAAAAAATCCAACCGAGTTTTCCACTTTAAGTCATCAGTTTATACCTCATAAAATCCGTTCTCCATCTCGAAGAAATCTTCATTGCGAAATGATCTGTGTGAAATGAGGAAATTCTTATAGTATGGTCATTGAACAATGTAATCAATATTATCATATCATGCAATATTCATGCGAATGCATTTGCAAAATTGAACACGACAGCTGTTAAACGATGTAAAGTGCCGAATTTTTCTCCTAGAGTAAACAGTAAAATGCGTTATCGAAACATTGAAATGCAAAAATGTCATCACTGATCGACCAAATCAGTTTATTTGCTATGCCTTCCCACTAGCCACTTGGCGACTCGTCGTCTAAGCAATTCGTCGCTGAGTGGAATTCGGCAAAGACAAAAAGCTGGGCTGATTTATCCGAAATCATCGCTAACCCACGATCCATGTATAATGAGTAATGATTGGAGTCAACAAAATTCCGATCTTTATCAATATTCTCACCGGTACAGCTACTTGGATAATGGCATTACATGTGCGGTTACTCATCATAATTTATTCAATGGTGAACTTATCGATAACGCATTTATGGAACGAAATACTGGGAGGAACTATTCAAGAAATGGACTCTGTTTAAATGATGAAAATATACTGAGTTCGATTGAAATACGTGATATATTTTACAGCCATCCACTCTTCCCACTGCTTTCGTGCCTTTTTGAGAAATGCGAATTGGCTACTTGTACGCCTCGTGATCAAAATCGTGAGAGCGGTACCTCATCGACGAATGATGTTTGTTCATCCGCATCTTTTAAGGATGACTTAACCGATTTTACAAAAATGGTTCGTTATCACTTCAAACTGTCTATTATTTATTAGCTCTTTCTTCTTTAGCCGTAAAGAATTTAGTTATTTCTTCTTTTTTTTTTAAATTAACACTTTATAAAAATTAAAAATCATAGTATTTTTCTCCGGTTAACGAAATAAGACCATAGTTGGCATGAAGTTCGACCAGCTGATGAGGTCAAGAAAGATGAACTGAAGGTTTATCTTTCTTCATATCAGAGAAAATATCTTCTTTACTTTTAACGAAATTATATTTCTTTTTGTAGCAATAATCTTCATTAAATCATTGAATTGTTTCTCTAAAACAACATCCGTTGCAGATTCAAAGCGAAAAACCTTATTATGTGCCCAATCCTGAAGTTGATTCTTTGGTAAGTCATATAAAACTTTCGTTACGAAAATATTTTTCAAAATAGTTTCCTTGAAGAAAACTTTCTTGCAACAAAAACGCTGCTAATATCATCTCATGTCCTCATTGATGCTATGGAATTTGGCGAGGATTTTTGCCTGTTCCTGGTGAAATGATCAAAAAATTCATGGCTTTGTATTGAAGATACATCTTTGCGCACTCTCTCTAGAATATATTTAACATATAGGCGGTCGGGTAACACAGGTACAATATGTTTAATGTAGAGGTCAGAAGATTCGCCGTGTTCTCAATTGGAATTTCATCGAAACCATAGTGTATCTACGGATAGCTTCATACAGTCTACAGTTCTGCCTATAAAATTTTCGGTTACTGTCGGACTAACCTATAATATGACGTAATTTACATAAGATGATATGCTGCTTTTTTCATATTGATACCGTTCATAATAACTCAAGTAATCTTTTTTTTTTGAAGATGTTGCAAGCGATTCAAGTGTTACGATTTCATCTACTCGAGCTGGAAAAGGTGAAGATCGATAAAATAACTGCTCATTTTCATTGCTCTCTATCTTTTTCTATAATCTTTACGTTAAATGAAGAGTAACATCAATAAACCATCATCGTTAATGCTTTGAATTTCGCTTTTCATAGCGAATATAAAAAATAACATAGGGTAATTTACTCGATTGAGAGGGGAAAGAGAGCGCAAATTGGAAAGCAAAATTAAATCCAAAGCATAAAATTAGGCGTCTATAGATAAGGTGAAATATATTTTCGCAAAAAAGAGCAACTGATAGAGCAACGCAACATTTCTATTCGATAATAAATGATAAGCAATTTCATTTTTATCCATTTCAACGCGGACAAACGTAACAAATATGCGCGCTATCACCTCAACCCACCCATATACATGCATAGAAACAAATAATCCTAACGAGGAAAATATTTTTCCACGTTTGACCTTGTAGAATTACTCAGTGACCACCAAATTCATCATCGACTTTCACTTCATGAGCAAATGTTAGAAGCCAATTTAGGAGCTATAATATTCTGAAATCGTTTATTCATACTGATCGCAACGTTATGTGCTCTTGTACGGAATTTCAACGACCTGTGAATGAAAATAGCCGAAATTGTGCTGATGGAAATTTCCAATTTTTCCATGAATTCTTAGGAGAATGCGATTTCTACGAGTGAAATTGACTTCGTATGAAGAACGATTTAGACACCCTGGGGTTTTATTGCACTCACATGTGCTTTTGAGCGGAATTCGAAACGATCGTTTGATGTTTGTGCCACTCTAAGAAGAACAGTCGTTTTCATGCGACAAATTTGCGCGTACAAATGAACGTATAGTTGTGCTTTTGAACGTAACATAACCACGATATCCCGCTGAGCGCTAAACGGTTATCGGTCAGGTATTGAAAGAAGCCATCAGCAGCGAACATTTCAATAGTATTTTTAGATTTCAATGTGAATCTTTTAATTACCACACTTAAACGCTCAAAATGACTGAGCGAATTTCAAGAATGCAGTCAAAATCACTCATATCTGTTGATATGATAGGCATATCGTTTATCGCCATATAGCTGAAATATTGGAATAAAGAGAAGCCCCTTAAATTCATTTTTTAATGAAATTTCAATCGCTTTCCGTATTTTACAAATCGGAAATATGGAACTTAAAACTTATGTGACTCAGTGATCGATGGAAATTGAGGCGTTTTAGTGGCAAACATCAAACGATAGGGGGTGAGAGAAGTTATCGTGACTCGACTGTGACTCGACTGCAGTTATCGTCGGAATATTTTTGCATTTTTTAATCTCTCTTTTGTAAGCTTCAGTTTATAAAGTTTCTAATTCTTTCGATTATCATTCAGTCTGATTGTAATTGCAAGTGAATTCCTCTGTCATTTCTTATAATTAATCTCTCCTTTTTAAGCCTATTTCCTATATTGCTAAGTATCGTTGCTGCTCTACTTCTGCCCTATTGATTGTTTTAACGTACAATGTTGCCTCAACAATGATCGGATGCTGTAGAACAATATTATAAGTTCAGAATTGTTTAGGTGCACGAACTATGCGATAATTTTTGTCATCGATATGTGACATGTCTAAAAGGGAAAATGCCGATGGATATCGTCGGTGACGAGCGGGCAAGCAGCTCACAACCATCTGTCTCACCTAGCACTACAGCTCCATCGACTAGTCCCTCAATGGGCACCCCTATGAGGTGAATGCTTTCCGCTTGATATACCTCTTTTTCTCACTAATGTAAGAGCTCTTCCTCATTGCGATAGGACTTTTTAAAATTGAAAAATTTCGTCTTTACGATTAATAAGCCGTTTGACGGTTGCAAGAATACCTATAGACAACTTTTTAACTTAATTACCTTCTTTGAAGCTGATTTTAATCAGTGCAAGCTCGAGTTGATTTGCAGCTCACAGTACCCAGCACCGTATGAACCGCAAAGTGTTCCATTACCGGAAAACACGAATGCAATGTCTGCAAGTCATGAGGTTAGCGATTTCTTTCGTCTTCATAAGTTCTGTCATGTTGAACAATTCACCATCATAAGGTATTCACATTTAAATCGCCGCTCTCTTGCTGCAGAAATATGTCTGCAATGCAGTATTCTTAGTGAACGATTCGATGACATATTCGTTGTTTGCGCATTCCTTTGTCACTTTTCCTGATGTGCTTTATATAAAGCCCTCTGTTTCAGTTCCTATGAATTTTAATTCCTTTATGTTGCAACTGCTGGGAAGCCAATAGAGCACATGAATAATTTAGTCTCTAACCTACCAGTTATGCTGTATTTCATAGTTTTATTTTCATCGATACCCTTATACGAAAGTAGATTAACGAAAGCTTGTCTCCTTGTTTTAATGGTTTGTGATTGGCAGCAATATTGTTGAATGGATTGTGACGATGACGAATCGTCCTACAAATAACACTCTTTGATATGATATTCTTCGTTCTCATTTGACGTCTACGTTGATCAATGCTTCATTTCGTAAGGCGTTTCATCATTCTTCGTCGATTCGAATTTTTATCCCCGAGACATTGAAATTAAACGCGTTCCATGCAAATAACGCTTCCTCAATGAAGAAATAAGCTCTATTCTTTTACATATGTCTATTGCTTTCATTTCCTTATTTCTGATGAGAAAAGAAAATTGCTGAACATATAGATCACTGTTGCGCAGTTTACGAATGCCTTTTTCAACTTTTTAGCGATAGGGAGAGTTGTACTATACTTGAAAATTCCACGTTGTATAATATTGAAGAACTCATACGAACAAGTAAGTACATTGTTCTTAACGGTCTGAGAGGAATGAAGTACTCTATTTCGTTATAATTTTGCTTTCTCGCGCAAAGATCGCTGAAATTAATCGATTTTCTCGACCATTTGCTCGGGTTACTTCATATGATCGTTGCCCGAAAATTTCCTGCACTTCAATTGTTGACAAAATTTATGTGGTCATCCAAATTTGCTCTTTATAAATTTCGACCAATAAGGACTATTGCGCTCTTCTATTGAAATAAAGGAAAAGCAGTAAGCGATGTGAGGAGAGGGGGGATATGGGAGAGGTGGAGGGGATTGAGAGAGGACGAATTAGAAGAAATGTTGAGACATAAATATCACAGCTATGGTCTTTTTTAAATGATTTGTTATCTACGCTACTTCTGAGTAGATTAACTATAGCGAGTAACACTTAAAGCATAAGGTAACGATTAAGCTGAGGTGTATCTAAAGATTTCGGGAATCGTATCTTAACAGCTTCCGATCATTACTATAGGCATATTGAGTGCTGAAAATGATTTTATAAGCAATTTCATTAAAGCTGCGAAATTTTAAAGAATTCTTCGGCCTTATTTAGAAATCTGAATGCCCAGCATATTCTAGTTTAATTCTGAGCAGCAAATAGTAGATTAAAACGGGATGTAAAAGTTCCTCTGCAACATTCGATAGCGACATTTCGAAGCGGACAATTTGGCTTGTTGCTCTATCCAACGGGTAGATTTCACGTAAGATAATAAGTACGCGCACATAAGCATGCGAATACCGTAGTATCGCAGTGCTTAGCGACGAGCGCAATCAAAGATGCTGCGCCTATGATGCACGCGTTGACGAACGCAACGCGGCCACCCCGTTTGCACGACGATAGTATCTGCACTTCATTGTGCGCTTGATCGGTCATCATATAAACCAGTGGTACTATATCGCTAAGTAACAATACTTGAGGATGGAATACATGAGTGAATCGAAAGGAAAGAAGAGGGGGAAGCAGCGGTGGGAAGTTGAGATGTTGGTCCTAGAGCGGAGTTGTGGGAAAATTTTAGCAAAATCGACGAAAATTACGTCACGACGGGTAGAATTAATCAATAAATACTCTACTGAAAATAGGAAATATGCTCTCATTGAATAAAGCGACGTGGCAGCAATATTTTAATAAAAATAACGCTTATTCAAATATGTGTATCAATCCATCTTTGAGAAACACCCATTAGATAAGGATGGATTAGGTGAGAGTTTTTCCTGAAGTCGTACGATATTTCTTCTATTCACGAATGTACTGCTTTAAAAAATAGAACTGACCTAGAAATTAAAGCGTTTCGCAGTCCCCACTGATATCGTTTACGGTTACTAGTGGTGCAGTTTCGTTAAGAAGTTGCACTACACAGAAAATATGAGTTAAGAGGATACGAGAGCAACGAAGAGACGAGATTTTTTTACGATGTTGAATGCTTCGGCGGATATCATTTCGGTTTTTAGTGCTCGTGATTGAAGGTAGGCATCATAGCCGATAAGAGCTTACTGACGGAACAGCCTCTTTAACGCCTGCTAGTCAGCTGCTTCGTCAGGGATCGGTGATCGAGAACCAAACACTAGCAGGCTATTCGCTACCATTTCAATGCACAATCAACATCCACACAGCTAGTTTGAAAAAAAAGAGCTTTTGTGGTCTTGAAGTGTTCTTTACTTAGGGGGATGGCTAATGATTCAGAATCCATGGTGCGCTAAATAAGTAGTAACTGAAACTTCTCATTTGGCGTCTTGCATAAGCTTGACCGTTTGAGCATGGATTCAAAAGTTCCAGAAATACTGAATTGTGGCATATTCTTTGATATTATTTTGAATTAATCCGCGCTGGTTGTAGGAATTTTACAGCGAAAACTGCTTTTACTTATCGAAACGACCGTTTTAAAATTGCTAAGAAATTTTTCATTTTCGCTAATACTTCCGTAAAAGAATTCATAGTTATGTCTCTATTATAAGTAGCGAGGAGGTATTCGATGAAATATTCGTCGAAATTTCGTTAAATTCTTCTAAGAACAACAACAAATGAGATATTGAAAAATATGGATATCATTAGAGAATAGGCATATTATTGGTTGAAGTAACTGATTGATCGTACTCGCACTTGAATTGTTGTGGAGAATTTCTCATCAGTAAATTACTCCTTTTTATAGGAACGCAGCAGTTTTT
The DNA here is from genome assembly GCA_037576465.1 of Parascaris univalens. Classification (NCBI taxonomy): domain Eukaryota; kingdom Metazoa; phylum Nematoda; class Chromadorea; order Rhabditida; family Ascarididae; genus Parascaris; species Parascaris univalens. Next base: position 179,164,914 of record CM075173.1, on the reverse strand, counting down.
ATGTGCACAATATGAAGCATTTCATGTAACTTAATAACTTACAAACTGCTCATTGAAATTCCAAGCAGTGGAGGAATTTAGCACTGATCCAAGCCAAATCCAAACATCGTCTGCTTCTACCGGAAGAGTTTCGATTGATAGAGTTGTTTCATTTTTGATAGTTAGGGTTATTCCAAAGAGACTTGAGATTTTTTCTTTACATAATCATTTCTCATCGGATTTCTACATTTCTCAGTGATCGTATTATTTATTAGTTTTCAAAATCTGCTAGAATATTTATTTTTTTCGAAGGCGTCGAGCTATTGAAAAATTTCTGGCATCGTTGCCCCCTTTTCACACCTGCTTTCTTTATGAGGGCTATCAATTTTCGTAATGTTTTTCCACCACTCTTTCACTGTGCCTCCCTCCGTTCTTCCCTCTCTCTCTTTGTCTTTCAACGTCTATAACGTCTTCGTTTACACCAACTCTTCGAAATCTTTTTCAACTATGAACTGACTTTATGGTAAAATAAGAGGGAAGGGAATCAGGGTTGATAGGAAAGGGAGGATTCATTGCAATTCTCTGCATACTTCGACCGAGCACATTTAAGTAGCTGTCGGTGCGCATTGATTACACAGAAACACACAAGGAGTATTGGTGCGTAATGCGCTTCCAGAACGATCTCTAATACCTGCCGCCGTAAAGAGGCAGAATGCGCCGCAAAATAAAGAAAACGAGCTCGGCCAGCTCATTTGCTCCTGCCCTCACTCTTCGCTAACCTCCACTGTTCATGTGCATAATATATTAACAAATCATTGCTAACTGAATATAAAAAGTGTAAAATCCCTCCAGAAATTGCCGAAAAATTCAGTAACTTTCATCGCGTTCCAGAGAGAAAGAGCCGGGGCGAAAATATTCGAATATTTTCATTGGTCCCCTTAAAATCCTGTCCATCTCTATCTATATCAGGTGCATGAATTGATCAGCAACATTTGAAAAGACTATTTTAAGAAGCAATCTTATCCTGTAAAATTATCAAAATTTCAAACGGCTGACATTTTCTTTTATCCTAAATATTTAAGAAAAAGAGTGAACAGACTTAAATCAAGTCATATGATTTATTGAGAAGGAAATTTTATTTCTGATACTGTGAAAGCAATTCATTAATATATGATAATATATGAGCGCACAAGTCGTCGATGTGTTCAGTCGTCATATGTGACATTCATCAATATTCGCCGAGTCATATTGAGATGAATAGAATTGTTCATTCGCAAAGCTTCAGACATTTCCAATTGAACGAGCTGCAGTAAATGTTATGAAAATTACGGGAATTTCTCTATTTTGGTTTATTCTGGTTTATTTTGGTTTATTTTGGTTTATTCTGGTTTATTTTGGTTTATTCTGGTTTATTTTGGTTTATTTTGGTTTATTCTGATTTATTTTGGTTTATTCAAGCTCCAACAACCACCTTAATTTTTTTTCGTATTTGAGGAGTTGTGATTTGCTACGTAATTCCATTGGTGTCATTCGAAAAAGAACGTAAGCAAGTCGTTGAAATTTGAAATTATGAGTTGGGCCAAGAAACGAAGAAATAAACTCAGTATTCAATGAAACAACTAACAGTTGAAATGAAAACAATAATATAGCAGCTAGAAATATATTACAAGAGCGGCGGCTTAAGAAGGAAACTATCTTTTACCTAATTCCTCGCTCTACTCCATGTTCTTCCTCCGGCACGGTAGAAGATGAAATATGGAGTGAAATTCGGCATGGTCAGTTTGCCGTCTTTCGCATGTTATTGTATCATTTGCATAGGAACACATAAGTGACATATTTAAGTGCAGGAATGCCGTTGACAGCGAATAGCTATGGAGGAAATTTTATCGCGAATTGAAAATATCATGAACTATATCTTCAAATTTCAGTCGCGTCGGGGATGCAAATGGCTATAAGAAGAAATATTCGTTCCGCTGTTAATAATTTCTTTTGTTTTGCACCATTCTGAAGCCTCTTTATGAAATTAGTCTATTCGGGAGCGGTAATATAATTCGAGATGGCTATAATTTTTACTTTTCTTAAAAAAAATTCCCGGCAACGAAACTGATTAGAAGAAATTATTCTATTTATTGTGTTTTTAGCAAGGTAAAGGAACGACTTTTTTCTTTGCGCTCTTTTGCAGCACACATCAGGTCAGCCGTCTGTCTCGTCGTTTTTTAACGACTATCGTTTGCCTACGGTAACATGCGGAAGAGCTCGTTCGGCGTGTGTGTTTATGTTGGTGTGTGTGTATATGTACATATATATTTGTGCGGTCCTTCTCACATTTGGAAACAACGTTCCACACATACACGTTTTCGGCATTGCAGAGATCGATTACCCTAACCTGATTACATTACCTCAACCATCACAATGATTTCTTTGGAGAACCTAACTTTTAGCATTTTTGAATATCTCCTCTATTTTTATTAAATGTGACAGAAATAGCTGACAGAAGAAAGCGCAAATGAAAATTATTATTTCGTTTTCGTGATGGTTGATGAATAATCGATTATTTGGAACATGCACGAAGAAAACATCGGGAAAGGTGAGGGTGGGGTGCATGGATGGATGGTAGGGTAATCGAGTAAAAGTGGAGACTTCATAAAGACACAAATTATCACATTGTTTTCTCGTCTAGAATAATGCACGATGATCAATCACCTCCAGCGCTTTTCAGCGACCAATTCTTTTTAATGTTTCCATCGTTTAGAAAATATCAAAATATTTCATCAATTATACTTCATGAAATGCTTGATTAGTAACGAGTAACTTCATCTTAGCAATCAAGTACCCATAACGTTTTATGAAGAGATGTGTAGCATTAAAATCGTTTACAGCAGTCAAATTCTTGAGAATATTAAGTATTGTAGAAATTTTTTTCTTATATTGCAAGCAGAACTATTTAAAAAATTCGATATAATTTAAAAGAAAGAAGTAATTTGAAAATATGAAGGTATATGCTGGAAACCGTAAAATATAAAAGAGGAGAAAAAATTCTATAAAAATGCAAACCTGCCGGTGCCATTAAACATCAATAATTTATGTGAATGCGCGTTCTCGAACTATGTTCACCGACACTTCTCTTTATTGTCAAACTCTTCATTGAGCATAAGTGTTTTATGTAAAGACAGATCGTCTTAGACTGATTGAAAGTAATCTTTGCATAGGTGATATCACTTTTTCTTCAAATTTCGATCGAACGAGAATCCACTTATGTGCCAGTCTTATAAAATTTGTTGTCTGAAGAATGTGAGTCGACGATTGTCCAAATTTTGGTGAATTTTGATTTCATTTTAGCAAAAGATTTCATTCCTGCATAAGATGTGTTTCCATAATTATGGGGCTTATTTTCACAGAAATTCAGACAGGCTTTTCATATGCGTTGATAGCGATGACATGAGGTGGATGGTACTGCGAAAATTACTTGTTACTTATCATTTAAAAAATTATCCCGTCATTATCTTACTTGTAATTCAGTAATTTGAGCAGACGCATAAAGAAGGCGCTTGATTAGTACAGTAGTTGAACTATTTAAAGAAAATTAGTCGTCGATGAGAACATTATCGCTACTTTAGTTGACGATTCTGTGTTCATTGCCACCATTCGCTTCTCAGTTCCTTTTCATCGATTGGCGTTTTATGTTTCTCACAATAAAAGCGTAAGTAGACTTAACTGAGAGGCGCACAGCCACGATTGTGTGCCTTCCTAATGCTCGATTGTAACATATGCATACTATAATAGCTGCAGCATATTTGCAGTTGAAGTCCCCCTATTATCAGCTACCTCCACTCTTATTTCACCTTTCCCTATCTCTTCGTCTCCATCTGATCCCTTCAGTTATATTGCTCTAAGCAGATATACGAAGCATTCGTCTTGAATCATATCTCATAGCACAGTATAGGATGAAGCACATTTCAAATACTTCTGGAACGAAACATACGTTTTTCCATTATACCATATGAGCAATGGGCATATTGGCATGTATGATAAATGGAGGAAGTATTTTTCTCATAACTAGATTAGTATTTGTCTTTATTGAACGTTTAGTGATAAATCAAGAAATCTAGACGTTTTATAAATAATGGGTATTTAAGTAGTCCAACAAGCAAATTTTCGAATAAATTTTACTCCCTTGATTCCCTCAATATTTCTTATCTCATCACTAAGGTATTCATCATTATCGAGGCATCCATCCATCACCAGATATTCTCATCGTCAAAGACTACAGGTTATTGTATCTTTTTAAAGGCAAGCATGTATTTATTGGTGAGCCTAGAATTGAGCGAACAATGGTACAAGAAACGTAGGCAATGAACAATACGCATTATATAAAGGAGCGAGAAAATTTTCCGCATTCAGTCGACGAAAGGAAGCAATTTGTCTGCTTGAGGGTATTGCTTGTCTTAATTGAGGCGCCATATAAGGAAAGTGAGTGGTAGCCAATTTACACAAAGGCTAGAGAATGCTTATCGAGACTAACATAGATTTGGTTGTAGTAACATTTAGTTTTTGCATATAATAAATCAACAGTTTCATCTCTTCTATGTTTTCTTTTGTATATATATATGATGGAGCGAAGTCCACACCATCAAACTTTGTACCTAACGTCGTACGGTGATCGTCACTGTGTAGTTTTAGTACATGCAGATTTAGGAAACAATTATCTCTACCATAAGCAAGTAAAAATCTTGCTCCAGCTTCAGATAGTGATGACAATGTGAAAAAGTGTTTACCGCTTACGAACGCAGTATTTGTAGGATAGCATTGTCATGTAGGGAATGCAAAAAATTTTCACTAAATAGGGAAATGCAGAAGGCACAAATTGTGCGATGCATGCAAAGGAGGACGATGCACGTAATGGACAATATCGAATCGCAGACCGCAGTAGTGAAATTCATTTGAATTAGAAAAAGTGGAATATTCCGATTCGTCCCTAATGTACATATGCTTCTGTTGAATGAGATTTTATATGTTTTGATTATTATCGTCAGCGTGGTCAATATTAGTGACAAATGCATCTGTCCCGAAAAATGTTGGCGTCGATGCGCATTCAGCTCTTCGTTGATGCGTTCGATGTGAAACTATTAATTACATAACACAACACACATATCTTTTCCATCCACCATCCTGCAACTGACAGACATTTCGAGGTGACAGCCGCCAATATTTCGCATCACTGATTGACTAGTAGCAGCGCCGCAACCGATCCATCTAGTCACACTGCCTCACGCATCCAGTGCGCATTCGTGCACACCTCTCTCTTCAACATGCATTCCCCCGTATGGTCTTCTTGTTCATCGGATTGCGGTCACTTAAAGTGTCTATAGACTGCCACCTCAACAATATGCATCTAGCTAGATATGTTCGTTGATTCATCCCAGCAGGTCATGCCCAAGCAATATTGTAAAAAGGTTCTATTATAAAGATATACATAAAAGTATTATTTATATTATATAATGTATAAATTATTTATGTTATGAAAACAAATATCCAAATCAAAATACGGAACTCGTTGAAATGCGTATCATAAATCATAATTCGCGATGTGTACTGACTGCCCTCACTAATTCATGAAATTTTCAGCTATACAATTGAACCTACACAACTATCAATTGAACAATTAAAGAATAGTTTCTTACATCGAAATATACTTCTGGATTTGTGATTATGTAACTTTTTTAAAGCTGTTTTCGGGATCGTTCACGAATTCTGCATTAAACAAGGAATTCTTTCTTTAGCACATTTTACGCTCGTTCAACTAAAACAAGTTGATGTCATATTTAGGTGGCGCTATTTACTGTCATGAATTATAGTAAATTTTTGCAAATTTGTTTGAGAGGAAAAATAAAATATTGCAATAAGTTTTAGTTCTCATTAATCTAATTTTCCTCCTTTTTACCTATTCATTCAATCGGCCGATTCCAACAGTTTCCGCCAAGATTGCCGATTGTTACTTGTGCATGTGTGCATTCGTTTTTCATTGAATATGAGCGAAAGTATTTGGATTAATTATGAGTGTTAGGAATAGAATAGTAGGTGAAGAAAACATTACTGCGTTAATATTGCAAAATGTTTTTTCAACGACTTGATTGGAAATAGTTTAATAATGCGTTTAGTAGGGGAGCAGTTACTCGAAGATAGCATTAATCTATCGAATATTATCGATGAGAATTGATACATTGGCGTCATTAGTGACAACCACGTCGCAATTGTGTTTATTTTCTATAGGCGTACGCAAAAGTCGCATCAAATTAATTTATGACATCTCTCGGCTGCAAGGAGAGGGGACATATAACACAAGTTTTATGTGCACACATCAGACGATACGTAACATTAGTCACTTTCGTTGATATTAGTCAACAATAAGAGTTATACGAATACATTCAGATGTGAGCAGGGTTAGCAATGATAAATAATTGCACTCTTTGTGATGCATCTTTTTAGGTATATTTATTTCTCATTGATGGGAAGTGAAATTGAGTACTTTACTTCATTTAATAGATGAACGTCCCAGTAGGGTTTCCTACGTAGTGAGAATGCCTGCGATATTGTTATCCTTATTTTTACTTGTTCACCTCTTGTCTAATTTAACTACGCATAGAACACTTTAAACTTATGAAGGATGTCAGCCTGTATACGGTGAGTTATTTTTGTTTGATTATAAATGTAATCTATCAGGTGGTCATTTCTCCAGTAACGGTTTATGGACGCATCTGTAATATTTATGATTTCAAATGACTGTTGCAAAATGACCGATGTTTCTCCCTCCTTTTACAGAATATTGTGGTAGAAAGGCTCTTTTATGTAAATTCTGTCTTGCATAAATCTGTTACCAACGGTCAATGATATCATATCTTTGATAGTACATCTAAAAATGAATAATTTTCAGGGATTTCATCCATCGGTGCACGATCTCAGTGGAGCGTCGTCGTCGGCGCAACATTCTTCCTCCACGCCTGACAATCACCCTTTAGTATTGGGCGGGGCGCCTCCTCTGACGGCTGGGGGCACCCAAGCGTCCATCCCGCTAACAGCCGTCAGTAGTCCTTCTGGAAGGTGAGTTAATTTACTGTCTTCCATAAAGGAAATAAATTTCAAATCTCAGAAGACCTCTCAGATACTGCCAAAGGACAGAGAGAAGATGAAATCAACAAACTGATGCAAGACTATGCAAGCATTCATACTCTCTCTTGAGAGGTGTCAATTTAACAATGATGCAAACAGTCTATTATTGTAACAGTGTCATGAGAAAAAAAGCCAAAGGAAGTAGGAAATGATAAATTTTCCATTCAAGTTATGTTTGAATAAAGCAAACAGTTTCAGTAACTGCGATCTGAAAATGCCATAACCTTCTTGTTGCAATTTCTTTGAATCATTTCATTTGTGTTATTATCGACGAAGATCCTCATATGACGATTTATGTTTTTTATCACTCCCACGATTTATGCTTTTTATCACTTTTTTATCACTTTTTATCACATTTACCACTTCATTAACTTACTCATCTTTATGAACTTCTTCACTTCTTCATAAAATGATATGAAACTTCAGTTCCTCAGCGGGCGGCCAACGGCTGGACTCAACACCTCATTCGGTAGAAACTCCTAATCAGTTGCTCAATACTCAGCAGACCAGTGTTGACAATATTTCCGATGCAGGTCGGTCACTTTTTTCACATATCTTTTCTCCTCATAATGTCGTAGTTCAAATTTAGTTGTTGTAATTGAAACATTTTATCACCTTTTGCGACAACTTAACTATTTATATACAAATTGTGCTTCTAAAGTGTAAACTGTTAAAGACTTTGAAACGTAGACATATTCAAATGAGAACCACATCAAAATCCTTTCGCTCAAGTGCCCAGCTCTTTATTTTTCCAGTAGTTTTTTTGAGTTTTTCCGTCACCGATAAATAAGCGTAAAGTTTTTATTGTTGCACTACTTTATTTACTCTTTTCCTCTTGTTGCCATACAATCGCTCTCCTTTGTTCCATTATTTATCATCACTATTGGCCTCCGATGAGTACTGAAAAATAACTTCAGTTCTTCAGCTGATAACTTCCATATTTGTGCACATTCAGAGTAAGCTTGCAAAGTGGCGCCTGATTAATCCATTGGGGGGAGTTCTCTCCTTTTTTGAAATGTGCATCTTATCTGGAATAAGGCATTCTGTTATTTCAATAAGTGAATGACTTCGCCTAGAGCACCGTATAATCTAGCGAATGAGGTTGCCTGCAAAGCAGTACTCAATGAAGTCAACATGGTTCAATGTATCATGCTTTAGATGTTTATTCACATTGGCTGTCTTGGAACTAAAAGCAGCAAGATCTATCATATTCCTATATATGTTAGACGTAATTTCCCTAAAAGCTCATCGCCGCTTCTTGCTTGTTATCATGTATAGAACCCTTTAGTTGATGAGCAATGCCCTTATATGAAAGAAATTAGATGCATGCTTCTGTATGCGTTTCTTGTTGTTCGACGAGACGAGAGATGCCATTATTTTCGCATCGATTCTTAAGGCACTTATCCAAGATAGGATTTAACCCTTTGAGTGAGCAATGCATGAAGCTGCAGCCATAACGCCATAAAATCAGTGGCAATATTCCTATTGAATTCACTTGAGGGACGGTATTCGATTATTTCGAAAAACGATTTTTATCGGAATATATTTCAAATTTGAGGATTTATTTAGAATATTCGCTAAAATAATGTGCAGAAATGATATTACTCTATAATATGAAAACTGAGCAATGGAGTAAATATTTCCGATGCGTGAAGAAAAAAATCATTCATCCAAAAACATCACAACGATTAGGTAATTCTTCTAAATGAGTTTTGAGAATCTCGTAGAATATAATTTACCGACTCTCAAGTACCAGAAGAAGGAGAGGTAGGATAAAGAACGCGGCAACTTCGTCAGCTTCAATTTAATCCAGCGATTTTCCTCATTGAAGCAATCTTTTCATGATTGCTTGTCTTGCTAGTAAACAAATGCGTTTGCAAACTAACAAACTTAATAAAAAGTCTGACGAATAATAAATTCTGTCGTTCTATTCCATAACGATACAATGATATTGCTACAGATTTGTTTCGTCAATGTCCTTGGTCTTGTATTGTTTGCCTTTAGCGACAGCTCACTGGCATTTTTGTCCGTCTTACTGCCAGCTTTCTGGCAGAAATAGTTTTCTAACTAACAAATTGGTCGAAAATTTTCGTTATTTGCACGTAAGCTTCTTTTTTTGCTGCACGACGTGTCCTGTTTATGTTGTTTTATGTCATTATCGCTTAGCGTTGTGACAAGATATGATCGGTGGGATCTAATGAGGTTTTATTGAGCACGAAGGGCGATAAGCGCAAACGTTTACGCCACATTAATTTTCAATTAGAGTAGAGCTATGAAGAAGCTTTCGATTATTTGTGTTAGCGCCGGGTTGTTCTGTGCTTTTAGCATGATCGGGTCATTTTGACTTTCGCGATCGCATGGATAGCTTTTAGCTAAATAGTCCAACAATACTATCCTCATCTTCAAGCATTTTCCGCTTCCTAGATAACGTCTAAGAAAAGCTTTCATCCATTTAGGCTTCATTAATATTTGTTCAAGTTTGCTGCTTTAAGGCTTTGTTCGATCGTTAAACGCTTGAAGCTATTGTTGTTGTTGTTTTTTTTGCATGTAAGCTTCAGTATGTGCTTTTTTGTTTTAGGGTGTTGCGTGCATATTGCAGGTGCTGATGCATATGATTCTGAGCAAGATTTCTATCAAACACATGGCAGTCAACATCCATTAGATCCGCCACAGCAATCCTCACAGCAAATGACTCCAGTAACCGATGAACGTAAAAATATCACTGCAAAGAAACGTGGAATATTTCCAAAACCAGCAACAAACATTATGCGTGCATGGCTTTTTCATCACTTAACGGTAAGTCGCCGTCATATTCAGACGGTTCTAGTCGAATAACTTTTCTTTTGCGTTGTTGTTGAGAATTCGTCAACTTTTTTGCCTTCCTGATTGAAATAACAATAATGCACAAGCGCTTTCTATAACAGAACATCATGGATTTCAAAGAGTGCTCGGAACGACGGTTGTTGCTTCGTGCTAATCTCTTGATTCGTTCATCGATGATATGCATGCCGTATTGCACTTTTTAATAGAAGCTTTCGTTGTATTTATGTGGCTAACAAATTTGTGTATGTATGTGTGTATATTATATATGTTGTATGTATTGTACGCATTCTTTATGTTGCTTGTTTGAAAGCTTTTGTATATGTTTTATGTGCTATAATCTGCGTCGAAGGCATTCTTCCTATGATCAAATTGGTGATTTTGAAGGAATTATGAGCGAGAAGATTCGTTCGTTCGTTCGCTTCTTCTCTATGACTTTTTTCATTGAATGAAAGACATATTTCCACTCCTCGATGATATTCTATTTTTCACTTTTCTCTCTTTCTTTCCGCATTTGAATTTTCATTCTTTGTAATGAAATGGCCTAGATTTATTGTAATATTCGGGATTTTTTTCCATGGGAAATGGCACTGTGTAAATTTCACGGCTACGGTTGTCAGTTTTCTAAGGCGAAGATGAGGTATTTTTTAAGAATTTCCAATTTCTTCATTTTCTTCATTCCACGCATGAAAATTCAAATATGGAGTTGAGATATGTTCGACGAAATACTCAATAAAGGTTGCCATTTCATTCATTTCAATTTTACTTAGTAAAATTATTTGCCCATAATAATCTCTTCGTCCTTGTCAATGAGTATGCCTCAGATGCGATTATAACACATTGCTATTATACGTTCAAATGTTGACTAATTTTTTGCATTTACTGGGATTATTGTGTCCATATTTATGTCCATAAATTGCTCTTATCCTAACTCGCCACCTCTTCTCTTTCAATAATCCTCGAAAACAATCCAATAATCTTAAAGTTGAATGTTAAAGTTTGAACAATGAGATTAATCGATTTAAGCATTAAGGAATGGGAGATGTTTATTGCACCTGTGATGAGCTTCTCACACCATCAGTGGTAATTAGGGCAACATTTTGGGCCTTGGCTTCAGGTGACGAATCGTTGTCGATGTGCGGCTCGTTGAATGAAGATGGTGGTAGGGAATCGGTGCTCAGCGATGGGCAAACAACAACGAACGGTAGTAAGAGAAAAGTGCCGAAGGTGTTCTCCAAAGAGGCAATCACTAAATTCAGGGCGTGGCTCTTCCAGAATCTTACGGTACGATTTGCTTTTGCTCACTTCATAAGCTTTTATTGGCATAAAAATCCCTCATTCATAAATAAATTAGTCTGTGCTAAAACCATTGACACAAGCAGTCAGTTGATAATTTTACGAACGGTCAGTGTGCTTCGAGTAGTCCATCAATTGTGATCACCAAACAATAATAGAAAAGCACCAGTTTTGTACAAATAAATATTTTCGCATAATGCAGTTTATGATGTTACGGCCTCCAGAAAGTTTTCCCTATTCTAATCATCATGTTGGTTCAAGGTACGAGTAAGGAGAATCAAATCCGCTCTATTATTGATTGATTGATGTTCAATGGTCGTTTCGTGAGTTATTATTATTGCTTATTTACTGCATTCGCGCATGTTAAATGTAATGTTTATTCGATATTGCAATTAATTTTTTCCTCCGACTTAATGCCATCCAATGAGTCTAGTCTTTCTTTGATGGTCAGTCATAGTTGTTCCCTTAAATTAGAGAGGAAAAGATCGAATATGAAAAATATTTTGTTGATGTTCGACTTTTTAAAATTATTGCTTGTGTCTTATTTTTTGTTCACTGATTCATCGTTTTATCGAAGTTTTTTGTACTGATCACAAGGGTTTCCTTCTCAGACTTAATGTATTTCCTTCATTGCCGTGCTGATACGGTAGTGTCAAGAGAAGTGATTTCGGACATTTATGTGCCATTGTTGTGTATAATAGAGGTACACTCGAAACTCGTCCCTATAAAATTTCTTTAATTGCCAACAAAGCGTTCAAGTGGATGAGAACGTTGAACGCGCTGCTATATAATACTTGTCCTTCAGAATTTTCCTCAAAAATTTTATCCAGTCAGTGTTATTTATGATATACCTTTAATTTCCTCAAAATTTATGGATTTTAGTCTTTTTTTATTATTTTCCATAATTCTTCTCCTTGCAAACATTTGAATCATTGCTATTTTGTCGAGAAAATCATTTTTATTTCAAAATTGGCCCTTTTCTGTAGGACATTTACTTGGCCAAATATTGTTGACATGAAGTTTTCGCTCATTAAGAGTATTTGTATGTTGTTTTTAAGATCGTTGATGGAAGTCTTTTTGTTTTTCAGAGCGCTCTTTCAAGAATCCGAATGCTTTATTATGATATTATAGAAATTTTTATCGTATGCCTTATTGTATGCGTACTATTTCCCTCCTTCAACCTGTGTTTTCAGATGTATTGTTCGTTTGATGGTTGCATTCTAAGTGGGGCCGCAAACAAACTCTCATTAATAGTAAAACTACGTGAGGAGTTTAATATGTAGTGAAGGTGATGAACTGAATTCCTAGGACGTGCGATAAGCCACGGTAAAATATTGAACTTTAGCCATGCCAGTTCGAATCTTTCAGATGTGTATCAGTATCATTTATGGCAGAAGCACTTTGTATTTTTCAAATCAACTAAAAAGTACGTAGATGATGCCCGGTTTCGGATGTCATCAATGTTGCGTTACGTTTCAAATTTGGATGATGAAAATTGTGTGGTATTAAGGATTCATTGATTGCATGAGGTCGGGCTATGCGCTCACGCGCGCGCACGTATCATAGCAGTGATATCGTCGGTCGTTGAAAGAGATTTATGAACAATAAGCATCACATTCTCGGATGAATAATTCATAGGCTAGCGTTAAACCAACGGCGTGCGTGGTTGCATGCTTGAATGCGTTTTATACGTTACGCGAAACGCCTCGGGAGATGATCGATGATGGCGACCTTGTCGTCCGTCGTCTCAATCGTTGAGCTGCTACGCTACTAGTATGGTTGCTGAACCTATCTTTAATAGGCCAAAAGCAGGTGGCGTTATACTCCAAGCCCACACAGCTTTTTAAGATCTACATGTCTCAATTCCTGCAATAGGAGGACCGCATTAAGTCGATAAATCCGAGATACTGTTCAACCAGGCAGTGTCGTTAACTGATGTTCTGTCCTGCGCTTTGTCGACAACTGTGACGATTAACGCTGTGGACAGTTTCTTCATTTTCTTTCGCTCTTCGAACAGCTTTTTTTAAAGGAATGAAGAGGAGTTGATTGGACATTATTCGAGACGAGTGCACTCCGCGCGATCCAGTTGCATTATTTATGCAGCCGACTTAGGAAATACAGCACGATTCTTTGACGCACAATCTCCATAAAGCTTGAAGCCGATTGCAGCATTGACGAATGATCATTCATATTACGCAATTCTTCTACATAGAACTGCTTGATTGTCATGAACTAGTGGCGTAATTCATAGATCATACACAAAAAAGGATTCACAAGTGGTGAATGCTTCGCGCATTACGAAGGAATCGCCCTATGAACACTAAAAAGGTGATAATGAGCAAGGATTGAGTAATTCATTGAAGAAGATGCCACGCATACGGCATTCGTACTCATATCCTCAAAGTTTCCGATCAGTACCTCACTCAGCTGGGACACTCGACAAGCGTTCGTTTGCTTCATGCATTTCAGTGATTTAAAAAAACCGAAGCTGCTATCTCATAATGTTCACGACTTGAACTGTTAAGTAAAGGCAGCGTGAACAAAACGACAATGCTATGTAAACATGTGTGCGTAAACATTTGAAGTTTCATCAGCTGCCACGTTCATTCGAAAACGACTTGTGGTTGAAATTTTGCTCAACAAGCTATTCTCGTCTGTTAAGTTTGTGTTCTCTTAACAACGAGGTGAAAGCAAGTTGGCAAGCTTTCATGGGCTTTCCGATGTATGCAGTATACTTCTATCGTCATAGTAAACACAATATCCAAGTGAACCACGTTTGTGGGCGAATAAACTCCGAGGCAGTCAAATGACCCTAGAGTCCCTTTAACTTTGTGCAGTTTAACATTTCAGATGAATTCTTTCTATTTGTCGTTCCTTTACAAGTATTTTTTTTGCACTGGTAATTTCAATCTTTCACTTTTTAACTGATTTTTAAATTTCTTTTTTTTCCTGCTCGATTTAAGTATGCCCCATGCAACTTTGTTTGTCTATTTTTCGCTTCTCGTCTTTTGTTTCAGTGAATATTTTTGACTCATTATCATGTATAAAAATGTTTGTGTCTCATAAGTTATCATATAATTTCATATGATAGGTGCATTGTGTCTCTTTGAACGAGTAACTTAAAGGAAATCTAAGTTTTTTTTAAACGTTGATCATAGAGAGCAGCTGAAAACATTCAGAAAATTTGTTGACTATAAGACGACGATGATGAAAGTGCCCCTCAAAAAATGGATTGCAATTCATAGCGGTGTCATTAGTGAATGTTAAGTTCTGGGTGAGCGATGATAATCGATAGTGCTCTAGCGTCAATCAGCACCGTTTCGTATTGCTGACAGTCGATTCGTCTTGTTTTCGAATATAATGTTGACATTACATGGATTGCTGCCGATGGGCATTTAGTATATTGTCGGTATCTTATTGCATCATCACTTACATTGATAAATATTGTCATTGCTCTTGACGTATGGAAGCACCAAGATTGACGATCTCATACTTTGCGATGAATCGCATCTCGTCGTCATCCAGATGGACACCTTTCCTGAGCGCATCAATCAGAAACCATGTTTCATAATTATTACGTTACTACCACAAATCACTCATCACTTACGCTTTGTCAACTTCGAGTGCTGCGTCCAATGAGTGAAATTAACGCCCTTGGGAATCCGATTATCGTTCACTTCAGATCGTAATATTTGTGAATAGCGAATCTATTATGTGAATAGCGATTTTCTTTTACGAATATCTTTCATTTTTTTCTTATTTACCTTGCGATTTTGCTTTACTATTCAGCTCAGAAATGTTAATAATGGGATGTATGGATGCTCTATTGATTTCTTCATGAAGTGTACCTTTAACTTCACGAAGCGTCTATTGTCTATTAGTGTATATGTTTATCAATCAATTTATCCAAATTTCTTTTCTCAGTAATGAATGAAAATCGATAAAAATGTGAGGTTTTTTTGCAGCATCCATACCCATCAGAAGATCAAAAGAAGCAATTGGCACATGAGACTGGTTTGACGATTCTTCAAGTTAACAATTGGTTAGTGATTTTATGCAATTCTCAACACCTTTCATAGGATCATTATTGCTTTTGCAAAAATTTCCTCTATGCGGCGGCCGCAAAGATAACACGGTTCGCTCAAAGCATCTCTCTAATAAGGCGCTTTTCAAAGTCTACGCGCAATTAATGGAATTTTATTGGAAATGAATATATAATTCAAAAAGAAAATGACTTAATAAATTTATTTTCACAGAGGAAGTTCATTTCCTTTTATAAACACAAAAAGGAAAATTACCGGAATAAATTAGATTTTATATATATATATATATAACCGATCAACAATAATATATATATATATAAAACGATCAACTGATCGTCGTATGTGGTTGTTTTTTGTTCGCATAAAATATGTCAAGGCTATCGTTTCACATTATTGATTTATTCATCGTAAGATAAGTTCACTATGGCACATAGCAATTCTCGACATCTGTTCCTCTCATCTAATAAGGGGTAAATTTCTAACTATTTTTGATAATTTAAGCACATTTTCTATGCTAGTGTTTATAAAAATTGTTGCGAAGCTATTCTGCTTTGGAAACTAAGAACTTTTAGTTATATTTTCAATTCCTCAGCACTTCGTCAAAACATTTCTGGCTACTTAAATTACAAAATGAGACCAAAGAGGTCTTTGAGAGCGAAAGCTGGTTGTTCAGTAAATGCAGTTGTCGGTCTGATATATCTTAGCTTTTGATGTTGGCGGTTTATTTCATGAACGGCTATAATGTTTTGTTTTTTATCAAGAAGGAAAACTGAAAATCGTTGAGGTGGTTAAAAAAGAAGTGAGTAGGTGAAGTACGTGAATCCGTTTCATTGTTGTGGTCTATTTTTGGAATTTCCTTGTGTGCAATTTCCTTATTTGCTATATGTTTGAAAGCTATAAATGAATTAGTAAATAGAAAATTCATTCGCAACGAAGAATCGGAGAAAAGCAGATGATTTCGCGATGCACGAGTTCAGCAACTAAGCAGTCATGAAGCTTCTTTTGCAAGCTCTGCTTGATAAGTTAGTAAAGGTTGTCGACCTTATCCCCCGCCAACAGAAATAACCTCTAAATGTAAACATTTTCTTTGATCTATTTTTTCTTTTCTTAAACATCAGAAGAATAACGAGAAGCTATTCACTGTGTACATAAAAGAGTTATTTGCATCTCATTGAGGCTCCTTATGTCATTTGAAATGTGACACTCTCACTTAACGTGAGCGTTGTGCTCATCTTCCGTAGTGTTGCTAATCGTGCGTTTGCTTTTAGAGCTTAAGTGCACATTATCTGACACCGCCGTTCATACAATTTTTGCCACATGCCTTATGTTGATTTTTTTCTCGCCTATCGAAACCTCTTTACTTTATGAGGGACAGAATGCATTTTGTTGGGGGGATCCTTTCATTAGGAGTTTTGCTTTCCCTTGATTCATAAAAGTAAATAAAGTAATTTATGAAATATTAAAAAAATTTACTACTAATATGGGTGACTCAGATATGGTGATGGCAAAGAGTTGACCATTCTTGATTTGTGTTATTGTATTCCCAAAGTCATAAATGAGAATGTCAATGATCTCCTCAATATATAAAAAATTAAACGGAACATAATCAATAATTTTTTCTTGCAAAGAGTGATACTATTATTCATTCTGAACATAAACTTTTTTAACCTAATGCTTAGATATGTCACCTATTTGTTGAAAGCATAGCTGTTGCTGAAGAAAAAAACAGCGATCGCAAATTTGATGGAAGAATCGTCAGCTTTTGCTAATAATAATATTGTGGCAGCCGATAGTTCACAAAAAGCACATTCATTGTATGGTTGAGCCGAATAAATCAGCTTAATGCTCAATCGGCAAATTATCCAATTATACGGCGGGTA
Organism: Parascaris univalens; assembly: GCA_037576465.1. Lineage (NCBI taxonomy): Eukaryota > Metazoa > Nematoda > Chromadorea > Rhabditida > Ascarididae > Parascaris > Parascaris univalens. The sequence continues at coordinate 179,147,729 of CM075173.1, read as the reverse complement.
CGGCGCTCATATTGCCTGCTTTTAGGATGCATCCGTTAGAACGCTTATGCCCGTTTGCCAATAATTGCAGCATTTGCGTAAATATTCCATATTCAGCGAAAATTTACATTTCTCTTGAATTTGGGGATGCGAATAAATGAAGTCCTCTGAATGATGAATTTAGAACGAAAGAGAATTTAAGTAAGGGTCACTCAACAGCGTCAGCTGCGTTACTTGAGAGGAAATGAACATTATTATAAATATTACATGGCCGATTTATATGCTAATGCTCGTAATCCCCTAGGTTTAATGCGTTGTATGCACTACTTATCATCCACAATTTAATTTATAATATTGTAATCAATTTTTGATAAATTTGGCTCTTGCAAATTCTCCTTTTCTACAAGACTCCTTATTTCTATCGTCGTTCTGAGCACTTCTAGTATTTAATGCTCAATGAGGGCTTAAGATAAGTGAAAGTATAAATAATAAATGCACTCTAGTGTCGTTATTGAATATTTATTTTATCGTACTTTTAAACATTTTTCAGGAGAATTTTCGACCTACTAAAATTCTATGTTCATGAAAACGATCATTTTTAGGTTTTTCAATAATCGTATAAAGAAAAAGCTGCTAAAAGGAGAAATAGAAATGATTTTAAAGTGTAGATCCTCGAAAATATAGATCCTAGAAATTCGTAGGTCATGAGAAACGTTCACTGAAAAAAAATACCTTTCGTAGACAAAGGATCACACCAAGGTAGCGCTAGTCTGGTGGTGGACTATCGGCATAAATAGCATCAAAATGTGCTCGTTACGAGTTATGAGACGCTGATGTGAATCACTGTACAATTATCCACGTTGAGTGTCACCATATACTGCTAATATATTGCCGAAATTATATAGTGCATTTGCAACATGGATTTTATTGCGCATGTTACCACTGCAAATGTGCATTTCCCCATTGCAATCGTTGCAATTCTCCTCAAAACCGTGGTTTTTTTGGTGAATTTTCCTACAAGGTTTTATAACATGATCGAATTGCTCTTATGTAAATTGCATTATTTTTGAATGCATCAATGAATGAGTAAATTATACTGAAATTTAATCAATATTCGAATAAGAGATAATTGCATACTGATAATCATATGAATTGAAATGAAATAAAAAAAATAGAGTGAGGATGGAAATTCATGATTTTTGAAGAATGATCAAATCTCTTTGATCAAATCAGCCAAGATTACGTTAGAATCAAAATTTAAGATGTCACTAATCCAGAAATCACCTGGGATCAATTCCTCCTAGGAACCAATTGTAAAAATGCTCTATAGATTCAAATAGTTCAGGTAAGGTTTAGGTAGAACTGTATGAAACAACTACATAATTCGGAACTATTAGAATCCGCTTTTTTCCCACTGTTGTTGCACTTTTAAGTATGTGAATTGCTCTATCAGTTGTAGATGTGACATAACTGTGAAGGGTTCTTTTAAAAAAATGTTGCAAGCATATATCTCTATTGGAGTCGTCTTAAGCAATTTTTCTCTCAGATCACTAGCTTTTTTTCTTTCAATTTAAATTTCTTCTCAGTGTATTCTTCTCAGAGAACATGTTGCATGAAAAATGTTTTCTTGGCATTCGAAAATTCAATGTTTTGATATGAGAGTTACGAGAGCAATTCATGCATGGGCTATGAAGCGCACATGACGGAAATATTGGCGATGTGTCCCAGCGGGGCGATCGCATCCGCGGAGATTTAATCGAAGCTCTGTACCAAGTTGTCACTTATTCCGGCACCGACAATATCACCCTCGGGAGTAGGCGAAATGATAAACAAGCCGAGATATGCAATCCACCAATATCCACCAACAATCCAGGATTGCTTTCCTTTATCCTGCATCTGTTCTTCCGATTGTATCTCCTCATTGATCGTGCTCATCCCCATCCGTTATTCTCATAAATCATTATAGTGGAAAATGAAGTGGAACTTTAATTGATCTTCGTTAGTCTCCTTTCCATCGCTTCTTCGAAACTTGAGTCTTCACAGAAATTGTTGTTATATTTATTTCAAAACATGATAGAGATAAATTGTGAAGCCAATACATAGGCAGGTTCGTCATTGTAGGCGATCCGAAATACGACGTTGTAAGCCATATAGGACAACAATATTTCGAGTACCCTTCAAATGGTAAATAACAAGTCCCCCCCCCCCCCCCCCCCAGCTTACTATTTTAGTTCCAGTATGCAGAAATATTGCCAGCGAAACTTTGAACAATGCTTCATTTTGGACCAGTAATTCAAGTGAGTTCAAATTGATTTTGTAGCGCGAAAATCCACTCTGCATCTTATATTTTCTCACAGATTTTCGGCGTAAAGCAACGATTTCGTTGTAAGATCATTCGCACAGTATGATAAACGACCTGTGCACTATGGCGACACAATCAAAGTGTGAGCAACCAAGGGCGGCAATATTATGAGCAATGCGACGATACAGTATCCTTCTGCAAAGGGGGTAGTTGAGAGAGTGTTTTATAAAGCCAATTGTGACCTCGACTCGCCGAAATGTGCTCTTCTCCGTCTGCGTGTGTGTGTGTGTCTTTGTGTTGTGCGAGAGAATGGTTCAGAGGTAGACGAGCATAGATAATCGTGAGGGAAAAGAGAATTCATCGAGCGAAGAGGGATAGAGTTGAGCGGGAGAGGCGAAGTTGAAGAAAGAACGATCGTAGAAGACAAGCGCAGCCTTGAGAATGATGGATTATCGCAGCTGGTGCAGAAGGCTGAACAACGCACACAGCGCACCACTGAAACTAATCGACGGGACCCTCTCACCAATCAACTATACTTACATTACATCGGTATAACCCCCGTCCTCCATCCCCACCCCCTCCATTTACCCTCTCTTAATCTTCCGCCTTTAAATACAGTCGGATGGAGCATTCAGATCTAATTGCTAAACTTTCCCCTTCACGTATACTTGTTCTTTAGATAAAAATGCCTTCGAGTGACGGAAATTAATATCATCACAAGAAACCTAAATTTGATAGAGTACATTCTTAGGCATATTATAATTCGATACATGTGTCGATATTAACACATGCACTTCTTTGTTTAAATACTGTAACGCAAAACCTGATATCCTGGTAATCCAGGGATTCCTGGCAAAAATGAGAAAATTTCCAGGGACCAAACGAATTGTTGTTGGATTACAATGATATTTCACTCCTCAGTGCTGCAAAATTTTGGTAGTTCAAAATGATATCTGCTGCAGTATATAAGTTGTAATTTTTTGAAATTAACGGTATAGTTAAGGATTTTGGACGGAAGATTCCTCAAAGAAGAGAGGTCGGAAAGTGCTGTCTGTCTTCTTGTAGTTTTTAAAGTGGACATTTACTGTATTCGACGAACAGTCGAAAAGGACATATGTATGTCCGAGGGGGAGTGCTTTGTTGCTGTAATCCAGGAAATCCTTATTTATTCCTTCTCCATTAACGCATTTTTGCGTATAGAATTTACTGGCAGTTTTTGAAACCATCTGTTAACTTAATAAATAACGCGTTCGTTAAGAGCTTTCCAGTACATAATTGAAATTAGAACTCCTTAAAAATATTGGAAAATAGAATAAAGGCGAGGTGATTGTGAATATTTAATCATTTAACATTGAAATCTGCAAAATCATTGTTGGAAGAAAATGCACCTCAATTGCAGAGACGTAATGTCTATTTGCATGACAATGATAGGTCAAAAAAGAAAGCAGAGTTCATCACAAATCACGATAACGTTGTACTATGCAAATCAACCTATTTACATATTGCCGGTAAGACCATTTGAGGATGGGAACTGAGTTGATATCCGATGTGCATTTCGTGGAATATATATTTATCGATGGTGTGATGGTCGAATAAGTCGCGGTGGAACTTTAAGGTTCAGATACTTGGATATTCGCTAAAAGAAATAAGGAGATATTTCAATAATATTGTAACTTGGCTAATATAAAGATATTCTAAATTTTAGCTGCGGATGCATAGATTTGCAGAAATTAAACCTTTGGCGTTAGAAAAATCTTTAATGAAATGTTCAGCATATAAATAATTATCGCCTCTTTTCGATGCTAATTTCATTAAAGTTGAGTGCGTTAAAGTGCCAAGAGATTTGCACATTACATCATTTGCATCTCATATTATAGTTAACTTTCGATGAGGACAACTGAAATGGCATATAATGGTGGTACATCTGTTGGCTTATTTCAAACTAAGAAAAAAGTCATTTATATAAAGTTTAAAGTCTCACACGTCCCATTTGAAGGCAATCTCTTGCTTGCATAGGTGTTGCACTCAACGTTGGCGAACATTTATTTCCAAAGGGAAGAAAGCAAAATTAATTCAACCATTTGAACTGTTAATGATCAATCTATCGGTATGATCAAATCAGTTCGTAGATTGATCGATGATCTGCTTTATCTATGTGTCACCACACAAATGCGAACGTATCTATTTGAAATGGATGAAAAAGTGTGAAGCTGTCCGCTCTAACGGTCGATTACATTTGCACCGAAGTGAAAAGTAATCGACAACAAATATTGATTTCCGTCTTTTTGACACTTTACTCAATCGTTTACATCCACTATATAACATCGCTTTATGTACTCAACTTGCCTATCAATACTGCGCTGTTGTGTCATGAAGTTGCTGTCGATGTTGTCTCTATAAATGATGTGAGGAGGATTCATTCGTTCGGTTTTTTCATCTTATCGCCGACGATACGTCCCATAAATTAATTACTCGTTACCTATTCCGTCATATGCGCTCCTGACAATCAAATGTCTGTTAGTTAGTGATTGCAAGAGGGCAACAAAATTTATGATGGACGTTAAGTTAGGAGCAGAAAGCAGCAACAATGGTAGCACTAATAAAACAGCAATGCCTATTTATTCAGCGTTTATCTCCCAACACAGAATGCGGCAACAATTTCATAGATAGGACTAAGTTTAGGCTTTGAGTGATATGAGTGTACACGGCTGTTCTTCAATATGGCAAAATTATTGCACCGTCAATATCGACAAGTGTTCAATGAACGTGAACGAGAGCAGCAGTAAGCATAGTATCATCTGGTCGGATTGAACAGAAACGTTTCCCGTCTCGCTCTCCCCTCCCTCATCCCTGTTGCTCTTCTTTACAATTTATGCGATTACGGTTCGTTATTACAACACATTCCATTACACACTGCACATCTTTTCATTTCAAACTTGAGACAAGGAAAATTCGTATCGGGCACTAAAAAGCGCATATATAGGAAGTTTCGTTGCTTCTTTTTCTCCACCATATCCGCTGCCAACGGTGAAGTCAAAACGAGTGAGATTAGTTCTGCGTTTTACATCTTTTATTGCAGTCATCGTTTCATTAATAGTGGCATTTTAGTGTTGAGTGAGAGAGTGACAAAAACTAATAAGTTACAAGTGCCCTTAAATACAGCATTGTAATGCTTCCACCAGCTTTTAATGAGAGTCTCTTCGAAACAGATCAAGAAATATCTTAAATAAACAGTTTCATCAAAAAATGAATTCTTCTTGCCAAAAAAGGGCCGACTGGTGTTGCAGAAAATTCTGTTTCTTATTTATATTTATCTATGAATAGTTCGTTGAATGTGATCGAATTTGGTTAACTAAAAAAACAGTTCAGAATTTCCACAGTCAACTTTTTGCTGAACAAATTTGTATAAAAGCAATTGACGTGATAGAGATATATTCACCTATTACAATATAATTTGTTTTATGCACAAGCCATTTCATAAACTGTTGAAATATTGCAGATCTCTTACTATTAAGTTACTTGGAACGAAAACTTAAGTAGAACGGTTGCATATCTGTTCTTATGTTGGTTTGATGCATAAAACTCTCCATTTGTGCACATGAATTGGCAAATTTGTGCTATTCGAGATTTATGCAAAGGCAACCTATAAATGAGAGTGACCAATCGTGAGGCAATTTTTCGTGAATAATATGACAGTTGCTCACATTATGATGATGTATCGCTTAACACATTTCCGTGTGACAAGCGCACCAAGAATTATCGTAACCCTATAATTATATTTTCGCTCTACAATTGCCTTCATCCAGGATAACGCTAGAGCAAACGTTTCCATTATTTGAAAAAATGGACGAATATGCGTATTTCTAAGACGGATTAGGATTGAAAGGTAATTGAGAATAAAGCAAAAATCGTGGACTACTTTATTTTGTGAAAGCGTTTTTGTATTCTGATGAAGTAAAGAAATAAGAAAATAATATATAGATTATTTAAACGAATGACTGATGTGAAGTGCTCATCCGATATTGATTTATTACCCTTCAAAATACTTTGCTGATAATGATTTCAGCGCTTATCAGCTGACAGTATTGAAGAGCCTGATAGGTGGACTGAATCGCATGAAAACTTTAACTTACGTTTACTTAACGAGAAATTTCTATTGTTTAGGTTTGCGAATTATACCTGCTGATGATGATGCGATATTTAATGAACATTCTTGCGCTCATTTATGCGCTTTTAAATTAAATGGCTGTGAATGCGATATAAACGGAGATAACAACAGCGTCGACTAAATGCAATCTATACGAGACGAGTTTTGAAATAGTGTTGCGTCGTTGATTCGGATGATCGTTTAACGAAATGTGCCAATATTGTTCTCATCGTCTCATCAAGATGATTTTATTTGTGCGCCTATGAAGAATTATGACTTATAGAGAGGAAAAATTGCCCATAAGAGAGAGGAGAAAGAGAGCGAGGGAAAATTTCTCATCGTACATCGGTATTCTCTAAAATTATTTATTGCGCCGATCGAGATGGGGTAATAAACTTGCTGCTAAACGCAACATTCAATTCATTCAATTACGTTAACTACATAAACCGAGTTGTTACATTTTTTTACGACGTATCGCGCAAAAAAGAGTTTTCTCTTCAAGTTCTCGCCGTTATCGTTATTTCTTTGCCATCACAATGAATATTTTACACTAAATAAACTTGAACTGTAACTGCCTAATTAATAAAGACATTTTGTTTAATCGCGCTTTTTTTGAAGTTGCTCTAAAAATACATTCCCCCAGTGGTACATAAGTGAGAAAGATGACTTCATGTTGTAAATTGTTTGCAAAAACTGACGCTTTCTTTGTGCAAAATTGCATTCAGCTGTAAAATTCCAGAAACCATAGTTCCTTTAGTGGGACGGATTGATCCTGAATGCTGCCGATCCTTAACCAGCAAAAAGCATTTTTTGATCATACTGCAGTATGCATTACAAAGTTTTCATTCCAACGATAGCTTTTTTTGATTGTATTTCACTCACATTAGTCTTCTATAGTTCAGGTCAAAACTTGTTTGGTGCATCTTGGAACACTCCATTTCTTTGGAAGGAAATCTTCTTGCATTACTGCAAAAAATAAGTTGCAAAAACGTTGCATTTATATACCACTTTCAGCATGAATTGATTAACATCTTTTATTTGCATCAATAACAGTTGCCACGCAGTGAGGAATGGTGGAGGGGCGAAGAGTCATGATGCGTAATTGGAATATTTACATTGTTCTCACAATTGTTGTTTACAGTTAATAAGTTTGTAATCAATAAATTATTAAGAGCTATGAAAGTGGATTCACATAGTGCTGTCTCTAAAATTTCAGGTTTATAAATGCCCGAAGGCGGATCGTTCAGCCAATGATCGATCAAAGCAATCGTGCTGGTCGACCAAATGGTGTTAACGTTTTCAAGAATCGTAGGAGAAAAAGCAGCGGACAAAGCCCTGGGCCATCACCTGGTAAATCACCTTCTAATTTCATGTAAATAAATCATTTAAATTATGAATGTGCAACAAATATCCAGTAGTTTTGGCAACTCACTTATAACTTATGCCTTCACCACAAAGCTTCCTTTGAATTATTAATCACTTTTACTGACTCAAAATTCCTTTAAAAAGTGAATAGTTCTTTTAAAATCATCGGTCAGATGTACTATCGACCTTTCGTTGAAGTCGTTCGAAGTAAACCTGTCGCTTTCCTCTATTCTTTAAAGTAACAGAAGATTGGTCTGATTCGAAGACATTTCCTTAGTTAAAGGTCCACCTTTCAAAGAAACTAAACACGTCTTCTGTATTTTTCAAATTTTCGATGTGCTTTCAATTCAAAAAATTATTCCAGATCTTCTCGGAGTGACGCATAACTATAGCCCTGATAATGGACAGCTAGCAGCAGCAGCCGGCTATCCAGCACAAGCGATGTTCCCTGGCAATCCGTATGCAGCAGGAATGGGTCATCCAGCATTTCCTAATCCTGCGTAAGTATCTTTTTTGCTATATAGGATGATTGTTCTAAGTTCTTCGAAAGAGTTCTTCAGGTTGAGCTGACTACAAAAATTTTCTGTTTGCTAGAAAATGCGTTTCTTAATATCAATAGGAAGGTGGTCTTTCAATACTGAAGCTTAAGTGAACGAAGCCTCCATCTCTTCTGTCTTTGTTCTTTCACTGGAGTGTTTTTCTTCTCCCTTTTTCTTCTAAGCCAGTCTTTAAGAGGAAATATGAAGGATAGTGAATAAATTTACAATAAATCTTTCTAATGTTTCTTAGAAAACCTTTCAGAGTAGTGGTTATAGACGTAATATTAGTGTAATTGCAGTGCATTAACGGGGCATATGTTCATGCCGGGTCCGATGAGCCACATGATGGCGCCCTATAATGCCGCACAAACACAGATGGGTGCCAACGTTTGGATGGAATCTCTTATGCCCGGTCATATGTCGATGGATGCATGATAGCACATCTCCAATGAGATGCAATAATCTAATCGCTCAATTTTTGCTTCTTCGTATTCCAATTCCACTAATTCAATCACGGATCTGTTCAATGAAAATCACGTTTCCAAGCATTAAAAAAATATATGAATATTTATCTAGAAGGCAGTTTTCCATATAACTTATGTACCTATTACAACGTTGTAGAAACCCAACTAATAGAAGGTTAAAAAGCTATATTTTTTATCCTGATAATCCGGAAAAGGAAGTGTCGTTCGGCGTACGATGGAGCGATAAATTTTTGCGTTGTTTTCTTTTTCGGTTTATTTTTGCTGTTTTCATGTAAAAATGTTTCGATTGAATTAAATGTGCTTTTCGATATACAGGGCGCTTTTTGAGTTGACATTTTTGCTACTTTCACAAATTGCATATGGACGGGCGCTATTATCCATGACCGATTGTTTAACTGCTGTTCGCTCTTTCTTTTCTTTGTTCCTTTGCCTCCCTCCCTTCATTTGTTTTTTCTCTGCTACAGTGGTTTTCAAATTCCCTTCATCATTTTTAGTATTGAGTTCGGAAAAAATGCCTATTTTTATAAATTTTAGCAATAATGAGTTCGACTCATTTGTACTTCCTGAAAGTGGATTCGAAGTACGCTAATAAGTTTGAATGATAATTTCGATGATTCCAAGAATGATAATTCTTCCAGTCGACTACTGCTTTCAAAGATGTCTTCTTTGAGTCTTTGAAAGTCAATAAAAAATGATTTTGAAATTAATACTTTCCGAAGACTTTTTTCGACTATATAGATGGTCGAGCATCATTTAGTTGCAGAGACGAGAGATGATATGCATTTACTAAGATATATTTAGGTAGCACTTATATTTAGGCTTCTCTATCTTTTTTCGCTTCCGTATTGTTCCAATCATTTGTATTTAAGCAACTCGTTTTGGCTTGTGAAATAGTTTCTGCGTGATTTTCAGTGACAAATTTATCCTTTCTCAGCTTAGAACGTCTATAAAATCGAAGAAATAAAACACCAATCAATGAGTGTAATTAATTCAGTTCGCATTTATCTACTTCTCGGCGCCAATCGAGACAGGGTATTCTCAATTAGCTATGAATATTTGTTCATATTTCGTCTGCCCTGAGCGCTTTGGCTATTTGTTTGTTATACTGTGTAAGTTAAAGAAACAAAAACAATTCTTATATTATATATTTCAGTTTATAATTGCAAAAAAGTTGTTTTCGTTTTGCAATGAATTTTTGTTTTTTCTTTGAGATGAAAGTAATGTTTTTGTGATCTGAGCATCATGTTGAAATAAAGATTGGTATTTCATTGAAGATGTTTTCATATCAATTCACATAGATTTACTTTATCGTAATATATATATATATATATATATATATATATATATATATATATATATATATATATATATATATATATATATATATATATATATATATATATATATATATATACAATATACACGATATATACAGTACATATGCACTGTATATGTGCGATATATACAGTATATATATATATATACAGTACTGTGCATACTAAACAAGTCGTTAAGCAACATGCAACCTCTCGAACACTGAAATCTTACTGGGGCCAATCTTTTAACTGCTTTATAAGTGTTGTTCGTTTTCTTTTAAAGATCCTCAACCTCACCACAGTTCTGTAAGTGATTGGTTGCCGTAGATAAATTGTCAGAGTGCAACTAAGAGGTATTATAAGAAGTTTAGAATATATGATAGGAAGAGCAACAATACTGAGGATCGGACAATAACATTTGAAGCGCTTTAAATACTTGTTCTATAAGGCATCTGTAACGCAGAAAGATATTTATCGAACATGCAAGTGTTCTTTTGTTATCTTACAAATATGCGAACAACGCTTATCGTAATTTCATTTTCCACCGTAATTTTTTGTTATGAAAATTCGACATGCTAAGGACCGATTTAAAAGTTTGTTTCCTTTTTTCAACGTTTTACATTTTGATACTCATCTGAAATAGTTGCGAAAATGGTATTTATGTAGAAGCAAATATATCAGTTGCAAAGCAGTTTACTTCTTCGTTCAGGTGGATTTGTACCGATTTGTGCGACAATATGCGGAAAGACTGATTGACATAAACTGGCATGCAAACATGCATTTCCTCTCAGTCAGAGCGATCCGAACAAACAACCAACAGCTGCGGTTGTTTAAGTATGGGACGACCAGGTATCCTGGGAAATGATCCAAGCTCATCAGAAAAATTCTGAAACTCAAACGGAAAACAGTCCTTTGCAAACACGTATAGGTCATAGTTACATGTTGTGATGACAGATGTAGAAACGATCGACATAAATTTATAGGTGCAACCTGCGCATGGAAAAATTCCATCCCACATAATCCACTTTTGTCGTTTATTCACCAGTGATTCCTGTCGAGATAAGTTCTAAGTATTGGTATGTTTCTCGATGAATTGGATATTCAATAAATTACAGGAAATTTTCGGGGCCAACGGAAGAATGGCGAAAATTATTCACAAAGGGACATCAAGAATAACTTTAATTTTCAGAAAGGTTTCCTCCGTTTCCGTCGTGTCATTTGAGAGATCATTTCTGACAGGAGGAAATAATCATCTTTGAGGAGACGTCTTCAAGTAAAGATGTTCAACAATGACAAAAACTGGTCTAAATTATTCGTCAGTATGTTGCCACCCAATTTTCACCAATATTTTGCTTCTCTTTCCGTTCGCTTCTTCCGCTGGAAGTCATTCTGCACAAAGAATGCAACCATCTATAGGTAAGTTTTGAGTAGTCTATTTGATCTACAAAGAGGCGATAAGTAGTAGAGAAGAGCTGCTGAGATATGCATTTTTGCTCGTTGTTCATTTGATTAACTGTTTAGGAAAATAGATTATGAAAAAACAAGTGTGAATTAATGCCTTCAGATTGATCGACACCATAAATTTTCCATGAAAGATTCATTTTTCATGATCAGAACGCATTACGTTGAAATTTATGCAAATTTCTCAGTATTTTTGAATGTCTGCGACTCCTCTCAAATTTGCTGGACGACGCCTCTCAAATTTGGTGGACGACTCCTCTCAGATTTGCTGGACTATAGGGATTTAAAAATTGGACATCGATGATTTACTGTGCTTAGTAATTCTGGTAACAAAAGCTGTATCACTTGAAGTTGAAAAGTGAAGCATAGACACTCTATAAATCGAAAACATCCACTTGCAGAGGCATATACAGACATCCGGGCATGCGTCACCATAAACCGTCATATATAACACGTCACCATAAGTGAACATGGAAAGAAAGCAAGGAAAACAGAAATAAAATACATTTTCTTCCTAACAAAAAGAGTGTTGATAATATGGAAGGGGTTAAATGAAGGTAAACTTTTAAAGGAATTGAAAACAAGAAATTGTTTCCTTCCATTGATTCAACGTCTAAGGACGCAGTAGGTTAGAAATTAGATGCCGGCTCGATTATGGTACCATTCATCTTTTGTACAGCATACTTTCTGGATAAGACGCTTATGCGTTACTTATAGCTAACTATGCAGTTTGTTTATTAGCGGATTCTTTTAGATTGAAGGGTTGCTGAGATGGCTTATTTTAACAGAAATTGTCATTCAAACGCGAAATAAAAAAGCTTTTAGCCAAGCGGTTGCATCAACATACAAAAATTCCTCAGCATCACCGCACTATGAACACCTGACATAAACATTAAGCTTTTACTTGATGATTTGTGACTGTTGTTCATGAGGAAAAAAGCTAAGCTGCAGTTGTTTTAGTAAGCGTTTTCGCGATTTAACCTCCCTGAAAAGTTTTCATATTTTTCGATGCTGCAAATAATGTCTTTAAGTAAAAGTATTAATTTTCTTCCCACATATACCCACTAATTTACCGAAGTACTTAGAAAGACTGGTTTTTAAAAAGTTGCCCGTTTTCGGGAGAAAAATATTTCAATTTTGTGGAAATTAAACTATTTATCTTCACATAAATTATTATTAATCAAGAGTTTCGTCATAAAATTACATCGGAAGTTCTTCCATCGTTGGATACTTTATTTCGATGGTATGCTGTTTTTATTGGTGAAGAAATATGGGAAAGCAACGACATTTTTCGCCGAAGCATTTGTTAATTTATGATGGCTGCTGTAGAAGCTATAAATCACTTGATGCCAGAATTTATCGCCATTTCATGGTCATGTCTCATCGTTTAGAAGCAATCAAAAATGAACCTCATAGATTGCAATCTGATCACTTAAGTTGAACTAGATCCGATCATGCTCCACGCATTGTTCACTTGGGGGATCTTTCATGTAAAGAAAATTTCTGCAAATTACAAACAAATATTATGACAATGTTTTAGCCGGCTATATGATAGTGGCTGAAATATATTGAAATTAACAACAGCAAAATTGCTAACAGCTTCATCAAGTCATTAAATGAAGTTGCGCTTCGAGCGTTTCACGAACAGTTTATATCACTTTCATTCCCATAGGGCGAATGAAATCCCCTTCCTTCTTCTCCTTCTTCCTTCTCGATCCCTCGTTCTTTCCCGAATAGGAAACTAATAAAGCGTCGAATAGAAAATTGTTACCTGCATGAGACAAACGTGTTCATGACGATATAAAATATGCTCCATAGCGTTGCATAAATTGTGCATATATTTTATGACCAAGTAGATTGCCCGAAATATATATAATCACTATGGGCATAAAGTCTTTTGAGGGTCTCATTTGAAAATGTCTCGTGCATATACCACTCTTGATTATTACCGTTGCTATTTCTACAAGAAATTCTTTGATGTCATTTGATCTTCGACAAAAAAGTTCTCGACGCGGAAAGGGAAAAACTATTGTTTGAAGGTCGAAACGGATGTTATGGCGAAGAAGGTTTTTACAACGACGACAGCGTGGGAGTTCGTATTATTTTTTATGCGACAAAAATTTTTATTCACTCAACTTTACCGTTGTGATGGGCGAACTGAAGACCGCGTTCTAACGAGAAAAAAAGTGCTGTCTTGTTACGATTCGTTTCGATCGGTGGCTCTTTCAAACCAAACTTTTCATCGAAGTGGCTGAAGAAAAATGCCACAAACACTTAAATTGAGAACAACATGCAAATGTGAACAGTAAGTCAATTACGTATGGGAGTTTACTGTTTTCATGACATCAGTGAAAATACCGCAAAGTTCCACTTCCGAGTATTAACAGTTTGAAGTAACCTGACAAGACAAACGACACGCACACGCATTAGAGCACTATAATATGTTTTGCAAATGTAGCAAAGCAATAATTTATGTAAATGCAAGCAATTGCCGTTGGAAGTCAGTCTTGCAGTTCACCAACATACAACTCACCGTATTTACTTCATAAAAGGTGGATTTATTATTTTTATCCTTCTTTATGAATAGAAATTTCACAGCAATGTTTCAATGCAGCACATTAAATATGAGATTGATGACAAATGCCTAATGAACGTAGTCATTTACCTATTATTTTTCGGCCGTTATTGATCTTTGAAAATGTCCCATTTATCATTATCTGCACGTAAGTTTAATGAGGTAAATGAAGAGTAGACTGAGTTTAGATGAATTAGGCCTAATTGGGTATCAAAAGTTTATTAAATAAGGTGGTGATCTTTCTTTATCTGCGATTTTTGTGTGTTGCTCAATTTCCGCTCTCATCATCATCATATTTAGTTTGTTTGAAAAATCGCAACACATGTCAAATGAGTGTCGAATTGATAAATGTATGTGAATGTTGGCGGATATGATATGAAATAGATTATTTTTGTGGTTGTGAATGGCGCATTTCAACCGCCGTTGAGTGAATAAGATAAATGTAAAACAACATATATCATCGCCGTTGCGATCGATCGTTAAAATCGCCGCATCGTTAATCGCAAACATTATACTCATTGCTGCTTGTCTATCCTCATCTACACATTGTCCCATCAGAGTAATGAACTCTTCATGAAATTATTACTATTTTTTCAGCGAAATCATTGAAATATCAGTTATGGAAATTACATTTGAATATATCGTCTGAGACGCATCGAGTAACAGTGAAGCAATTTGAACTGGAAAAATCTACATGAAAAATGCTTTATTTTTCAAAAAAATGCTCTCCGATAAAACTGTGATAAATGTTTATCAAAAATGAAGAATACAGAAAAAAGTTTCTAAAAAATTGCTATGATTTATATTTAGTATCGTATTGGCGATTTATATTTAGTATCGTATATTTAGTATCATGTAGGCGCTCCTTTCAATTTGTCCCAGATATAATTACTCTTTAAAGAAATCAGTGAGTGCTTTCAAATTTCTCAACGCTAAACAGGATGGCCATTGAGGGTTTATTGAGGCTTTAACACGGTAAAGTTAGAGCGCATATGCGAGTTTTGCAAGTGTAAGTAGAGGACGATGAACGCAAATTACAGCAGTCATCCTGAATTATTTTAAAACTATGGAAAGGATTCGAACACTTGGATATAAGTGGGATATCTTTGTCAAGAAAGCGTCCATCTCTGTCCTCCTACTATGTTAATTGCAAACTATAATCTAGAAACTATAGTCTAACTTAACCTATTTCGGAGCGCGTCTTGAATCAAGTTTTTTTTTTTCAGCCTAGAATGAGTCTGTAGAGCTGCTCATGCTAGTGAACCCGGATTTCTGTGATAAAGAAATCTCTTTCGACAGATTCCAGATATCTTTGTTATCATCCATCCAGTCATAGGTGATAATAAGCGCAAGTTTCATCTTATTTAATGAAAACGAAAATTCCTCACTTTATCGTTTTCCTTTTGCGCCATGCAAAAAATATTCATATGGAAAATTACAGCAGAAAATTCATATCAAAAAAATTTCTCATCCTTCTCAGTTCAGTGCTTTTTACGAATTCATTCGATTTCACATTTGAGAAAATCAAAGTGCTCTTTTTTCCTTGTCTAATCGTGAACGAAGTGTCACTTTAGTACATTTAAAGACTCAAACATTAAATTGCCTCATTGGATGGCTAAAAAAAATGTTTCAAATTTTCGAATCATAGATTCTTTGTCGCATTCTACTTTGAATGGAACCAATTCTAGGGACGATTAATGAAGAAATAATAATTCCTTCAATAATTTCTATGTATATTTACCTGTATATTTACCTCATGTACCTTTGTACCATTACTCACACCTTGATGCGTTTTTTTTTATAATGTCTCTTTATGGCTTTACGGCGAAAGATGGTAGCATCAAAGACCTAAAATGTAAAGATAACATTATTAGACGGATGTTAGAAGATGGAATCTTAACTATGTATTTTTTAGACATGAATGGATTAAATATGCAAATAAAAGGTGAATAAGTTTCGGCCCTTATGCGATCACGTGTAGATCTGAGTTATGCGCGGGGCATCGCCAAGATGAAATGCATAACCCTCTTAGTAGAGGAAAATAAAAGAGTCACTATAAGCACGTGTATGAACAGGATAAATAAGTGAAGTAGCAGAAAATAAGTGGGTACAATGTTTATGATTGCGTAATGACCAAGAAATTGTAATGCATTTCCTACTGGGATAGGCAAACTTATAACCTAATTCTGGTTTAGTAACTAACGCCTTAAATTAGTGTTTTTCCATTAGTATACCATCTAGACCTTTCCCTTAATAATTTTTAAGAAGTTCTTCACATCCATGAATAAAATCTATCCTAACTGAATATGTTTTGCTAAATTGGAACATTTGGGAAATTATATGGCTTTTGTGTATGAACAGTGGAATATTACTAAGTGAGTATGTTCGTTCACTGCAAAATTAAAATCTGCGCACGGTTCGAGCAATTTCGAGAATTAGTTTGTTTAAAGATTGCTCTGCATCTTCTACAGTCCCGAGAGGATGCTTATTAATAATTGGTCTAAACTCATTTCTGTTTTCAAAAATATTCCTAAGAGCACTAAATGGAATTATATTCAAATTACTCGTAATATGTGCTGTAAAGGTTGGTGAAGGGATCGTGGGTTATGGCAATCAAACTGGCCATTTAAAAGCTCAGCTATATTTTTTGGGGTGCTGCTTTAAAATATCGAACACTTTGTTACTATTACATAGATAGGAGTTGATGATTCTGTCAGGAGAAGACGCACTGTATATCTTAGGAACGTTACAAATAACCTTTACTAGGTTTTTAAAATAATAGTTCTATTGGAAATATGGTGGTAATTGACGTTTTTGGTACCTAAATGCTGGAAAACGCGTACCTAAAAAATTTCTATGAATTGTATACCCTTTATATAAAAAATTACTTTCAGCTGATTTTTTCTCGTTTTTAGTATTGTGAAATAGAGCGTTATAAGTGTAGGATTGCTTTATTGATACAAAATTCAATAGAAAAAGATTGATGTTTTCAGTGTTATTAAAAGAGAGAGTTCTCATCCTAACGGCATTAATGAAGTGGCGATTGATTAGTTTATAGTTTCTTCTTCTTTTCTTATGTCTCTGCGTAACCGTTAATCTATAGTTTTCAAAATATGGGACACTTGGAGCATTTTCATCAGATATGACCTCTGAAACATTTCGTACACCATTGATAATTTAAGCCCCATAGGATAAGTTGTCCGAGGTAATTTAATCCATAATTTAAGCCCCATAGGATAAATTGTCCGAACTAATTTAATCCAGAAAAGTTCTGCCTCACTGAAGTGTACAAACGCTGACCTTTTCTAATATGCGTACTCTTACGTTCTCTATAGAGTGGTTGCTGAAAATGTTTGTATAGGTAGTTCGACACATTACCCTTAACAATATTACATAAGTGTACTCGAACCCGTATTCTCAAACTTCTAGATGTTTGTCGTACGTGTTGTGGGCCATATTTGCTGCAACTTAGATAATGTATTGCGTCGCCCTTTGTTGGAATTTAATTCATGCTGTTCATTATCGCAATAAAACTTTAGTTTCGAAATGCTTGAAAAGATCCGTTCATTATCTTGAATTAGATGGCAAATTTTACAGTTTTCCCACAATCGGTAGTAGTTCTAATTCTATTAATTGCACTGCACTGAACATTCTTGAAAACCGGTATAGTGTAGGCTCATTTTTTATCTGATACGTAACTGATAATGTATTACTTAATGCATCACTTAATGCGTCTCCTGTTTGTATATTTAATTATACCTTTGTATATATAAGCACATTCTTATGTTTATTTACCTAACGTACACGATTTCTATGTCTCCTTGTACGTGTATGCACGTTAATGTATGTACGTAATCGTTCATATCTTCATCTTGTTGATTGTTATCAGTTTTTGAAGAGAAAGTAATGAGTTATCTCACAATACGATGACCGTTATGTTTAAACTTAATTTTATGAGGGGATATTTCCATCGATTCGAAAAGATCAACAAAACGAAGAAAGAGAAATTCGAATCATGCGACTTAGAAAATCACCAATCACATAGATTTGTCGATAAATCAGATGTAAGTGCGAACGATAGACGCCAAATGCGATGCTAAACACTAGGGAATCATCGATGCTGCACATCAAGATGGCGGCCATTTGATTACAACTAGAATTAATGTGCCAAAGAAACTGGGCATTTTTTAGCAGGATGTCGGAAAGGTTTTCATTTCGTCTCCAAATAAGTTATGGTAGAATGAATTAATATAAAACAATTTCAATATTTCGATATATAAATACGGCGATAGAAAAAAATTACAAGGATATAGTGATGAAAATTTCGATAAAATTGCAGTTTGTGCATATTTTTTGCATTTTCCTCTGTTGCATCCGAAGATAACATTGATGAGCAGAGCTGATCCTCATAATTTTTGATGCTTCATAACCCTGCAAGAACACCAATGTATTTTAATGATCGAAATTACACCAATATATTTTTATCCTCATTTAGCGCTGATGATATTTTGTTTTTGAAAGTTATGAATAAACGTTAGGTAGTAAATTTGTAGCTTTAAAATGAGCACGAAATCTTGAACTATTCAGACTGAAATAAAACGACTTATGTCGATTACAAATGAGTACACATATATATATATATATATATATATATATATATATATATATATATATATATATATATGGTTTTTAATAAAATATCAACAATATGTTCAGTACAAATGTTTATTGCTTCTTGAACTTGCGAAAGGGCCAGAAATTGTTTTGAACGGAAATGAATGAACTTAGGATGTGCATTTGCATAGGTTTCATCAAAGAGGCATTAAGATAAGTGAAGTGCTTTGTTAGTAAAGAACTCTTCGTCGCATGAAATATTCAGTGAAGGGTAGCCGATGATCAATGAAACTAGTGCTGTTGTAGGTGCAGTAATCAATAAAAGATAAGAAGAAGATGAGGAAAGTAATATCACTGGAAGGATTGCATGGTAGAAAATACTGAATGAAAAATTTTATGCAGCAGTAAGTTTAATTGATTTAATTCAGTTTCGTCTTAAATAGGCTTTTAATTTCATGGAATAAAATTTGAGTAAATTTCAAGTAGCTTGAAGTTTTATTGTCAGTGATTCATTTCAGAACACAGGAAATGTATTTCATTAAGAATTTCCACTAATCAACATAACTTCCTAAGGGAGTTGATTTAATTTGGAATCTTCAAGGAAAAAGTTTCATTCAGTGATCGAAAACTCAGCCTACTTCACTCCAGACAAATAAAGCGTATTTGTAGATTGTTCACGATGCATGATGTTGATGGTATGCTGGGGGTTACCGGATGATAATCGTTCGGCAAATGCGTGCTTCCTGGCTTTTAAAAGATTTGCACGTTCCATATCATTGCGAAACTGGGAGTGGTACCTTTAAAAAGAAGTTTAATTATGTAGTCGGACAAATTGAACTAGTTAATCTCATTTAAACTTTTATATAATCCTTCCCCTAAACAGCGATGGATCATGACAAAATCAAGACCCATCACGAAAAAGTGAATTTTTCAATAACATTTTCTTCTATGAGTCACTCGATTTGCACATAACGCCGATTTTTGTACTACCATATGAATGTTAAGTTTTCGCAACATCTGTGACACTTTTCTATTCTTCTGTAAATAGTGGAGGTTTATGAAATAGTCATGTATGAAAATACTCGTAATACTTTTTGTAATTACTCATAATACTCATAATACTAAAATACTCGTAATTTAAAGCAATACTTTTTGTAATTATTGGTAATTTTTAGAGTGAAAGAAGCGGTGGCATTCAATTGATTTCGCATAAGCGAGAAACATATCACAGCTAAAATGATAAAATTTATAACGCGACTATAGTTAGCTGAATTTTAAAAATCATGAGCAATCCGCCAAATCACGCATTTCATCTTAAGCTGCCGTCGCTTCCACCTTAATAGTTGACCAGCCATTGTACCCATGTTGCCTCAGGTCGATCGCTAAATGTCACATCGGTCGCTATAAAATAATCTATCCAACGATATGTGACTTATGGTGCATAGCATGTAATGAAGCAGGAAGGCGAAATTACTTACGTATACGTACAACAATCCTCCTCATCGTTACCGATTTCCATGTAATGTTGTTGTCTAGGAGGATTCCTAACGTCTGGCATTCGCATATCCGAATTCGCTACTGCCTCGCCATCAAGCTCCTTGAGCGATTTTACCTAAGCAAATATTCTTCGACTTTTCCTGCTGAGCGCCACAATGTCTCTTCTCCTCTAGAGATATAGATAAGTGCAACTATTCGGTTTCTGCAAACTTGCATACAAGAGTAATTGAATATAAGAGTGTCTGCCCTATTTATGGCTCAGTGATTTTTTATTCTTGAGTAATTTTCAAGCATTCTAGAAATGCTGCAGCACCAAAGCCCTTGGCATATTAGCATATACAATCCCTTAAAAATTTGCCTCAAATAGTTTACTATATCCTGATTTTTCAAATCCAGCATTGCTGTACATTTATTCTTCTAATCCTTCAGATTACAAATGTACGAAGCGTCATTATAAAGTTGGCATAAAGTTAAACACTTAATCACCTGACTTCTGACATACTCCACATACACTCGACGCTTCGTAACGGGATTATCTTTGCAATTCAATGATCGGAGGCACTTCATAAGAATGAGAGACTTCAAAGCAGCGCATGTGGCAATCCTGAGGCAACAAAGAAATTTCCTAATCGAAACAGATGATCAATTCTATGACTTCAATAGCCACAATGGATTAAATAATTTCACAGATCCATGAAGCTATTCAAATATAAAACCCATATATCAAAAAAAACTGCGCAAATTTTGGACTTCATGTGTGAGAAATTGCAGTGAACTGTTTTAACGAGTTCTATATATTCAGTAGGTATACTATCGGAAAGCTAAGAATTCTTTATGTAAACATACATGTATATATAGTTTCAAATTAGAGTTGATATAAGAGAAGCTAACTTGTTAGCAGCGAGATTCAAAAATTCGATGGAAGGTAAGTGAAACAATCCGATATCTTTTAAATAATTATTGGCTAAGTTAAGCCGTTTCAAGTTTTTTAGCGTTCGTCGTCTTACACTTTTGATGTGATTATGGCTGAGATTGATCTCTTCCAAATGAGGCAAATCGAAAATACGCCCATCGAATCTAAAAATACAATAATCTCATAGAGACGTTTCAAGGTCACATAGGCATCTATAATCAACGCTTATCTCAAAACATTCTAAGTTTTCAATTGGAGAGGATAAGAATAACGAACTTGAGAGGTATTTTATAACTTCTCAAATACAATTAAAATAATTAGTAGTCGGGTGCTCTTTATGTTCACCAAAAGCATCGATTAAGAACTATGTTTAAGGCAAACCTTGTGATAGCGTTGCTTGAAAGATCCAATATCTTCAAAGATTGCAGCAAGTGAAGTCCCAGCTTTTCGAGTATTCCATACGTTATGCCATTGGAACGAAGAATAAGCACTTCCAAATTCGGCATCACCTCAGTAACAATTTACGGCCTCTCAGAGCAACATTTATGAAAATAAGGTAAGAATTGCTCTGAAGCAAGCGAAAGACTTTTGAATAATTGCAGAGATAAAGATATTTTGAGGAATTTCACAGAATAATGATGAAAAAAATCTACCTGGTCATTTCCGATATGGTCATTTGCGATTGCAATAATTGAATTTTCACTGAGATCAAGCGTGTGCAAATTTTCGAGACGAATCAAATCGTAGAAATACTTTAGACGATTTTTTGATAAGTTGATCTCTTTGATATGTTCGATCCTAAAAGTCTTTAGTCAAGAAAATTTCGTACATAAAGCAATGTTGAATTTTGAATAACATTTAACAACGCAGTTTTCCTGAGTTATTTGAAGCATTTTTCAGGATAATCTAAGGTCTACTTTCTCCCGATATGAGGTTTTTTTGCGATTTCCAAAGAAATCTCACAAATTATTTAAGAACATTAAAGTAGACACAATGGCCAACTTCGATTATCCTTAGCAACTTCAACTCCCTGTACAAAGGTGCAGCTATATTACGGAAAATTTAGAGCAGAGCTACACAGTTTTTTTCAATGCATTGCTCATTGGTGATGAAAGACGGCAACTAGTTTGCTCTCTGGTAGTTCAATCATGAGAATTTGATTATTCGAGGTAGAAAATTAGTTCTGCATTCGCACTGACTAAATGCACTGGCGAAATGTGGCAGAACCTGGACAATGTGACATCGTCATAAAGAACCGCTTCGAATCGTTGATTCGGGAATGCAATCGTCTTAACAGCACTTAAATTCGGTATCCATCGATCCATAAATTCGGCTGTCAACGCTTTTCCTACGACGAATATAATCACCGCCGTAAAAGGAAACGATCTGATCATAATGTCACTAGAGAAGAATCACTGGTCAGTAACAGTCAGTTTCTTCTTGCTGTAATCCTCTTGAAAACACAAAAAATAAGTGAGATTACGATCATCTATGCGCATTAACGAAGAAGACGATAACATAAAATTTCAGGAGCGGAGTTTTCATCATGGATTCAGTGGTTCTATCTCACCAGCCTTATGCGAAAAAGATTTTAAAGTTGGAAAATTTAGAAGCATTGGTGAGGAAAATTGATGAAATTTCACCTGGAGTTTTAGTGGCAGCCATTCGCTCCTCGTTAGGAATTCGTTTTCTATCGAGGAATTGTAGCGACGGACAATTCAGGAGCACTTTTTGTTTGTACCCATTGATATCCTTCAAACCGTTCCCGGAAAAGTCCAAGAGGAGGAGATTTGGAAAATTCTGAAAGCCTCGACATTCCTATTAGATGATATTAAAAAAAAAATCAGAACTCGAAATGCTATATAGAGCGTTCCAATGATTTTCCAACTGAATGTAAAACTTTAGGCATAATAATTGTTGGCCAAATTCACATGCAGCGTTTGGAAGGGGTTGTAATAGATCGCTGCACCACCATGTAAAGGAAGCTCAACTAGTTGGCCGCCGTTCTCAGTCACACACATCCGACGCACTTTCAAAGCTTTGTCAACAACCTTACAGATAAGACAGCTTAACCGAAATGTAATGCAATTATTGAAATCGCGCCCAAAGGCGATTAAGTAACATGAATATGAGGTATGATGTTTCCATACAAATGCTTGCCAATTTTGTTGAGACTGCAATAACAGTTTAGCTCTGTGTCACTCAACCTCCGATGAATCTGGAAAATGATGCAAGAATTTCCAGACTTGCACGATTTTATGACTGTGGTTCTTTGCAAGCGCAACTTTGCAACAGCTGCAGAATGTTTAGAGAGGTGACCAACAGATGTCAAATAAATAGAAACCTCGAACTTCGAAAGCCAAGGAAAAAATTTTACCTCAAAATAGGTCATTACAACCATACAAAAAGGAAATTATAATCGTGATATAGGGAGTGACATTTTTCAAAAAAAGGATATAAGCTGTTGAAATTCTACTCTTCAGAACAAAAACATTCGATTTATCGAAAATTAAGACAACGATGAGTAAAAGCTTAAAACTTATTTAATCAATCTCATTTTGTATCGGTCACGGTTTAAATTTTTTCCACTGCAACATTTGGAATTTCATGAAACACACCTTTAGAATGGCAATTTCACCTTTTTCCTTCAGTTGATTTCTAGCACAAAGTAATATTTCCAACAATTTCATATTTCCGACTCCTTTTAGAGAACGCAGTCGATTCCTCGAAATATCCAACTTTGTAACCAACTGCAATAGAGATCGTTCATCGCATAGTAATGCGAAGGTACGGGCCAGATAAGCATGACACTGCATAAGGCAAAATGAAGCAATAGCACCCGTTAACATTATACTGAATCTTACCTTTCCTTGAGACTGAAATCCCGTGTTTGCAAGTTCCTTTCATGGATGAGTGCTTTAATGAAGACAATAAAGTCACTTTTTATTTCTCTTTTACGAAAGAAGAAAAGAAGCGAATAAGTTCCTTAAAGAGTTTAAAGCAGGAAAATGTTAAACTGTATTCGAGCAAACAAAACATATCAACCTACGAAACATGACGAAAGCGCAAAACAATAAGAGAAGTAAACGATATATACACATAACTCACCTCTATATTATCAGGAGTACAATTACAAGTAAATAGTATACCTGTAAATTTTCGCAAAAATTGAGGCTTATAACTGCGTTCGAGCGCAGGTTGATCGTTGACAGTGACTGCGGCAATGAGTCAATTTTAGAAATCATATTTTCAGATGCATCGAGAAATATTAGGCAATTAAGTGAGGCGATTTTTTTGAGAGAATTCAGTTTATTTCTTGATACGGAGAGGTAATTCAAATTGAGAAGATTCTCAATGCCATCCAGTCTTGTTAGCTGGCATTCTGATAAATCGAGCGTTGTAACTGATGCCTAGAAATTTATAAATATTCGCAAGAATTACTACATTCTTAGTTTTTCTATTATATTGATCGACTGAGAGCATAAAGAAATGGTGCATTCAGCTAACTGAAGTTTGTAAATTTATCATGCACCAAATATTCTCTCCATTTTAGGCAATTTAAGGAATTCTTAGCAATTTGGAATAATGATGACAGCTAGATAGCATTGATAATAAATAGGTAGCACTTCATAACCGCCAAACACGACACTTGGCAACCACTGAGATTTGCACTGAATAAAGAGGGAATCTAAAGAAACGTCGACTTTTTCGCGACAGTCATGAGATAGAATGGACATCAAACGGAAAATGAGAAGATAATTTTGCACATTAGTACGCACAAATTGCGAGTTTTCGAATAAAATTAGAAAAGACTTACAGAAAATAATCGAATATTCGCGCTACCTTTTTCAAGGAGCAGAGTTTCGGAGAATTTTATAAAGAGACGAATTTTCGCTGAGTTGTTGGGGAAACTGAAGGGGAACCATACGAATCAGTACAATTACCCCACTTCAAAATCAGTCTCGAACATTTCCACTCTTTCTGCTCCTTTCCATTACCCTTTGCAATTCCCCTTCCCAACTGTCCGCACTGAAAAATACGATACAGTTCCTCCATCAATTTGCATCCAACTTGAAGAAGAGCAATAATTGCACTTTTTTTATCTGCCTGGAATGTTGATTTCATGCGTATGTTAGTAGAAGGAAACGCATATCAATATTCAATTAAAAAACTAAAGGAACAGATGTACTTGGAAATCGACAACATCAACGAATGTCGGATTTCGCATATAGGCGAGGATTAATGAGAGCGGATCACGTGTTGAAAATACTTTCGAATTCGAGAAATACAACTCCTTACTCCATCGATTTTGCAATGAATTCACATCGATTAAATCACTCACTTTGCGTTCCCTTGAAAAGATCTTACGAAATGCCCAAAAAAAGTTATTCTAATTGTTTATTAGCGAAACATATTATTGCATCATTTGAATTCATTAGCGTCATCACGCATAGAATATGCAGTAAACGAGAAGAGTGATCGATTATTGCACCTATTGCAGTACTGTTAAACCTAATAAGTATTGCATTCAGTATTGTGCATTCTATGTTCTAAACAATTAAAAACAAAAAATGCTTTAGATTATCTACATACGTTTTGTCTTCTAAATCTAACTGCGCTCACCAGAATATCCGATTCATTATGTAAATTTCTTCGGAAGTAAGTAACGACGGGAAATTTGTTTGAAACTTTCATACACGAATCTTGTAGCAGCTGATCAACAATTCGATCCTATAAATGGCGTTGATTCGGATCTAGTGGTTTATGCGTTCTGTGCAGGAAACAACTGAAGCATTTTACGTTTTAGAGAATTGAAAAAAAACTTCAGCATACTTTGGATTATCCATTTTTGGTTCGTGCTCATTTTTCAGAACTTGGGAAGCGTCGACATGTATTCGGTTAGGCTTGCTTTCCAGCTGTAAATTACACTTGTAATACAAACACTAATGATGAGTAAAAGAAAGATTTCAGACGCAATGAAAGGGGTAAAATTATTATCTTTCAGGCAAATCTGCCGTAGATCTTAGTGGACTGTGCAAAACAACTTTTATATAGAAACTCTCACTAAAATCGTTCTAGTATTGAATGCAATATATAGGAGGGAAAATTTCGCTGATGGCTCAAGCTTTTGCAGAACACGATTGGAAGACACATAGAGTTCATTCGGAATTAATCCAATGTACATGAAGAAAAGAGAAAAAATATGCCTGAAATGGATAAGTATTGCAGGCTAAAATGATTTCCTGAGCTGAAATAAAGAAAAAAATATCACTTGATGACAGATGATTTATTGATGCCATAGCAATTTTTATGATTTTCTTAACAAAAACTTTGTATGTGAAAATAAGAAAGAGAATCTCGTAGAATAAATTTTTACCTTAAGATCGATATTCATACCACGTAATCTGGCTAGCTGCAGCTCCAGCTTCTTCACGAATCGATCGAAGATCAACACATCGTTTGTGTTCAACGCCGACGTGCTGCCAACCTGCATTAATTTTTGGAAATTCTAGCACTGGGATTCTTGTTGACAGATGCAAGCAGTCCGACGTTACATACGACCAACTGCAGATTGGATATACAGCGGATATTTAAGGGTCATGGACACATTTATGGAATACTTAATACCTCTAAGAGTGAAATATTTCTTGCTTATTGTACATTCTTTCTTTCGACTACTGACTTATGCTCATTATAAACGTGACCAATAAGGAGCTTCATAGAAAAACGAATTGCACTCAGGAAATAATGAGAAGCTTTGTGACTATCTTGTTCGTAATAAATTAGTTGAAAATTAACCCAAAATCTACCTCGATAATACAAATGGCTGCCAACTGCAAATCTGCCCACAGAAGACGATCATCTCCTTTATCAGGATTTGCTGATTCCTGTGCCATCTGCTGATTGCCATCAATGATGTCATTGTCATTATCAGCGGGCTTGCTTGCAGTAATCGTTTTCTCATTTGACGCTGCTTGATAAGATTTCTTCGATAATTTTTCACAAAATACAATTGGAACAATGAGGATATTTTGCTGGAAACCAAGATTTGTTTTAGATTACATCAGTCTCCAAAATAGCGCAAAGGCAATTAGCAAAACAGTTTTATTTGAAGTGTATATAAGGAAAAGAGTACTTGCGATGAATTTAAAAACTCACCAGACGTTCGTATATACATTCGAAACTTTACAACTTACATTTCTTTACACTGTTATCTCTTAGGCGTACATATAATGTCGTCAATGGCAATGGAATTCAATATTGCGCCATGTAGAGAAAACGGTAAAACTATATTACATAGAACTAAATGCAGAAGCCATTCATATTGTTATATTCAGCTGCATTTTCTATTTTTTGAATCTGTGAATTCAAGTCTCAAAATTGCGATTAGCATCAGAACCAGTTCTTTAAACTGATTTATTTCCAAGTGAGTAGGCATTAAAAAATATACATCCTCTGTCAAACACTCATTGAAAAAGACACGAATGAGTGCTAACCTGTGCTTATAACATAGGTGTGCAACATATCAACATCTACTTTGCTATGGAAGAAGCCCAAAGTCAGCTGCAAAGACACGCTTCGGTGTCACGACATTGAACTATCAGCTTACTTTTTGCAGGGCGACATCGTCACTCATTCATAAGCCTTATTAAACTGCGATTTACTGTTTATTAGCACGACCTTTTCATTTGCTTCATTTCGCATAAGCGAGAGATCCTTATAGACGCGAACTGAGTCAGTGCGATATTGAACATCATTGAAGCGGTCAATGAGCCTGATTGCATCCTTTACACACCAAATCCTGGAGTTTTGACCACGATCGATCAAAAAAATCCGGTCACTGTCAGCAAATTCTGAAATTAAATAATGCAAGACAGTAACTTTTACTTCACTTGTTAAGTTGAATCAACCATTTCTTCTATGCATTTACATGAAGCAGTTGCGCCATTTTTACGGCTCATTGCATAAGCTGTTTTAAGCTAAATGAAAAAGTTCTTAATGAACGAGGAATATGGGAAATAAAGGTTTTCTAACTTTTCCAATGAATAGATACCTAAAAATACTCATAGTGTTCTTAAAGTGTTGCAAATTTCGTCGATGAGTGCATTTTATTGGCGTTTTTTCTTTTACTACCTAAGTTTAAGATACGTTCAAAATTTCGTGAAAAAGAATAAATGAACGGCAAACGTCCTAGCCATCCCTATGATGTTAGATGCATTAATATTGTGATGCAAACACTGCCCACCTAAGTTATGGGTGTTTGAGCGAAACATATATATATGCAGGGGCAGTTGCTATTATTACTGCCTCATACGGCAGGGTTTCCTAGTTTAGATCCTCTCCGATTCTTTTATGAATTGGATAACGAAGAAGAAATTTTGAAGGAAGGAACAATCGAGAGGAATGAAACGATAGTTGAACCATCCCTCTTCCTTGA
Organism: Parascaris univalens; assembly: GCA_037576465.1. Lineage (NCBI taxonomy): Eukaryota > Metazoa > Nematoda > Chromadorea > Rhabditida > Ascarididae > Parascaris > Parascaris univalens. Next base: position 179,119,098 of record CM075173.1, on the reverse strand, counting down.
ATGTATAATCTTGGCTGACTATTTTGTTAACTTCGAGGAAGTTTTATTTGAGAGGAGTACTCTATGACATTTACTGCATTAAAAGGTGACATATGGCAGTATGTTATTGCTTCTTCAAACTAGTAAGCGGCAGAAACTCCGCATTTCTTGCCACCTGTTACCTGTTTTTTACTGGCACCTTATATCTACCTGTCTCAATCATTATAAGTGACCCATCTCTTGCCAAAAATTCCGCTTTATTCGGTGTTTTTCTCCAAGGGCGTTTTGAAAGCATTTGGTCGTTTGAGGCTTTTTCTAAAAACTGATGATTTCGCAAGTCCTACGTACATATTCAAAAATATTCCTTCTTAAAATACGTATTCTTTAGCGACGAACCGCAACTTTTGAACGCTGCGGTCTTCGCCGATATAGAGGAATGAATATAAGAAGTAGTTTTAAGAAGTTATAAGAAGTATATGAGAAGTAAGTATATTTGTACCTATTTTATCGACGAATAATTTTGCCCATTTAACGACAATATCGAGATGACGCGAGAGTGAGAGGGATGCCATTAGAGCGTTTTCGATGAGTTTCTTGTCATTTTCAGATGGCGTACGTAAACTCATTGTTGAGGCTGATTCAAGTTGTACAGCGCAAAGCAAATATATTTCCATCTCATTTATTATCCGCTCGGCTTCCGTCGCATCTTCTTTAAAGGGGTAAAATCGGATCGCTGACGAGGAAATAAATTTGATGGTGAGTTTGAAATCATGAAATCACGAAGTTGCAATAGGTTAAATTTTAGAACAACACTAAGGAATTCATGGATTTTAGGTTTCCTTGGAATGATATGGAATAAATTTAGCAACATGACTTGAGTTAATGGGCAGGAGTAGCTTTCAGAAGGTTCTCAGTTGCAGTGGATAGAAGTCGGAAATAAGCTCACATGAAGGGGTTGGGGCTAAAAAGTCTGCGACTAATAAAAACTAATAAACTGGTATCGTGTGATCATACTAAACAAGTTTTTGAATTCGGCTCACTTGATGTATCAGCAGCCTGATGAGTCAGCAACTAATTGTAACATCTGAACTATTTGCAATAATACCTTCAAATTCAAATGCTCCAATCATGCAGACCACAAGACATCAGTTAAGGAGAGAGTTTGAAAATTTCCACAATCCATGCATATTTCGAGACGCCTTTAAAGAACTCTTTACTCTTTTCTGCATTGGTGGATCGTTCGGATTTTGAAGAGATCAGTTAAACAGGGGAGGGATACCTCGGGCTTGTTTTGTATGTGCAGATTATGGAAAAGTAAACTTCTTTCTCAAATTTCTATGACAAAAGGTAAACATCGTTTATTGAAAAAAACCTTCACTTTGAAGGCTATTCAAGTAAATATTTATGGTGTAAAGTAATGTGTAACTAACTAGCTATATATGAGACAGATTTAAGATTGCGTCGCACGTCAGAAGAGATTCCTCGTATTACATCTTTTCTTCCGTCCTTCGTTGTACCCTCATCTTTCAAAGTATTGTTGAGCGAGGCATCCACTTGCTCCAAGAGATCAACGATTCGATTCCTGTTGTCCTCGATTATCGCCACCTTCTTAAGCAATTCTGATTGCAACTTCAATTCATTGTTCTGCATTTCCAAAAATTTTGTTTCACCAATCGTCTGCAAATGAGTTTTACGTGCTATTAAGAAAAAATTCAGGAAATCTAAATTACTAACAAAATATATAGGAGAGAATGTTATTTGGTGCATGCGCTGATGGCGAAGGTGTCTTGGATTTCAGGTTGCCGATTTGTGGGTGCGGCAATTTCCAGTGTTCTCGAGATTCGAATTTGCTCGAAATTTGAGACTGTTTGAAGTTGGAATGCTTACGTTGAGAGGGATTCAGAGATTCTTTCAGGAGCTGGAAAGTGGATGTTTCGACATGAGGCAAGCCTGAGGTTTAAGGGATGCTCAGATTGTGGAGCTGTTCGAGATCTGTGAAAGGTTTGGGATTCGGAAGAGTTCGATATGCGTAGGAGCCACGAAAAGACGGAGATCTGCTAGCGTTAAATTCAAAGGTGTTCGACACTGTGAGTGCCTGAGGTTCTCGAGAAGTACAAGACTTGAGCTTTTCCGGGGCCTGGGAATTCTCGCGCTTTATATCTTCAACAAATCCTGGTTCTGCCGGAGATGTGAATTTCCTCGAGGTCCTGGAATATCCGAAACTTGCACTGTAGGAGATTTGTAGGTGTCTAATGTTTTGATGCATCGGAGTCCAGTGGTGCAACAGTTTCGCATCACCCAAGATTTTGAAGCACATGTGATTTGCGGCTGACACCGAAATGATCTTCCACAAGACCACTAATGAACCAATGTCGGCCTCGATCCTATATCAGCTTTGATTCATTTTAAAATATTGATGGCAGAATAGAGGACAGCAATTACTGAATGTAAGGATGAGCACAAAATTAAGATGAAATAAATGCCTTCACGAAGTTAAGACGAAATCTTTATGAGACGAGAAGAAAATCAGACAGAAAAAAAGCAATGTAAACCTTACGGTATAATTGCTGAAAAACTTCTCGTTGATACGATCATCATCGAGTCTTTCAATACAACGAAAATGATAAGCGATCCACATGACGCAATTTTCACAACGTAATGCTTCATTCAGTTCATACATCTCATTCCATAACGATAAATCGCGTAATGCTTCGCAATTCACTAACGTGAAGAGACACTTCAATAGGTTTTAATTTTGAAACTGCTGAAATTTCATCTTCTTTCTACCACCACTTAGACTTTCTACCACCTCATGTAGCTAACGCTAAAATATTCTCAAACAACGAGGTTGTTAAAATACATTAGCAACTGTTCATATTGAGAAAAGTGGAACTTTTCTATGAACTTACTTCATTTTTTGCTTATAGGGGAAAAAAGTTTTGTGTAAAAAAAGAGCAATAGCTTTTTCAATATAATGATCGTCGAAGCCGGTCAAAAGCTGAGTAAAAGTCCGAATCGATTTGGACACTTTCAATTTTAATGCTGTTAATAGTTTGTATGAACCGAACGTTTTCATTTAGTATCCCGTCTGTTAGATTTGTAGGATCCAATGGAAAAGAACTGAACAAGTATGAATCACCGAAAGTGAGAGAGCTTTCGCCGCTGTTTATGCAGTTCGTGATTTGCTGTGATTTTTTTCTTCAACCGCACTTGAGAAAATTGACGATGGGTGGTGCTTGTCGCTAATTGACCAAATTCCTCTATAATATGAGTTTCGAGGGAATTAAAATGTTGCATTCACCTTCAGATTCGTCAGGTGGTTATCAGATATGTCGAGTGTATGCAATTTCGTTGGCCATCGATATACACTCATGAATGCTTCAATAACTAATTTAATAATAATACAGGTAGCAGAGTGCATAATTCGGTAGCATACACGCAACTGTTAGCTTATGAAAGAGCAAAGAGGAAGCGAGAGGGATATTGCTGAATTGGAACGCTATAAGACTAAAAATGTTAGTCATATTTACTCGGGATGGCTGGAAAGAAATTCTTGCCGAATTGCCAAAGGATTTTTGACAGCATTTTCACCGACTGGATCGATAGAATTCTCCTCAAATATCCTAGCAAATATGAAATTCGTTTGTATAGATTAACTTTCTGCGTATATTTTCCGCAGTGACTTAATCTCATTTGTTGATGCAAATATGAAATCGAGAAAGCAAGGGAAACAACGCAACTTAGTTGGCTATCAGATAGTTCATGGAACTATTAAATATCATAACTAAGTAGCCTAGATGTTCAAACAATATATTTGAAATGGTTGTAACCAGTTAAGTAGCCTAGATGTTCAAACAGTATATTCCAATGTTTACCTGCATCATTGAGGTGATTTGCGGATATTTTCAAAACTGTAAGTAGTGGTAGATCATTGACGAACTGAAGCAGATGAAGATAACAGTGAGAGCATTTGGAGTAATTGAAGTGGCATCGGTATTTCACCCAATCACAAATTTTCTACACTTATGAAGTATGTTTTTGAAAGAACGAAACAAAGCCGAGTATTAAAAGAAAAATTCCGAGCAAAAAAAAGGTCACAAGTGTTTCCATAAGACAATTCCTGCATTCATGATAACCAATAACAGCTGAGGAAATAAAGTATGGATGTATGAAGCGCTGTCGTTAGTCATGTATATGTTTCATTCATCTGAAGTAGACAAATGCTTAAACTTCCATAGAATATTTGCTGATCGCCGGAAAAGAAGGCGGTCAATCTGCCTCATCTGTCAGCTCCTTCTAGTAGGCTGGAAACGTTAACTGGAAATTATTTTCGGTTAAATAGTCATTCGGTTTGGTCGACAACTATAACTGCCATTATTGTTCGAATGACGGAAGCGAAAGAAATGAAAATTACTTATATTTGAATCAGTTTTTGACGTGTTTGGGTGCTAGTAGCATTGATCAGACAGCGATTATACCGGTGCAAAAAGAAACAGGAAATTGATATATGCGCAGCAATTAATATTTAATTGACTAACCGTCAAGTTATTGATGGAATTATTCATAAGATGTAAAGTTTCAAGAGCACATAGTCGTGAGAGTGGTGATGCATCCTCAATTTGGTTGTCGTATAAAAAAACTTTTCTCAACCTTTTGCAATTTTCAATTCCTGATAAATCCTACAAGTAGATCCTCTTAAGTTTGTTGCATTTTCGTGAAATACTTGCAGAATGTGGACAAGGTAAGCTTAATAAGAGTTATGATTTTGAAGGAAACTCCCAGAAAATCTCCAATAAAAGAAGTATAAACTTCAAGAGTTCCACGCAAACGTGGATTTCAAACAATACATTTTTTCTAATGTCTAACTTGTTACTTGCCCATCCATCTGGACTCCATCTAGACCCACTATTTCTGTGGTGCGTTACCGCAAAATTATATCCAGAGGTCGTAACTCTCGAATTTCAGGATTCAGTATCTCTCTCCTACATTGAAATTTTCTGAGTAAATATTTGCCTCATAATTTCAACAAGAGTAGGCCAGTTGTTGAAATGATATAAAATTATGGTCATCTGTAAGTGAAAACATTAAAAAATAATTAAGCAACCTTTAATTGCCCTTCGCATATCCACAACTCCTCGAGTGTAGAGGCGATTTCAATAAGTGATTTCAAGTTGGTGATATCTTGCTCAAAAATGCGCAGAATTGTGAGAGAGGTGAAATATTTCATACCGATGAGCGCTGGCATCCCACCAAAATACATCTCCAGTTTCTCCACATGCGTACCGTCGTTTTTTAGCGATGCTATATTAAGCCCTAAAAAGTAGTGTGTCTCAAATTTAGCATGTGCAACCTCATACTTGTCTACTCCTTCCTCACCTTCAGGCTTCCTCCCACCCATCGAACCCTGAAAGTTGAATTAGATGAAACTGAAGAAACGTTCATTAGCAATGTTTAGCTGTCACGCGTTTTCGTGGCTATATTTGTTGTTGTAGGTCATACTATTCGGAGTTGAAGTTCTAAGATTGCCTGTATATGTAACACGTGCAAACAACGACCATCTATTACTGGTCTTCTTATGTACTTCTCGCTGAAACTTTATCGAACAGATTTTAATTCAACCAATCGTTTGTTACAAATGTTCTTTATCGGTGCTTAATGTATGAAAAAATGCAAAATCTCTCCATTAGCTGAACTCGAAATACACTATGAATGAAGTCGTGTAAATGCTCAAGCAATGGATTTGACGTCTCAATAATAAGACATATCTTGGAAGATACATTAAACAGAGAGAAAAACAAGAAGAAATCCAAGCATTGGTTGATAAATGAGAATTTTTTCTTTCAGTCCCTTTCCTCGAAAAACGGTACAATGAAAACTTTTGAGGTACCATTTGCGACGCAAAGATTTTCAAGGTATTTTGTAGAGCGTGACTTCAAAGTGTTGACGGTCTTCGCTAATTTACTTGGTACGAACATAGTGATGCAAACTTTGCCGACTTTAGTGCTCTTACGAGTCCTGGAATAATCTAAAATTAATGTCTCTCCCTTAAATACCGCAATATTGCATCATTCTAGCAAATAAGTAAGACTGAACAAAATAATAAGAATTTGTTCGATCATCAAATATAAGAGAGCGCCGCATTGGCGTTCGATGCAAGTGAAGAAATTCCGAATTTTCTTGTTTTATTCGATAACTAAGAGTGAAAATTGCAACAGGCCTTGAGCATCTTGAAAGATGGTGATCTAAATGGTACAGCTAGCTAGCTGGAGAACAGAAGTTGACAGAAGAGCATCGATTTTCGCTCGATGTTTCACATCAAATTTTCTTCGTCTCCTTGTAATTGATATTTTCATCCTCTGACAATGAATTTTTAAAAAAACTTTGTTCTTAACTATAAACGAAAGCACAGTGGACACCTGTCGCTTAACGGAATCAATTCTTTCCTTGCAAAATTTGCATCCTTTGTCCTGAAATTCTCAACTTTACATCCCAGCCGATAAATGCAAAATTTTCGTATGAACAAAGTGACGGAAGTTTCCACGAAATAAAAGGACATAATAATATGAAGAGCACATAGAAAGCATAACTACCTAACATTGTAATAAAATACGTAACAAATAGGGAATTTACTTGTATATATACATAGACAAAGGGACAAAAGGTGGAATTAAAGGAGGATGTCTATTTATATATAGACAAAGAGACAAAGGTGGACCAAACAGTTAGACAAAGGGGGAGATTATTTACATAGACAAAGGGATTAAACAATTCTTGGCATGCAGAATTCACTAAAACTTTAAGCGAGATGCTGTGCAGTCGATTGTAGTTGCATTTATCAAAGTAATTGCAATGTGCGACCCAATCGAGTGCTCGATACCAGCTGCATATTTATGTGACACAAATTTTGCTCAGAGATGAGATAATCTTGGCATCGATCACTTAAAACTTCGAGATATACAGCCTTATTCTTTGGGAATAATTTCCAGAACCTTCGGCAGCCTCTATAAGTTTGTTGCTGCCGCATAAATGGAAATATCTGCTGGGAAAATGAATACCACATTATTCGGGGAGTACAACAACAAGTGCTACAGAATATTTTTGAAGTGGTGAACGAAAGATCGATGGCTACACGTTGACGGAATAGCGGAAAGCTAAGAAGGAGCGAGCAAAGGCGGTAAGTCAATCGTTGAATAGCTGTCGTAAGTGAATGCTACTTCGAAACAGCGGAAAAAGGATGTTGAAGCGGAAGCAAATTTAATGGCCGATATAAGCCCATTTATTGCTATATTCCTTGAACCTTTTATGCACTTTCCTGTCGCACAATGTTCCGTTATGAGCTTCATTTTAAAAAGTACAGTGGTGGATGGTCGTTTACGGAAGCAAAGCGATGACACGAATTTATTCAGCCTTGTGCCGACTATAAAATTAGATTTTGTTCGATACTGAACAACTCTCCACATAGGCAAACTTCATCAAGTTCTCCTCAATAAGCCTCATAACTTGTGCCTTTCCTCTCCAGTCTAAAAGCAGATGCATCCCTTGCAAATTCGAATAATTCAGCCATTCCATGAAATAAGCTTGTTCTAGCCCATTTTATTTATTCGTGGTCTTTGGTATTTTATAAAGGATGAAGCCGTAGTTTTCTCCACCGGAACAACAACCGAACTAGCATAACACTATACTGCTAGCTGCCAACATTACTAATTAATAATTAATTAATTGCCAACTAATTACAGTTATTATACAAAGTACATCATCGCCTTCAACGGCGCACAAATTATTTTCATTGACTGATTAAAAGAAAGAGAAAATGAAAAGAAAAGAAACACGTAGGGAATACTTTTCATAATCCCTTTAGACGAAAAGGCTCACCATCTTATATAAGCAGATGATCGAGAATAGGCGGTGTTCAGAACATTAAGCTGAAGGGGCTTTGCTCGCACGAAACCATTAATGACGCTGATTCCCTCTTGCTTTAGACTCTTGTAATATTGGCAATTGGTATAGGCCATGACCTCACCTGCTTCTGCTACACCTGTATTTTCCGGCTTATCAGCCATCCTGTACATAGATTGTGCTCACTTGAAAGAACTATAAAACGACTTCCTCTTTCACCGTGGAAGATGACGCTCATCTACGTGCGAACAACAACATCACTAACACGCTTAGTGAGAAGACAATCTCGTCGGAAACCTAAAGTCACTATGATACAAGCTTTTACTGACCATCAGTAGCAACCTTTTTCCTCTCCTATGCCAATTGAAGCAATAAAGTAGTGAAATTGCCGACCGAATCCTCGCAGTAAATATATTCCGTGATGGTATTGGCAATGCGTTAACTAAAAGGAAACTCCTCTTTGGCAAGCTCAATGCATACGCATGGACATAGTTGCAGTTATATCAGTGCTGCGACATCTAACCTCTTATAATGTGTGGCCAAGTATTTCCCTTCATTCTCAGAATCACTTCCGCAGGAAAACTTGACTGGTGTTTTTATCAAGTATAATTGATGGCTTAACAAGTTTGCTGAAAATTTAATAAGCATATGGTTCACAGTAGGGCAGTTTAAATTTACTTCGTTTTGCTCAGAGCAAATTAATAATAAGAGGCACTCATCGTCGAAAAGAATGCAAGAGTGGTTAGATTTGAAGTACAGGTAAGCTTTTGTAATATGCTGTACGACTTTCTTTGAATTAAGAATTACTCCATTTTTTTCACTTCATTTCGTCTTCTGCTCATTTTTCATGACTGATAATATCTGCGTGTACGATTGATAAGGCTTTTTTAGCAATTTATTGAACATTTTATCATGAATTTTGATTTTTTGCCATAGTTACGATGTTATACGTTATGCGAGTTTGTTTAGTACTTTTTAATTCGTAGTTAACTCCCAAGTCATCCGGTCGCTTTTTGTCTTTAATCCGTTATAATACTTTTCGCTTTTAACAAACAAAACTCTACTGCTGTTCACACGCATAGTGAGATAATGAAAGCTGTCATTGAGGAATGCTGCAGCAAACATTATCCAACTGCATGTTTTTCTTGCTCCTCAAATCGGGCTTTTAATTAATACCTTCCTTAATCGCTTCTGTAAAAGCAAAGTAGCAGTGTATAATTTTCAGTGTATAAATTCGGAGGCTAAGAGATTTTAAAGAAGAAGTATTGCAACAAAGAGCGTCTATGTATGAACCTTTATTACAACAGTACAATCGGTAGTTATATGTTGTTGTACTCTTGCAAACATTTATCAGTCGTGGCTATGGCGTCGCCAAATTCCGCTAAGCGAAATTCGTTGTTCAAAAAAACGTTTCCTGAACTGAACCCTATCCATTTGTGACAGTGGAAGAATCTCAGCCTCCGATATTCTGTTCAATGCATCGCTCCTACTAAATTTCACTATAATAATTGAAAAAGTCTCAAAGTTGTTTTTATATTCCAGCATATGCTGTAAAACTCTTCAAGGGTTTCTTTACTCTTCAATTCTTCTTCTAAATGCACCATGTTTTCGAGCCATGTAAAATTCATTTAATTGCATCCTTGTTGAAGCACTTCGTGTGATCCTAAGTTATATTATCTGCCCTCCTCCAGAAATACCTATCTACGAAACGTCTTTCCGTGCAAGGAGCACTTTTTCTCAGTCTCCATCGCGGTTGCCCTATGTGTAATCACTGTCTTCTTTTCAGTTCGCCACATGAGAGATCATGTGATGTGAAATGGTGGCAGTACCTTAACGTTGCTCATAGGGTCCACTGATGCAGTGACGCATAAACTACATGGAATATCCCACTCGATTCAGTATTCTTGACATAATTAAATGCAAAGAACGCAGTTGTGCGACTTTCTGTTGATTTTTTTGAAACGAGCTCCTGAATATGAATGCGCACTTCCACAGTGATGTGCATATTGCAAATTCTTGAGAAAAGGAGCGACCGACGTAATGAGTGAACATAGAGGTATGCTCACTTGAATCAGAAAGGTTAGAAGGAGCCCGAAAGAGGAGGGATTAAGGGAAGAATGTATGTTTTCTCTAAACCTTGAGAGACGTCAATGTTGCTAGAGTAACCATTCATTTCAGAGAATCTTTAGTGAAGAAATTTTGCGATAGCGACATAGCATCGGCTTCATTAGCTACAACCATCGGTTGCTTAGTCCAAGTGCATAAAAGCACGGTTTGGGATCGAACAAAATTCTGTTCAGTTTTGCACTTTTGTATTTCCTCCACTACACTGGAATTGAGTGTGTTGCAATTATGATCCCCTTGTGTTGTTTGAGCTTTTGATTCTGTTCACCTTCTTTTATATATTTTTGTACGCATGCGACTGAAAGACTTATTAACAACGATATTACTAGATATCTTGAGCGATAAAGTTCCATTATATTCCATATATCGTCTTCAGTTTTCATTCCTGTTTCGTCATATTCTCACCTAAGAAAGGCGCCTGAAAAAGAGTCCAGTAAATAGAATGAAACGGTTAAAATCACCTTTCAGATATAGCTTTTGCAGCGAAATTATCACCGTTCGGTGCACGGTCTCTTCGAAAATATAACTTTGATAAGTGGCGAAAATGCTTTTCATAGAGGCTGCACCTGAAGCTGATATAAGTGTTATTCATCGATGGATGTGATTAATGGTGGCATTATGTATGAAGTGGCCACCTATCGATGATACGCACAGTGTAAAGTTGTTTTGACGCTTAGCTAAAAGTAAACGTAATTTATGAAAGCGTTTATGTGTTGTCGGCTTTTGCGATTTATGCAAGCATTGCAGTGAGTGTTTCTTCTGCTGATGGGAGTGATGCAGTGGAATTTTTGATTTCCTTTCTTTTTTTTTTCAGTATTATGAGCGAAAATTTTTGCCATTTGCTTTATTATCGTATAAAATTTGAGAATGCTCCATCTTTCCTGTTTTCTACTTATATGATTTTCGAGACCATATGTCATACATATCCTTTGTGCATTTTTCTCTGGATTTCATTGTTCCAGGTGATATTTATTGGTTGCAATCGTCGGTCAATCTTTGGACTTGGCCATAGTAGTATGGTAGATAGCCATTATCTTCGCCAATGATAATGACCAAGAAATAACTCTTAGCGATAATCGAATTCAGCATGAAGGGAAAAAAATATTCATAAGAATTTACACGAAAATCTTTAATTCAAAAATTAGTCTCTATGATGATCAGAACTAATCGGAGCAGTAATTGCCCTGAGACTTCAATTTTGCAATCCCACTCCCTTCAATTAAGTAAAATGAAGATGCAGCATTACCCCTTACTAATGTCGATATATTTTGTTGAATAATCGCCAATGCAGGTGACTCATTTCTGGGAATTCGTCTCCTAGCAACTTCTTGGGATCTTAGGCAGTTTTTCTTTTCGAATTATCTGTAGGAGGTAGGTACAATCGCGGCAAATGATTGAGGGATATGCGATGATATGGGAAATGATAATGATGAATACTGATTTTGGTATAAGAAATACGTAAAAAATAAGGCCAAATTTAATTACAATATTGTTTTTTGGCGCAAATGTTCGTTCAATTTTATTGCCCAAGAAAAAATGATAGAATTGTTTGCAAGTTCAGAAGTCATATACTTGCAAAGAAAGTGGAAACAACTTAGTGATTTTACATCCCCGCTTTTTAACTTTCAAAAACAGCGATATAAGGGTGGAATTAGGTTTCTCATACTAAACTAAAAATCAAAGCTGCTGAAAATAAATGCATAAATAAGTTGGATAAATCATTCAGAACATTAAAAAACTATGCTCAATTTCTTCCCGCAACATTCATAAATTTGTTTCCGTGCAACTTAACAAAAGGAATATTCACAGAGAGAGAAAGAGAGAGAGAGAGAGAGAGAGAGAGAGAGAGAGAGAGAGAGAGAGAGAGAGAGAGAGAGAGAAAGAGAGAGCACTGTAGTTTATTATCTTTAGTGTTATAAATTGGAATTTTAGGAGTAATTTAATCCTTGATTGCAGGATATTTTCTCCGACATAACAAATCTATGCATTCTTGAGAATGAGCAACGAAATTCAGCAAACAACATTCGAAGAAATTCAATTTTAAGCTTCATTCTATGCCAAACGCCTTTTATATCGTCATATTGATTTGTTGAGAGAGAAGAGAAAAGATTTGACGCACAAACACTCAACTGGAATCGTAGATAAGTGGGCGAGAGAGGATGAACATCTGAGTGCTTTAAGAGGATTCATCACTTATAAGCCATATTTCCATGATAGTGGAGATGCTTATGTTCACTGAGGGCATCATTTAACAATTATATCTGTTACGAGTTTTTTCTTTAATCGCGAAAAGGGTACACTCTTCCATCAATGTATTTTCTGATCCAAAAAGTCTTGTTATTAATGAATGAGATCGCTGGAAATAAAAACAAGATTCTAAAATGTTAGTTAGCATCTTAAGCGACTCCATTAATTAAGTGATTGCACTCCCATCAGCCATATTAAAATATGCAATAACGTCACACTGGATGAGTCAATCATAGATTGGTTATATTACAGTTTTGATAAAAATAGAACTACGCCTCCCACGTTCCTTTTATAACTGTTATCGGCGTAATGCCAGTGGGCTAGTGCTTTAATGTATGAAATGCCCCTTACCTTCGTTCCATTCTAAAGGTTCTAATACATAACGTTGTTAAATTTTATCCAAAATATGAAATTATTACCTTATGGTAAAACTTATTGTCCCTGCTGAATTACCATTGTGTGTCACCGAGCATATCAGGGTGATTGAGTGCATTATGTGCCATCTTTCCTTGCTAATTTCAGCTTTCCTTTTTTCTGTACTTCTTCAGGGGACGTAAAATGACCCTACGAAGAAAAAGTCCAGGTTGCCATCAAAACTTACGTAGAAGTAGCTCGTCCAGTGGTGTCGGTTATTTATAAGCTGGTACGCTTTCAATAGAAACTGCTACACTAAGGCATATGTCGATTACGCCTCGTTGGCGAGGATAACAGATTTCATTGACAACCTAATCCAATGAAGAAGAAAAATTTGCAAAACTTGCAATATATTATCGGCATAAATTTAGTTTCAGTGGCTTCATGCAAGAGTTATGACGTTCATCTCTCCCTTCGCTATCGCATATTAATAGAGTAAACAATGTGTATATTAGTGTACCTGGCTTTTAATCATGCTCATTTTCCTATACCGAATTTTTGTGAAAACTTCCCGAATCTATGAGAATATAATGGCAGAATTATGTGAGCAATATCTATTCTTTCTTTGTTATTCTTGTAACTTCAGAAGTATGATTGCTGCTACTTGCCGGATATATTTAGCGTTACATTTGAACTATTCCATACAGTTTGTGAGATAATTCAAAATGAATCCCTATAGAAATAACATGAGGACGACTGCAGAAAATGGATTATATGGACTAAATAGACAGATTAAATGGATTAAAATGATTGAAGTTCGATAAGATTGAAGCAAGGATCGAAGCATGGAATAAAAAAATATATATTTTCAGTGTTTAATAGAGTAACACCTAATGACCCATACATATCATAATCAACTTTCAGTTAACGATGACTTGCTTGCTGATGGAATGTTGATGGAAAAACGACATCACTGAAAGTCTGAAAAAGAACGCGGCTAGGTTCTTGGATAAAGGTATATCCTTAACGAAGAGATCAATAAATTTACCCTCAATTTCTCTACTTTGCTTGTATAGTTGCACTTGAAAACTATTGCCACCTTTTAGGCTGCGGCGGATTTATTGTTGTCTATGCTGCGCACAGTTCATGCTGGACGAAAACTTTTGAGACATAATGCTCCGCCAACAACATTTTTTGAGACATAGCCCTTTGTTCGCAGAAATCGTTAGTAGAAATGAGTTTATCGTTTTCTGAACCATTAATGTGAAAGTATGAATGCGGCAATTGTAGTGTTCAAAAGGATCTCATTTTCCTTGCCCATAGGGATCTTCATGTTGTTTAGGTGAACCACATCCCCCTAACACATCTTATAATACAAATATATGAGGCACTTTCGTGGGCTTTTGAAAAAAAACGACCATTTTCCCAGCACAGTCGACGTGCGTGAGAACTAGGATTTCACCACTGCTACAGAAAAGAGCTCATTTAAACAATGTGAAATTTTTTTTTGCGAAAAAAAATGTGCTCATGTGAAATTTTTTTGATATCGAGAGAGATTATATGATGGAAGATCCGATTCATGGAAAAGTGGTTATTATTTGTAGAATTTACTGCAAATGGTCGTGGAATGCATTGCTCCGTTGGTTGTGAAAAATCTCAGATTTTTTATGCGACATAATCGATGACTGAAAGATAAAATTGTTTAGTAGCAAATTTCAAGAATAATAAAATAAATTTAGCACAACCAAAGTGTTATCGATTCGATTATTGAGAAAGTTGAAGACGAAGAAGAAAGAGAAAATACTTTGCTTCAATAGTTTAGTTTCTATGAAAAATCCTCTTCCTCAACATGGACATCAACAAAAGAAGAATAAGAAATGAATATAAGAATATAAATGAACATCAATAGAAGAATATAAATATAATAATGGACATCAATGAATACAATATTGCTCGAATATAAGCAAGAGGAATTCAAACGCTCATAATTCCGAAGTTGAATTGAAACTGCACTATGCAAAAAAAGAAACAGTGATGAAATTAAGCGAAATAAAATTGCGCATAATTTTTGGCTAATGAAGAAAAGAATATCTCGTAAGTTGATATTAATCGGCTCTAATACAAATGATGAAACTGCTCAATATTTCTGTCGATTTGTGCTAATATTATAGGCGGTCTTCTGATGAGGATATAACTTCCCTTTCAATTCGGAACAAAAAATCGGGAATAGTGAGGTTTATTACGCAATGGTAGCATATGGAGAAAAAATCTAGCAGAATTCCTGAAATTCCGTTTATTCGAGAAGTCTTATTCATAACTTGTGCATAAGAAGACACATTAGTGTATAAGATACAAATATGGCTTCAAATACGCAATAATGCCAAATCAATCACTGAAATATTTTTGCTGCAGGTATGGATTTATGCAATCAGCTAATTGATTTTCCCTAAACGTGGGAAAAAATGGAGATAAATATCTCAACTTGCTTGTTTTAACTTTGAATCTGTAGCGCGGACGAATAATTATCCCTTTCGTAAGCGTTATGTGGCAATTTTTTAGCAAGATAAGCTGTGGTTAACTACTTCAGTAACCAACTGTGAAGTTTCAATAGAGCTTCAACTTTATTTAACATAAATCATGCAATAGGCACTGTAGTAATCGCAGTGCCTACTGCATTTATCTGAACAAGAAGAGGCTGCCAATATAGGCTGATGAAAACTTTAATTCCGCACGTTTCGGCTGGAAAAAACCGCACTATTCAAAAGAAACGTGTGCAGCAAAAGTCGGTTCAGGAATTGCATGTGGTAAGAGGTGGTTATGTAATGGCAGGAATACGAAACGCATGGAACGCAGTCAACGTAGAATTAGTTACTAGTAATTTAATATGAAGAGATTAATGAGATGGTGTTTCGTGCTTTCAATTTTTTTTGCGCTGCACACAACATTTGAGCCGTAAATTACTACTCGGCAAAATTGAGAAAAGTAAATTAATTAGTCGATCAGTTTGTTAAATGATTATACCTTCAAGTCTAAACGAATATTTAATGCTGCTGTCATGTTTATTTGTTTTTTCAAGAGCGCCAATGTGAAGCCATTTATTAGATTTGATATGAACGTTTTTCCATTTTTTAGTCTTTTGTTTCTCATGTAAGTACTGTTTTTTTTCCTTTCGGTAGGCAAACTAAAAGTTTTCTACTGGAATTTAATGTTCCTATGGTCGAATCGTAAGTTCAAATTCGCGACATTTTATTAACGAAAATCATCAATTCTTTTAAATTGCAGCTGTCTGTGAGCATGATCCATAGGGACGATGAATTACTTGAGCTTGAGGTTTGAGTGTTCTTACTTTAAAAGTTACTGCAGAATGGCAAACAAGTTTAATAGTTGCATTCTTCTTTCTTCCAGCAATTTCCTCATCGCATGCACACTGATAACAAAGCGCAGTGATCTCTTGTGCGCTGTTTAACCTGAGTTCCATTAAACTCTTTCCATTTGAAGAATGAATGCGTCTATGACGAAATATTCTGGAAGAAAAATAGGAGTAAGATGTGGGAGTAGGGAATGTTTGAGGAGACGGGAAATAAGGAGGCGGTACATGAATGCGCGTTATTATGGAATATGCTCGGGCAAATAGATCCTGAAAGGAATGCATTTAAATAGAACCTGGTAGATATTTATTTGTTTAGTGAACTGGAGCATTTCAAATTGGTCGGCTATTGCTAATTAATGTGCAATATTGCTTGAAGATAAGTTTAGATTCTGCTCTACTTTGTTGTGATTTTGCGAGGTGAATACTCGTTTCAAAGATCCTGCTGAAAGGCGATATGTATCGTAGGCTGCCTTATTTAAATGTTGTTATTAGTACTAGAAGGCTTAATGCTGAGCCGAAAATCCTGAAATCTAAAGCAAGCAAAGTTGGCTGAATTAGGTCAAGTGTGGACTGTTTATGTTGGAAGAGAATGGTTTCACCGATCTTTACAAAACTTTTCAAGAGCGCATCGCTTTATTCAGGCGATTATAATTATAACACAAACTGATAAAAAATCCGTTATTTCCATAAAATCTACAGCTGCAGTAAATAATAACTATCGATCGGCTATTATCGCGATATATATGCTCCTCGTTAAATGACATATAAGACGTGATGGTTGCACGTGTTGAACACTTAGTGCCTCCTGAATGTCTCATCAACGTTGATGAGAATGAGCTAAATGAATCCGTGTTAGGTATGGCACATTCGTAGTGAAAGCAGCACATTCGTAGTGAAAGCAGATCACACAATTAAGATTCATTTTTATTCGATTTAGGGGTGTAGCAATAATTAGAGTTATTATTGAAAGCGAAGCTAGGCTGTTGGCATAATCTTGATATTATTTCAAAATAAATCATGAATTTGATAGTTGCTGTAATTGCTATCGAAACCACTAATTACTGAACAGGGTGAAAGAAGTTTTGAGTAGTCAAATTCTCAACAGTGATGAAGCACAACCTCCTCCTATTTGTGTATTCTACGAGAATTTCGGTCAATGTTGTTTAAACAGTTTGTGAAGTTTTCGTTCTAAATATTTTCCCACTTATCGGAGTAAACCACTGAAAATCACTTCTTTTCAGCGAACAAATTGCGGAGGCAATATGAGAATTGTGCAGTATATATCTCAGTTTATGTAATGTTCATAAAATATTCCAGATTTTGCCATCACTCAGTAACAGGTCTTTAGTTGAATATCTGGACCGCCGAGTAAAAACAATGAACTTATGAGTGATCAGATAATGAAACATCTGAACTGACGCATGTCAATAGTAAAAATTATTCTCATTCGAATTTCCGCGAACGTTTATTGTTTGCGCTTAATTGCACTCATTAATAGAAATTTTGAAGTTTCGGGTTTGTTTCCCATTTGATTTCCTCATTGACCGCCTCGTTGGAACACTAAAGCACGACTAATAGGTTCTACTTTGATTACTACAAATTGATCTCTTTTATTTTTGAGTAATTCTAAGATCGTGACTGCTAATAAGATATGAAAATTATAATTGGCTATTGAAGTGATCACATTCAATGCCGCGACCAAAAATTAGTCCGAGAATGCTTCACGTGAAACAGTGATTTTGAACACATATTATAACGTATCTTTATAGTTATGGCGTAGTTTCGCGTAAAATGCGTAACCTCGTCAGTGAAGTTGGTCCAATGAACCAAAGTGTTCTTATTGGGTTCTCATTTTAGTTTCCCTTAAAATAACACCTTTTTTTTAAAGCTACGATCAATTGAATAAGTGTCATGTTTCCGGTGGCGGGTTACTCCACATTTGCAGGAGAAACCACATAAGATTGCTGTTCTTTTCCTTTTTCGTTCCTTCTGTATAGAACTGTAACTATGTGAACTTTAGCGCTTGTAACTATGTGAAACAGATTCTTATGCTGTTATGAAAACCAAAAGAACATTTTATGTACAGCCTTCTGTCATCTCCAGTTTACCTATCGCACTGTCTTCATTTCGTTGTAACGTGTGATTGAAGTTGTCCTAGCTTTTTTTTGTTCAAAGCATAGTGCAGATCCTAATTTTCATACTTATCGCCCGTTCAACAGTATGATTCAAGTGGGCATCTAATTCCTTAATCGTTGATGGCAGCATCTACGAAGCTTTTTTATATCCTAATCTCTAGCTGTGCGAAGTTCCAGAAGATCGATGAATTTGTGCGTTCTGTTTATATATGAAAATCATCTTTAAAGACTTGTGTAGTTTCCTAAGTGGTATGCATCCGTATTCTATTTACATCCGTTTATTGGGCCTCTGTCCACTACGATTGTTGATTGTTCAGGATGTTCAACCTTTTGATGGTATGGCGTTGTCTCTGCAGTCTCTGTGAAATTCTTATCAAAAATTTTGAAGCTGTATGCAAATCCTCATTTAATTTTGTTGTGTATCTGAGATGCGCGCTTATTTGCATTTTCACGTAACCAGTGATTGATGCAGATTAAGCTATACGCAAAAGTTCGAGTTTACTTTCGATCAATAATTCAGAATGGTGTGGTGAATAAATTCCATTCAAAATATTGAGAAAGCTATTATTAATGTCATATTCAGTTGAAATTAAATATGTCCTGTGGAATCAGGATTCCTTGTAACTTAAGGATGCAGTGGAACTTCTTACCATTCCTCAGGTAATCTTGGTCGCGTATTTTTCCGACCGCGATACCAAATAAAACAAATATTTCGATATTACCTCATTAGTTGTGGACTGAAATATTCGACTCTATTTTCGGATCTGTCACCATTTCTATGACAGCCCCCGTTTGTTTTGAATCTACTCATAAACCATGAGGATTCTTCTCTATCAGTTAGTTTTTTGATTATTATTTCGATGCCTACAGTGATGTTGCAGTCTTTTTTTTGAAGTTCTTCAACGATTTATCTTAGATGAAAGTTCTCTCGCTAAACTACGAGGCTTTTTTATGGCGTAAGCTGTGCGGATGACTACATAAAACCTCCTTGATATCCACTTGCATTTCATTGCATTGCGGCAGCGGTTCATTGTACTTGCATGATCTTTCAAGCTTTTTTCCTCTACAAAACTTATTATGTGCTACATAAGTCTATGCCAATATATGTGAGAGGTACTCTTTTGCTCAGCCTTAGTTTGCGCGATTAATTTTGCCTGTCAATGATCTCATTTAAACCATGTGTTTGCCGCACATTTACTCCTTTCAGATGGTTAAATTAGAATAATTATTATAGATAAGATAATAATTAAACTGCCATAAAATAATAATTAAACTGTCATATATTTTCTTAATATTAGAGTTTCTTTGAATGACTTTGTCGCCAAGGTTGTTCATTAAATAAGCATTATTTTCAATTATAGCGAAATATTTTTATCTCGCCGAGACCTCTCTAAGTGCGACTTTATTTCCTTCATGCTTCTCAACCCGGTAGTTGTGCTTATATCAAGCACTTACCAGTACTACAGCACTGACAATTTGAACAGTGGACTTGTATTTTATACGAGAAGTAAGCAATGGTGTTATCAGATAATAGTAAAAAAATGAATAAGAATAGCTGCGATATGTAAATTAATGAAGCGAAAGAACTGATGCCGTTTTTGTGATGGAATTAACTTGCTTGATAGTGTAATGTCTCCAGTTGCATATATAGCCGCAATGATTATTTAAATGGTCGAAAGTCGCAAGCAGCAGCAAGTTGCTGGCCAATAAAAAGGCCTGCTTTTTCGTTAGTGCCCATATAAATAAACCCATCCCGGGTATCAAGAAACGATAGGCGATTTGAGGTGAAAAAACGCCAAAAAACACTTTTGTTTCAACCGAACAGTATGTAATGAGAGTAGATTAAACAGTAGATTAAATCCATGTCTTAATGACGCCAATACATCTGCGTGGTGCGCAATTTAACTGCCTCCTATTCGTTGAAGCCGCCAACATTCTGATGTTCACTTCGTTGGCAAACGCCACCGCTTGCAGCCTTTTTGCTGCTCCGCTTAGATGTTTTCCGAATTGCTTTTCCTATCTTTGCAGATATGTGTACCTCTATTTTCTAACGTCATGAGTCCTTCAGCGAAAGTTTCATGATAGGAAGTTTACATGGTAGCAATTCATTTCTGCTTTTGCACCTACGAAAACCTTTACATAAGTCTGCATATTTAGACTACTTCTGACACCACGGGAAGAAACAGCTGATACTGTTTCTATTGGGGATTTCGTTTTCATCGTTTTCCCTTACGTCTCAACACTTACATGAAGTGAGCTATTTTCTGTTGCCTTATGAACCCTAATTCGTGCGTGACTTTCCACAGTCATTGCAATTTTCAGTCCATATTATCATTTCTCTTCATGGAGTTATTCCTGAAAATAGCGATCGTTTCGTAGAGCATAAAATTCTCGTTTCAGTTCATTCGGAAATCATCAACGGTAGCTTTAAATAGATATTTCGTAACACAGGATCGAAAGTACCTAAAAAAAGATACGATTCGCCAATCAGATGAGAACAAAGAAGCACCATGAATAATGAGCTTCGCTTGGTCATATCTACATCAACGCTTCAAAAGAGATCTTCGTTCGATCTGTGATGTGCAATTAGCTCAGTTAGTATCTTAGTGGGCTTGTTCGTACAATTATACGATTCGTCCGATGTTTTCAATTTAACTAATCTCATTATAACTGAACATCATTGCCTATGTTTCAGTGCGCTAAGAGATAGAATTTTATCGATTTCATACTCATTGCATATAACGGTTTCTCACGATTTTAATTTTACGATCGGTTGTTTAAATCGTCATTAGATGACACCAGTTCGCTGAAATGAACTCCTAAAAATAGCCTTTTAAAAAATTCTGATAAATAAGAATGCTGTGCGATATGAGGAACATCGCAAAAATTTTCCTTCTTCACATATTTTCCTTCATCTAGTCCCATAGGCAAATTCTCATAACTACTTTAATGTAATTTTTCTCTATGAATATTGCCGACTTTTTTGCATCTTGGACGAATTTTGATTGAATAATTCTGGATGAATTCTTTGGAATAAGTCTGGATGAATCCTCATCGATTTCTAGTGAGAGCAAAAAAAAACCTGCGATGAAAGGTTTCATCGGGAAAATATTGAAGAAACTTCGATTTTTCTCATTAAGTTTTTTCTCACCTAAATTTTAAAACTCGAATTTTTTAAGTAAATCATTGCGACAAGAAAAATTCCTTCGGAAAATCCGATAAAAGTTTACACTTTAGAGAGTGAATGTTGCATTTTACAAAAGGTAAGAAGTAACCAGCGGAGCTTTTCATTTCACTCATAAGTAACGAGTAGAAGACGCCTTTATAATGACTGCAATCGCAAGTGAATAGAATAAGTCTGATCAAGTTGTGATCACTTTTCAATTAAAAGAACGGAGATGAATTCTAGGTGCGAATTGATGATAAAAAATGCATTATGTATAGAAATGAAATTATTGAAATAAGTTGAATTTATTTAGTTTCCTTATTATTTCATTCCTCACTTCTTTCGTTCGTATGAAGTTCGTCCTAACTACGTTGAATGCGATACACCTAACGGGAAAATGGGTTATTTAGTTCAATTTTCTGATAATATAAGCGGAATAAGTCGGTCACCTATATGCGAAACACTTTCTGTTATGTATGGCTAATGAAAAAAACGCTAATTTTGACGATTGCGGCGTTATAAATGAAATTAAAAATGCGTAAAATTTTTGGTGCTCACTGTTGAGACAATTGTAAGTGGACGAAAGCAAATAACCACAAAGATTCACGAAGTTTGATGTAGCGTTGGTATAATTAAATGTTTAGTCAGATGCTTGCGCGTGGCATTGTTCTACTGGAGTGAGACTTCCTTCTTCGATAATCTGGTATTGCGCTGGTCTTATTGAGACATTAAAAATTAAGTTGAACTCAAGTAATATATTGAAAGTAAGCATAGTGCAAGGAAATTGATAAAACCTGCTAGCATCCCTTTGTTCTGATTTTTTCCTTGCAACTGATGTTTTTTTTTAACTTTAAAATACGATAGATGGGCTAACTTAAGTTTCAGTGTTTTCCTACTGTTTTAGATTTGTTGTGCATTTCAAAACGAAACTCATTTGTAGACATTGTGAACGTTATAGTTCGATATTTAAGTAGAAAATGGATAGCGAACTATAAAGACATATGGTATGATCTTTTCATGTTCAATTTCAAAGAGTGGTAAGAAAACGTTCCATTGTTAACTTAGAATGGGCGAACCTTGATGCACGGAATGAGTGAATGTGCACGACGCTGGATGCAATAATTCACGTTCGCCAGTTCCGTTGGGTTTTTTTTAATTCCGCTAGTGGTTGCTCTGACTTTTAAATGTTCGCTTCTTATCATGAAAGAATCATGTGGTGTCTAGTTAAAGCAACCTCTCATTTAAGAATGCTGCTGATGTATTTTATTGTGAAGTCCACAGTCACGAAATATTCATTGATAAAAACGTAGTATGAAACTGCATTTTGAGCAATTTTAATATCAATAGTAATATGTTTCTGGATAGCTCACTTTTAAAAATTTCCTTAGTTGCGGCTAATAGGCAAAAGAAATTGCAAGCGGTTATGAAACGAGTTTACCTTTACCTTCTTATTCGTTTCCTGTTCCTATTTTCTTTGTGAAGTTGCATAAATTTATAATCATCAACTTGAAAGGTAGCTCCTACTTTAGTTGAGGTCTGTTTCGTATTGCGCGAGCGGCGATCGAATTCCTTTTGGGAATTTTTTTTTGCAGTACAAGATGACGACCAACTGTTTTCTCAGTGATACCGATTAAATTTATTTGTTTCTTCGATATTTATTTTTGTGAGTTCGTTTCCGAGAGTTTCCGAGAAATTTTATCGGGTCTTATCATAGGGCAGTCACACCTTTTCGTACTTATGTCTCCGTTGTTCACTCAACGAACCGCTGTGCCCCTTGCTGTATTTCCGCTTCAAGTACCACTAAAACTGATGGAAATAAATTTTAGTGTGTTCGATTGTACGTTTCACGCTAGATCGTAAATTCCTTGAAAAATTTCTAATCAACCTGCCAAAATTCGTGAAAATTTGATATAACATTTTCAAAGAACTTCAGATTTCCGTGCAATTCTTTGCAGTCCGTCTAGCACCCTTCTTCATTCTGTTTCATTTAAGTCATTACTAACATTACCGGAAATTTGCATTTCGCATAGATGATGTAACTTTGTACGGCAAGATCCTCAGTTGGCTTTTCAAACTGATGTGTGAGAAACCGCCAGTAATTTAAACATTTGTTTGAATTCATTGAAGATCGGGTTTGTGAATGTCAGATGTTGGCGTAACTTTGTGAATGTCAGGTCGACCTACACATCAGTTAGTCGTTACCTGTTATGCTTGCAAAATTAGTTCTTTCCCTACTGTAGAATATACACCACCAATACAGTATGTTACTTGATTTGCTGTTACTCTTTATCTGCTAGATTTCCTAAGCTCTAATGTGGTTTTTCTGCATTATCCATAGAGAACGATGTAGTAAACCGAAATGTTGCATCACAGATGCTATATAATATTAATTAAATTCCGCATCATTGCTTTGCTTTTCGAGCAAAGTATGGACTTATTATGAATTCATTCATATAGATGGACGATGAAGGAGTGGAAAGAATGGTTATTAATGTGGAGCCAAATGAAAGTGATGCATTTCCTAGAGGAGCACAAAATGGTGATGTGCGTAAGTCGTTAATACGAATAAACGTCGGCGGTAGAAGTGCACGACTCGAAGGAGACCTTGTCAGTATCACACTGGTTCATATTTAGTTTAATGCAAAATTAAATTCAGCGAAGATGGAAATAATAAAATGGCTCTTGACAGCCACCACTATGATTTATTCAAAAATCGACTAATATGCTTATGCAGAGAGGGAATCTAAAAGAAAGACAGCTTAATCGATTGCGCTAAAGAGTAAATCTACCTTTCATGGCTTTGTTTTTTCTTTTTTTGATGAGGGGGTCATTATAGGAGATTTGGGTTCAAGAATTTATGAGGTTTGTGGAGTCAAAAATACTCGAAGGGATTTTTGAGCAGTTGAACTGTGCAAAATGGTTGAATTTCATGATCACCTTCCCCATGAAATCATCAGAATGCCTTTGTGAAGTTCATTTTCATATTGTCATCCCATCAAATATCATAGGAAAATCTCATGTTTTCCAATAGAAAGTACCTGAATTTGGCGGGGATATTTTTGCAGGAGTAATGTTAGTGAGCATATGAGATTTCTAGAAATGGAAAAAAAGAAGGAAAAAAACAACGCTTTCAGAACTCAGCATCCAGGTAGGGATGAATGTGTACAATGGTAAAAGTTTTCTCCATTGAAATGGAATCAATTCCGTCACTTTTCCTCTCATTGTGCTTGTGGTATTCATCGTCAGTTACTTTCAAGACTACTCACCCGGAAAAAGAAGTCATTTCCCAAAAAAACGAAGCGATGCTCGGACATTGTTTCTTTAACCGTTAGCCGTAGCCATAAATGAATTCGTCATTAGCCACCCAAAAGGTTAAGAATCACTGAATAAATAGCATTACTTTCAATTTTCCGTTCAACTGTAATTTCTAGAGTAGGTGAATTTTATGGCGTTCTTGATGATACAAGCTTATTTTCAGCTGCGAAGTAGGTATGAGGATGGTCGTTTAGCTCATTTTTCCTCACTTTCACATAATGAACGTCTTATGATGTGCGATGCATATTTCGACTCTTCACAAGAATATTATTTCGAACGTTCACCGATTATATTTGAATGCATCATCGACTTTTATATTACAGGTTATTTCAATTCGTAATCTTTTTTTTCAGCGATTTCCATTCTTTCAGTAGCAGAATTTTACATGCTTTTTGATCTTGTTATCCTTTCCCGTGGTATATTTTGGTATCATTGTTACCTTTTGAGCGTAACGACATCAGCAATTGCTGCTTTATTTAAGGGTTGCCTACATGAAGATTTGTTCTTGCTATCAGTGTGTGATGGTGCTCAAACATTTAACACCTTCAATGAAGATAACGATGAAACGCAAAATCGCATGTTCTCTTAATGAATATTAATTCCGTCAAGTAACTTTATTCAGCTATTAGAATAAATAATTGCTTGATCCTTCTTACATATTGAGTAGTGTTAATTTCTGGAGAGCATTTCCGCCCCTATTATATAGGGCTTTTGGCGACGACCAAATAAAAGCTTTCTGGGTGATTTAGGGCGTTTGCATCGTCCATTGGACGTTTGTCCAGTTCGAGTATTATGCGAACTTGACTTTTGGCGAATACCAACACAGTTTTTGTCTCGATGCTGTAAAATAAATAACGATTCGATTCTGCTGAAAAAAACAGATTCCACCTTATCTACCAGTGAACAGGTAGAGTTTACTGCTTTGAACGTTTGATGGTCAATTACAGTAGTAGAACTGTTTGAAGAACTCATGCGTACTATGAGAATGGTTGAACGCTGTATTTCACTCTTGCCATCTAAACATAAAGTGAACAGAAAATAGTTTGAAAGTTCGTTGTTTTTGGTGTCGTTTTCTTGATTCAACCCATTTATACCTCCCCACATCTGGGTATATTAAATATTGTGTCGCCTTTGAAATCACTACTACTGTTATTAGTTTTATCGCCTTCAAATCATTCAAATTATACGTTCTCAGCTTTAAGTGGGAAAAGGAAACGAGATCGAACACCAAATTTTATTTAGGGTGTTTTTGACTGTATTTTATTCATCTCCCATTAAAATATAAAGTGCTTGAGAGAAATATAAGCTCATGCATAATTTTCTTATTATTATTTTAGAGATCAATGTATTTGTGCTTCTTCTTTGGAAATTTCACTTCCGGACTTGGTAGTCGAATAAATTGTAGCTTGTATGAGGTTTTTGAAATGCCCCAACTGGCTGCAACGGTTGAAAATCCTCAGCAACTAACAAAAGTTATCTTTGAAAGTAAATCACCTTGCATCGACGAATATTTTCCCTTACTTGAACAATGAAAAAAACTATGAACATATTTCAACAAATTCAAATCTTTTTTTATCTAATCTCATTTAATCTCATTTAAAGCGCAACTCTTCACTCCTGAAGACACTCTAATTACTGGAATTTCAAAGGGAATTACAAGCAAGCAATTCGTATACATTGATAGAATTAAGAGCGTATTGAACGAAAAGCATATTAAGCGTTGTGTAAAATGCATCAATTCACTTCAAAGTGTGGCCCCTCTATGCATTTCCTCCCCTTCTTAGATCAGCGTTTGATGTGGTACGGGAAGCGTGGTAGGATTCCCGACGAAATGCATCGACAATAAACGTTTCACATTTTGTGAAGCAAAACGAAGTGATTTAATTTAACGCGCAATGCACTTCATAGGAGCCTTTATCATCTCCAGCGATTTGAATTCGGAAATTTGATGATCACTTTAAATTGCCGACATTTTGTCACAATTCACTGCTGCCATTTTTTTTTCTTTGCAGCATCATAACTTCAAATTTTTTGCCAACTTTCGCACTCGAATTTCTAAATTCAGCTACTCTTTCGCATTCGCAGATAACTGTGCCACCAACAAACTATTTTATGCACTGGTTAATGTGAGACTTTATGAAATATGGAGCTTCTTTTCGTCCCTGAGAAAGACTATGATAATTAAGGTTTGCATTTATGAGACCAGCCTTCGTGACACTGATTTTGAAACATCTAACTTAGAGAAACCTTACATTTTGACCAAACACGGTTATTAAAAGATCTCTTCCATATACATCACAGTGCAGTGTGTGAAAGCTTCGAAATTGCATATTACATGCAAAGAGGTTTTCGTATTATTGCAAGTACGACAAAATGAACACGTGAAATGTTCGCCAGCCTCTATTGGTACTTGTAGGCAGGTAGCTATGACAGCGGAAATTCACCTTTCGTCATTCAGCGAGCAAGCACATCACTAGTGCTAATAGAGCTGAATATAAAGTGTAAAAAACTAAAAAAATAAGTATACATGTGACTAAGTAGTATGCTCCTGATATTAGTTATCAGTGATACTCGGAGAATCCCTATGTTCGGTGCGGTGAAACTGCCTTATTAGAAGAGTGGAGAGTATTTTCACGGCGAGAGCTCAAGACAAAAATGAATTACATATTATATTACAAACAGATCTCATCATACTACTGTTTTTTTCTCAACTTCTGCAGTCGTCGTTACTATTCGTAACGATATTATTGAACACATACACAGAAATATTCCGGCCAAAAAAATGAAGGAAATCGATGAAAGATGAGCTACAGTCCCGTATAGTTTCTCCACTACATTTTCCCTATATTTATCCTATAATAAAAAATGAGGATGCTCATTGCAGAATTGATTTTTTATCGGTTGTGCAGAACTTTTTTCCGGAAGATGAATTTTTGAATTTGAAGAAAGAAGCCTCCAATTTCTGGTCATATTTGATCGATTCTTTTAGCCGAAAAGTTTCGAGGAGCATCCTGAAAACAGCCCGGATGCAAAGATTACAAAATAGCAATAAAATACTTGTAATATTGAGATAATACAGATAATAACAAAAATTTCATACTAAGCAGCTTAAAGGAAGAAAGTGCTGGGTGCAATCGCTGAAGGAAGAATGAGCATTTGGAATGCCCTAGTATTGCAATCGAATTCTAGATCTACCTTGAGATGTCTTGCCCACCGAGCGCATTCGATGAAGTATTTATGGGCAAACAAAGGCTTCTTATGTGGAAAGTATTTGAGAATCCACGCTCATCAACGTGCGCTAAATGCCTTTCGTTGGTTTCCGCTCTTTTTGTTCTTCTCTCGTTATCAGGTTTCTGCTTTTCCTTTTATTTAATCATTCTAATTTCAGCAGTTGTTTAAAATGGTTCTTTGCTCTTTTTCCTTCTTAAAAAACCTATGAATCTAAGCTTATATTAACTATTGTGAGAAAATATTTACAGTCTTCAGTAAAATATCAAATTTTAATTTAAAATGATAAAGTCCATGCGGCGATTTTATCAACAGTCAATAATGACAATGAATCACACAGAGCAAATTATCGCATTATAGAATATCAGTCTAGCAGTCTCGCAATAAATAAGTCATGAGCAGTATCATGCAATAGGCGATGTCTTTTATGATCGTCAACGAAGAGATTAATACTGCTCACAATGTTGTCGGAAACACGTTAATGTATGGGACTGAATTTTTCTCTAACCTCCCGCTAGTTTCCTTTTGGCTCAACAACGATCACTTCCGATGATGCCTCACCATAATCTTAGGTTCTAAATGAAATAACGTTACTAAACAGATGTTTTACAGATTTGATTTTATGCTCAATTCCCGAATTACAAGACGAAAATCAAGATCCACATTGGAGTCTAATCTATTTGGAAATAAGGTGAGAGCAACAAAGATATCACAGCATATTTAGTCCCATCTTTGCCTGTGATATAAATGTGCTTCATCTCATTAGAAGATTCACACCGAGGAAGGTCAACAGAAAATGCGGAAATTTTAGAACCGTGAAGCAGGTGGGACTCATTAGTGGTGTGAAACAATTTCTTTGCTTCTACAAAGATGAAAGCTTTTCGCAATGATGAGCAGCTCTAAGCAGACGCATTTATAAACATGAGCTGCACACATTGTTTTAAAAGCCTCATTAAATCGTTAAAGTGTAAGCAAAGGAAAATTTGTGCAGTTTACGATAGCACTTTCGGCGCATTATTCAAACGTTTGCGTAAATCATCTCAACAATTGAGCTGGCTGAAGTAGGTCATCTTTTTTCGATCACAGCAACTAAAGCCGCACTTCTAAAAGCTCTATTTTGTCCTCAACTTGTATGGATTAAGCGTGATTCACGTGCAAGAAGTTTCTTTACCACATCAGTAACTTCAGTGAATGTAATCATCACATAACAGTGCCACAATGAGGGTCCATGGAATTGCTATAAGAGTGTGTTTGCACTAATGGGCCAACTTATTGCATCACGTCGACCACTTTTAGCATCGATGTGCTCAACAAGTGAAACTTGTATTCCTTTATTTCTCGGTGTTCTCGTTTCTAAGAGAAACCTTTCAAGACTGTATATAACAGCACGTTATTCAAAATGAAGGTTGTGAACGTCGATCAAAGATTCATGACAGAAAATAGGGTTGTTTCTAGCGTGTTGTTCGGAACTGAATCTTTCGGAGTGATTGTTCTACTTTATTCGGTTTAATTTCACCACTGTAAAACTTTTTATTCCATTGCGACATCCATTACCTCAATTTGTTAGCAAAACGACCTTAATGAATTAAAGGTTAAGTTTGTTCATTTACAGTTGTATGGTATGGTTTACAGTCGAATATATTATACGTTTCATTATAAGTCCACAGAAATGCTCATTCGTCAAATCACCTCTCAATGTAATCGATCTGATGACAATATTACCATTTTATGCAGAAGAATGTTTACCGTTAGTGGGTATTGTTAAAGCAGTCGAATTAAGGAATATTCGTGGTAAGAAATTTATTCGACTATATTTCATAAAAGGATCAAAATGCATACAAAGAAGGAGATCTATAGCGTTTCATCTTCATTTCTGAGATAAAAATTCCTTCTTATCGTTTAATGGTGAATCTTGAACAAGGGTATATATTAAAATATTAAAAAAATATATTAAAAATTACTTTTAAGTATATATTAAAAATATATACTATATTTTAAAAAAATAAATTAAAAAAATAAAATTAAAATTACTTTTAGTATACATTAGTATATATACATATATATATATAGTATATATTAAAAAAAATAAAATTCATTACTTTTAAAATAACGTTTGGCATTTTCCAATTTGTATGAAAATTTTATCTGTTCGAGGGTACCAACTACACGGAAATGTTATTTCAAGTCAGACGATGAATTAGTTACGACATGCAAAATTCCTTATCCTTCAGAAATCCCATATTACGAAAAAAAAGGGTGTGCAAAAATGTGCGACATTTGTGCGACTTCGCACGAACGTTGCATGGGTTCTTGGATTTCACTCAGGATAACCATCCGTATTTAAAAACAATAAGAAAATTATAATGATACATTGTCATATGAAATTAACTTCCGTAATGCAAAGTTCACCGCAATTACTTGCGGGTTCCACGGGAAAATTTATTCACATATTTCATAGCAGCTCATTTATTTGCAGACGGGTTAAACATGAGGTAAGCATTTAGGTCGAAATTCACTAAAGTGAGTTTTGATAGTGTAGATTACAAACCATAAGTTGACGACTTACAAATTGAAACCAACGAGAGCTCAAGCGCATAGTACACCGGACACTTATACTTGGAAGTGATTTCTTCCATAAAGGGCATATATACGAATGCGGATATTTCCGGACGAGAGTAAGCAGCATTTCAAACCACTTTGCGAAACCTTAACTTTGAAAAAGAAACGATCATGTTTTCGAGATTCATACGTAGGCAGTTCAGTAAACTATGAAATTTAAAATGTCAAAATTTTACATATCGTTATATCCTTTGGCATTTATCCAATAATATTTTCTTTGAAGTGTTCGGTGAATTGCATCAACGCATCAACGCATCAACGTTCGAGAGATTTGATGATATGCGTATGCATGTCTTGATTTGATATAGCTAGATGTTTGCTAACACCAGCGGTATTTCTCATTTCAGGTGCAATGGTTGTAATTCGAGTGATGCGGTTAGCACGAGTGGCACGTATCTTTAAATTAGCTCGCTATAGTACAGGCCTTCGTGCTTTCGGCGAAACAATGCGTAAATCGGCAGCTGAACTGAGTATGCTTGGCATGTTTCTACTCACCGGTATTATGCTATTCTCGACTGCGATTTATTTCTTTGAACGTGATGAACAGAATTCGAAATTCTATTCCATTCCAGCTGCTTGCTGGTGGTGTAAGTTGTGGATTTTTTAAATTCATTCATGTTGGCTGTTGAGTTGTGATGAAAATTGCCTGTATGCAAAAAAGATCAGAATTTGGTCAAACTTTGAGCAAAATTCTTATTCGCTGTGGACTTTTCCTATTGGCTAAAACGTTGAATTTTGGTAGACTTTCCCGACGTGATTGGAAGTCCCGTTCGTTTTCACCTTATCATTATTAACTTTTTTAGTGCTATCCTGACAGCTGAGATTACAGCTAGTACTTGGGACCAGAGAATTACCTAACTCGAATATTGTTGTGACATCTTCTGCGCCAATCCTAAATACACCCTCCTAATTTTGCGTACAAAAGTGTCCTAGTTTTATTTATTTCAAATAATATTTGCACGAGTAGGATCTTCGTCGTTGCATAGTTGGTTGAAACCAAAATAGCAAATGCAATGATTTATGCGTGCAACATTTAGTACAGTCATTTATTTTCTTCAAACGCGATCGCGTTTCATTATTTTTCTCCACATGTTGGAAGCATTCCGCAGGTGCGTTGCTTTCCTTAACGTCATATTGTCAGATTTCCTGAAAAGTTAAGTAAAATCTCCTTGATGAGTTGTTTTTTTTTAAATGTTCGTTTTGATCTTCAGGTATCATAACGATGACAACTGTTGGCTATGGTGATTTAGTACCAGTAACTGCAGGTAGATTCTCTTCAAATATTTCAAACATTTTTACAGCATGTAAAGCTAACCTCAAATCATGTGAGCGAAAATGATATAATATCAGTTGCTTGTAAAACAAATACTTAGATAATTTATAGTAGAAACAGCTGCACGTTTCAAGAGATTAAGGCACTCTTCACATTGTTGAAATCCATTTGATGCTGATTTGCACAATTGATTTCTTGGCCTACATATTTCCACAGGCCATTTTTAAATGATCATACAGCGCATCGCTGAGAAAAAAATCCCAAGTTGTATAATTTAAAAATCCGGATTTTTATAAGCGTAGAATTTCTCCCAAAACAATAGAATTTCTCCAAAGATCAAATGATCTTCGATCGGAACTTCAGCATCCATCGTTTAAGTGTTCAAACGGTCCTTTCTTGCGGAACTGATCACATTTTGGCAATTTCGACTTTCGATGATTTATTTTAGGTGGAAAAGTGGTTGCCGCATTAGCAAGTGTTTGTGGTATTATCGTACTTGCGTTTCCAATCTCGATGATTATTGATAAATTTGCGGAAAGTACGGCTATTTGGTCGACTGAAACTAATGATCAATTGTCGACCGATGAACGACAACGAAGTCGTCGTAAAGCACGGCGACATCTGTTCTGAAAATTCAAATTGCTAGATTTTCTGAAAATCGACACCTATTCCCCTCTCTCGACGACTTTTAAGTATTTGTAAAGATCACCATAAAAACACTACGAAATTGACTGATCTCAGTTCTGAGAGATTTTCGAGCAATTCTTCATTCACATAATTTTGCTCTTAATCTCAGTGTGTATAAACACTCAAATTTTGTTTACGTCCATAAGTAATTGTTGTTCTTTGCAAAATTCTCTTCGACAGTGTTTGCAGTATTATGCGATAATTTTGCATCGTTATATAAATGAATTGATTCGAGCATACAAATGAGGTTTTCCTTTCCAATAACGCTCATTTCGCACATGATATAGTCGGTTAACAAAACCGAGGTTATTCGTTTATAGCCTTTTGCTTGAGAATTCGAATACGAATGGTACTTCTAATGTTTACATAGCAACTTTATCACCGTAACACTGTGATTCGATCTCATAATTTTGTTATTCTGCAACTTGCTGCCTCACTGAATAATAGAAAGAGAGAGGTAGTTAACCTCAAAAAGAAAAGAAGATGATTTGTAGTTTCATGTTATGAATTATCGCATAAAATGGGAACAGTTGCAGCTCGAATGCTCCTCGTTTAAATGACATTTTCCATCGTTTGTAGCCGTTGTATCAAATGAGTGATGAAAAGGTCCAGTGAATATAGCCGGAAGGCGCTAAAATTATTGGCTTTCATAGCCGCATTGAGACATTGCAGGAGATGTAAACCTGTGACTTAAATTTTACGCAGATGAGCTGAGAAAAGAGTCATTGTGCATGAAGGTTGGTTCACAATTCCATGTATGAATGCGGCACAAACCGTACAATAAAAAATAAGAAATTGATTAGTTGATTTCAAGGAAAATGCCGTCATAAAAGAAAGGAATTTTTTTTCAAACGAGATACTATTATTAAAAATAAAAGCGTCTTCCTTGGTTTCTATTGCACTATCAGACATTCCATGTTTCACAATTTCTCACACTCATTCGCATACAAGAATCCATGCGATCCGGAAAACAAATGAAGAGTTTCACGGATATAACACCATTTCTCTTTCATCATCCTACGAAGGTCGACTCATATCGATAAATGCTAATGTTCACTTTATAGAGAAAGAAAGCCAGTGGCTTCCGAATTCTTCTGCCTGATATTTCTAAGCAGTTCTACAGCTCCTAGGTTCATTGTGGTTACACATCATCACAAACCGATTATTTTGAGAACGGAATTGAACGATTTTCATAAGTCAATTGTTGCACTTGCTATGTGATGTCGCCGGAAAATAAGTTGATTATTTATGCTAATTTTTTCGGTTTGCGTGAAATAACAACCATTCAAAGATTCACTAAACAGTGCTAATATATTTTTCTCCTCTGAAATCGACGAATGGATGGATCGTCAAGTGAACCAGTGCTTGTCGATATTCCTTTAAAAGTTTCTCATATTTATCGTTCTGTCTCGGTAGTTGAGGTTCTCATTTCGATCATTAACACAGTTTGATAACACTGCTTACTTTCTCAAGCGCTATTGACAAAAATGTTGATGAATATAGAATGAACGAAGAACGACTGGTTGCCATAGGAACTCACAGGTACACCACTTCGTTAAAACGAATCACCAAATGGTCAATTATGAAGTCATAAGAGGTCACAGAAAATTTATTTTTACCCTAACACTTGAACGTGGTGTAAATGTGCAGAGTCATGCATAATTTGAGAACATTCGAAAGAACTGTCGTCACTACGTACTGCTAATAAGCTATTTTCGAGGACAGTATTAAACATATTGCGAATATTATTGGCGGTTAATGGGTTTCATAATTTTGAAAAATGTACTTGGCTAATTTTATGATTAGTCATTCCCGTTGACGTCACTTATTGGGGAATATTGAGTATTTAGAGCTCATTTTAAATGATGAACACAAAACGACGCGGAAGCTTAATTAAATTGCTGTTGAATTCAGTATAACTTTGAAATGTTGGCATTTTTTCTTGTATTTTCACTCATTGAATTTCTCCTTTCCTTTATGCTCAAGCCTTGATTAAAACACATTCTCATTGCAGCTATACTTCCCTTTGGAATAGCTAAATATCCTCGAGTTTCATTGGGAAAACTATAACGGGAGATGTGAGGTGACATCATAGTTTAACTTCTGCATACAAATCCGCAAAATTTCCAGATCAGTTGTGTCTTGACTCAGACACACTGCGATTTGACTGTGCAATAGATATGCACCTGTCAAAGAACCATTTTGTACAAGTTGTATTGGTTTACTGAATAGGAGAACTTTGAACAATGCGCTGCATGCAAGGAATCCTTCGCATGCACTCGAATTTAGATGCTTCGATTTCTTGACATTACTGACGAAGCAACTCTTATTGAGCAGTCGCCTGCAGAGTTCTTCTATTTCTTTGAAGTGAGGCGTAAAGCATGAGTTGAAGTAAAATGAGCGCTAAGAATTTGAGTCCCTATTGCTACTCCCCCCTCTCCCACCCCCCTCCCCCCCCCCCTCTCTCCTCCCTCTCCAGCTGCAAAAGCGAATGCGGACGAAACATGCAAGTCTATTGCACATGTGACGATTAGGAAGTCAAAAAGGAACAGCTGCTCCATTCATGAAATGGTTTATGGCATTTCACGCGCTTGACGTGGGACTCTGAACAATTCAAACATTGAGACAATTTTATAAGCATTAGTCGAAGAGTTCTCATTATCTACGCTTTTTGGAGCAACTTTTATGAAGTGACAGTAAATGTGAATGCTCACTGAATATCGAAGGGAATCTTTTATTTACCACTTTAATGTGCTTACATCCATAATGAAAAATTCATAACTTCTTTATGCGTTTATGTCATTATGATTTTTCTTATACTTCATGAGTTGTTTAATGAAGCGTTCCATATGCTGATGCATAAGAAAATCGGCAAAATTTGCTCTAGCCTCATCCGTTTGCATTGCGAGATGATATCGATGTCGTGTAGAGATGAAAGACCACGAAGAAAATAATCCTTCACGATGCTGCCATTTAATTTGTTTGAGTGTTACTAACCACGGATATTTGTTCATTTTATTTGCCGCACATCGCTCATCTAATATCTGGAAAGGCATCACAAATGGTTGCCTGCATCGGAGAAAAACATCAGCTACTTAAAAAAGGATGTGTGGATGTGCGTGATGAAAATGAAACAAATTTTTTGAAAATTCAAGCGTAGGAATGTCGCAATAATCAAACTCAGATGAAATGATGCATTGAATGCAGAATCAGCAAAAGTTTTCACCATTTGCCTATGAATTGTTAGATTCTTCAAATAACTCTTTAAAAAATTACTTAGTAATTTTGCCACCTTTTTAATCAGTTATACAAAACATAAATGTAAGATCACATGATCATGAAATGATCTGATCATGAAAAATCAGGACGAGATGTTGGATAACAACGCAGCATATATATGAACGAGCCCCTCAAATTAGTCAATTATGAGGGATGATATGCTGAAAATTACGCTAAATGTGTAACGGTCATGATCATGCTACAGCAATTTCTGCAGAAATCACCAAAATTCAACGTAGTTTCGAAAGATGTTTGGTAGTATACAGTAATGAACACATTCATTCATATCCTCCGCATTAAATCCTATCGAAGCAAATAAACGCATTCCCCATCTGTCATTTCGTAAACTTCATAAAAATAACGACTGTTTAGGAAGTATAATGGAAGAGAGAAGGGGATACATCGTTGCATAGATATTTTACGCTTTTACTAGCCAAACGCAACCGCTCATCATGCGGTCTCTTAAAAGAAACAAGCAATCAATCGGCTACAAAAATGAGTGGAAGCATTCGTCAAATGTTTAGCATTGTGTAATTTCATGAGACCGTCCAAATGAGGTGAATAATCTCCGAGAAATTAAGCAATATCAAAGAGATCGTCACTCTAAACGCTTCATATATGTTATCACATTTGTCGTTGCTAAGAATCTACTTAGAGTGCGGTGAATTTTTGTAAGTTTAAGAAACTTTGTCACCAATATTAATCGCTTTATAGGCAATAAACTTTTTCATCTAATTCGTGGTTAATCACTTGAAATTACTGCATGCAAGTGCATAAAAACAGATGGGGCGTGACCTCATTGCAGCGAATTTTCGTAGAACGCTAAATATTTACTTAAAGTGCATAACCATTGCGGCGAAATTCTTTTCTTTTTGAATTAACCAACCTTTACCACATAGTAGAGAAACTGTTCTTTAGAAGGAAACCCTTCGAAAAATTTTAAAAAAAAGCTCGTTGAATAGTTTTCGCCATAGTTGCATTAACTTATTGGTTAATATCGATGGCAAAATGTATGGCATCCTGTCGCATTCAAGCCCTTTATCTTCTATGTTTTCGAATCATAGGAAGTCAATTTAATAACATTTTAAATCGGCAAACAGCAAATTTGTGCTAAAAATTTAACACGAATATTCGATCCGGAGCATAATATATGTTAGTCAAGCTCT
This sequence comes from Parascaris univalens, assembly GCA_037576465.1. NCBI lineage: Eukaryota > Metazoa > Nematoda > Chromadorea > Rhabditida > Ascarididae > Parascaris > Parascaris univalens. The sequence goes on along the minus strand of CM075173.1, from coordinate 179,082,260 downwards.
TCTTTTATTAATATTTGAACTAAGGATGCAACTAAAAACTTGGATTGGGATCCTGATGCCTGCATGGCAATAGCTATTTTTCCATTATTCACAACTGCTAGTCATAGATGAACAATGAGCATTGAAAAACTACTGTATTTTGCGTCAGCTGTTTGATAGGGAGATGGATGAGTCCTGATGTGACGCCTATCTGTATGAATCAACTTTCTTTGAAATTTGGCTCTAACTTTTCCGAGTTACCAACCTTGTACCTCTGCTGCAATGAAGATTAGCTGCACATCTCGATGCGTTATTGTTGTGTTGATTATTAGGATTGTTCAGGTGATCTGTTGAATTCGCAGTGAGTACTATCATAGCTTTTGGAAGGAATTTCTAGCAATTATTACTTTAAAAAATCAAAGGAAATGTTAAAAAAACTATTGCTCTTTCATTAGTGGTGTAATATTCGTTTATTTTCGACTGCATTCACAATGGAAGAAATACTGGTTTTTACTAAAAATTAATTTGTTTAAAATCAACTATATAGTTGTTTCTTTCTATAGATAAATAAGTAGTACAAAATGAGTAGCACTATTATTTACCGCTCGGTGATACTGATCCATCATTCTGACCTATACAGTCGTCTTTTTCTCAATAAACCTCCACTTTCTTTCACAGGAACAATTCAGTTTATTTCGATTATGGTCCACTTTCCTAAGTAGTGGGTTCATTATGCCTGGCGCATAACATTTAGCTGGCAATGACAGAAATTGCCTGTATGGGTTACCAGCCGCACCACATCTTTTGATATGAACAGTAATGATTCGGCTTCAATGTAAGTAAAAAATGACTTATGGGGGTATATGATGTACCGACTAAGGTCACCCATTTCTTCAGCTCTTTTCTTGGGAATCTGTTATAAACGTTCTTTAGGTAGCTTCACCTTATTTCTCAAGCAGTGCCAGTCTTCCTCCTCCCCCTCCCCATCGAACTTTAACTTCATACATGCACTTTGTCATTTTACAAAAGCCCCACGGAATGTAGGTAAATTGCAATGAATAAAACTGAAAATCCTGTAGTAGGGCTAATGAACATTTGGGAAAAAAAAAGAAGTATGAATGACGCTTAAAGATTGATACAGCTTATACTCCTCTTAACTTCATAAATAAACGTCCTCATCAAACTCCCTTTCAAACCGCTGTTTTCATTGCCTCTAATTTTGCGAGACTACTTTTCAGATCGCTCGCTAATATCATAATGAAGTCATCGAAAAAATTGCACGCACCAAGTGCACTCGAAATGGCTGAAATCTTACACGTATCTTAGTTGCCATAGATACATGTCGACTTCTTGAGAGACAGTACACGCTCACAAAGACTCTCCTCTTGAATTGTTCCACTATAAATTTTAATCTGTATATCACATTTACTAGAACCGCCTATATATCACATGGGGGAAAAAGATTTTATGAACCTATAGTGAATGAACTCATTTTTAGAGGCGGAAAATCCATATGATATGACTTCTTTCATTCGTATACATTTCATCAACAATATTACATACGACATAAGTACGCAGACATTCGTTTTTTCCTGAAGGAGAAAAGCCAAACTGCATACATGAGCACATATGCCTGAATGCTGTGTTTCTGAGTGCACGAAAAGAAGCCGTTATGAAGCGTTTCATTTAGTAAATGTCCGCAATATAAAGGATCATCCATCATTGTTTCTCCGTAGCAGAATTCCTTCGTTCTTTAAAATGAACTTTTAAATTTCTTGTGGAATTTTGTGGAATTAACCCCAATATTCGGCGAAATTGATATCTCATTCACTCTTATGTCAATTGTGGCACGTTTATTTATTGCTATCCATATGATCTATTAAAGTATTTGCGAAATACCAACGAGATTATTATTGATGGACAAACGCATCGATCATGACGTTAAATTGTGAAATTTTCTACCGTTTTTTTTGCGCATCATACGGATTTCCGGAATTCCGGTTATTTGTTCTGTCCGCAAATTTTCATGGATACAGTTCCTTACTATAATAAAAAATATTTAAAGCATACCAAACTGTGGTATGCAATATGATTATCACTTCATTTACATAGAGTATCATACTACGGATTGTCTTCTGGACAGGCAAAATTCTGAATCTGGTTCGCCTACAATCCATCCATGTAGTTTCCCACATACTTGTCAAAGTATTGTCGATCTATTCGAACGCCTTGAAAATAAGAGTGTGGAAAATTTGCGATCTCCTCTATAAATGAATAAATAAGTTAATAACTGAATAAATGAGTAAATAAATAGTACTAATTAATTAATTGATTAACTATTTCGTTAGTTAATTAGTCGATTGAACATTTTGAGTTTTGCGGTAAGCGTGAAAAGATAACGTAGATTAATTCATTATCGTAAGAGATGACTTTATTAATCAAAGAGATAAAACCAAGCTATCCGAAGTGAAGGCACGATCGTATGCATCATCAGTGCAGAAATGATAAAAGTAACTCTCAGACAATTCGTCACTGCCTTCATTGAATGCACAACAGATATCGCAGAGGTAAAAATATAATGTTAATCGCTGAAAGCACTTCACATTCGTCAATCTCGTTTTTGATGTTCTTTTGAGCTTCTGAAAAAGTTAGCTCAATAACCACCTGCACCTTATTGGGTAGAGTGAATTCACATTTCAAAAGGAGTTTCTTTTCTGAAATAATACGGAACAATGTTAGGAGACAACAATATCGATGGTGGAGATTCAACAAACCAGATGTGGCTTGAATGAAAATATTTGGGCAAATAACTGCACCAACATGAGGTCATGTAGCTGATGGATAGATAACCTATTTATTTTGCATTATGTGTAAATCAGTCACCCAAAGAAATGTGGGCGGATCACATTTTCTAACACGACGTAGAGTTGAAGAAGCAGATCACTCATATGCCTATATCAAGAGCAGTTGTTTCGCAGATTTTTTGACTGTTCAGAGGTTTTCGCGGTGCCCCATGTGCTCTGCTACTGGTCAAGCTCCAAGGGATTCAAATCTTCCTCCTGCTTTTCCTGCTTCTGCCAGTTTTATTGAAGTGAAGGCTGATGAAATGGTTCCGATTAGGGTCTGTACCACAGGCCGTGACTTCGCAGATTTCCTTCACTACTTAGAGATATTTATGGTGCTTCGAGAGTGGTCAGTGCCATGATGTTCAAGTCCTTCTACGTGTGGTATCGTGAATTCTACGGATCCGCTCGTATTCAGATCACCTGCTGATGTGAGTTATGCTACTTGAACTATTCATCTCTGACCCAGGTGCTTTGCCAGTCTCTTCGAACTTATGCATCACATCTTCTCCGAACCAATATTTATCACCATCTCAAGTAACAGATTTGCAGCGGTCTTCGCCATCTGACCTGAGTGCATCCCTACTTCCATTTCATTCGTTCTTTTGTTTTGTAAAGTTCAGCATCGCATATTCATTTTTTTGAAGGTGCATTACATTTGCTACTGAGTAACTTACTAATTTTTACGTTGACAGTTTGTCGATGTTTGCTGAATGTTAGATTTTCAGGCAGTCTCCTTTATCTCTTTGGTCACGATGGTGTCAGAATATAACCTCCAAATACAAAAATATGTTTTGGAGAGATCTATCTCAGATGCAATGACATTTTCGCGCAATAGATGAACCGACTGATGTCCTAATTGAGGCTTTCAATTTCACCACAATGTTCGTTTCAGTGATCCCTCGATAAGAGAGCAAAAGTCTCCCCAAAAATTTGGAGGAACGAAACGTGAATTCAGAACAAACGAATACTCATTAACTCATGGTAGATGAAGACGCGTTGAGACATAGAACTAAGAACTCCAGGAAACATTATCCAACGTTTGTTTCTAAGCATTTCTCGACCTTAATACGAACTTCACTATGAATCTTCTCAAACGTCCTTGAATGTTCAAATGGCCTTATTGGGCTTTACCGACAGCGAACTGCTTTCGCAAACTTCGAATATTCATCACGATGATTTTCGACCGCATTCGTTATGTTCACATACGACACCACATCTATCATATCTCGAATAATTAAAGCGTCCCTGAATTGTTTCGCACGATGTTCATGCCGGGTGCGATAGGCTGCGTATTCTGCCTTGAAAGCTGTTTACTCTGAAGAGATCTAACCGCAGCGATTCAGCTAAATAGAGAGCAGGAGAATGTGCTGCAAAAATAGGAAGCAAAAATAAGTGAGGCAGGCCGTAAATTCAATTACTTCCATTTTTTATTATGCATCCGCTGTATGCAAATATTTGGTTTGATGGAAATTCCAAGGTAAAAGCTCTAATTAAAAGCAAAAGGGGAGAATAAAATATGGCAACTAAACAAATACATTTTGCATTCAATTGGCGTTTCATAATGAGAGATGCTGTACACGACGTTTGAGAATAACGACTGTGTAATGCTCAATGGATTAAACCCTAAAATTACACACGCATCAATTTTTTAAACTTTATATATCGGAGTTTTTTTGGCCATCTCAGTTGGCATTAAGGAAATTATAGTATAAATGTTTCAATCAGACAAACTGCAAAATCTTATGCAGTAATCTCATAGCAATGCAATTACCATATTCTTCAAATGTCAGATTGCACTATACGTATACTGTACAGTATTGAACTCTCTTTGATATTACTGTAACCACTAGTAAGGAAACGATCATATTTTTTCATGCGTTAGGACCACTAATGCGTAAAAGTTGCTGATGCAGGAAGGTAGAAGATTCGCTTATAAACAGGTCACACTCTCACCACGAGTTGCTCATTTCGTCCGAGATTTTTTTGAATTTATGGAGAAGCACTTTTTTCATAGCTCTTTAAAACAACAGGGCAAGAGAACAACAGAAGTTGGATGCTTCGACTATGTTCTTAGGATACGTTAGTTTCATAATTATGATATTCGTTTTTCCTTTATCTTCTTTCTACTGTTTTCTTTCCACTGGATCCTGCGAGTCAAACTATTTTCCGTATATTCCGGAAAAATTAAGTGGATTAGTTCGCTTTCAAATTAGTACTTATCGCTGTTGAACTAACTCATGTACTAGCTGCGTCCAGTTTTTTATACAATTCTTCAACGAAGAAAGTTGCTTACAGAGAAGAAAGAATGGTTTGACAAATACTCTCGTATTTCAGCCTTATTTTCATCGGTAAACACAATTTATGGAAAAAATTTTCAAAAATTTTCAACGGAATTCGGTACGCATCGAGGAAAAAATTAAAGCAAAATAGCACTGCTGTTCTTCCATTCCTCCAACTTCCGCTTTTGTAGGCTAAATTTCATTTCATCTTCAAAGCTGCGATCACTGTTGATGCAAGGAAATTGATAAGGATTACGGATGCGAAAATGGAGTACGCATTTACCATGCTCACCGTCAATCCTTTCTGAGAAAGTCGATGCATTAGAATAAGATGATGAGTTCGCTATAAAGGCAAAAATTTGCAAGGACTTTTAATTATGTTAATAAATTACACGATAGTGTGGTGGAAATTAAAGTAATCAAATTTATGGGTAGATTGAATGGAACGATTTTCCAAAGAAATTTCTACCAACAACATGCCGCTCTTAATTTCTCTGCAGTACATATTTGCATGTCAACACTACAAGATATGCTGAGATTAAATAGGGGTGAAAAAAGATTAGAGCTTTATAAGCACACATTTTCGGCGATCGAACTTCACCAGATGTAGTGCATAAGTCAGCTGGTTTTTCACAAATACTGCAGTTGAGGGTGAAATTTAAGACTCATTTCAGTTCATTTTAAAATGTAAAGTATGCCCATATTATGAACTTTTCGCTTATGCCGTTCAGTCTCATCACTTGTGACGGTACTCAGTAATCGTTGCGGTACTAGTACTCGTCAAGATACTTTTCAGGTGTGTATGAAAAAAGCTCTCAAAAACATAGATCGAGCGCTCCATTCATTTTTCTTTCATCGCCAACAGCGCGCGAGGTCTTAAGTTTGTTTTTTGATGGAAAAAAAGTGCTGAAAGTGCTTTTCGCCAGATGAAGTGCATGCAGTATCGCTTATTAAATGATCTTCTCACATTTTTGGCATATATAACGCAGGTTTGAACATGACAGATATTTAACGGTTGAGGCAGGTGGGAATAAGAGGGATGAAAAGAGAGGGACGAAGCAGCGGTTGTGAAGAGATGCTTACATAATGAACACATGTAAATGCTTCATTTTCACCGGTAAACTGCATGAAAATTATTAGAAGTTTCATTAACAGCTTTTTTTCAGTTATTGATGCTGGAAGGTGGTTGTGAGGGGTTAATGCAGCAGAAATCATCGCAACGAAGAATAAGGATTGAAACATTGAACGATACTGAATTTAAGAGCTAAAAAGAACGGGTGTCCTTCTTCATTTTCAACCATATCCTGCTTGGCACACTACATCAACTGAGTGCTGCTTGCGCCCAGAGCAGCTTCCAAGCATCGGCGCCTCATATTCCGGTGAAATAACGTCTGTGTCTGTGCTAACGTTTTCACGCGTCGATTAGTTGCGAGTTGTTCGCATTTGCGGCTCCCACTTCGAGCCTTCTCAACCACAACCATCATCTATCCTAGTGTTAGCTGCGGCACGCCGTTGCATCGTTCATGATGGCGCGAAGCGTTATTCAACGATTTCGTTTTTCCGAAGCTCGTCGTGCATCAAGATATTTACCGTCACTTGGCGCAGTTCTCAATGTTAAGGTAGGTGTGCACATAGATTACGTCTAAATGTGGTATAGTGACGTATTTGCGCAATTAAATCATCAAAAACTATAAGCCGTTCACAAAATGCAAGCTAGCTAAAAAGCAGTTGATTGAAGAACGCTTAAAATCTCATCCGATTAGCGAGATTTTCGTCGTCTATTTTGACGACTACCACCGCGCTAATACAATTGGCAAGTGATAATTTTTTTCTTCAACCGTTGCGCTCTGAGTATTCAACAGCAGCCCAGCGATGTGGTTGATTGGTTCGTAGAAAGTGTGCGCACGCCAAGAACGTCAATATAGCTGCAGCGAAAACTACAATGCTGGTTTAGGAAAACTACCAACCTGATTCAAGGTGCGAAGCTGTCACATGATTTAACGACAGCGTTAATAAGATGCATATTGTGCGTTGTAATCGCAAGGTTATTGCGAATGCATTCGCAAGAGATAGACTGCGCTTTAAACGGGCAAGAACTGGTCGTGTTTTAAATGAATTGAGCCATTTCTTTACTGATTTAAACGCTTTTTTTGAGTTATTGTTGGAAAAAATCTCCTCTCTGAGGCTAAAATGAATTCCAAACTTCGAAACGATGAAATGAACGTCTGCTGGCATTCCGCTTTATTCACGGCACCTCGCCGATTACGAAGGGCGTTTCCTAGGTAGCAATTTTTTGTGGACAGTCGAATTTAGAATGATAGTTCATTTGTTGTTTTTTCTCTTTCGTTTCTCGCAGTTTTCACCGAACTCCATTTTTCCTGAAAAGTGGCTTTTAGTTGTGCATTTTACTGGGAACTGAGAATTGTTCGAAGTGAAAGTCAAAGAAATACTACTCGATCGTTCGGGGTTTTCCGCCCTTCCGCTATTTCCGTTACTACTTTCATAAAAGCTTTCATCTCATCTGTTTGAATCGGTCCTGAAATAATTTTTTCAAAGAACCTTGGAGCCTGTTACATCATCCTGGAAAGCAGGAAGAAACCGAATCAGATTTCAGAAAAACGACCTTGAACAATGCCACAAACGCAATCTGCAAGAACAATTGAGTCTCATAGCGCAAAAGGCGAATGTCGACAATATATGCGAACATTCTAGGAGCGGAAGTGGCGATTACGGTACCTATTATTGAAGTATAATAAAATTTCAGGCGGGTTGACTATGATTTTGATTGATCGACTGAAAATTGTACCTAAAAGCTTCTTTCCACCTAGCTTGTTACCAGTCCGCCTGGCATGTTTCAATGCCGTATTGCTATTATCAAATGATCAGCTCCATCCAGAAGCATTTAACAGAATATGGTAATATGGTATTCTGGTTTATTCAGGTTTATTCTGGTTTATTCTGGTTTACTCTGGTTTATTCCGGTACTTATTTCTTAAATGCCTCAAATATTTGTTCGATGGAATTCATTAAGGTAAATAATAGAGTTGCATAGTGGTTACCATGGCAATTAATGCATAATGCCGTACATTTCGAATTTATTGACGCTCGACTATTTCTAAAGAGTTTTTCTGCAGTGGGGGAGGAGGGAATAGGAAGAGGTGGCAGATAGTGAACATTCGCGTCCGAATTTTATCACCTCCGTTTAGTTATTGTAGAGTTTATGACGGTTTTTGATTTTAGAAAAAGTTACGCTTAATAATGCTTCTGATATGCATGTCACATAATTGAATTAAGTTTTCGGATTTTCCATTGATTCGGTACTTGATGTATTAAGATTAATAACCATTAAGCAGTCCTGTCGAAGTGTATCAACTGAATAATGGGAAAATTTATCTCCCCGCATCGTCTATAGTTGACTTCAGTGTCACATGCAGTCAAAACCAACGAAGGCATTTGAAGAGGATTACAGAAATTCGTAGAATCAGCCATATTGTTCGAAGTTATTGTCGCGGGACGCAGTAAGTCAACGTGCATACTCGAGCTGAAGTAGCAGCAGCAGCAACAAAATTTATACTCGCAGGAACAATTATAGCAATGATAATACTGATAGCAGCGATGATAATGATAGCAACGATGATGAAAAATGGATAAGCTGATAGATAAGCTGATAGGTTGCAGTAACAATCGTAACAGCCGTGAAGTTGATTACATTAAGCTGTCGATCATTTGCTCGCATTAACCGATGAGATCGTATCAGTGGCACACAACATGCATATACTTAACACTCTCACCGCGCGGTATCTGGCTTATAATGCCGATTCCTTGTAAAACTTTTCAAAGCTTCCAAAGCATTCTCATTCTTTATGTAAAACTCGCAATCCTCCCGAAACCTCCCAATCCTCCCAATCCTCGCAATCCCGAAAAATTTTTCATTGCGAGTGTGGTTTCGGGAGGAAGCTAACAATTGAGGTGTTGTTACCTTCAGTCACTATTTATTTGCTATCACATCCGATAGCACGCATAAATAAAGAAGTAATCATATATCTATTAGCAGTTTTTAAGTCAATAAATTCTCTAAATATTTTCTTATATCGTGCGTTAATTTTATTGCCGAGTTGCTATATGAGAACGTCGTTCTTTTGCAGTAATTCGTCGTTGTTCACTACTTTTTTCATTCGTAATCGTTATGTAATAAATTAATTTGATTTTCGACTCTTCGGCAGTTCCAACTATTGATGGATGCGATAGACCCTAAGAAAACGCTTCACTTTCATTTATTTTAAGTCCTACGACTTCTAAAAGAACTTATCGATGTTCTCGAGTTGTTTATTCTCACTTTTTTTCATCCTTCATAATTTTGTACTCATTGAATCAATTATTCGTCGAGAAAAGACGTCGAAGTTGAATTTGGTATGAAGATCCGATCAAGTAAGGAGGCAAGCATGAAATTATTTTATGAGTAGATGCATGTTTTCCTCGTATTTTCAAACGTTTTCTTCATGTTCCTGAATATTCCTTTTAAGGGTCTGGATTTTTCACTACGGTATTTTTTGTTTTTCATTTGTTGACGCTGCTGGTTGACATTCTATCAGAAATGTCTGCACATATTTGGTGATTTAAGCTCGTGAGCGCATCATTAATTCATTAACTCGTTCATTCATTTTGCTGCACATTTGCACGCCAACTTCGTTCATTTCTTGTGCTCTCTGATGTGGTTAATCTGATGTTTTCTTTCTAGGTGGTTTTGAAGGAGATTTGGAATCAAAAGCCCTGCACACTGTGCATTCGCAGACTTCTATAGGAGATGAATCTTCCGTTGAAATGCCAGAAAATTTTCAAATCACAAGATGAGGACCTTATCGAAGGAAATCAACAGTCTCCTAAATTTGAGAAGTTTGCAGCGATTGCAATGGATTATTGCAGGTCATTCATCGCCATGTACGTCGGCTGATGCTTTTTTTCGTTTAAACGTTGGTGGTAAATCGTATCGCATTCGAATCGAAACCATACAACAAAAAAAGGAGAACTCATTAATAAATACACTTATTAGCTGTGACCATTCGCAACGAATGGCTATCGTGGATGCGTATGTTCCTGAAACTGGTGAATACTATATCGAACGCAATTCAAAACTAGCCGAACATATACTCGATTACTATATTACTGGTTTGTTTGTCATTTGCGACCTCTATGACCGATTAATGCGATGTCGGAAAATAATTTTGTCTTGTTTACTGCAAGCAAAAATTGGTGATTCGTTTGAGAGTTACTGCGAGATCAGCAAACGACTGATTCCATTATCGTTAATGTTTGGTTTTTATCCGGATATGCAAAGGGATTTTTGAATGTTTTCTGTTCAGCACGCAGCAAAGTTCCTCATCTCCTCAATCAACACAGTGTTGAATGTACCTGACTAGAAAATTTGCAACAGGTAGCAATTAGTGCTGACATTGCTTCATCACTCTTTGCGGTGAAAATAAAATTGAAAATGACTGCAGCGTGGAAGAACTAAATTGCACTGTTTATGGGCGTAGATTTCTAAGTTTCCGAAATGTTCTGCACAATCATATGGCTAACCAAGCGGTTAATTACTACAGTTACTGAAAAGGACGTTTCTACCGAATCGTTTAAATTCTTCCTCAAGCACTATTTTGGATCACTGCTCATGATTGAGGCACCTTCAAATGTCGTATATAAAATAATGAAGCTAAAACTTCCAGAGTAGCGAATCATTAAAGCACATTTCCTTCAATTTTGTATCATTATTGCTAAAGCATATTTTATTTCTTTTTAATGTTTTTATAATTTTCTTTGGTGCTCTTAATAAATCGGCGATTTTTATTGTTTATCATGAAATTACAATCGGCGATGAATGCTCTTTTTTTGCATCGCATCAAGAATTCCTAATGATCAAGCATTTTTATGAATTCTTCCTGAAGATGCTTCTTTTCGAAGATGTTGTTTAAAGGTCTCCTTCATAAACCGAACGATGTTTGCGTGGAACGCTTCAAAGAAGAGCTTCAATTCTGGAATCTTTACGAAAATCAGGTATCCTATATGTTGACAGCGGAGAAAATTTCCTTGCAGTCACGTTTGAAGGATAGGAACTTATGTATATCTAACTGCTATTTGGTCGATTAAAGTTGATGCATAAATAGAGCAAGGCTTTACGTAGACGACTATTCGAATATGAACTGAAGTAGCCTACATATATTTATTTTGTTAATAGAGGTGAAACTAATTTTCCCCTTTTGTAAGAACGTTATTGGTATTACTATTGGACAGTTAGCTATCTGTGATGTCTGATGATTGTAGGCACTGTACGGCTTAGTCTAGTTTGTATTGGAGCTGAAATTTGCTGCGTTGCGAGGTCGAAATATCGTTTAGTCCAGAAAATTTCTTTACTTGTTGCAGAACAATGATCAAATTGCACTTTGGGAAGAAAAAAATGGAAAATTATCTGCATTCATGATTACAACTGGAAAATGTGCAAATGCTTTCGTTGGCTACTTGCTTATTTATTCACTATACACGCAAAACACACATACACACACTTAGACACGCACACAGAAAACGCAAAGACATAAATATAGGCAGGAACACAGGCACAAAAGCATGCCGGCGCACGCACGTTTTTTTATAAACTCAAAAAGTTCGCTATTGCAGATAGCTCCATGTTGCACTATTCGCAGCGAAATGCCGGAAGAGGAAGTATCGAGTAAGACTGAATACGATTATTTGGCTGGGGTAAGTTGTAAGCGTTTTGAAGAAACTTTAAATAAAGCTAGAGCATACGCTAGCTGGTCTCAGCTTAGCTGACGTGGTAAACGCTTGTTCGAGTTTCCCTCGTTATAGTAACAATGAAGGAAAAATCCCGAAGACGAAAGTTTTTAGGAAAAAGTTGTGCCATCCGAGCTTTCAGGCAAATTCCTTGGAAGGATGCATAACGTGTAGGGGGCCAGCTTTCCATACTTTTTGGAGACAGCATTGCGCGAAGAAATGGAAACAAAGCTGAGAAGCACAGAAACGATTTTCTCTCTTCGTATAACACCAGCTGGGCGCGAAAAAAGGCAGGGGTTGAGGGGGACAGCAACTCCACTTTTGCATCACCTTTTGAAGCGACATTTACTTTGCTATGAAGGTTAAAAGGAGAGCGGGCGTGACGCAGCAGCACGTGCTTTGTTGTGCGCGACCATATTTTCTCCGATGTGATCTATGAACCTTCGGTGGATGAATTTTGATTCGGTTTCGTGCAATATACTTGTCATAAAATGTGGGAAAGTGTGATACTTGAACGAGTGTAACAACTGCTAGTGATAGTCAGATATTCTCATCACTCAATTTGTTTGATTTTTTATTTACTGAAAACACTCCTAGTTTGCTTTTATTTGTTTGGCGCATTCTTTCTATAAATAATTTGTTACCGTTTTCTTGAATTTCAGTCTCATTGTGGTAAAACACGAACGGCATTATGGAAGCTTGTAGAGGATCCACAGTCTTCGTTAGCTGCGAAATTATTCGCTTTTCTATCAGTAATGTTCGTATTTGTGTCCATAATCGGTGAGTAATTTCGTATCAAAAGCTTATCAGTTACGCCCTGATCATATCAACGATTACTTTGCTGCCATGAATTGGTATTTCAAAAATTCATACTTTAAATGGCGGTATCATCTTTATTTTTCAGTTAAAGGGGCAATAAAATGGTGCTCCTCGAAGGAAAGAGAGCTGTTGAGAGTGTAAAAAGCGAATGATGTGATTTTCAGCTCTCAAGTGATCTAGATGCATTCATTACACATCCCTCCCATTATCTGCTTAAAGCCATTATCTTACTGTCATTATCAGTCGAAAAGAAAATACCACTGAATTTAGAGTCATAAAAATACATAAATAGAGGAGAAAAATATCTTTAAGGTTCGTAGTATGTTCTTGAACATGATGTTCAACTTTTACTCAGTTTCTAATGTTCAAATGCCATTATATGTATTTTAGGATTAGTTCTTGGATCAATGCCGGAATTTCAACAGGATCCATCAAATGCCGGTGCATATCACTTACTACATCATGGCACACGTTGTGATGAGCAACCGCCAAAATTTGATCCAAGTGGTGAAATTGGACAACAGTTCCCTCATTTTATTTACCGGCCAACCGATAATCCTAATTCCTTTCTCATCATAGTTGAGTACGCATGCATGGCGTGGTTCACCACGGAGTACATAATTAGGTAAATGTTTTCGATAATCATTTCCAAACGCAGCGCTTCTCCAACAGATGCCTCCGTATACTTGAATCTTTCAATGGTTTTTTTTGTAATGAAAAATTTATTGTTCGCGTCGCTATTAACGCAGCAGAAATAAAATGGGTTCATTTGCAATGTTAACATTGGGATAGAAATACAACGAATATCAATAGAGAGTGGAACTGTGAAATTTCTATGGTTTTATGGTTAGGTTATGGTTATGAGCTGAAGGGTTCTTCGATAGATAAGTTTTGCAGGTATATGATAATAGTTTTGTATCAAGTTCATTTCTACTGCTCTGAACCGAGAAATTGACGTTACGTCTTTTTAAGATGTGAAGGGCGGCTAGCAGATGACCCGTACTGATCGGGCTTATTCGCTTTATAAGACATCGCCTCATTTTCGATAGTCTTATCTCCTTCTTTATCTTTCACAACTTTTTTTTCATAGTATTTGAGCACATTTGATAGGTTGCACGTAATTAAAACGCAGATAAACTTCCATTTTAAGAGGCAGAAGTACATCGGTAAGTCTCTGTATTCATAGACCACAGTTCAATATTGAGTTGGTGAAAGAGCCTCGATTATATTTACATTGGCTTATAAACCTCAAAATAGATTATGTAGGCTTAGAGATAGATGGTGGGACGTTTGCATGCATTCCTCGCTTTTCGGATTTATGCTCTAAGAAAGTTTGATTGGCACAAAAAAAAACGCATATTCTTATGGTCTTACAGAATATTCGCTAGGTGACATTCCGTCAAGTAAAATACGAAGGCGTTATTCGAAAAGTTTAATGTTTTTCATCGCCACTTATCGATGTAATTGACTAGGAGTACATGAAGCACAAAAAACGCAAATCGTGCAGATAGGTCGGACACATTTTTCATGTTGATCATTTATTCGTTGGATATAATCATGGATAATACGTGGATAATCATGGATAATCATGTTGATCATGGATAATATATGAATGGAACGATTTTTTCAAAGGTTATTGATCGCTCCACGCAGAATGACATTCTTTGTGCAATCGCTTAACGTCATCGACTTATTTACGATATTACCTTTTTATCTGGAAGTTGGTTTACCATTCTTCGGGATTCAAGCTGAAAAATTACACGAATTAACAGGTAATCTTTTTTTGTTATAATCATTGCTCATAGAAATGAACTCTTTATGAAAAAATAGTGGGCCTATTAGACAAATCGAATGCTGCTTATAATGGTTTATTTATTGAAACTTTAAGTGCTTGCTTAAGTTGCAAGAATACAGTTCGCGTGATTGATATTATCCGGGATCTACGAACTCAATAGATAGATAAGATTGAACAGCGATAATTTCGACTACACTGTTGCCGTCTTTGGTATTGAATGAAAAACGGTGGCGGCTTTACATGATAACTCACAATATTGACTTTTGATTGAAGCACATGTCTTTGATGAATTCAAGGAGATGCATCATTTCTCCTAAATTCTGCACACTTGACTTCTTAAAACAGAAAAATTAATCAGCATTCGATATGGAAGCCTTCATTGTTTTGAACTAAAACGAATGACTATTCGTGTTTTGTTCTTTAAGGTGACATTAATTGTTGGTTTTCTGGCTGAAATGGTGTTGATTAATGAGCGATTTGTAATTTCAACATCATTGGTATTTACCACTTCTATGTGCGCTAAATGCTTTGGATGCGCTGCAGTTTGAGCAAACTCTTGAGACATCTTCAAAAGGATCGTATTTAGGAGCAATGTTGGTGGTACGCGTTTTGCGAGTCCTTCGTATGGCACGGGTGTTCAAATTAGCTCGATATAGTACAGGTTTACAGGTAAGAACATAGGAGAGTGCTTTTTTTTGTATTTTGCTTCCTCTTTCTACCTATGGCCTCTTGTTACTCCCGATCCCATCGGTCTATTTCCATTCTCACTCTCTTACCTGCAAACAACTGTTTAATTATATTTCCAAAGAATGTTCGCTCAATTAGTATGCGAAATACTCGCCTAGAAAAAAAGATGATATTATGCAGTCTCGTACAATTTCTTGATAAATCCTTATAATAATTCCAAAAATTTTTTTCATCCGCATTGAATTTTTAGTATAAATTATTGCAGAAATTCCATAAAATTCCTGAAAAAATGTCAAAACCGTTTTTCCTGAAACAAGGATATCTTTGGTGAAATAATGTAATTCAAATATAACCATCAAGTCTATTGGCAAACGGAGGCGTAAAACTTTTCTAATTCTTCAAAAAATTGCCTGCACAGAAAAGAATGAAAAACTATGATGCTTGATCCAATCCATGACTTTTGAACTATGGAAAAGAGAAAGCAAAAATCAATTTTGACAACGACAGACGATACAGGTTACTGTTTATAGCTCACCATTAATTGTCATTATAAACTTGAATTGTTGAATGTGATCTGAGAAATTTTTCTAGGGGAACTCTTTGAGATTTCGCATTTCAGAGCACTCTTAACTGATGTATTTGGTAAAAATATACAATTTCGTCTAAAATTTACCAAAGGACTAACGGGTTACCCTGTTGCAGACTTTTGGGTCAACACTACAATCGTCGATGGCTGAACTGACTATGTTAGGAATGTTTCTCGTCACAGGGATCGTATTCTTCTCGACAATTATGTATTTTTTGGAAAAAGACGAAGTGGGAAGTGAATTCTATAGCATTCCGGCAGCGTGTTGGTGGTGTGTGTAAGTATAATAAACACTTGATGATTCCTTAGATAGTTCATACGAATCTACGAATATCACAAAGTTTTATTTCTTAGTTGCGATTGCCCCTATCTCAAATTGATTTCGTTATCGCTAGTTGTTTTATATAACTTCATTTTTGCTTTAATCACTGATGATATATCATTTTCTATGGATGCAATTATTAGCTCTGAAATTGCATTTATTAGGGACTCTCTCGTATGCAAAACAGAATGGTATTATTACAAGCTAAATGTGAAAATAGCAAATCTGCACCATCTCTCCCACTTTTCTATAGAAAACACTAGTGAATCCGTTTCATATTTAAAGCTTATTGCATGGTTTTGAATGCCGCAAACGGTTATGGGTTTTTTGTTTCAAAAAATTTCGAGGCTTGTGATTTTTACCCGACATTCGATGTTTTCACCCGCTACTTTGCTTTAAAAAGGGTTCAAAATGGGTTTCTTTGCATTCGTGGATTTCTTTACCCCACTTGAACGAATTTTCTTTTTTTGCAGCGTAACGATGACAACAATTGGCTATGGTGATTCGATTCCACAGACGAGCAGTAAGTTTGACATTTGAATTACCCCATAGTACCAATTGAATGTTGTGGATTACTATTGTTCTCTAATCGTAGAAGTAATCTTGAAAGTTCGTCAGTACAGATCTTTTACCTCACACAAAGTGCTCATCGTCAGGCTAAAACGTTCAGGAGTGCGGAGATTTTGCTAGTTTTTAGCAACTGAAGCTGTCGCTTCTTCTATCACAAGAGTTTGCGTGAATAATTTCCTTACGTGGGAGTTTACGTCATGTTATGTTTGAGATTTTTCGTGCTTGATCCATCAAAAAAAAGAATCGGGAAAATTGGAGGCATGAAACTATAACTCAGCGATGGAATCATTGCATACGAATGACCCATGATGCATTATCGATGATTTGATGCATGCACTTCAAGGAGCAAGAAGCCGAAAAATACAGTGTGAATCGTCGATCATCATGAAAATTGCCAGCAAGAATCATTTTTTGTCAGCTTGAGCATTTCTTTAGCTTTACAGATGGATGGCCGCATCTTAAGCATTATTCCAGAAGAAATCTTCTAAACAGTCGTCTGCAGACAGCTACAAATATTCTTCAAAATCTCCGTCATTAGTACAACTGAAAAAAGCGCTAAATTTTATTTTACTCAGTTCTATATTAATCGATTCTTTATTACAGCAACAAACATATATTTTCGGTCACAAAATTAAATAAAGAGAATATCGAATATTAGTGCAGCGTGTGCATCACGTTTTTTTTTCGACGAGAATGGATCATCGATCATCATTAAGAAGCGAAAAATTGCTAACTAGCTGATATGGATAAAATTTCCCCACAAAAATTATACTATGATGGTATGATGAAGAATAGGACTTCAACTGTTAATTACTGCAGTAGATTCACTAAATCAAATAGATGAGGGATATCGCATGCACAAATAATCTTTGTACGCTAGCGATTAAAATATCTATATGAACAATAGGTTTAAAACGTTAGAAATCAGTAGGTTGTGTACAAGTTTACACTGTAACAAATAGGTATCATTTCGGGTATATTTCAGTGATTTTCTTTCTTTCAGTTGGTAAAATGATAGCAACATCAGCAAGTGTTTGTGGTATTATTGTACTTGCATTTCCGATATCGATGATCGTTGAGAAATTCGCAAGTGCACAACAACGGGCGCTTGAACGTGAAGCTACTAAACAAGGCAAGCAAGCATCATTTATTTTCTCCTCATAATTGTATGGCGGAACCTGTTATTAGGAAATTTACCTCAGTGTAATGCATTTTATTAAGTAATGTTCACACGCTCTACGGATGAGATCTGGAAAAAGTTTTTCCGAATTCCGGAAGAATAGAACTACGCTCAGAATTTTGAAAGGAAGGCCTTCTTTGAAGTTTTTTCTTTGGAAATAATCAAAAAAGGAGAATAGAGGAGGTTAGCTAGAAATATCAAGAAAATTTCCCTCACAAGAGCAAAGAAGTAAGTGGTTTTGGCAAGACTAAATAAGGGGATCATTGGCGTCAACATGTCGCCCTCCGTCACTTTTTGAGACATTTGGCGCAGAGAGAAATCTGTGAAATTCAGGCAATAACAAGGAGCATTATAATTCTCGTACAATATTTTGGCTCGCAGCACTCCCCCTGCTGTACTCTGGCAATTGCATTTCAGCGACAGTGTCCATGGAAATCGTTATTCATGCACTGTGGCCTGACGACTCATATTATAAAGAAAAACCCGCATAATGTTGAATCAGATTGCTATAAAAATAAAGTCGTTACCCCTCCACAAACTGAATATTAGCGATTGACTTCAGATGTATCACAAAAAAAGGAATAAGACTGTGATTTCCTTCTAATTTAAAAGCGCAAAATAATATACTGATCATAAAACAGTCACTAAGCCGGTAATGGGGAATTGTGGGTAGGCCTCGAATCAGAAATTTGCCGCTTCATATCATATACGCTATTACGGTTCATAAAGAGATGGTTTTTATGATATTTTGCTCTCTATTGGAATTCCTTCCCCTCATTCCATCGAAAAATGTGTCTTGAAAAGATCCCATTTAAGAAAAATATTATCCTAGTCGCTTTTCACATCCGAAAATTCTTTTATTTTCTTTCACATATTCGAGACGCTCGTGGAAGATATCCGTTGGCAGCGACAGAATAAAGTTTTCTTTTCAAAAAGTGTTCAATAAATGTTTCACTTAAGTTCCAGAAAAAAGAGGAAAATTAATGGCCGTTATGTTTATCGGATTTAACTTAATCATTTATTATCTGGACAATTCATTTAAAATAAGTCAAGTGAACTTTCCAGCATAATTTGGTTGATCAAACTCAAATGATCAGCCGATTAGAATAGATTTGTAGAAATCATTCAATAAATAACTAGGCACTAAAGCGGTATCATTATGGCTGTTAAACTCTCTTTAAAAGATTAGTAATCAATAAGACTTTCAAGTAAATGATCGAACCGTTATTGGGATAGACAGCTTATTAAGAATTTCATGCCATCATCCTTTACGTTTGCAATTCAGTTTTATTATAATTACAATCCATCGAAGCTAATTTAAAGTGTCAGGTTACCTATCACCTCTTGAAAGGTGAGCATTGGTCACTTACAAACATAGTTTATAGAAATAGTTTATTTGTATTCCTTTTGCATGAATCCCATTTCACGATTGTTTCGTTTTCGTTTTCACGATTCTTTCCCTTCTGTAGAAAATCTCTGGCAAGCAATTCGTGCGCTTATCTGTACTTGTGATACTGATAGCGATATGCTGGATAAAGAATTAGCTGACATAAAAAGATTTCATTTCCGGAGACAGTGAGAAGGAAAGGCGAGAGGATAAGCAATGATATTTCTGTCCTCATATGTTGTCTTAGAAACAGCCAACATTTGATGGTAATAGCAGTGGAAATATTTGAACAGCTTTATTTTAAACGATTTACTGAAGGTAGTGCTATTTTACCTAGTAAAAAGAATATGAAAAATTTCGCTAGATTTATTGTGCGGTTATTTTTCATTCCGCAAGGCTCATTGCTACCTACGTCTCATCAGTCAATTTTATGGGAGGGGAGAAGGAGGGATACGGGGGGAGGAGTGGAGGAGGAGATTTATCTTAGGCGTTGCCATACCGCTTTTTTTAACGACGCTTGTAGGTTTACCAACTTAGTTACATTCTTCATCGCTAACTTAACTGCATGTACGACTACATTTTTCATGTGTGGCTAATAAGGGTTGGAATAAAGGAGAGAGAAATGATCCGAAGAATGAATTGATATGTTCTCTTTCTTTAAAGTTACTCGCACAAGCAGAGGAAAAATTATATGTGTAGAACTTCATTAACAACTTCAGCAACTTTATTAACATTTATTATGACCATTTGCAATTTCACTGAATAACGTTTAAGAGATTTTCTATGGAAACCTTTATCCATGTTTAGACATGAAGCTGAGATTATATCAGGATAAGAAAATTTAAATTACGTAAGGAAGATGCGAACGTTTCGGCAACAAAAATAGAAGATGATTTCATGTAAGAAAAGTGGAGGTGATTTTTCTTCTTGAAGATTATAAATAACGCAGCAGTGAAGAGAAGGACATCGACCTCGTACCCAAATAATGATTGTTTCTTTCATTTCTTGTGTTTACCCGTTGCACTTTTATTTTATTTGTTGTGTTTTCCTACAAATATCATTTTCACCTAATCATTTCATGTCCTTTTTGATTTAATGTTTCATCACGTACTCTTCCAATTTGTTCTTTTGCCTTTCCCCTCTTTCCTTCTTTACGTATCCCTTCTTATTTTTTCGTTTCTTAATTTGCATTCATTTTATCCGATCTTATTTAATCCATAAGGGAAATTTAGCACTGATCCGAATTTCTCTCCATCTGTTACTTGCGTGGATAACCAAATTGTTAAAGAGAGCTATTTGATTGTATTTTAGAAGTATGGAGAAGATAATCGGAAATGTTTCGGCTCATATAGACAAGGAAGCATAAATGATTTAGCTATTCATATGAGTGATTCATAATGAAATCAGTAAGTGCCACGATACGAATTTCATAGATTATTTTCGGAGAATTAAAAAAAATGTCATTCCTATTTTAGTTCGTATGTCATATTCCACGGAAGATTATGAAAGTATCTCAATGGCCCAACAACTATATTTCCTCCTTCCAATTTACGTAGAATAAAATGCCACATGAATAATATCACAGCTCATACTCAAATTTCCATATCTATACAAAACAGTGCTTAATATGATGAGATTAGGAAATAAGCCATTCCCGCACGATAACATTTGGCGATGAAAGGGTGAGCAATGAGATCTTTTATATTCTTTAGCGGCCGTAGAAGAATTGTAGCTTTCAGTTGTCATATAGGTTATTTGGACTTATGTAATGAAACGCTATTGATTTCATCAAATTTCTGTTGAAAAAACAGTGAAAAGGAGAGAGTAATTGTTACTTTGAAGTTGAAGAATGAAACGGATAGAATGGAATTTGGGAACCTTTAGGGACTTGGTAGTTTCCAGTTTGCCTTTACACAGATGTAGATAACATTCTGGAAATCTGTATTCACATCAAGTTAGATGCACTTCTTCAATGAATAAATTCGTCTAAGAAGTAACGCATCACGTTTCTCACTTTCAGATCTTTTGTTTCCTTTCCCAGTTGCAGTTTCTTGATCATTTGTATACCCACTGGGTTCATACAACTTATAATTGAGGTCATCTTGCAGCTGCGATCACAGCTGCAACGAATCAATCAATACCTGTTGGGAGGGTTTCGATCACGTCGAAGGGCTTGCGAACGACCAGTGCTTGCGCCGTTGCAACGATTATGCGAATTTCGCCAGAAGTCTATCGACGATAACATGAATTCTCCCTATTAACGTATCATCATGTCTAAGCAGTGTAATACTGTGGTTACATAATATATTAAAATATTCTAATTATTTGAGTTCACAAAGAAATGAGGCAGTATATAGCAATTTGATAGCTGAGAACGGTCGAAATATTTAATAAATCAGCTATGAAAAGAATACCTCTGCCGATAGATCAAATCGTATGGTATACGCCGCAATGACAGAATCGAAAAGAAGTCAATTTATAATCCTAACGAACTGTCAGCTGCTCATGCCAACGCAAAATCCTCAGAAAAGAGTCCTTACATTACATATTTTCACCTAAAAATGAGAACATTATGAAGGAGGGATTTTCAGACACTACTGCTTTTATCACATTTATGTAAAAGGATTTTCCTTGCGTTTCCCTCGATGTGAATATATACCGAAATTTATACTGGAACAGAAATGCTTCCTGATGAAGTTTCCGTTGTTCAAAAAAAAAGTACCTACAAGCGGCGTTAATTTAATCGGTGTTGACTCTGTAAGGATGCACGAAGATCTGTTGGATAACATTTTTGTAACAACAAAGCACTTCCAATAACATGGAAAAACTTTTGTCGAAATAAGATATTTTACGATATTGAATGCGATATTATTGTGTTCCGACTTTCACAACGTTAAGTAGACAGTAATATTGGTCATATTGGCCATATTGGCCAAGCCGTATTTGGTAATTTCTTGCAACGCGGATCTCATATTGGACTTTAACACCTGGTGAGAGGGATCCGATAAGATCGCACAACGTTTGCATGAACTAAAGACTAAATGAAGCGGTCCTATGCAGAAAAATTTGAGGTACTCAACCACCGATAGTAACATTTGTAATGCTGAATTATTGCATTAACTTGTGTGTTATGATGCTTTATTTTAATTTTATTGACTTTTATGCTGAATTTGATGAAGGAGAGTTGCAATTCCATTAAATAATAACTACATAAGTCCATGAAAAAATACTTTTCTTCTGAGGAAGTGGGGGAAAGTGAACGTAAAACACTTCGAAGTCTGGCAGCAAATGCACGTTACTATTACATACATTCACTGCGTCATTCCACTATGTACTTAATCAAGTTGATTTAACGCCAATGATTACCCTCTTCAATTGCCTGGTACAATCATTCACCTTCGCCGAATGGGCGACGGTTGAACAGTCATTTATTGGTGCAATGACTTTTTTGGCATAATAATGTTTCGAGATGTTTTAGAGCTTCTATTCGTTGCTATTAACTACTGCTTCGAAAATACCGAGTAAATTAGGTGGAAACTTTGTTCACTGGAAAATCTGTGACTCGTGGAATCAAAGTTTTCAGATTTCTAACAGTTCTGTGATGCGTCTCGTTACGTAACAGAATCGCACTTTGAAGCACTTTTTATTGGCGAATGCACAAGCACAAGACGATCCCACACTGATCTAAGCCGTTAAGAAATGATCGTGGCCAGCATCTTATTAACGGCCGTCCGTCAATTCACATTGGCGTATTGTGTGCTCGTTTCAGTTGGTCGCTTATCCAGTTTTCTTGTTCTTCTCGCTGTTGCTACAAAGATTATCTGATAAGATAGCATTTATACTGCACAGCGAGTAAAAAAGCTCACTAATTTCATACTTTAGAGCACGTAATATTTGCACCTTATTGTAGGTTTCATACAAATTTAGCACTGATTTGTTGTGTCGGTGCTGTTTCAAGTAGTCGAAAATTTGGAGTGGTAGTTTTTCATTAGTGCGAGACGTATCTATTTGGTCGACTCCATAAGTATTACATGACACTCGGGGTTCATTGTCACTAATTTATATGCTTCCATCGTAAGCTGTGAAAAGTTCCAATTCTATCAGATGATAATATTCCCTTCATGTGGAGTTTTACTAAGCGAATTATCTCAGGGGTTCTTTAAAACAGGAAGCTTTTAGGTTCAGAAAAGAAATACGATGCAATATAACATTTGTGATGTTAATGCGTTGTCATGGATAATCATATATGATGTGCTCACTTCAGCAAATTTTCTTCATTAGAAACTGATCCATAAAAAGGGAAAATTCTGATCCATAGAAGCGTCCTTGTGGATTTTAATATTGAGGATAATTTGTTGGGGAAAGTCGCAAGCATGTCTCATGTTTATTTCGCATAGGTAGTGTAGCCGTGAAAGATATTTTCTTAGGTTTTTACATTTCGTTTATTGATAACATGTTGGGAATTTGCAAACCATGCACTCGATGTAATGAGATTTTTTTTTGCCCTTTTTTTATTTTATCGGCTAGGAGTACGTAGGAGTACGCAGCTTCAGTAACGATACCTCTGTAAAACCTCAGTACCTCAGTACAAAATCGAAGGAATTTTTGGCAATCATTCATTCAAAAATCCTTCAAAATCGCGCGAAATTATTTGTTAAATGCTCTCTGAAACGACAAAAAAAGGTATATACATTCGCCTTTATAAATGATGACTGCTGTGTTATACTATGAAAAATGCTGCAAATATTATAGTGGAAGTGAGTAATAGTAATCCATAGTAAGTACTGCTATGGAAGATGAACACTTTGAAATTGGCATAATGGTTTATGAAATTTCATTATCTATTAAGGAATTGCAGCTGATTTCAATCGATAATATTTTTTTCCCCACTTCAATTACTATGGACCTACGAAAATGCTCCTCACTTATTTAGTCGTAACTTCTCTATCGTATTATGTGATACTTTGGTGACAATTATTATGATCAGACATCACTCAGTGAATTTATCGGGAGATGACGGAAACTTTCGTTAAGCTATGAGGTCCCCATCTAATCACGGAATGAGATAACCTTCTTTTGACTAAAACGAAGCGAAGATTGCACTTCTACTGAATCAATAATTATCGCTACCTGAGCAATTGCTAACCGCTAAAGGGAAGTTTATCTCATTTGATTTGGTCGTTTCAGTTAATTAGCTGCCACGTCAAGCGTTGAATGTTGAAAATGCAAAGGCTTCTGGCGGCTCTAATTTGCCAAGCTGGTAGTTGCCGTGGATACTTTCGAAAAAGCTCCTTGTAGTATATTGTCGGCAAAGCGATTTAGTCTTAGTAGTATTCCATAGTAGACGTTTTGCGGACTATAAATGTAGCATTTAAGAAAGAAATTATAGTGACTATTTGAAGTTTTTGTTGAGTGATTTAGCAGTAAAACAATGATTTTTTTGTCTTTTCGCAATTAATTTCATCTTGGCGAAGAGTTGAATTAATATTTTTCCCCTACAAACTGTGATGATTCAATTGGTCTCCAATTTGGCCGTCGAAGCTAAATTCGCTCAAATTGTTCATGTTGCCGAAATTCTCTCCTTAAATTCTAAGAGTTCATTTTGTTATGAGTTAACTTTCTCTTTACCAAACTGGTCAGCAGTTTAGTTTTGTGGAAACTAATCATTCGATCTCTTCTCGTTAGTGTCTGTGTTGTCCTTTAGACAATAATTGCATATCGACCGGTCATCTATTGCCATTTCCACCATTGGATGGTAGTCATTCAATTTGGCATTTTTTGTTAACTTTATCTTTTAAATTGTAATCATCGCATGTGTCATCTTTTCTGTATTTCGTCTTTGAAGCCGTTAGGCGTCTGATGGGGTCCGTTTTGCGCCTTGATCTGCTTTACGTAAAGGAAAAAGGGTTCTTAGGCTCTTAATCATCATTTTTTCGCGTTTTATAGAAGTTTGTTGTGAGAAATTTCGAGGCTTCAAATTTCTTAACCAAACGATTTACTCACAGAAATCGATCGGTCGTCGAAATCGATGGTTGAAGTTTTTTTGCTCTTCAATTCTGAATTGTCGACATCGTTTGAGTTTTTTCCTTTCTAATTCTATTTTATAGAATAGCAATATATAGGCATATTTACTTTAGCTTGTTGTGACGCTCATTATAGCTGTTGAGGAATTAACTTATTTTGGTGTTCAACGTTTCAAAAATCAGATACATTTTATTGCAAACGAGGGCGCTTGTCGGGCACTTTTTTGTTAAACTATGATGCCACTTCTGTTATGAAGATGTGTCCGCTGGAGTTCGCTCTCAGCTGTATATTCACATTTGGTTCATATCAAACTTAAAAAGCAATATTTTTCATTGTTGAACACCCTCGTGAAGTTACGGAGCGGAAGAACACTGTTAGTGGGGGACGGGGGGGGGGGGGGGAAGAGGGTGGAGGAAAGGGGTGAAGACGATAGAATAGAGTCTGATGCAACATTTAACCTAATTTCTCTATTATAAGTAGTAGAAATTTCGCAGTAAAACTTACGTGGGAGCCAGCAAATTGGTATATTCCTTATAGTATTCACAGCGTTCCCATAGCCGATCCTTCTGAATGCTTAAATGACGGAATATCTTATGTGCATAGTTGGATTGGGATGATGTATAAGCGAGGTTTTGTCTGATTTTTGTTGAGAGGAAAAAAGATTTGGATAATGGATTTGCAATTATGATAGGTAGCGAAGAAAAGTTATTGGATTTCGAACTTTGACCTCATAAAAGACGACGTAGTTATTCAACGGAAATTATTGAACAGAAATATTTTCGGATGGCGCAACGATGCACAGTGGCGCAATTAACGGGTACTAGTACTTACTGAGTTTCATGCAAGAAAATATGTCTCACGAATTTTAAGAATATGACGAAGATTCAAGCGTCATCGTCGTTTACCTGTGTAAACATCTAAGAAGGACTGTCAACTTACTTATATGGCAAAAAACAATCCTAACTCTCTTTTAAGGGGCAAAAAGAGATTCGTGGCAAGATAAGGCAATTTGATATTTGCTGTCCTGAGCCATGGAATCAATATACGTTCCACTTAAATTCACGCTTGCTGCTCTCTTTTTCTGCAACAATAATCCGACTTGGGATAAGAACCTTCCCCCATCCCACTTCTCCTACTTCCCACTCTGCCTCCTTTCCCCAAGTTTATCTAAAATTGGGAACGAAGTGGGCTGGAAAGTTCGTGGTTGAAGTATGATTGGAGGCTGATGGATGACTTCTAAGGACAGCAGGCTATGAAAGTGGCAGTAAAGATGAGGATGAAGCAAGGAGAACCATGGTACAGTGCTAAAGTCAGCAAAACCGATAGTAGGATAATATCGTTTGAAGAGTTTCAGTGGAACGTAACCATGCAGCGCTGAAAAAAATTGCAGCAAAAAGCAGTGAATATCTCACTCTCTAATGATCCGTATATAAATTTATCATTAAGTTAGTTGGTTATGCCATATTTTTCGTTGTTTCGTAAAACAGGGATGTAAGCAAAGGCGAGCGCTCATAGAAGTTTCGTGTGGTGTAATAAAATATTTACGTTGCCCGGATGCAATAGAGTCTCTTGCGGCTATCGAATAAATCTAATTCAAGTCCGTATCGAAAAACTAATGTCACAATTTTGCACATACGAAGTTGAATTAGTTCGAAAACATCAATCGTAATGTACGGCTGATCGATAGCATTCTTCTCGTTTTCCTCGATGTTTCAGTCTTAACACTAAGCGCCCAAAAAGGTCAGTTTTCGGTTTACGTGGATTCCTTGGATTTATATGGCGAAAATGAAAGATGACCTTTAGAACGCATCCTTGAAGCATCTCAAGTCAATGGTCCGTTATAGCGCTCCTCAATTTCCAGCCTTTTTGAGGCAGACATGGTAGGTGAAATAGATGTATGTGGCTAGTGTGAGTGATGAGGAAGAATAATTGTACACGTGAGCTGATATATCAACTCTGGCAGCCTCAGACTTTTTCCACTGCTTACTTCTTCATAGCTTGCTTCTTATCTCAAACGAATTCCATCCCTGAGCTCAAAAAATTCCTCCTTCGATTACAAACGACTCGCGTTTACAATAGCTCCTCGTGCCTTAGTTCATGAAGTTTCAAAGATTGGCATGTTTTCTTCAGGCTGGTGATTTAAGTATAGTGCTGATGCTTAAATAATTACGGGGAGGAGATTTTCTTGCATTTCATATCAAATCCGTTTCTCCCGTTTTATTCCTGGTGTTTTACAGGGTACGGCATTCTGAACAACAAAACATCGAAAACCTCGGAAACTATACATATGAAAACCATAAATCCAACAGCACGGCAACAGAAATACAAACGTTCGCAACTACAAAATAGAGGTGGCGCTGATGGCTTCTCCAACCCATGGTTTCAATTAATCTCGTTGTCCATAAGAGGCTTCCTGAAGATATCAAGTGCGAAGGAAATGATGTTCATCCTTATCGTGTGTATGGAAAATATTGATTTGTTGCGTCATATAGATTTCCTCCGGCACATCCTTCTTCCAAACAACGCTGAATAAGGATCCAAAAAGCGATATTGGTTCGTAATTGTCAAATGAATGGGAGCAACTATATAGCGTTGATGAAATAAATGAGGTTTTCAAACCGTCAGATATACCCTTTCTGGAAATATATCACCAGAGTAATGAACGCTTGATCTCGTCCACTTTTTTTCTCTGAATGCTTCTCTTTTTTTGCTTAAATTTTTCGGCCTTTATTTTCACTAACTGCGTAAATTCATATCTTTGACTAAATCCTAACGAACAGGTTGAATATACTTTACGCGTAATTTCGCTTTGTGGAATTTCGTCGATGATAATACGTCCGGGTGTGGCGTCAATTGCATTCCTCGATAGACGCCATATGGTCTCTTTGGCGGAGGGTTATTTATTTACAGCAACTACAGTTGACGCATCGCCTAGTTCAGCGTATAAATCTTCCATTCCGCTAATGCATTTAAACCCTTTAGATCGAAAAGATCTTAACCTCATCTTCCCAACGTCGTAACTGATACGTGAAGAAGACTGCCCTATTGTTTTCCACTTTGCACAACGATCTACACCACTGAAGTTAAGTTCAGTCGATAAGGTTGGATTAGTTCAATGCAAGAAACGTTACTGCATTATTAATTTTTTTTTAACGCGACGTTTGCATGTAAATGCACAGAATATTACAGAGTATTTTATTTTGTGATCCGAAAAGAAACAATTTGAAGCAGTTATTTTATTTTTCACACGCTGTGCCATATCAATGATGAGTCATTGGTTGGCCGGAGGCGATCGTATTATGCATTCCATCTGCTGACATTCGTTGTGAAGGCGGCATTGAGTGAATTCATTTGTCACAAGTTCGAACGGGAGTTTTCGTCATCTTAGACATCGTAATAAAAGTAAATCCATCCTCTTTTTTGCATCGGTACCGGAAAAACTGCCTTGGAATAATCCACGGATGATTTCCGGCGAAAGGTGGAGCGACTGATACGACAATTGCGGGACCGTATTTCCACTAAATGATTGCGGTGGAGAAACAAATGCTTACAGTGCACCTCCACTTGTTCAATATGACGCTAACATTTCATGCAGAATTGATGACAAAAATCAATACGAGCCAGTTTCCTGTGAGTTCAGCTTATGCGTTATTGCGACTTGAGAAGAGGACGATGAAACAGCAGTCGGTTATGGCTTCCATCGTCGAAAAGTTTGCAGCTGACTTTAGTTGACACTCAGCGACAGGTGATAATAGTAGAACCACTGGAATTTTCTAGGTCCAAGATGTCGGCTACATGTGAAGAAACGTAAACGAAGCTGGTTTTCGGAAATGATGACGATGCTGTATTGGTTCTGAAGAGAGTAAGACCTTTGGCAGATTTTTGCACTTTAAGAACGTCCGAATTCATCCGTCCGATGTGAGGCATCATCTTGACCAGTTGTACAAAAAAACGAAGTCTAGCCCAAAAAATGGCTACTTCATCCATAAGCAGCGAGCTAGGAAGCAAACGCGAATAGCCGTTGAGCCTCGACTCGGAGATGAACTTCATAAATCTATCGCATTCAGCCAATGCATCAGCCATTTGGAGAAAGTAAAACCTCCGGGTCTATCCAATGGAAACGCCTTACCGATCGAAGGAAAACGTTGTGCGACCTATTTTTGTCAGGGTACGTGCTGAGCAGCGCACCAAGTTTTTGCCAGTGTCCATTTCAATGCAACCACAATAGCTAAAAAGTTCCAGGGTTGACGAAAACCACAGTTGGCTACGTAATCGAATTATCTGCGAACCAGAACATGGATCCTTTGTTGTAAATTAGTAAATATAGATGCCACCGCAACATCTGGCTCAGTCTTCCGCGTCAGTCAACTTTATCGGATAGTTCTCTGTGACTATCAGGCCGGCGTGAGAGATAAAAAGCATGCGAAATGGCCATGTTCATGAATGTGAATATACAGGCTACTGAAATTGCTGCACCAACCCCTTCGGTTGCGAATCGCCTTAATTTAATTCCGTTCCTGCCAACGGCTACGTTGCAGCCAGATATCTGACTACCACATTTCTTTAGCTGGTCGCAAAAAAATGTTCGACAACAACAGATCACCTAGCCTTCATTTTATTGGCAAAAAAGAGCCCGATCGCATCAAATTGCTTTAAAATTTCCTCAGTGACTCATCTTAAACTCTTCGGTCAAAATTCTAATTGCAGGAGTGACGCTCCAGACTTATTTTTGCTAGCGGAATGTACTTTGCAAATCAGTCAGCAATCGACCAAATGTACAACTACTTTCTAGGTTTCTTGCACGTACTGTCATCGTACCGTTCTTTCCAGGCATTAAGACGAGGTGCCACTTTATTGACGAGCGGAATTGATTAAACATGAGATGATCGAAAACTATCGCAATTGTTGTCATAACCGTTCGCGTTATAACGAAACAGAGCAAAACATGCATCACTGAGCCACATGAGAAACAAGGGTCGCCGCATGATTGTTTCCCAGAGCATGTCCACTTTCGACTTCCGAACGATACGCCATCCTCGCGGAAGCCCGTGTGGAAGTGAGTGGGAGTGCGGCAAGGACGAATAGAAAGACGGAGAGAAATCGTCGGCGGAGGTGGCGTTTGCACTGAACTTGCTGCGCCACTGTCGGAGTTGAGCACCAGAAGACCGAACGTGTCCATTAGTAACCAAGATTGGTTCCCGTTTATGCATTCTGAGCTGACGGACGTGACGTTTCCACTAGGCACCTAATAGGTGCGCTGCCAATTTTGAGCACGACGGTGCCGCATGTTCATGTCTTTTTCGGCCCTTCATAATCTTCGATGGGCGTTATTGAGTTGAAAGTGGCGGTGCTGAGTACCGTGATGGCAAAGGAAGTGATCTTCTACCCGTAATGTCGCGTGGTCTTGTGACGCTGTTGGTGTTTGATGCGATCAGGTGGGAAGAAGTTTTCAGTAAGCAATATGTGACTCGGCGCTGAAAGCCAAGGCGTTCAGTGGCATAACATGGAGAAGCTCAGGAATGTGTCCATCGTCTATTTTTCCTCAGCCTTCTTGACAGCTGCGCTGCTGAAAACATCCACAAGATGTTCTGCGTGATAACTGTTTTGTAGGTGCAAACGCGGGAAACGATGCTAGTTCCGCAAGCAGTATTAGCCGTAAAGAAGCTGTACACATCCTCGAGCTAAAAAACATTTTCCTTCAGAAAATGTTTTTTAGCCTTTTGATAGTTGCAGGTGTGGGAGTAAAGTCCATGTAAACGATTATGGGTTGTTTGCAGTAGGCGTCCTTGATGACAAGGTAGTAGGTTCCTTCTAAAGGTCCTATAAAATCGGCATGTCGTTCATTCCGTGGAGCGACCCATTACGGGCAGAAGTTGAGCCCGGCTTTCGTTGGATGCTTTGCAGCTGATGCGCATGACATCTCTGAGATTTAGCAGCGCAGCAGACAGGACAACTTCAGAAAATAGGGATCGTGTCCGGTTTCAGTGTGTGGTGGGCCTTCAAGCACGGTGATGGGATCGGGCTCTTTTATCCCGATAAAATAAAGGCTAGTTGATCCATTACTATTCCTCCTGGAAATTTTTTTGAGACCCCCTAAAGAAGTGTGATAGTCAGATATCAGGGTGCAATTTAGCGTTGGCAGGGACGAACTTAAGTTAAAGCCATTCGCAACTGAATGGGTTAGTGGAGCAGCAATTTCAATACCCTACATGTTCACATTCATGAACATGGCCACTTCTCACACTGGCCTGATGGTCACAGAGAAATATCCGGTAAAGTTGACTGACTCAGAAAACTGAGCCAGGTGTTGCGGTCGGTGATGAGCTCCCAAGTAGCATGACGTTTTGCTTCATGCTGAAAATCTGGCGGATCTCAAGACTGCGCTCGTTCAGTACGGTTTATTGTTGTCCTTGCGTATAGTACGAGCGTGGATGTTATCGCCGTCAGGTACGAAGAGGCTGCAGATCCTCCACGATGAACACTTCATCTAGTGAGGCGTGATGGCGTTGAACTCGTCCATTTATGACGTCGATCGATGATCCCCTTATAGCCGTTGAGTAACTCGCCGATGCGTGATTTCTGAGTACATTTAGCGGCAGACGGGCACCAACATGTTGTTTCCAGACAGCTGCTTCAGCATCTTGACGGTGTCTTAGAAAGCGACATTAGAAGCTTTCTTCGGCTGATCACGGTTAATGAAGCAGAAGTGGGCGGTGGCGTCCAGCTTCGATACAATGAGGCAATTTATCGCAGCGTCGCCAAGTCTGGACCCTCTTCAGGGATGATGTTTTCGTGCCTGCTGAATCATACCTCGAATGTGCACTCATTGTCTAGGTCATGAGCGAGTTCTGGCAGTCTTGTTGACTTCGATTTTATGCCGCACTGAGCAGTCAATGCAGGAAAAACACTGGGTCCTATAGCGGCAAACATAAGCTCCGCTGATTTCAGTGTCACGGCGCTACCGAGCTGTCGACTCCAAAACGGCTTTAAACTGCCATGACCCTGCTTGCTCCCAGAGTGTTACGTGGGGATCGATGCTGTACCTTCTTGCTTCTCGCTCATTGCTATCCGTCTACACCTCTCTCCAGTTGACTTCCTTCAAATTTTGATAGCCACAAGTTATAACGGCACGTGTTTCCACCGTTCACGGACGGGCTCTCATCCACCTCTTTCCACCTTGTACGCGTGCGAAATGTTTATCGCACTGCCTGGAACGTACGCAGCAGAAAATGGGTTCCTTGTACGCCTGCGAAATGTTTATCGCACTGCCTGGAACGTACGCAGCAGAAAATGGGTTTGTCAGCACACAAGATGAGAAACAGAGAAATGAGGGGAGTATAATGGAACGAGGAAAAGCAGGTATCACTGAGCTGTGTGCAGAAGAGGAGTTGCTCCATGGCTGTTTCTTCTGCAGAGCTGCTCATATGTTGGGGAAGAGGAAAAACGCCATCTACATTAGGCTATACCATCAGTACCTTCGATGCTGCGCTACCGAAAACACTGCGCATAGGCTGGGCTGTTATGAGTGAATAGGACAGAATACATGTGACGTACTTTTTGTTTTTACATCGCAACATTGACTGCCTAAGAATTACTGAATGCCATTAAGGCGCAATATATCTTACACCGCACAAATGAGGACGAGCGGTTGTTCTTGCTTCGATAATCAGATAGAATATAAAATGATAGGTACATTAATTAACAACTGGTTTTGCAGAGTATAGTGGTGTGCTGTTCTACTTCCTTACATATAAATTCTGTTGATAGCAGCGTGGCTCAGTTCTAAAGCCAGTTTAAAAGCCCTGCAATACTACTTTCACGCACATCAGACGATTTTTCCCTACCGTTTCTAAACCGCATTGCACAAATCAGTGGACCAATGCAATTTTCTTACTTGTCCTGTATTCTTTCCTAGATGTTTTGCCACTTTGTGAATGTGCGTTCGTCTCATTTTTGCCGAAAATCACGCTCAATACTCATCAAAAGCTCTCGCCCGCTTAGTTTGAGTTCATCACCTGCGTGGTTTTCGAGTTAGTCGTCGTCAATGCGGTAATTTTTCAAATCATTTCATATCAACGGGGATTATCAATCTTCCACTCATCGGTGCTTTACCTTGTCGTTCGAGGTGTTTTAAGTGAATTCTTCTTGGGTACCAGTGTTGAGTAGGGGAGTTCAGATTGAAATTGTCCGTATTCGAATCAGAAATGGAGATAGGCATTTCTCTTTACACACAGTTCCTGGTGCTAACGAAGGCCACTTCTTCAGTTAAGATTATAGAAGTTAAATTTTCCCTGTGGAAAATTTTAAACGGTATATATCAGCTCTCAAGAGAATTACCTTTTCATTATAATGAGCTCGGAACTCCGCTGGAGGCCTCGCTGTTTTATGTTGCTGAAGAATCGTTGGAAATTCAAATGGTATTGTTCGACCTTTGAGTATTGTCGAGTGGACTGCACTATTTATTGCTGGCTCATTTTGGAATGCTCTATTCCTGAATACTCTTCCTAGTCGGTTTCTCATATTAGATTATTGAGAATATCCAGAAGTGCTCTATCTTTTCTGATCTTTTCTGCAAAGCCTGTCCTAGCTATCATCTACCATACTACATTATAAGGTTGGAAATTTTTTTAATGCGATATCATTGGTGTATTATAGGCTCAAGTATTCTTTCCAGCATCTCTCCTTGTCCATAGAAGGTATTTCAGTTCATCCCCTCTTCCCTCGAGTTGCGGGAGGGTAACTTTCAACTCACCAAATCATATTGCAAGGAAAGTGAAGTCCTCAAGTTCCCGAATTTCTGTCGTATAATCGCGAATCCGCTTCCTCCGAATATCGCCAGTGCTTCAATCCGTTAATGTTTCAATCTTTTCCTGATCTACCTTCACACTACAGCACCTCTCACATATTGAGCGTCTGTTGGCTCCGAATTTTGCTTTTCAAATGTTTCGCGTTTTTCCGCTTTTGCTGCTCTTTTGCCTTGTCTGCATCGCTGTTTTTCCCACTGTTTCTATGCGCATTCTTTTCATATGTTTTCCCACATTAAAAACATTGAAGCAAACCAAAGTGAACCTGGATGAAATAAAGAAATACCGTCGACCGAATTTTTTTTGGGTCGTCCTATAAATTCTGCGAAACAGATTTTGAAGCAGGAGTCGCAAAAATTCACCTCTCAATCATGCAATCGTTCGTTAAATTTTCCCCTTTTATATGAACATTTTCTGCTTATTCTTGGAGACTGCAATAGGAGGTTAAATGTTCTATTCGATTCACATATGCATTCATATTATATACGTAAAAGTGCCATTACTTCCTTTGCTCGGACAGTTACAGTGCATGAACTCAACTAGTATATATTGTGACCGTTCTCCAGCTCCCTCCCTCCCTTCCTCTCATTACCGTTTTTTTTAATTGCTCCCAAGCATCCTCTTTCGCGAATCTGATCAAGTTTCCTATAACGCGATTGATCAATCTCTCATTTCAGCTGTTTTTGCATACAATAGGTGCTGTTCCATTTCATGAAGAAATCGGAAAATAGATGCAGCACCCAGGTATTTTCATGTAAATATCCTCGTTTTTGCCTATTGATAATAAATATGAAAGAGCAGTTCAATTTCTTTTCCATTCCGTTATATTTCATTCCATTTCGTTCGAGTCGTGGCTTTACGTTCTCCTGCTAAGGGCACAAATTTTCCTTATGTGTTCATGTTTAATCTGCCCTTTTTTCCATCGTTGAAGTAAACATGTCACTTAGGATGGCATAAATTGCTGATTAAGTAAGCCGTCGAATGTGTTTGATGTTTTTTCTTTCAATAAGTACTTCCTTTCGTAGAACAACTCATCCGAGCATTGAGCTATCCTCAAATATATACTTATCATTATTGATAAATTTGTGATTTCATTATGCGGCTTTATGCCTCATACAAGCAAAAATATGAAAGCAACTTCTATCACTACCTCCTTTCAATGATATTCACCATTAATTTACTTCCTTTTTTCTCTAAATTTTTATCTTATTTCAGGTTTATGCCTTATTTTTAAGTAATTGACACGAAAACGTTTCCAGAAATTTTAAGAATGCCTTCAAAATTATTCCTCAATTTCCACTTCCGTTCCTTATGTTATCTACTTATGGTTGGTGACTTTAAAATATACAATACGCTTATAGATGAAGCTGAAGCTTACGATTACTCATTTCCGTCTCCTTGACATTAACACCTACGATCTCATCTGGAAGTCGTTGGGAAGTATTGAAGAAAAAATTCCAATGCAAGATGCGCTATACTTTTAGATTTTACTGAATGTATTCTTCATCGAAATCTTGTACATTAACTTTATCTGCTTCACACAATATTTCTTATCGGACCTTAATTTAATTTCTCAATTCTATTTTGAAAGATTTGAGAATCAAAAGGTGATTTTGCAAAACGATTTTGTCTTAACGATAATCATTTCTCATTAATGTTCTACTTTTTCTAATCAGTTACTATTGAATCAAAATGTATTGCAAACTCCAATGAAACGATCTTGCATTAAATGAAAAAGACCCTATGCTCTCAAGATTTTTCTCCATCTTCTTTTTATCCTGAATTTTCGCAGGAATGATGCAGTGAATGTGAGACAATTCGATTTGAACCTTTAGAGTTCTCCTCGTAATTGCTTCATCAATGTTATGTGACTGCAAAACGTTTCTGTTACTTTTAGTCGCATTCCGGATTAATCTGGTTTATTCCGGATTGTTCCGGTTTGTTCCGGTTTATTCCGGTTATATATATATATATATATATATATATATATATATATATATATATATATATGTTTAAGCTGAGAACGTATATATATATATATATATATACGTTC
The DNA here is from genome assembly GCA_037576465.1 of Parascaris univalens. Lineage (NCBI taxonomy): Eukaryota > Metazoa > Nematoda > Chromadorea > Rhabditida > Ascarididae > Parascaris > Parascaris univalens. Next base: position 179,046,149 of record CM075173.1, on the reverse strand, counting down.
TATTCCTTTCTTTTTTTCATTTATCACACTCTGTGTTACAGTTGCGATGGTCCTGTAAAGCGCTCATGCGTAGGTACAGTCATATGCGTTGATTTATTTGCAGGCATAGTGCTGCCATCGAAGGGATCGCATAATCTAGCAGCTCGCTAATGACGCTAATTTACAGTGTCATGTAAAAGCGATGACAACGTTTTGCTCAAATGTTAGTCCTAACAAAATAGGCTACAATTTTTTTTTTAAATCACGATCGTCTACATCGTTGTTGTTTGATTTGGATTTCAGGAAGTATCAAAGAGGCTCAAAAGTTCTCAAAATAGAAATTTCATAAGTGTAAAAATAGTCGTGGCAGGATTTTGCAGCCCGTTGTGTTAAGAACTTTTGCACAGGATCGCTTACATTGTGCGATCGACGGAAGTCAATCAAAACTAAAGCACGTCAGCTGTGGATGGATGGCCATTGTCCGATGCCGATGAATAAAAATATCTCTCGTAGTTGTTTACCACATTGCATTTTTTCTTAGTCGCAAATCAGTTTGCTATGGTTTATTATCAATGATACGAGGTTGCTCTCCAACTGCCCCGATAATACTCTTGTTTTGTTTATCTGTGTACACTATTTTGCAGCTCTTCCAGATTTATCTTCTAAGTACTCACCATGGAAAAAGAAAATTTTTTTCCTTTTTTTTGCGTGACCTATGAAGTATTCTCCAACATCATGCAAGAAGTTTTTTCTCGAGTCCTCCTTATCAGTATCTTTCCAGTCAGCATTTTTTCTTGGCTGCCGTTTAATTCTTCAAGCTTCCGTCGTGATTTATTTCATATTGATTCCGATCTCGTGTTCAGTATGTTTTTGCCGAAAAATGGCGCTTCCTTAACCATCACCCAGTCTTAGCACTCTCAACACACTTTGCGCAAGTTTATTTGGAAACTACTCAGGATTTTTTCCTCAAATTTCACCCTTTATTTTTCTTTTATTTGAATATGAGGTTTCAAACTTCAGGCAACAAGAACTACCTCGAACAGTTTCTGTGTTCCAATTTATATGTATATGTATATGCACGTATTCCAATTTCCGCTACAAACGGATATGGAGCTGTTGGAAAATGTCCCCATCAGCGTATCCAAAGATTAGCTCACCTGAAGAAAATGCAAATGAAAAGTCGATATATGCTGCAAATTTTATCAAATTCCTTCATTTCAGCGCCTTTTTTTTGTGGACTACGAAGCGGTATTAGCTGTCCGCTTAGCACATGCTCGCATATAAGCAGACCCCATTAAAATAACATCATCAAAGCATAGTTTTTTTGAGTAAGAATTCAACGCGTAATGTGATGCTTTGAACGAAATGGGCTAAATATTCTATGCTAATAGGCTCCGTTTTTGTGCCTTTAAATATGCTCTACGTATGGATTTAATTTCTTTGACTATTGTCATCTTCGTTGAGCAGGATTTCCATCGAATTCTTATTTTTTCCTTTTCGTTCATATTTTTGCAATATTCGAAATGTAAATCCTTGAGATTTCAGAGAATGCAAATCTATTCCACAGAAGTATTGCTTCAAATTTTCATGTAATTTTTTCTTGAATAGAAAGTTCAAATCACCGGTTATTGTAAAGAGAAAATCTGTTATTGTAAAGTTGCAACATATAATTTATAAAGAGTTATTCGCCTACAGAATTTCTCGGAAACTTGCGAGATGGGTAGTGAGGGGGGTTGGGAGAAAACTAAATGTTAGTGATGGCTAGTGGGAATAGCGATGAACTGACTTGATTTCCGTTCATACGTTGCATAAAATAGAATGGATATTTGATGGCTCATAAAATACATGTGAATTTGTCGATTGCATCCGAAAACTTATGAATCTTTTTGTTGCTTTCGGTTATCTCCTGTTCATATAATCATTATGTCTAAACTTAACTCTCTTAAGCGCTTAGTAATTGTGCAATGGAAGCGATTTGATTTTTAGAGTACCTATATCGTCCTATGAGCTTCTGCTACTTTAATACCGCGCCGGAAAATTGACTTATTTTCATCTTTTTACTAGTCGTTTCCTTATAGGACGAAACTACCATCATTAATATACAAAATGCTTTAACTAATTTTAGCAATTTGGATGTTGTATGATAGTTTCGGCCTTTGGATTCGCCATTTGAATAAAATTTTAGACTGAGAAGTCGCAGTTCTGATAAGTCAGGTTAAACAGTTGCAAGTTGCGAGCCAAATATCCTGTGCTATTTGTATTGTTTGTAGTGTGGAAGCTGGTGAGAAACTGGTGCCGTTGTGATGAAAACTATGTGGTTGAGTTGGCTTTAGTTTCCACCATCATTCAAATGTAAGGGAACGACTTTTGTAGCGCACAGCTATAGGACATATATCATGGTCTATTTACATACATGCGAAATAAACGATCGAAGGAAACATATTAGGCGTGTTAGCATCTTACTATATTATGTTCGTAAAGCCTATCTGATTTTTTGCATACATTTTTATATCCCACCTAGAGAAAATTGTTTTTCTGTTAATGATATGGTTGTATTTTCAGATAGATATTTGAAGGCCGAAGAGCGAGTATAATCAGAGAGAGATGGGAACAGGAGTGGGAGAACGGGGAGATAGTTACTCTTTTCCTGAGTAAGTGACAGAATTTCCAGAGACGAATAGGTTGAAAATGAATGAGAAATCTATTTGGCTTTAATCGTCGGTTGTCTAAATGACTCACTGAACCAGCGATCCTCATGAGTTTATCTACTGTTAAAATTATAATATATATAGAGGTTCTACAAATAAAAGGGTTTTTTCCTTTATTAAAAACGTTTTTAGTTTTATTACTTATTCATAGGAAATCGTAAAAAAAAGATAACGATCAGCGGAATTCAGGAAATGTCTTTATCAATGATTGATTATTTTCTCATTTATACTTGATCATTTATTAGGTCTTATGAATGTCAGCCGGATTTTGAGAAGAAAAGTGAAGTTTTTCATTCTTTTGGAAGTTGGGGATGAATTTATTAGGTGATTCCTTCAGAGGCATCACTAATTTATATGCAGCGATCTTTTTGCAACTTTACTCTTTTTTCCCTTTGTGTTGAATCTATTTGCAACGACTAATAATCCAGCCATATTTCTTCTCATAGTGAAATAATTTAAAAAGCAAACGGGAATCGAAATATCCTCATTTATTAATTAAAAGATTATCCTCTCCCATCCCTCCCGCACTTTTGCAACGTTTCACTATGGTAAACGGTCACATTGGAGAACTTAACAACTAGAGGACGATTCATTATCCAGTAACCACCATTGGATTGAAAATTCATCCCAATATTTGACTTAACGGTTGATTAATCTATTTCATCGTCATTGAGCTATACGTACATAATTACATCTCACAACTTTCAATAACGCATTAAGAAGAATCGATTTGCGAAGTTCATCGATGCATTATGTGTCCACTATATAACGGTTTCGTTGGCACACTCATTTCGAATGTTGCATGCCTTTATATCCCCTAGTTTTACATATCCTACGGAAATAATAGCATTTTCTATATTTCAGTATTTTCCTCTCAGAGAATTTTTGCTCTCAACTGAGTTATAAGAAATTGAATTCTTTGAACTATGAAATTTATCAAAGTTTCATTTTTCCATTGCAGTAAGTTGTGTAGTTATTTAATTTCATTATAACTATTATCAACTAGAACCATTAGCGAAGTGAATTCGAAGTTACGACAGCGAAACTATTCTAAACTCGTTGTATCTTTACGATGGTGCTGCCCTGTCTTTCAGGTAGTTTTGCATTCGTTTGCTACAACCTTACCCAACTCTTGGGATAGCTTCATCCAGTTTATGTAGTAACCTTACCCAATTCTTTAGGTAGCTCCATCCAAGTTTAAATACAGCCTTGCCATTCATGAAGATCTAGCCAGTTTATTCTTATATTTTTCGTATGAATATGAAGATTTGACCTGTTAACATTTTTATTTCTGCTTTTTTTAATCATTTTCAACGGTTTAAAGTGTTCGACATTTTTCTTGCTTCCGATATTTATGATTTCTCATTTGATGCCTCATTTCATCATTTAGTCTTCTAGGAATTCGAGATCACCATCAATGCGTATTCTTGTTTCTTTCGTTTCTCTAGCTTTATTATCAATCCCCCGCATTTACGCTCTTTAGTAACTTCTCCTGATATTACTTCAAGTTTTTTCCATAGAAAAGCACAACCAAATTCATTGATCACATCGTTCTGAATATCGTTTAAGTACATTTTTTCTTGTTTTTCTTGGGAATTTTGTTTGCAATTTTGCACTCCTTAATTCGTACAATTTACAGCTGTTAATTTATTGCAGTGACAGTGGTTTGTGAATTGCGTTTTAGATGATCGATGAGATAGCACGAACGCACAATTGCACAATCTTCATTGTTGAAACGCTTCTCGTTCCACTAATTTTTGATTCGTATCCGACCAACTAACCCTCACATATATGGGCCATTTGCTATGACTTTATCCTCCTTCAAGTCTATTATAGTTTTGCAATTTCATTCGCTACTTAATGAAGGATTATTGATCATTGTTGCTGCTAATTCCCTTTGCTTTTCAGAAATTCCATATCAAATTTTCAAGGTAAATTGCGCTAGTGCTAAGATGTAGAAGAAATTCCATTATTTTATGGATTAGAAGTGATCTTTCTCCATAGCGCTGAAAGCTAATCCCGGATTATCAATGAACGTCGAATACTTGAAATTTTTTCTTCTCTTTTCAGTGCAGCTAATCGAATTTATCCACATTTACGCTAGCGAGCATTTCGCTTAAAAAAGTAAGGAGACAGAATCCGAGCGGATGAGAAAAGAGGTGAAATTACAATTCATTTATATAGTTCAAAAAAATTTTTATACTTTCAACTAAGTTCTATTGATAATATGTTTCATTGCATCGAAATATGACTTGAAGCTAATGCGTTATAAGTGAAAATTCCGTTTGGAATACGTTGATGATAGATATGATCATCACTGTTTGTTGTAGGCTATAGTTGCACTATTCCACATCAAGATCACCATCACCTGAACCAAAATTCTCCTCCTCATATTTCGATATGGGATATGAATAAGAAGATTCTGGTGGATAAAGACGCTAAATCGATATAAGAAGCATAGGTGTAGATGGGAGAACCGTCTACAGCTAATTTTTGTTACAAAATAAAAGTGCGCAGTAGTGCTAACGATATGCTTCATATTTTAATTTTATGCTTACATAGAAATACGTCTAACCGACGCTTGCACTCATGATAAAAATTCTCCTCAAGATCATCGTTGAATTCCTTTCTGTTTGCAATATCCTAATAACTAATAAGAGATCTTCTGCGAATAATGTCGTCACATAGAGCTCAAGATATATTTTGCAGCCGTACTGGAATAGACACTAATATCCTTGAAGAGAATATATGCATTTTTTAGTGTTGGCACGCATTGTTCACATCCGCAAATATTGATTATATTTCTATAGTTAGGCCTATGGTTTATGCTTCAGACATCATATTGCTATTCGGGCAGCAACTGTTAAAAGCTCAAAAACTGGCACTTTTCCAAAAAAATTACAGCGGTAAAAGTGGCCGAAAAACGTTGAGCAGTAATATATGTATGAAAACTTTAGCAGGGTTGGAAGTAATTCAATGTTGCGGAATGGTTGGTGTGAATTACCGCGAATAGATGCTGCAGCGAGCATTGAATGTAACCAATTTGCATTGCACTGAGGTCCATACCAGGCTAATGACTTTTAAAGTCACCATATATCCGTCCGGGTTAAAGCCACCATCAACGTGAGCGGTTTTTTTCGGTAATTTAGTCGATTGAAGCCTGGAATTCGATTGAAGATCGAAAGGTCGGAATCACTAATCAAAAAACTGAGGATGTTCCATCGTCAATGGAACATCCTTAGTTTTTCGATTAGTGAAATGCACAACAAGTATAAATAATTTCCCAAGAGCATTAGGAAAATTAAATGGAAAATGACGATAAGCGTGGGCTGTACAACCTGTGCACTGTTTTTTCGCTGTAAGATCATCAATGATCTCTATGTTTTCTCGATCAAAGATCCAGAAAAATAAAATGGGAGACATGTGGGAATGTATTTCATGCAGTGGGTATTTTAGATATTCTGTTCCTTATTTTCGATTCTTCTCTCCAAATCTGCCATATCCACACAGCTAATCCAGAGAACTTTTCTGGATTTGATCCTATCTTGTAAAGTTTTTAATGGAATCGTTCATATTTGTTTCGACGATTTCTGTTCAACAAACTATAACACGAGTGAGATTGAACGAATTAGAAGAGCAGAAAACTTAGAAAATGTTTAACTCCAGTAAGTATTCAACTTTCTTTCAGAAGGAAGTTTCTATATATCATTTCTTTTTGCAATAGATGCTTTCATTGATGCATTATAAACTTTTCGATTTATTGCTATTGCTAATCCCAAGTAGTGAATGATTCGTATCGCTAATATTATTTCTTTAAAGCCAAATTTTAGTATTACTATAAACTTACGCGAGGTTTTTTTTTAATTTGTGACTAAGAAATTTTTTTCATAATTAGGTGATTAGATAATTAATCCGTTGATCCATCATTGATCCAACCGACAAACCATGTCGGTTGCTCGATTGATCGATTAGATAATTGATTTATTGATTTATTGATCTACTGATTGGTTAAAGGTGTTTTCTATACGCCTAGTAAACTGTATTTTACCGTTCACTGCAAAATTTTTGCAAAACTAATTACTGAAATCAATAATTTATCCTATTACATTCAATCTTAGGTTCATTAAAACCATGGATTTCATCCGTTGCATTATTTGAAGGCGTCGTAGCCATTATTGATAGCGACAAACAGCTCACACTGACTCTGTTATATGATCTTGTCGAGAACAACGTTGAAGGAGCTATTTTCACTTCGTCTCGTTTATTCACTCTAACGGACACGATATTTTATCAGTTTATCAGAATTCTCGAAAAACCTTCAATTATGAGTTGCAGTTGTTGCCTTATCTATGCCTTATCTTTTGTCATAGTTGTTGAAGATATCATGACTGATAAAGCAAGTGAGCAATAAGCAGCAAAACCCGGAAGCGTATAACTTTGATGGTATCCTAAAATTATACATCTTTAATCATTCATTCGATCAGTCAACTTCTGCAAGCGAATGAAAACAAGTAAATGTTGGTTTATTTAGAGATTGAAGTTATTTTCAGAGTCGGAATTGTGGATAGTGGCAGCGATGCGTACCGCATGCTGCTCATTATAACGATTTTGATTCTTTTCGTTTATACGGTTGTCTTAATCGTTTTCTTTATGGGATGGTGTACACTTGTACCGACAATGTGCCATCCACGTCGAGAGATTCCATTTTGTGCCGTTAAGTCGCCCCGTCGTAACACCAAATATATCGACTTGGAATCGATTTCAAGCTCGTTAGTTTCCTTCTTAATCAATAATTTTGAGGGAACAATCTGTATATATGTTAATGGATGATGAATTTAGCAGTGAAATGAAGCGAATGTTATTTTCCCCCTATGCAGTATGCAAAAATTATCCAATTCCAACTGTTATATTTTACTGCAATTTTCAACAACAATAGGTGTCGTGATGTTACACTAAGATAAAAATTACTTATAAATTACTCATTGAGATCACAAGTTCGAAGGTTAAGATTGTCCTAACAGATAAAATAAACGATAATATATGCCTATATCTTAGCCAGATGTGTAATATTTAGTTCCAATTAATTATTTTTTAACGTATGTTTTCTACTTTTAAACTTTCTACTAAATAAAAATTTTTCTTCAAACCTAAAGCAGTTATTTCGAAGGATCAAAAATTATGGCAGTATTTATTACTGCTATATGAGAAGATATACTGAAGTGTAGCTGGAACGTTTCGTTGATTTATTTCATTGCTTTAACGCCATCCTATGTAAACTTATTAAAATTATATCAAATCGATGGGGTTGATTTTTCATCAATATCAGAACTTAATGATTGCCAGCATCGGCGGCGTTCATTCCACTCGAAGTGCGACTAATGCAATAATATAGTCGAATACATAGTAAAAGGGAGAGAAGTGCTGTAGGCTTATCGCACGAGCATTTTTGGTGATCTCATTTCATTTCCTCTATAGAAGTGATTCGTTTCCTTCCGCATCATAATGTGGAGCTAAAAGCTACTAAATGAACATGAAGATAAACATAAAGCAGCTATCATCTTATTTAATCTTGCATTTATGTAAATTTTTTGCAGATATAAATATTGGCATTGTTAAAAACTTAGAAGTGTTAATATTTATGATTTTTCTTTCCAGAGTATCATTGGATTATCTACATCGTGTTATTGAATCATCGGATGAACTTGAGAGGAAATATTCAGTGTTGAGCGCTAAACCACCGCCGCTAAACGATTATCTTCATCCAAAGTATTCCTTACCACCGATCGAAATTGACGTCGAGGAGGAAAAGGTCTCTATTCAAATTGTGTTATTTTTGCAACGTTTATTCGTGATCGCTTCATACAATCGTTAGGTATTTTGTAATGATGCAAGAAAAATGTCGTCCTCAGAGATATAATGAATTACTTCATGACTAAATAGGCCAAGGGTCACCATTTTGACCAACGACCACTTATTTGGGTTATGCATATGCCATTTTAGCGCATATGTCCCGTCTATGTGGTTCCTAGAAAATGTGCAGTTTATGAAGAAAGATGAGCGCCTCACCGTCTCTTGAGATATACTGAGTTCGAAAACAGGGGGTAAAAGAACAAATTACATGAAGTTTGGAATTATAAGTTAACCTTGATGGTCCAATAATAACTTAAGCGACTGCCCTCTTTAAAAGTACACGGTTAAAGCGTCAATATAACATCGGTGCTGAAATTTGAATCTGGTAACATAATTCAGATAGAACTAAAATTTGTGGTCGAACAAACCAACACTGTGAATAAAGAATTTTTAAGGTCTTTTAGAAATGTTTTCATTTTCAGATACTTTGATCATTCACATAGATATATTAGACATATCTCGAATATCCTGCAGACGTTTATGCATCAGAAATACCTCAGACATATTTTGTCAAGGAAAATCAACATCGGCGCTAAAGCGAGAGTGAAATTCCCTCCATAGCAGCAATTGGTTCATTTTCAGACATATTTTGAATTTCTGCGGACACCGGCGGAAATTGCTTCCAAGAGGACGTCAGTCGTAAAATTGAGCGTCTCAAAAACGCCAAAAGCAATTGATGATAGCGTCGAGAAAATTATTTGATTAATAGTTATCATCTATGCAATATAAATTCTAAAATATGCTCAGTCACGATGTAAATATTCCACTTCAAAGCAAAATATTTTCCATTCCTCTCTTATGAAAAGAAAAAAATTAGGATTCGTTAAGTGTCAACTAAACTTTCACTCAATGCTCCATCATTTAGTTACTCTTTAGTAGAGGCCTTTTTTATTTATCTTTACATTAAAAGAGAATCCTCTAACGTAAGCTTTTCCTTAATATCAGTTATCCTTAATGGTGAAATTCTCTAAACAAATATGATATCAGCAATCATATTTTTAATTATTTAATGATTGGATGGAGTAATTTCTGCAAAAGTCTATAAAAAAAGCTGCTGAAGTAAAGTAACATAGTCATATATTTCTATGTTTAGTAAAGCCCAATTTACAAAGGAACCATTTAGTTCCCAGCTGGGATGTAATCGGATCGGTTGGCCTCTTGTAATATAGTGTTTTTCATTTCATCCTGTAAGCAATAAAATTGCACGTTTTAATGAATGGAACGTCTTTAACTGTTTCTTATGGATTTTTATTAGCTTTATTTTATCCAGAGAAGACTGATAATATGAAAAAGTTATCCTGCTCCTACGAGTCCATAAAAATGGATGTAAACGAGCGCTTGTTTCTGTAAGTTTCTTCATAACACACCTTTGTTGTATTGTTCAGTGCTAAGTCGGCTGTATGATCATACACGATATCCAAGTTAATTCCACCGAATATAATGGTGATAATTTGCGTAATGGCGAAATGAATAGAGATAACAATTAGCTCTTCTGTCATCCATCCTTTCCTTCAAAAACAGATTTGAAGTACTATACTCTGGGAGAAGTCGAAAATTCGATCTGATTAATATATAACTTTATTTTTGAATTTTCCTTGATCCTTACCAGGTCCTTTCTTGATCTTGACCCTTCTTAATCATTGATCCCTCTCCCTCCGTTACCAGAAAAAAAAAGAGAAAACATACTCACAGACAAAAATCTCTTGAAAATACCCTTCCTAAGAGGGGGTATTCTAGTGCATTTGTTTTTTTTTTTTGTATATTTGCAATGTTGAACTCATTTATTTAGGATTCATTAAAGCTATGGAAATGATCATTTAAAATTTGTCATCTCCTTGTCGCCTTTATTTCACGTTCATTAGCAAATTCCTTTGATAATCTCATTCTCACTTCAATAATATCGTTATGCATTGAACTTTTTTGATTGATTTATGGGATGGGGAGAGGAAATTGGCATATTTTTGAGGTTTCATGGATCAGACTACACGGATCTATACTTCCAAGATTTCATGGATCACGAGGAAGTTTACCTGGAAGATGGAAAGTCCCCTGAAAAATTACCTTCCAGACATTTCTGGATTGCATATCATATCGCATATACCGTTTAAGTAACTATATTGTCTCCCACTATGAAAGTCTCTATTTCATAGCGCCTTTATAGCTGATTTATTTGCTTTATGATGATAGAACTATAGTTTTTGGATTACTTCAATTTTTGGATTACTTTAGTTCGATTGAATCGTTTGAGAGAGAAAATAAACGAATCCTAAAAATTCTCCACTGTTTTGCTCAATATTTTAATGTGTCTCATCGAGATTGTTTCCGATTTTTTTGATATTGTACAGTGGATAAATGAATAAAATCTTATTGCTTTAATTGTCGAAGTGAAATAATAACAATAAAAAGGGAAATTATTTGAAAAAAGTGCATAAGAGTAGTGGTAATTCGTAGTAATTCTAGAAAAATAAACGAAGATTTTGTGGGGATTTTTTTTGGGAAATTAGGCGTCAAATTCCAAAGAAATGATCGAGTTTTTGAGATTTATATTAGCGAAAAGCTTTCATGTAATAAATCCTATAGATGGTAGTCGTCGCTTTTATATCATACGATTGGAAAGCGGTGCATTAATTAACATTATAGATAAAAGATCGCCTCTCAAGTGGGCATTAATCTTCGGTCATTTCATGGTGTCTATATATATACATATATATGGACATTCTTCGTTTAGGGAGGACGCTAAATAAGTCATAATTAAAGCTTCAGAAGCACTAAGAATTAAATGATATTCATCTTCGAAGCATTAATCCGATAAAGAACGATAACAGTAATCGCATAATTTCCATTTATGAAGGTGTCTCCATAGCGGAGTTTCGATGCATATTTATTCAATCATGTGCACTTTGAGTTCAACATGACGATGAAATTCGCAACATTTGTAGGTTCATTAGCGCATATGCTTTTCCACAAATGTTTAATCAGAAATTCAGGAATTCATCGGAAATTCAGGAATCTTCTCCATGAATGTCAAATCCAGGAACATCAATTATTTCAGGATTCATCTGGATGGAAAAATTTTTTAGAAGGAAGGTCAAAGTGAACGAATTTATAAATAGAGGAGTGAATATGAAACCGAGATAAACGTTTAATGACATTAAGGAAGAAAAAGACAAGCTTAGCCATCTATTTGCGTTTCAGAATTCATCATGATATATTAAATTATTTTCAAATGTTAGAAGGAAATGAATATGATACTATAGCGGAGTGCTCATGATAACAGAAACCTTAGATTTCTGCATATTTCCATGAAAGTTATACCCGTAATTATCTACCTGCAATCCCCTCTGAATTTATTTTGAGTTGAACTTTTTCAGCGATCCTTAAGCCGTGGATTTTCCTTAAGTCGCCGACTCAACAGCGATCATTTCCTGGAAAATTAAATTAGCGGTGAATGTTCCCATATCCGGAGCATATGTGAGCTTATGTGCAAACTAGGGAGGGATATAGGGACCTGCAAAGGATAGAAGAGAACCGAATGGCATGAAATATCTGGGTGGTGGATTTGCAGAGATTTTAAGCTGAAAGTGAGATAACTTTCTATAGCAGAGAGTCTTACAACGAAAGTTGATCGACGATGTTTGTTTAAATTCGATGCCCTGGAACTCCAATTTGCATTTGTGATTTAATGCCTAAATGAATTTTTGTGGATTTTTTTCCAGAAATCTCTGTGATTGCCTTAATTTGTTGTTAAGTAGGGTGGGGGATTTCGCCAGTATTGGGATTTATTGAGGATGTTCAGGGTTCCTTTGCTCTCTTTGGATTCTCATGCTTGCCATGCTTCACGTCCTCCCCTGCCTCCATCCTCCGTTCGACAGTTCGTTGTTTTTTATCTTTAGAGGGGGGAATTCCCTCACAAAAATTCTCCATATTTTATCCAAAGTCATATTCGCATCCTTTTCGCTATCGCCCATCTTGCCTAGCAGTTACTTATTCCCAATTTAACAGCGATTATCTGATCGTCATTCACATGCGCATTGCTTCTAAATATGGAGTTCTTTCAAACAATTATCTTCCCTTATTCATCGTTATTGATGAATTTTTAGGAATTTTTCTCTTCACCTCTCTTTAAATATTAATCGATTCATTGTATAATGCTGATAACAATATATCTATGAATTATCTATAAGTGATAACTGATAAGCGATAGTAGAACTGATAGAATCACTTCGACGAATTTCCAGAGATTTCAGGATAGCGGGTAGTTTGCTCATATTTTTATCGATGGATTAGCGCCGATGTGCGGTATCACTATCGCCGATATGCGTTAGACGATGATTTATGAGCATGAAAAGCAGAGAAATTTGCGTACTATAGTGGTGCAATGAAGGCCACGTATCACTGAGTTATCGAAGAAAATATTGGGATAATTGCTTCGCCTAATAAATTGTATATCTTCGATATATTCATATTGCGTCATGCTTTAGAGCTGACTCAGTTTAGGTGCTTGAATAGTGCATTTGAAATTTTCGATAGTAATATTCCGTTTTTCGGCATTCGTTGTTTATTATGAAGTGGGAAAATGCTGAATATCCCCACAAAGCTTCATTTCATTCATAATTCGGTTACCGTTTTGTTTTCTAAAGCGGCCTCAATGAATATGTTATCATTTTGTTGTATACGCCATTGACGCTCGAGATCTTTCTGATTCGACGTGCTCGATAATTTGAATAGAAATTCCAGGTGCAGAGATCCGAATTGTGCGCGGATGCCGTTAGCACGAGCGGCTTCTCTTCTAAAGAGATTAGCCTCGAAGTTGTACTCCCGTTTTAGTTATGAATGTCGATCACTTCCTGGTCCTTCATCGATTAGCTCAGAGTTGCTTCTCCGGCCACCTTTTGAACTTATAACGGTCGATAGCCCTCAGTCGAATGCTTTCTGTATTGATTGCGATGAATCTCAGGTTTGTTCGATTATGCAATCGTCGTTTGATTTCTTGAATGTGTGAAATGTGAATTTGTCTTATAATGATTTAGTGCCTTTATTTATATTTGAGTTGAGGAATTCCCTTATCACTCTAAGCCGCCATCTGGAATGTCCATTCAGTCGAAATTTTATTCGCCTAGTGAAGGACTTTAAAACAATCATATTTAGGGATAATGGAAGAGCCGACAGATTATTGAAGGTCGTTTTGAAATATTTCGCTCTTGTTATCCGTAGATTTCATAGACTTGAGCCGTCAGATTTAATCTTGGTCTTGTGGCGTATGTTATCCGTTGTATTCGTTAAGGTGTTTTCCTGTCCAAAGGAAGACTTTCGTCTGCTCATATTTTGAGATTCCAGCTTATTCCAGAGATTCCAGATTCCAGTGTTACTACTTTTCAATGTATTTTATGCTTTAAAGTTTAGAAAAGATTTCGGCTCGTCGTTTTCCATCTCTCTTTAATTAATTAATGAGCACATAAAGACGGAGTTGTGATCCGTTTGCTGAATGAGCGGATCATAAGATTTTTTCAATGGTGGATAATGTTGACTTTTGAAAAATTTCCATTTTCAAGCTGATTGAACATCACAAATCATATTCAAGGAATAATGGTATCAGCACAAGTATGTATCAGCATTATTTTTTATTCTGTTTATGTTTGATTCTAAATTGAAGCTGTATCGCCTATGGTGCGTTTTGGCGTTCCTGCTTCGTGAATTGTCGTATGTCGTATATCCAGTTACCACTTATGATCGCGGTGAATCTAGGCGGTAGATTGGTTGTCTAATAGGCCATCCTAATCTCTCCACTATCATCGAAAATACCGTTGTTGAAGTTTCATGCATTATTTCCTGGTGCGCTAGCACCAGTCGTCTTATTTTCGTATGTAGCCGAGTTTACAAGGATGAGTGAGATTCCTGGTGGTCCTGAGGCAGCTGACAAATTTTATGCCTAGAGGGGGTGGAGCAGCAGAGATCGTGACCCGCAGTTTTTAAGGTTTTTTAAGGTACGTGCTTTTGGATGCAGTTGAAAACGGACGGCTTAAGGTCGTGTTAGATTGTCTCCCTCTTTGTTGCTTTCCGATACTTGGGTTCATCGTTTCCGTGGAAATGAAAGGATATGGTGAGGAGAAGAGGGTGATGTAAATCAATAAATATCATTATAATGCCCGCTATTCTATTCTTTTTCCTCTAACTGATCAACGTAAAGCATTGTTCCTCAACCGTTGTTTGTTATGCTGATACGTTCTGTATGAAGTTGTCCACGTTTGTTTTCTTTAAATGAGAAATATGTCTAAGTAGGCAATTATTCATCAGTCCTTACTCAATCCTTTCTTTTCTGTAGGCATACCTAATGGAGGAAATAGGCAAAAGGAACAAGGGAATCTATTTTCCACAGCAGTCGCTTCATTTTCGATCACATCATAGGATTTCTTTATTCATCATTGCTTAAGAAACGTCGGTCAGAAAATGGAGGTGGGAGAACAAAAACGAATATTCCTGAGCACCCAGTTTCGCCCCGTTCACGAGGATGATCGATCTGTAGACTGAACCGTTTTTTTTGTTCAGGTGATCAGTGAGTGAACTGATCCTTGGTGTATCCTTTTCTTTTCCGTATAACAGCTGCTTCTTTCGGGCCGTTATTTTACAGGTTTATTTCCGATGTGTGATTGCAGTTGATGGGTAACTATTTATTCGGACAGTTCCCTTCAGTTTTGATATTTGCAGCTGACAAGTTGTACTTGCGACTTGGAGAAAGGCTGCGTTGAGGCGATCGAATCAGCTAATGAACCAGAAGTATTGCCGAAAGAGATGAGCAGAAAGGAGTTATATTTGTATGATGACGAAATAAAACAAGCTAGAATACTCGGAGTGGGTTTTGCAAGCCATACTATTGAACGTTAGTGCTTTCTTTTTGTTTCTTCTTTTCTATGTGCTAACGTGTGATAGACTTTTTGACGCTTGGTAAAGTTACGGGAGATAGACGATTAGGCAATATGGAGGCGAGGGTTTTTTTGGAGAGTTTGGTGCAAAGAATGCTCAAGAATGAGCGTTAGTTATATAGGGTTCTTATCGTTATTCACCTGCGATCTTGTTTAACCTGTTTTTGTTTACTGTCCTCTTAAAGTTCCAAATGTTCCTTATTTTTTGAATCAACAAGCTTTTGGAGGGTCCAGCTGTATTAGGTTTGCGCGCGACAGTGGTCGGCAATTTTTTTTTCTTGCTTTAGCTTATTCTTGAGGTTTGTATAAGTTGATAAGCATGAGGTTTATACGGATAAACTAATAAGCTTCATTGGATATGCATCCTTCCGAGAACAGTTCTAAATAAACCGAAAAATGCGAATATCACTCCGCAAATAATTCCGCGTTCAACAGTGTTCCGCTTTGCATTTTGCTGTTCTTTCATTAGATATATCGTTAAACGTTTTCATTGATATTATTGGGACTTGTGTCGAAATCAAAGAATGTGTCTTTTCAGTTATTGTCCTATCAGCATTACGCGAACGTTCTTTAGTGAAAAAATCGTTTTCTGATTTGAATGTCTCGTTGTTCAATATGCACAGCACTCGATTGGCTGATAGCCTCATCAAGCGCGATGTTGGCAGTCTATGCCTTGTGGAGTCGTCACAGAAGAACGCCAGATTAATGAAGGTTATTCCTTACTCTACTGCGCATATTTCGGTGTTTTTCTCGTTTTTTATATTCACATCGTTTATACTAGGTCAAATTTGGCGGTTACCGATGAAAACTTCATCTGTAGGTATTTTTACTCTTCATTTTGATGGTGGTTCAGTTGTCGTGCGGTGGCGCGGCAATGCGAAAGACGTGAGTTCGTCCCCTCAGCCAAGAGAGTTTTCAATTCTCATCAAACAATGGTTTTAAGCGAATGATTTCAAAGAATTCCATGAATCGTTGCGAAAGTAAGCGTTTGAAGGAAAATTGGATTGTAATGCACTGAGCCGTTCTCAATTAGTCAAAGTCGTTGAGGTTTGAGACCAGTCATTTCCCTATTCGTAAATGTGTTGTGCTTCATGTTAGTCTAGTCAGGTTGATCCAGGATCACCGGCGGTCGCTTAATTTTTGTGAGAAGAATGGGAAAGGTTATTTTTCTTCGAGTAGCGCGCAAATAGTAGAGCTCAAGGCTGCAATGAACCGCAGAAATTTTAGTAAGATTTTGGATGATGTGTGTTTTTTATATGCAAATGAGATGGCAAGGGATAGTTAATACCTTCCAGTATCATTATTGATTGTGACACCTTCGCCGTTAGATGTTTCCGTATGCATATTCTGTCTCCGATTCTAATACAGCTGTTTTCTCTTCCTGAATGTCTATTCCCTACAGATTCCCTATAGTACAGGAGAGTAAGCCATTTTTACACTTTCGTTGACTTTATTTTAAGAACGCTTCTCTGGATGCTGGCCATTTTTTGTTTAAAATGTTGGAAATTCCGTGCTCGCGGAGCCTATGGATTTTAATGGATCATGCTCTTCAGGATTGAGATGTCCTGAATGTTATGGATTTTCCGTATTTGAGCATCTTTTTGTTTATTTGTCGCGACACGTTCGCGTTTCTTGCATTATTACGCGTGCAATCATGCGGGGCATGTTATCAACAATATGCGAAGTTATGAAAAAAATCCCGAATACAAAATTTTTTCCCGAAAATGTTCGAGACGTATCGAAACCAGTCCAGAAATGTTTACATCTTTGTGGATCTTGTGTTTCGTTTTGCTGTTTCTTTAGGATATTTTGGAAAAGACGGAACAAAGATGCCGGTGAAGAAAGCTTATGGGTATTTAGTGGTCCTGGTGAGCTGATCGTTGGGGATCCTGAAAATACTTTTTTCGTCATATCACCGATCCCACTGGATGGACTGGGGTGGAGCTTTTTGTGCTATGATTGGCGTCCGGAAAGATGCTGACTTAATTAGTGTTCCCAGATCCGATGAAAAATTGGCACATTGCCAACTTCATTTTTTTACGCGGAGGCTTTCGAAAAATTTTTTTTGTGCTCGTATCTAATTTCGGCATCGAACGGTAGAACTCGATGACTTGAAGAGGGATACGCGGATTTTTGCAGCACCTTAACCGCAAATATTGAGCGCATAATGTGCGAAAATAGTTTCTAAATGGGAAGGAAGTAGACCCTCACTTCGTTACCAGCCCGGAGCTCAGTTCAGGCAGGGAGTTGGTTGAGTGGTAGGAGCAGTAGGATCAGGTGAACGGCTTTAGTAGTTCGATACCACGTGGTGTTCGGCTGCTGCAGTTCCTTCGTTTAAAACTATTTTTTTTTTTTGAGGATTTTCGTCCGATTATTAAGAGCATAGCTACTACATGTATAGATGGGTGTTCAGAAAAAATTACAGTTAAAATTATTAGTGTACTGCAGTGGGAAGTTACCTTTTTTTCATGCAACAGCTGCACTCCGATAAAAGCACGGTGAGATCTACTCGGCACTTCAGCGCAAGTTTTTCTTAGTTTTTAATTCGCCTTTTTTCTCCCACCTAATCCACAGGCGTTGTTTTTGTCTTTCATTTTTGTAGTAATTTCCACCCACATTGTACCTTTCGATGCGCCAGGCAAATCCTTTGCAGGGGCCCGTAAGTTGCGGAGGCCACTTTTCCTTTACTTTTGATAATAGCACTGCGCGATTAAATGCAAGAAAATGTGGGAGGGTCACAGAAACGATTCTACTCTTTTCCCATATTCCCAATTGCTCGCGGAAAGAAGAAGGGGGTTCGTGAGGAGGGGGGAAGGAGAGGCGGCAGTCAGTCTTGCGCATCACTTCTTCTTCAAATGATGTTTATTTTCTTATGAACGTTTAGAAAAGTAACAAGGATCTTTGTAATACAGAACCTCGCCGCCTATTTTGTCTTTCGTATACGTTATCGCGCCGAAGGCGCTAGTTTGTCATCCATATCCTCCTCTTTTGTTTTTCCAAGCGCTAAAGGCGCAATTCTGTTTTGCATTGCTTGAACCACTGTCTCTGACTTGATCAGCGAAGCGACCTTTTAGAAAGGATGCGTGGCGTGGAGTGACGTAGCGGTTCGTGCGCTGTACTGCGCCTCGCTAATTTATCCTATGTCATATCTCAGACCGTATGGACTGGTTTTGATCCGGTTGTTTGCGAAATACTTTTATAAATGTGTAATGCATGGATAAGCCTAACACCGTTAGTTGTAATACAATCGATTTTTATATAATTTGGCTGCTTTATATTCAAAGAGATGATAGTGGAAGCTCCGTATGTCGCACAACGTTAGCTACACTATTTATTTTCCAAGCAGAACATAACAAAAAACAAAGTGCAAACGTTTGTATTGCCTAAGTTTTATTCGCCCTCCTCAGGTTTCGATATCTTGTGTGATTTTAGATTTTGTTTGAAAGTTAGGAACTTTTTCAGCTTGTTATCAGGAGTATCATAACAAAAAGATAGAGAACAGAGGGGACGTGTTGGGTTGAGGCGTAATCCGGCGACTGACGATGCCTTTTCCGATTATGTCGTTCGAGAATAGAATAGCCCGAATTGGCGTTTGAATCGTCTTCATAGTCTACAACAGCCATTTGCCGACCTGTACTGGATCCATGTGACGGTTCTGGCAAAGTACGCCTATCAAAGACAACCGTTTGCTGCCGTTCTGCGATATCCCTAGAAATCTTCCGTGGCCGGTAAAATTTGAATCTTTCATAAGGCAGGAAAGTATCAAATTCTACACCGGTACAACATCATTAGATCTTCCTAACAGCATTTAGGTGATGGTTGTGATAGTTTAAGCGGAGTGAAATGCGATCATATGCGTGCAGGGGAAGGGAGGGGATAAATGGAGTGGAGAGGAGAGGGAAATGAAGATGAAGTTTCTGGGGCTCGTGCTGGAGGTTCTTCGTTGCATAAGTGTAAATATTGTGCACTCTTCTTAGACGTCGCATATTTCTGCCTTCCATGCGCCTTTCTGATTGCTGACGGTTGTTCGCGGCAGCGTATTATGTCGAATTTAAAGTCATTACAACCATCAGAACAATAACATCTCATTGAAACTCCGCCTAATTGCAAAACGCTTATGAATGGGAACGCTGACATATTTGCGTTTTTGTATACAGTTACTCACCTGCTAATTTCGACAGTATTATGCTCTTGTCGCGTAAACGAGCTGGTCGGTTCCTTTTTTGGAGCGATGGAATCTTCTTGATAAAGAAGTTGGCTTAATTGTGATCGTGACCCATCTTTACTCTGCAACAGTCTGTTGATAGAAAATTTTGATGTTCTTTTATTCAGATAACCGCTGTATATTTGATTCACAGAGGGTATTTTTTTTTAAGAAGGCTATACAAATGGCAATTTCGCAGTTATTATTCGCAGTCGTTACATTTTGGAATTGAAATTGCCACCTTGTAGTTATGTTGCATCAGCCTATGCGGAATTTAAATAGATCGGTGAAGGTCGCCCTTAATCGGGAGGATTATGGCGCATTTGGAGCAAGGAATTATGGGAAGGGATGGAATAAGGTGCGAGGTAGCAGTTTTTGGTTCGTTCCCCGTTTATGGCAACTTCAGCGTTTCGCAGCTCCTAATCTTCATAAAGTTTCATCCCCGATTGTTATCTGTGGTTTGCCATACTTTTGAAAAAAAGCTGCAAAGGAATAGGGAGGGGGATGACTAGCTCAGACGTCATCAAAGAATGCAACATTGATCAGAGGTTAGCTTAGGGAAGAAATTCGATGAGTGAAGCTCTTATAAGCGCGATGCCGAATTGTTGACATAGCTGGCATGTGATACATCATCTCCAGAGTCGTGCAGATTCCTATAGAAAATTCCTACTTGGACGACATGAAAGGATGTCTTCAGTGGGGAAGTTATTCACCGTGAATGAGTGAATATTCGTGGAGTCTACGATCGTGAAATTGTGTATGAAGATGTTCTGAATCCAGAGCCGTTTATAGGAAAAATTAATGCTGCATCAGTTGCTTGCTACAGTATCCCTGTTTTCATGGATAAGGCTATGAAGACATGATACATGGCCAAGATAGTGCTTGGTCGCCATGTACCTTATGTACATTTGTTGTGTAGAGTGGGTTTGCTGATGCAGGAAGCACTAAAGTTGTGCATCTCTCAGTCGTTTTTCATCTAAATTATGCATGTGTTGCTAAGAAAGGACATCATGAGAATTGTTCTGAAGGGCCATCTGTTGCACCGTCTCCTCCTTAATCATTGCTGGAAAACTAGGGGAATTTGGTATTTGTACAGCTTACTGAGGGATAGAGCGCCGACTCAGAGGGCATTGAAAGAGATGGTTATTGAAGACCGCAGAAATCACCCGTGCGATTTCTGTAGGAAATTTTGACAAGGTTGTAGAGGTTGGAGGTAGAAAAATTGCTGTAGAGATATTGGAACGCTGGCTTTGGACATTGTGTCTGTGATGTGTATCACTGATGAGCGCAAAAATTGACTGAATAGATTCTGGTTTAACTGTGATGTTTAATCGTCTTAGCGGTTTACATATTCAACACCAGAATAACTGAGCAGTTGTGCTGAATATCAGTTTTGCTAGGCGTGTTCGATATTACCGGTAGGCCAGAACAAAAATAAGCCCGTAGCAGAAGTTCTGTCTTTGCTGAGTTTATATAACCAGAAAAGAAATAACTGAGGTATGAAATTGGCAAGATTTCCCCATCTCGGATGTTGTGTAATTCGGTTGAACGAAACTAAGGAAATAGATAGGCGAGACGAGGAGGTGGCGGTGAGTGGAGGGGATTGGTGTCAATGCAGTATTTAACGTCGTCAAGGGAGATATTGAAAGCAAGTGATGGGGTATTTATCTAAGAGGCGAGAGGCATCTGTCGTTAGAAGCGCACTCATGCGGCTCCCTTCTCATCGAATTATCCAAAATTCAATTCACAGTCGAATCATTTGGTTGTGAATTTTATTTGCAGTCTTTGTATGTGATGATCACTATATGTCTCTCACTTTGCACTATTGCTAACATTAAATAACATCTGAGGAGATAAATTGCCTATATTAATTCCCATATTGAAAGTAATGTGATATGAGAACTTATTGAGGATAATTTGCAAAGCATAAAATGGAAACGCTTTTCTTTTGCTGTTTTCAGAAATATTACATTTTTAGGTTCGGTTATGTATTTATTCAGTGAGATTTTTCAAACAGAGTATCTCCTCATGCGCTATCATCTTCTTTGTAAATTGCAAGTGTCCACAACGGACAACCCGCCTAATTAACGCACGTCTAATTAATGGATGGTATTATAAGCAGGCCTATGAGAAGTTACAAGTGAACTGTTTGATCGCCTCGAAAAGGCTCCTAAGCAACCAGATCAAATGAGTAACCTCCACCTATACTCAGTTCCATTGCGATCATATGTAATAGGCATATTTTTTGAATTTTTTGTTTATTGTTTGTGTTCTTAGTTTTTATTTATTTGTTGCATTATTCGTTATGCGTTTATTTTTTTCATCTATGCAAACAAACGGTCGCTTTTCCCGTACATATTTCCTACTCACTTGTAAAGTGCATCCGTCGTTATCCTGAAAGTTTTAGTAATATAGGTGCAAATTAGTGCAGTATTTAGAGTATTTTAGTATCGGTTTTGCGATTAATCCAGAAAGATTACTGCTTGGGATGTTTTCTTCATAATTGGCTTACGTTGATGGGATGACCGGAGATTTTAGATTTCTAGCTAAAATGACACCAATTCGTTGTCAGTAATGCTAGCGATAGAATCCTCATTCAGATAGCAGATAGCAGTAAAAGTCTTTCCGAAATATGTCTGCAGAATCAAGGTGGACTGAGAAAGAGTTCCACCAATAAAAGAAAAAAAAATTGAGGATCATGAGTCAGCCTGTGGTCTGAATATTATTGGATGTCCAGGAATAATTAATAGTATCTGCTATCTCTTCATGTACCTGTCATTCCATCGCCAAGAGCTTATTCAGTATTGTAACGACAAATAATGAAATGCCATATTGAAACTCTATGGATTCAATAAACTTTTTCACCAAAGAAGGAGTAACCGCATTTGTAATTATTCAAGGGAAGTTTAGAGGAATGTAGTATAATATTCGCATCAGTGCAGAGAAGAACAGGCAAGAAATGCAGTATAGTTTATTGCATACTAGTGTTTTAAAGGTAATCTTCTGCTTTCTTTGTTTCTTTCAACTATAGTTGGGAAGAACTCATTGTTGATTTTTGAGGATCCATGAAGTTACATGAATGGTCAAGACTTTCAGTTTCGTTATGAGGTTCCCATCCTGGCATTTCGATCTTTATGGGATTCTTTCACGTGACATGTTTACTTCTTTCCTATACGGAATGCTTCTTAATGCCCAAATTATTTTGTAATTGTTTAGAAAACCACAGACCTGTTGATATTTTCGAACATTTTTAACACGACTTCGACTCGTAAGTGTATAGGTGTCGCCTTTTTGATGCACGGTGACATGACATTGCCAGATACCTTCGTCTTGATCTGCTATGACGGGACGTATTTCCATTCCAAAGTCACCGGTTAATTCATCGTAAGCGAATATATATCGTCCTGAAATTTCAGAGGAAATTCGGATTCTTGTTTTTCTGCTTCCATATCTAGAAGAAATGGGAAACATGGAGGACATTTAGGTGTATAGTTCAGTTGGCAACGAATTTTCTTGAAGAGATAGTTTCCTTGTTTCTATTAGAATGAATAAATTCTTTCTGTGATTCCCTGAGGCCTTAGAAATGTGCCAGTGATGTTCATATTGGGGCAAATTAAGTTTCGTAATTTTATTGTAATTTTTTCTACTTTGTTGTATATACTTATTTTTTATTGTATTTTTTATTTTATTGTATTTTGTTTCTTTTGTTTCTTTTCGTCTTTTTTTTTTGAATTCTGATGTGTTGCTTCGCATATTTTTATTAAATTTCCTGCTTGAGCCTAAATTTCCATGAGGGAGCTAAAATTGAGAGCATAATCAACCACTTTTAAATGTGTTTTGTTACAAAAAATGCCAATATTATTGATTGTGTGGCCGATGAAGTTATGTGAACGATTGCTGTTAATGCTTTGATTCATCTATGAGGATTGAATAATGTTGGTGCTAAAGTATTGCTGATTTTTAGGAAACCGAAAATGAGCGGAATTTTCAACACTAACTTTCGTCCTGAAATTAGTGTTCCAGAAGCTGTTGTGTTTAATGCTTCTTTTTCCCGGACACTTCTGTGTTATAAAGGCTTCAAATGTCTAAAATATTTTGTATGGGCGAATTATGGCACTAACCTCTGTTAAGTGTAATATGAAGAACACTTTTTTTGCCCACTCGTTTTTTATCGAACGACGATAGTTTATTGTATATTTTTCGTTCACCGTTCTCAATTTTTAGCCATATTGTGTCGTCTTTAGTCCATGTTACTTCAATACGAGCCTTAATTCAGTAAATTCGCCTTACTTCATGACTTTATCTGCATCGTTTCCATAGTTAATCTGAGAGTAGTGATGCAAACAGCGAGAAGGAGTTATGTATTTGATACTACCAGCCGTATACTAAGTATTATCGCTTATTCGCTAGCATATTTATCAGTCTTCAACATCATCGACATTATCATTATTAAGGTGTTTTCATTTCGAGCAAATTTTTTCAGATATTTTCCACTGATATTTATTGTTTTCACATTTTCGAGCCTCAATTACAAAGTTGATTTACAAGTGGTAATATTGAGCATGTTTATTTTCAATGAAAAGTTAGTTCTAATTGCTAAAAATCTTACTTCTTCATTATTAGCATCGATAACATGAGGGCAGTTCAAGGCGAAGATCTCGGACGTTGATCGAATTGAATTTCGAGAATGTGCTTAAAGAAATAATAGTGATACGGTATTCGTCAATTAGTTTAGTAAGCGATGAAATATGATCACATATGATAATGCAATATTTTATTTTGGTTATCACTTACATGCTTAACTAAAGAGGTTCTTTGAACGGAGGGAACTCTTTGTGCTTATAGGTTTGCGTCCATCAATCAGAATCGACTTGAATGTCTTGGTTTTATTTTGGCATGGAATTTCGGACTAAGGTTGCTCTATTTATTTTTTCAGTGAAAGGGAGGGGACTCGTTTACTTCGGTCGTTCCTCTGCTTTGTTCAGTTAATAGTTACACTTAACAGGCTTAAAAGTACCTATATTAAAAAGTGATTTAATATTATTTTAATTAATCATTTTTGGTGTTTTCCTATAGAATTTTTTAAAGACATCTTTAATCTTTTCTGTGGAAGTCTTTGGCATTTTTGGAATTCATGAATATATGAATAGAAAATAACAAACTTACTTTGTCGCAAATGTCTATAGATGTGATGACGTTTCGGTGAAGTGGAATCGCGTTGTTCGTTAAAAAGCATTTGCTGTGGAAGAGATGAGCCAATCAAAACGAATAGCACAAAGCTAATGTATACGTGATTCTGTGTGGATGCTGACCGATTGATTAATGACATCTTCCATCTTCTATATCGATGAGAACATCATCTGATCAGTACTTCAGCATTTTTGATCGTAGAGGTTTTTTTTTTTTTTTCAATGATGAGATTAATGAGGTGATACGTTTTCTTCAACGATTGCCTTCGACTGCTGTCAACGGCTCATTGCGTTGAATTTTATATATGGCAGTCGGATTTTTCTTTCGTTATGTTGAAGAATTCGTCGGATAATTCCACCGGATCGATGCACCAGGGATTATTTTCTGTATCCTGAAGAAAGTTGTTGTATTATTTTTAGCGGTAATGTCACTAATGCCTTAAGAAATTAATAATTTCAAGCGTTATACACAGAGACAAGAGAAAATACAGAAAATGTTATTGTTTTGTTAAGTGATTCGGCGAAATCGATGCACTGTATTTTCGCGAAAAGCTTAACAGAAGAGGCTTACTGGAAAGGAAACGAGTCTATAATCCCATTCCGCTTTGAAAGCTATCATGAGAATTAAATGAAGTGCTAGGAAAATTTCTCGCAATAAATAGATTTATGTCGAAATGATGGGCATAAAATGCGGCACATCCTTGCAGTTAATCGATCTTATTATTGGTGCTGTACTATTGGTGTTAACAATAATGGGATATATTTTTAGGTTGAAAAGGTCCCGCATTGAAGTTGAGGCGTTTTAGGTTGGATTTGGTTGAATTGAACTTAGACTGCATTTCTGAGCGCTTCTTTAAGTGCTTCGAAGACGTTTTGTTTTGCAAAAGCTGATTATAACTGGGCCGTGCTTGCGTGTCTGTGTTGCGCCTGCCTGATACGTAGATATGCATGGACTTATTTATGCGGGAACACTTTGTGGAATTGTGGATTTTTTTAAAGGCGATGTATATGTGAGGCAATACAAATATTGCGAGTAGAGTAGTTTTTGTGAAAGTGATGGGGGATATGAAGGGATTTCATCCCAATTCAGGCTCATATCTTCCACTCTTGTTTACCGTAGTTATTTAATACGCAGATGCGTTTCCCGATGTAATAGGATCGCGCTTAGCAGTTCTGCATTATTATTGACTGAAGCATTATTCGGTCCTAGAAAAATTCGCTGCCTTCCTTATCTTACGTCGTCACTTATTGTCCACCTCAGTTTTAATACAGAAATAAGTTAGGATTAAGAGAAAATCCTCAGATTAGCTGTGGAACTATTATTTATTATTGCCTAGTGTTTGGATGGTTGTAATGAATGGTGGAAAAATTCTTGCAAGGATCGTCGTAGTTAACATTTTGGTTGATTGCTTGAATACTTCGTTAATATGAAAGGCCAGATTTCTGCAGCAATAGAGATGAGAGATGAAACATTTCATCATAGATTTCTAATTACCTTGATATGAAACTGCTTATAGAATACACACCAGAGAAGTAGGGGATAGTGGAATAATTTGATGCTACTTTGATGGAAACTCAGCCGATGTTAGTTGTTATTTGCAATATGAAGTACTCTCGGTGACTGTAAGAAATTTCTTATATCCCCCGTCTTTTCTTCTCTATGTTGTTCCTGCTAAAAGATTGATAGTGTGTGTAATGCGAATACATGTTGTGAGCAAGGATCAGCCATATTTTTTGTTCTGAAAAGAACCAATGAACCCGGCGCATAAACATATGAGCGTTGACGCATTTTGGTCCCCATTAAACGTTTACTTCCCACACGGATCCAAAAACGTTCATAAATTATACATTAAGTCCTCAAACGTATATTGCTGTTCTCAGCTTCTTGCCTTCATTCATATCCTATTCATCTGATCCCTCCCCCCTCCCTTTGCTGCTTCCCTCTCCTCTGGTTAGAGGTGAAACTGATTAAAGAGGTGGGAATATCCGGACGAATGGGTTTGGGCTTACCCAAAGCTTTACATGTCTCTTGAAAAAGTTCCCGGCGTTGCCCGTTCAAGAAACTGCTGGAAATATAAAGTATTGACTATAAAGTATGTTATCGACTATAAAGTATTGGTTATTTCCAACCCGTTGTGTTTAACAATGCAATGTGGAATATATTTTTAAGCCGAGGATGCGTTTACTCGTTTAGTGACAGCCCGCGGTTAGGGATTGATAGTCGCGAATTGCAGTCTGCTTTCGTGCACAACTTACGCTGCGATGAGAAGCCTAGAAAAGAATTTTACGTCGAGTGGTGTCTCTATAGCCTCGTCAAGATGCAAAAATAAAAAATAAAGTTCTCTTTCGATCTCTTTAGTAATCGTGTTTATAAGCCCCATTAAATGAAGAAATAGCAATGACAAAGCAGTCATAACGAAGACTGGAAAAGAAGCCTTCCGAAAGTATATTGAAGACTTTTTCACGAGTTGTTTAAATTGTTGCATTACTGAGCTCAACCTACTTAATTTTGGACGTTTAAAAAAGAAATCAAATGCTCCCGCTGTGAGCATCGTAGATGATAATCAGCTAGTCATATGGGAAAAGGCGAGCTATTTAAAACAGGATTCTCTCGACACCTATTTAGGTAATGACAGACAAAGCTTGCAGAAATGAGTGAAGATAGACGGTAGGAGTGTTAATGTATAAACGCATATGTGGATCCGAACGAAGTTTGCATTGAATACGTTCGAAATAGGATTGAACAATCAAGAATTGATCGGTTATAGAAAATTAGCATAGAATAAAAAGAGAAATTGCGTGGAATAACAACGAAAACAGCAACAAGTCCTTTGGAGATGTGCATATATGCGATAATGTCCGTTTTGGTGTGTCGTTGAGGGATCGTGAAATGGCCACACCCCCCGCTCATGGCAAGCTCCTCCTTTTTCAATGACATATAACCTTCAAGCATATCTAATTACTTCGATCTTCCACTTCATCGTGTGTTTATTTGTCAAAAAATGTTTATTTATTCTTCTTTAATGAAAAGCTTTTTTCTCCTCATTCATAATCACCCTTAAATTTTACAGCCATTAAGCTACGGATGGTGCCAGCCAAATATCGTTGAAGATGTTTTTCGTACTTATTTCAAGTTAAGTCGATCGACTATGTGGGTAGGTGGAGGAAGAGGCGAGTAGGATTCCCAAGTCATCTTTCGTTAACAGTCTGGAATTTAGTTGTAAAGGGAATCAATTTTTCGCTGGATTAACATTTTCAGCATCGTATCTTGCCTGGAAATGCGCAAGAGATTAGATTTGTCCATAGCTCACCCGAACATCTATCCCTTGTAGGCCTCTCGCTGCGCACTAGTTGTGGGTAACTGCACCTAAGGCGTACATGTTTCATTGCTGTATGAAATATGGAGAAGATGTTTCCATTTTCATTTATGCTGAGCCCTAACCTAAGGCATGTAATAAATATCCACATTTGTCCACCTAAACTGACCCGCAATGATGCAACAAATAGGATTTCGATTTTTAGGGAAAATCTGTGGATCTTTTAGTGGCATTCCGATAGTGAAAAGTCATACGAAGTGATTGATTGTATTTTTTTCCTCACTGCATCTGTAATCAAGCTGGCTTCCGACCGAGAATTTTCATTTAGGTTTCGATGATGTGTGCAGACAAAGTTAGTCTATTGTTAGCCCGCGACTTCGAAAAGTTGAAGTGACGATCGAAGGTTGGGGTTGCGGAAATCTGCGAATTCGAATAAGAGGGAGTTAGAGATGCTGTCGTCTTCGTGGCCATTTATGGTCATAACGATATGTGTAAAATAATTGAGTGCTCCATGGTCATTGATATTTTGTGCTTGTAATTCAAATTCAGCACGGGTAATGAATGTGTGTATATGACACTTGTAATTATTAATGTAATTAACGCACACCACTATAGTAAATTAAATCGTAGTGGAAATATCGCTGTGCCTTTTTTTGGGAGATTTGTGAGGTAGAAAGAATTTTTTGTATTTCCATCGTTGTGCTTTGGGAGAGGTTGTTTCATATGTTCGCTTATTCCATATTTCATGAAATCTTGCCACCGCACGAATCCGAACAATACAAGAAAGTATGATAATTGGTAGTTCTCTTTTATATTATCATGTATTTTGGTGGTTATTAGTGGCATATTTTGAGAAGACCGCAGTGCACGTCTATTTTTGAAGTTGAGTTTATTTCACCGTATCGTCAGCCTTGATTAACAAAGCCAAAAGCGGCGTAAAATGTGCGAGAAAAAAGGGTGAAGGTACAAGCGTAGACACAACATCAATTCATTGCCATGACGATGAGTACCTCCTATATACGCAATTGGGGTTTCTTGTACAGAAATGATCGATTTTGTTATCTGAGATTGGGTTTTGCAGTGATCTGCATAAAGGCATATAGATCTTTCTTCATATTACATACATCATTCAGTTCACTGCATAAATTGCGAGACTCGTCTTATTTGCCGTTTATGATCCATCTCATGAAATGGCAGCTATTTTTACTGTTATTTTCTCTTTATTATCATTTTTCAACATTTATTATGGTGATTAATACGTCGTGATATCATTTTCAATGTTACATTATCGTTTGATAGTGGTGAAAATAACAAGTTTTTATTCATTTATTTTTTATTTTTTAAATTGAATTGGTACTTCAGTTGCTATATCAGCTTCATAGAAAGTCGGGAATTTCAGGTTTTTTCCCTCTCGCTCTCTATCTTCTCCACCATTCCACTTCTCTGGATGTCATAAGCTTAATTCTCTAAGGGTGAGCCAGCCAGCCACTCCACTGCATTTGGCATGGCGCCGTTATGCTAATTTCGCTCTTCTAAAAAATAAAGCATAGGCGCATGCTAGGTTTTGAGTGGAAACGATGCCTATCCTATCCTAAAGGATAAAATCGGCCCCACTTGCAAGATTCCAATGAGGTAATACGAATTTTTTCATTCATAATTGCAATAATGCTTAGGTTTTCATTGATAGTTACAATTCTGCAAAAAAGATTACGAAAAACTTTCTATTAATATTTGTAGTGCTGCAGGTTTAGCAAATAAGTTTCTTTTTATAGAAAACTGAGCTTTTATTCATAGAATTTAATACTTTCTTCTTTTTCATAAGTCTTATGCCGTTGTATATTGTTTATAACGGGAGGAAAAGGGTGGGGGTAGGCTTTGATCAAATATATTAGCGTAAAATTTAATGTGGGGAATAAATGCTGATCGGAAGAATGCAATCAACTCTGTGAAATAAGACTACTGCGGTCATTGACGAGTTGATGTGTATGATGATTCTTGACAAGTGAAAGCGCGCAAGTTGTCATATTTTATCGTCTATTTGCATACTCTTGAGATCGCTTGAAAACGAAATGCATCAAATATTCGCAAGTGTTGACTCCTTCCGGCGCAACTGTATAGCTTGATTTAATAGTTTAATGCAAGCAATTAATAAATTCATTTCAATTTCCACTCAGCTTTAAAGCTTTTAAGGCGCAAATGAAGGCATAATGTGAGGCATGTCTTTGCTCTTGATTGTTACTTTGTTGAGTGAAGTAGAGTAAAGAATTTTGATGTTTTATGTTGAATAGGTGAGAGAATGATGATTATGAGGGAGTGGTTCTATATTATTTTGTTTCTTTTTCCCCTATCCGGAGCATATTTTCTTCTTTCTTTCTCTCTTATGAGTTTTTGAATTATACTTGTGCTGATAGGAGGAAAATGTCTACAAAGGATTAGAAATAGAAGATTATCATTCACCGAGGTGTCAGAAATATATTGAAGAGGTATTCTGATAGGGGGCTTGGGGAAATAAGAAAGGAGTAAGTGGATTTTGAAGTTATGAATTCTGTTGTCATATATTATGGTTTTTGAAATATTGTCGTTGATAAGACTTCAAAAGGACATTTTTGTGGATCGATTCTACTTCGATCGGAGTTTTGCAGCGGCCGATAATCCGGCAATCAATTGTTTTCATAGCCAATTTAATTTTTTGTTGAGCTTTTTCAGTTCATTTTTTTCTTCTTTTAGTTATTTGTACAATTTTCATCCGAAAAGCATAAATAACTGTTTGTCTGTATTTCCTTATTTTTGCTTGTATTCATCGAGGCTTAGGTGAGTGCGGTTGCTGATTCTAGGTAATAGGGTATTGAGAAGGGTATTTCTGACGATGAATAAGGCGTAATTTTCGACTATAAAGAGGAGTCGTTAGGGAACTTTTTCTTTCTTTAGTGCATAATGAGATGTAAAGGTAAGTGCGCTTGCTGGTTTTAGGTAGTGATTTAGAAAATGCGGGTTTTCTACAGCGCTTTGATAAATGGGAATATTGAGTAGAGTTTTTTAAGGGATCTATCTACTCTATATTTCCGAGCATTCAGAAAGTATCAAATTTCATTTTTTTTTGTAACCAAACCAAGCAC
This sequence comes from Parascaris univalens, assembly GCA_037576465.1. Classification (NCBI taxonomy): domain Eukaryota; kingdom Metazoa; phylum Nematoda; class Chromadorea; order Rhabditida; family Ascarididae; genus Parascaris; species Parascaris univalens. Next base: position 179,014,806 of record CM075173.1, on the reverse strand, counting down.
ACTTCTCTCGGTGACTTCAACTTGGTCCTTTGAAAATTTGGCCATAGAGTGGTCAAGCGTTAGCCTGGACATAAATCCAAGGAGGTCCTATTTGTTTATGAGGTGGAGACTTAAATTCGCGATATGAAAGCAAATATATATTCATGGAAGCAGAAGCATTTAGAAATGACGCATGACAGTGTTCATAAGTTCAGTATTTTCAGGTTTTAATCAGTGGTTTATATCGGAAATGTTGACGTATGAATAGATTCATTATGGTGATAATCTGTGAAATAAAGGAAATAAATTGAAAATTAAAGTGAAGTGAATTCAATAATTAGGGTGAATGTGAACGCGCGGTATATGTTGTGAGAATATGTGCAATATTTCGATTGGCTTAGTGCGAGTACATATTTTCGGATTAAAAGTGGAGATTGCTACATGGAGGCATCGATGCGTGAATCGATTCAACAAATTTTCTTCAGGTTTCTGATATTCGATGCATTTCTTTGATCATTTCAGACGCAATGTTGCTGTTATTTTACTGCTTTCATTTATTTATCCACTTTTGCATACAATATCATTTTCATAGGACTATGCAAGGAAGGCGCATAAGAATGACGGGAAACGAATTCAAGCCTATCAAGCGGATTTTACTGCACTTTTCCCTGTTTATACACGTAAGCGACAGACACCTCCTCCAGCGAAGCTACTTTTCGGTGACAAAGCACTCATTAAAGACGCACAGAATCCACTCATCCTGCAAAGACGATTAGTTGGTATGTATGTGTGCGTTTATTTTCCTCTTTTTTGAAGTATCTCCATTTCACAATCGGCGAGCATTTTCTTCTTGCCTTTTTCTCTGAAAATTTGTGGGAATAATATCGCTTCTGCTTATGTGTCGCGAAAGTTGTCCAACACATAAATACCTCCGAAGAATTCCACCAGCACAGCAAAAAGTCTCCAATCTATACAACTTTTGTCATTTCTATATTCTTTAGCGATGATGTTCCTAAAGTTGCACACTTTAGGAATATCATCGCTAAAGAATATAGAAATAACAAAAGTTATATAGATTGGAGACTTTTTTTTTCCTGTGCTGGTGGAATTCTTCGTAGGTATCTATTGATACGGTTGAAGGCGAATATTATAGATTGCTTTGAATTTTTCTTTCAGTTTTATTTTCATATTGTATCATTTTATTGAGGTTTTCGTTCTGCGGCTGTTGACTGGCGAAATATTTCGATTTTTCACTAATTGTGCAGTTAGTTCGTCTCCGTGAGATTTCATCATGCGGTCTGTTGAATGTAAGTGGGATGGGACCTGTCGAGCGGAAAATTACCTCTTCATTGTAGTGTCCTTCAAAGGCACTATTAAGTTGCATTTTTTGGTTGGAATTTTAGCAATATGTTTTCTTTTGAGGGCGAATATTCGCGGAAGTTAGTAGGTTTTCCTGTGCGCTGCGTTCTAGATAAATAAATGAATAAATAAAGAAATATATACATATATGTATATTTTTATTTATATCCGTACTTGTTCCCATCTTCATTTATATTTGTATTTACATATGCATGACAGAGGAGTTTAATCGTTTTGGCCTATCTCCCACCACAAGAGTAGTTGGGACTGTGCATAATGTATTTCAGGTGTGAAGAGGGGCGGGGGGGGGGGAGGGATTTGTTACATTAAAACATTGAGCTGGTACGTTTTATACACTTCCATGGTTTATTGATTGTTTGGTTGGTTCTGTTGGAGAAGTGGCGAGTATCTTTCTTGAAGGTGATGAGTCTGGAAGTAATAATTGTAATTCGCCAGTTATAATTGGCACATTACCACTGCCCTCTCAGCAAGCGTCAATGCTTACATCGCTTACTTGGTCTCTCATAATGCATCATTGCTGTTTAAATACGATGACGATCTTCAAATATGGCGTCGTTTATTTGATAACGTTTTTATCAGCGGGGTAAGCGTCATTTTCTTTTGTTTTTGAATTAAAGTTCGCAATTCTATTTTGTTGATTCTTTTTTTTTGCAACACTGAAATAACTCAATAAATAGAGTAACTTTTTTTCTTATGGATAATAATCGTTCTTACAGATTTCAGGTGGAATTTTTTCCTTTAATTTGTTCTCTTCATCAGGGTTCTTTTGTTTGTCAGCTCCCTTTGCTCCTCATGGTGTGGACTTTGTAAAATTTATTGCTCATAATCTGAGGGTACTTTTCAAACAATGTTTCATTTTGGCAGATTTTCTTGTTGTTATTGTTCCATTGTTATTAGATAGCACTGGGAAGTTAATTTGTTTGCTATGAAATGCATTTTGCCAAGAATTCCTCTAGAAACAATGTCTGTCTGTCTCATCGTCGTTTATGAATGCAACTGAAGGAAAAATAATTGAAGGAATTACGCAGCAGCCGTATGCGGTGTAGAGGATGACCTGAAATTCACGTCCAACGCACAGAGGCATCAGTCGTGGCTTTTGAATCGTTTATTTGAAGTAATTTCACTTCGCGATCGAAAGGGTTTCTCACGGAAAGCGTTCACACCGGTTATTCCATTGCATAAAACGATCGCACATGAGAAGAAACTAGCTGAGGTGCTATGTGAACTTATTTTCATACTTTTTCAAATTCTTTATTATCTCTGAATTTTTCAATTATTCTCTTCATTTACGCTGTTTTAAGTCTTGAAATTTGAAAAAAAGAGTTATTCCACGCTAAAATGAGTGATAAATGCCTCTTAAGTTTTGAATTTCATAAAGGTCATTTAGAATTTCTATCATCGTTTAAATTTTACAAACATCTTTTCATGGAACAGTTTTTGTGAGCTTATCCAGAAAAGCTACAGTTTCCAATACATTTCGTTGAGAATTTAAGAGTAGTTAGATTGGTTGACAGTATTTTAATGTGGTATCCTTAAATCATTTGCTTCTCTGTTGGGAGCGATGTAGGTGGGTGAAGAGGAGGGGGGCTGTTGGAGGGAGGAACATAGATCTGAGATATTCCTAATAAGGATGGCAAGTTTGTGTTTTATTATTTGCCATTTCCTCCCTGCATTAGTCCTTAGTCTTCCGCTGATATCGTTTCTGTTTCTTTCCTGGGGATGTTTTGCGCATATAAGCTTTTTTTGTTTGAAAAACAGGTGTTGAAATCCTTTGCGGTTGATGCAGTGTTGGAATTTTTGGCATCGTTTAAGGCCACCTTCAGACTGCAATATTAAGTAGCATTTGAACAGACTCTACTTTAGGGCATCTTTATATTTCATAGTACTAAGTCGAATATCTCATGATTTACTTCCTGAAACTTTGTAATTGAACTAAAAAAGAATGATCTTTATTTTTTTAGTGTTAGATCTTTATGAACTGAAGTAATTTTGACCATATCAATAAGGGTTACTGTACCTCAAATTTTGTAGGCTAATATAAGTAAATGTCATGGCAAAACCAGAGAAATGGTTAAGGAGAACGCAATGAAAAGAGCTTTTCTGGTCTCTAGAGACTTGAGAAAATGGAACGCTTATGCTAAGTATGCTTCATCTCGTAACAGTTGAAAAATTTAGAGGCACTCAGAAGTGGAAAGCGTTCTTCTTCTACGTGACAGGAAATAGATGAGGCGAACCATCCTTTCATGAGAATTAGTCACTTTATAATCGTTAGTGGTGGCACTGGTCAAATGCATTTTTGGCAGCGATATGTACATTGCATATATATATATATATATATATATATATATATATATATACTTGAGCCATTCAGTAAGAAAAGGCATTTTGACTGTTCCATAAACACATCTTTACACGTGCAAAAATATCAACTTTTGTTTTACTTACTTTTAAATATTTCAGGTTGGCATTCGAAATGGACTAATGTATGGTGTAAGTATACGTCCGAGATGCACACTTCAAATCGGTTCTTTGACTATTGTGAGTGGTGTTGGTGCTGAAGAATATTATGACCGTGGAGTAGTGAGCGCTTCGGATGTGCTTCTGAAATATGCATTTTGGCTCACCGTTACGGGGAAATTAACATCGAAAACGAACGTTTGTGATAAATTAAGGTTTGCTGGTAGCCGTCTTTCATTCGTTTTTTAATAAATGCGAAAATAAACCGTTGTTATTGCCGGGTGTTAAAAATTGTTTGTATTCTCTTCAATTATTGTCGTTCTTCCAGCATATTTAAATTAACTGGAAAAGTTCAAATTTTGAAGTATGGAATAGTTTTGTTAATATATACTTGAATATGTATATTATTTAGTCAAATGTGCCAAATTTGTCAGCGTTCGCCGATGAAGTGTAGATGACGTTTTGATCGAACCGTTGTGGACTCAGCTGAATGATGTCGAATTTTTTCAGCACGATTTTTTCCCTTGATCTGAACGTTAAGAAAAACATCAGAGGATGAACGTTTTATTCGGAAAGTTTAATCATAAGTTAAGTGTTTTTGTTTCCTCACCTTTTGATTTTTCCTTCGGAATTGATAGTGCATTCGTATCTTCCGAAAAACTGCAGTATTCGTACGTTCATAAACTTCAGCTTTTCAAAGTACGTCCCAGTTGTTGTTGTTCAAACGTTGGCCGATATTTCGACCGCATGGCTTCTTATGTTTGTTGATGTAATATATGCTTATTTGGAATAGTGGTAAAGTAGGCGTACTGTCTGTTTACAGAAGAGCTTTTATCACCCGGTGACGGTATGTGCGTTACCTGTTTTGTCGTTGTTAGTTCCAAAATGAGTGCAATCTGAGGATGTGTTCATTGAGGAGGAGAGGGGGAGGCCAGTGGAGTATATGGGTGTTTTGTTCTTTAATGAGCCAGCATTTCGATAAATTTTTCTCTTCATCAATTTTAGGCAGTGGTTTCCGGAAAGCGTTTCCAAAATCACTTCTCAAATTGGTTCGTCAGCAACGATGGCCGACATGGAGATGCATCAGTTCGATATGCTGTTCAGCGCTCTTCACAACGATATGAATGAAACGTGCGCCTTGAGTGGCGAAATGGTGAAATTTATCGCTAAATTGAGGCCTGTTTCGACTGCGAAAAGATTTGCTGATTAGAATCGGAGAGCAGCTTTTTTCCCAGGTCACGAAATTTTGCATGAATATTGGATGCTAGATGATGGAATAGAAGTCACTTGAAAATATTCGCCGTTTTTTGATTCGAAGAGGGGATCATGTTTGCGAGGGGGAGGGAGATGGTAAACTGAAGTGGCAGACTAGATATGATTGGGAAAGAGGAGGAGAGGAAGTTGCCCAGTAAGGTGGTATTGGGGTGGCAGTATTTGGCAAAAACGTGTTAGGTGTCCAAAAAGCCATGCTAAGTTTCTTCTAATTAAGTTTAGTCGAACTGAAATGATACAGTTACGTTCCAACGGGGGAATATGTTTTGCCGTCTGTCCTTTTCCGTGTTCATTCTATCATTTAAGTTAAAAGTAAAATCGGCCTATTTATTGCAAATAGCAAGCTGTTTTATGGTCATTTCCCAGCGACTGTTCTTTTTGCCTTTGAGGTGCTCTTATTTGGAATTGTTTCGTAAATAATATGGTGGTGAATTTTCTTTTTCTTGTTGACCTAATTCAAACTTCTATCGCCATCGTTTACGAATTTTTTAAATTTTCTGATTGTTGACTTTTGCATAATGCTTTAGCGTTTAGTGATCATTTACTTTTGCAGAGAATTCGGTATTATATGTTAAATTTCCTACTTTGTTATTGTTCTCGGAATGTTCTTTTGAACTTTTAGTGTCGTAGAGTATAATTGGAGGTTAAGTTTTGAAGTATCATTCTCAGCTGTCATTAAAAAAACCATAATATAACATTGGAATTATTCGGCTTTCTCAATGTGTGCCTTGGAATCTGGTGCAATGAACAGTGCTTCGGTGCTTCGATAATGATTTTTGCGATTTTTATCGTACTAGTTTTGAACAGTTTTATTCTTATGATATCTTCAGCAATTTTAAACCTTGGCTGATTCAAATGAATATGCGAATTTTCCCACTTGTGATGCATAAAAGTGGTTGGATAATCTTCGCATTTCAACGAACGCATCAAATTTCATATGTTAAGATTCTCTTGTGCAATATCATAGCTTATTTAAGTATGGAAATCTGCGATCCTAATTTAATATCCCGAAATGACCTTGTGATTTCTCGATTTCTTAGAGGATTTTTTTCTTTGCAAGGGATTTAAAGTTGATCACCTGGGGGGAGTGAGAGGGTTTGCACGAGACGAAACATTCAAGAAGTAACAGGCGGGTATAAGATTTCGGGTTTCATTGATAGGTCTTAGAACTTCAAACGTTTAAGTTCCTTGAGAAATTATGAGAATTTAGTTTATTTTTGCGACATGTTTCATTTGCTAGCAATTTTTGATTTTTTTGTTGTTGTTTCTTTATTTCTTCGTTTATCGCTGTTTGCCTCTTTGTTTATGCATTTAATTGGGTCGTTATTTCCGCTTTATCAAACAATCGCCTAATATTTTCGGTGACATTAAATCATAGTGACGCGGTTTTATTGTGTTTGTTCTTTCATTAATTTCATTTTCAAATGGTTAACTTTAATGCGCCAAGAGGATCTGCATCTGAATTTCCAGTAAAGTTTCAAAAATTTATTTCGTTGCTGTATATTGTTTTCGAAGTTCTGACAGTCTTTCTGCCTTTTGAATTGTCGACCATTGATCGCCATATATCATACTTGTGGCCTTCGAAACATTTACAATTTCAAGAACTAAGAAAGTGTACTTTCTGCCTTGTTTAACGCCTCACTCCACCTCCTTCACCCTCATTTCCCATCCCGTTCCATCCATTTCATTCGGTGTAGATTTTTCCGATTTTATTTCGTTTTCTCATGAAGCATTATTTGCTTTGGACACAGTTCCCATTAGTGCGTGCTTACAGCTCACACCCTATTGAAATAAACTTGGGATTCTGGCAGGTTATATCATGCTGCAGAAATAAGTGTCGACGTCATTCGTGCTAATAAGCAACATTAACCGTAGTAATGTGTAGATGGTATGGGGGAGGAGAAGAGGGGTTCCTTGTGTGAATGAGATAGCGGAACTTCCCCTTTTCTCTGTCCCCATGGTGTTTATAGTTTGTTGCATTTCGATGTCGGAAACATCGAGGTAATTCAGAGCAATTTTCAAATTGCATAGCATATTCATGACCAACGTTTTCATTTTACTCGATAGAAGTAGATGAGAAGCATCATGCGAATCTTATCGCTCTTGATATATAGACTGGAATTTTTAGCAATTTATTGCGTAGATCAATATAAAATGAGTGGTACGAAGGTGGGCACGATATATGCTTCTACGATCATCACGTTAAGAGCTTTCATTAATTTCCAAGAAATGATGAAGCTGTTTAGAGAACAATATTCACATTGTTAATCTTTAGGGATATTTCGTTACAGGATTCCTTTTTTTGTAATTTAGTACGTTGCAAAGTACACACGATTTTTTGAAACGGTTGTTTTAGTTTCTTCAGCAATGTTCATATTGGATAGGCAAATTTGTAACATAACCACGTCAACAAATTGAGATTCGAAGGTGCCTAATTTATAAGTTATCGCAGCATTTGAGCTTCTACATTGGCTTAGAGGTCTACAAATTTTGCAAACATTGCACATTATTGCACCAAAATTTCATCCGTAAGTCTTCAAATGCGTTTTGACTTAATACTCTAATGGAGAGTGTATAGACAACTGCCTATGCATGCATATTCGGCGATGAAATAATCGCTGTGCATTTACACGAATGCAAATTTGCAACGGTCGATGTTGTTCTGCCTCTAAATATGGAAGTTTTGCTGCGGTAACTTCGTTGATATAGTTATCTGAAGAAAATATTGGAGAGCCATCTTTCAAGTATTTGAAGAAAAAGTAAAGAATATGCAAAGGGGAAGCGGATATCAGAATATGTGTGGATAAACCGACCTATACACGACATTTAAATACTCGATTCTTCCGAAAAAGTAGTATCGCAGATTACTATAACTTATAAATATACATTACAACATCGCCCGTATTTTTGTAATTAGTCGTCTGAATGCCCAAAATAGAAGTTCATTTTTCCAATCTTGTCGGTTGGACAATGCGATCCGAACTTTCCTATAATGGATGAGAAATTTACCAGTTTTTGGATCAAATTCAAAATTATCGTAGCGTACTATCCATAGAATTGCCATAACCATAAAATTTCGGAACTCTTGTTTAAGCGAAATCACCACACGGGTAAGCGAATATATTGTTTAGAAGAACATTGGAGCACATAGATATGAATTGCAAATGTGTGCACTGCAAGCTTAGATTAATGATTCGCAAGGAAATGTGTGCGCAGTCCTTGTGCAAGCAAATCTAATTTCTTGCCCACATTACATCTTTCGTTTTCACTGCATCCGTTCCATTAATCATGCCTGACCATAATTGCAATGATACTCTTTACTGCGTTTTTCCACTTATTTCAAATTGTCTTCATCGACGGATACTTTTATTGTCAGAAGATGATAATGGACACTACGATCGAAACTGTTGTAGTGATGAGACAGCCGTTTTGAGGACGGTTGCACGAGCACGCCAATGTCGTATGAAAGGTGGTTTATTACTGTTTTTTGAAGTGTCGCCCCACGTAAATTGTACTTAGAGCTGTCATGCCTGAGCTGAATCATAACCACAAACTTTTCGATTATTTCATCAGTGGTTAGACGCATGCTTCTCCTCAAGGTGTCAATATTCAATTGACTGTAATCTTTATGATCTGTTCGGTGCATTCTCACTTGACTTTCACTTTTCCTTTCACTCTCCATTTGATGGAGTCCATGCGATATTCTGTATTTTGTTTAGTTATATATATATATATATAACTAAACAAAATACAGAATAGTAATAAAATATATATATATATTTTCTCACTTATTTAATTTGTTTATTTATAACTTTGAAGAATGAGATGGGTATTCCGATGATGATATCAGCATTCGAATTCCCGATTTATCTTATAACAGCGTTAATCGACAATATCAGAATTTACTTTACAGACGACTGAAGGCATTCCCGAATTCTTCCGAGTCAAAAAAACATTCTTTTCCAAGAACGTCCATCAATGATGACCTTTTTTGGTTGAAATATGGAAACAACCGCACTAATGTTGTTTTATTCGATGATATAGCATCAGCCACATTTATTACACTACTACGTTTGTATGTTGAATGTTCCAGTCTAACAAAAAAAAAGAAAGAAATCCACTAAGTGTCAAAATCGTAAAATAAACTACTCAGATTGACTTCAGGATCCCAGAAATTGAATATTTGCGCTGATCCATCTATTCCGTGGGCAGATAAAGCCTTATATTTCTGGAAACGTTTTTTTTTCCAGCCGTTTGTTACAGCACCATTGCTAACGATCCGTTTAATTGTTTCATTGTAAAAGCTCAATTACTTCGGGGTATAATTCTGAATCTTTGATTGACACTTCATTAATTCAATCTTGGATATTTACTATCCGTCCAAAATATCCACCAAACGTTTTCAGATATGATTCTATTCGTTCTATTACCGGCCACATTCTTTGGTACCACTGATACGTTGAGATGTATCGATGATACACAAAGCTCCAAATTAATTACCTGTTCCAATACATATTATTGCCTTTGGTAAGTTATCATCTCGTTTTGCATGATCATGAAATGGAGTGTTCGATCTTCATTTTGCCATATTTCAAAAATTTTCTGAAGTTTCCTCTAAATTTTCTCATTCTCATCGAAATTTGAGTATCATATAAGTGATAGTTGAACTGATAACAGTGTTTGTAGAACAACATAAGACTGACCTCATTCACAAGCTTCCATTTCAATTAATACAACTATAGATTTAGTTTCTCTACTCAAGTAATTGTTCTCAATAGTAGTCTGGTCGAACTTTAATTCATCGATTAATTTTTCATAGAAAAATGCGTTATATTCTTTATTTGTAGCATTTTTCAAGTTATTCGTGACATAACATTAATATTTAACGTGGAGTTCTTATTGCCAAAAATCAAAGAATTCTATTCTTTTTTTTACGTTATGTTAAGAAAATGAAAGGCAAAGAATTCCCGATTTATTTGTAAAGCCATTTGAAAATATTGGAAATAGATGGTTTAGCGTTGATCCTTTATGCAGTGTTTAGGTGATTTTATTGTCATATTTGCTGCCGTACCTTTACTATAGATATATTTTTACGTCTTTTTTTTAAACGATTCTCTCAGTTTGTCTGTTCACATATTCATCAGAAGTTTATCACCAATCACGTATTGATAAAATATATTACATAAATATAAACGTCTTTTATTTAAAGAGAATGCTTTGATAGCGAGAGAACTTTACTCGAGAATTAAGTGATATAAAATGGGAAAGAACGATACGTTGATGGGAAGTTTCTGAGTCGAAATGAATGAATATATAAATAAATAAACAAATAAATAAATAAACATAAACATATAGTTACATAACGTCTTATCAATATTATCAATGTAACGATTTGAGTTATCACTGTAGCGATCTAAGTTTTCACTGTTATTGAGCAGAATATAGTTGAGTAATGAAGTGAGAAAATGTTTTTACAAAATTTACGAGGAATTTTTCCCTGATTTCTATTTCTCACCATCCTAATTTTTCTCCAAACTCATAAAATTTGAAGACTACAACTTTGCGAGTGGGATTTCTTCATCGCGTATTGAGGAGACCTAACTTTTGTTTTTAAGAAGGTTTTTACATTTTTTTTCCCATTGATGAGCGCATAGTTGTTGATTTTCCCAAGTTTTTTGAGGTATTTCGACCGCTGTTCGTATCAGGCAATAGGATCCGAAAAACCTATAGTTTGCTGACGGTTACCTCGCATTCACTCTGTCTTATCCATTGGATTTTTATTTAGGTTATATGGCAAAGATAAATCTTCATCCGACGCCACTATGGTCACTCTTCGAAGCTGCTATGATCCTATTCACGAAGATTTCTGCGATGACGTGAGCGGTTACGAGGTAATTCATTACCATTTCATCAATGGCTCCTGTTCCCTTTATGGTACACTCATGTAAATTGATTGAAACACGACGTCAGGGATAAGGAGGAGGTTTTATGGATCAAAGATCGTTAGAATTCACCCATAATCTAAATCATACATTTTAACGCTTTCGGCACTGTGAAACGTAACACAACATTTAGATGCATAGAAAGTATGCGCTTATGGTTTTTCCGTCATGAAGAGTGAGATCAGGAGGGGAAGAGTAGTGAAAGGAGACTGAGCATGGCTGCGGATTCAAACGTAAACCATTTGCTTTTAACTGCATAAGCCAAATTTGCAACATTCGATAGCTTAGTTCTACACCGAACGTTCATTTAATACTCACATAGTTCACGTTGATCAATCAATATTGCAGCTGTTCATAAATCTACTCCGATTACTTCTTCATTTACATCTTGTTCGGTGAATGGAATGTATGGGGCCGATTGAAGTCCACTTAACAAGCTGTTCTCTTCAGTCCATTACTTGCAGTTGAGAGGAACTTTTTCTCAAAATCCGTTCGAATAGCGCATTTCGATCTTCAAAAAACTCTTAAGACTGAGAAAAAAATTCATTATAGGTTTTATAATTTTTTATTTTTTCATTTCCACTTTTCTCTTGCTTAAATAAGTTGAAGAAATGTTTGCTTTACATACCGTCGGCGGATTCTGAATTTCGCCTCGAGTGGCTCAAAAATAGCGATACCATTTTTTCTCTATCTCGTGATTAGCCAAAATTTCAGCCTCTAAGCTTCAAGTGTTCTCGTGGCTTCGTTTCGAATAGCACTTAAATATATGGTGCTATGAAAAAGCGTACATTTAGATTTGTGACGCTCAATCCAGTTTTCCCATCAGACTCTGGATTATATTTCTTATCGGTGGTGCAGGAAAAAAGTTTCAATTCACTCTTAGTTACTAACCCAATTTCATTATCCATTCAATACTAGGCTGATTATTCAAAAGTTGACTTGAATGAGTGAATGAGTAAGAATGTAGTAATGGTGATATAAAGAAGATTTTCCAAGCATGAAAAGTTGAGCAAGAAAAAAACGCAGTTAAACGGTGAATTATAGGTTCATTGATGAGAGAAGCGCGAAATTTTCCTCTTCTTCGGTTTCATATTCTTTGAGAAATAGTGGGAAGATTACAAGTTGTTTTCACCGTCCCACTGAATAAATTTCTTTCCACTTTCTGCACTAGTATACCATCTTTTAAATAAAAATTCAGTAATCGAGTGTTCGATGGAGTGCCTATGAAATGAGAATTTCTGATAGAATCATTTCGAGGGGTATTCGAGAGCAATCGATAGCTTCACAGACCCCTTAATATCTTCATTTGATGTCAACAAAACCGTTACATATCCACATGGATTACTCGTATCTGCGAGTAATTTGTAGACGATGAGTAACTTCATCTAGTGCAATCGTCTAAAGTTCAACCATCATTTTAGCACTTGTTAGTATGCGATTTTTCTCTACGGCCTCCAAAAAATCCCACGACTTATCACGTGATCATCTGAAACATTGAAATATTCATCTGAAATATTCTATCTTAGCTAACATTTTATTATTTATTACAATTATTGTGGGTTTCGTCATGAATGGAAGAAGTATTCCACAATCGTCTGTCTGGCTTATTTGTGATCATAATTTCGAATGCATGGAATTCGATCTTCCAGCTTTTCTTAACTTTTCGTATTTCATTGTGCAGTTTCCATCTACATGAGTCGATAACAGCTTCGAAAGAATTGCAGTTATAATTTGCTGCACATCTCTCATAAAAATGAAGACAGCAAATTTCGTAATATAATCTTCGGTTTTAGTTCCTTGCAATGGTTAATTTAATCTTATTTTTATCAGGTACAATTGAAAGTCATATCTATTCTAATACTATGCGGTTGAAGGTCGAAAATATAGAAGTATAAGTGAGAATGAGGGTATAAATTGGATTTTTTAAGTTACGTGAGTGGGCAGTTTCATCTTATCTAACAATTACTCATGACATCCGTCTACTGTCGGATATTTTTACTTGAGATTTCTAAAACATATTGGAATACCTGAGAAAAGCTGATATCTGCTGAAAAATCACTATGAAAACCGCGTGATGGGAGGTGATCTGTGATGATGAACGATAAAAATGTATGATGAGGGGAAAGCAGAAGAATCAAACGCCATAGAAATACGTGAAATTTTCAGAGCAGCTTTGAGAAGTGAGCATAATGTATGGATGTTTTATGACCATGCAAATTTCAATAACATTCCGTCGGAGAAACACATTCCTAGAGATCATAAAACCTACTGATGAAAAAGGTTGCTGATCGCTGCTTTAAGAAATTAGAAATTACAAATACTCATTCAATAAAAATGTTTACCTAACTGTATGAAAGTCATGTACACTGCGACCTAACTCACTTATAAAATATTGTTCATTAAAATATGATCAGCTAACCGGAAAGGAAAGAGGACCAAGAAACGAATCATCCGCACAAACAAGTCATAAAGTTGTTTTTACGACAAATTGATTATATAGAGATTGCCGTTCACATATACATCCATGTTTGCCGCATCCTTAATGAATTATAGAAATCGAACTATTATTAAATTGGTTTTTTTTCTCGATTTTTGCATATCAAGTCGGAATTGTTTCACGAACAAATTGTACCTCCTTTATTAAATTTCGGTTTATGAACGGAATAAGTGACATGGAAGTTTTCAGTAAAGGAAAACTTTTGTGAGAATTAAACATTTAAATCTTATATCTGCATGAAAGATTTGACATCAATGTCACAGAAGAAGAATGAATAGAGAATTTTACCATCGTCCATCATCCACTATTTATGAAAAAAAAAAACTTTCGAGACGATGAAGTTCTGCTTAAGGTAAAGTCGAATGTGTGTTAAATACGGCAACAAAGGAACAGCATTAATTTAATCATGTTGCCCATAAACTGTTATTTTTAGGGTGTGTTTCACGTTGATAAGTAAACATCCACGCGAAAACTGAGCTGATTTAATGGAAGTTATGTATAAATATGTGCTGTCCACTAAACAGTTAACAGTTTAACAACGGAACAAGAAACGGATTCATTAAATGTACTTAAAAGAACATGAATGAAACAACCTTTGAGTATGAAAGAGTTGATGGATGTATGGTTGGAATGAAAATAAAAGAGAAAAATAAATGATTGCGTTATTGTTCGAATAAGAAAAATATAGCTTCTAGTGACGTATATGAAAACTGTGATAAGAATATCATTGCAGGGTCGATACAGCATAAAAAACTTGGACGGTAGTGAGCTTCAAATTGCTTGTTGTAGAGGCGATGGTTGCAATAGCAATATACGTCCGCAAAATTCGGAATCTGGCTCGAGTCCTTTTTTATACTCTAGTAAATTGACTGCTACTTTTATCTTCATCACGAGCATTTCTCAGTCTGCTTTATTGCAATCTGGTGTATTCAAGAATATGTGATGTTTGAAGCTGTCATTTTTGCTTATTCGTTAGCATCCTGTGCGTTGTTATCGCATTTTTCTGTGTCATCAACTTTAATCTGCATAACGGGCGTATTCCACCAAATTAAATAATTAAACACTCAATTCCTTCATTTATAGTGACAGAAATCTATCAACAGTTACTGACTTTCCGAGGACAGCGACAAGAATTTGCATTGAACGTTTTGAAGGATTTCAGTCGTCCTGGCGTGAAATTTCCTCGGTCATTCCACCAGTACCCTGATCTGTGCCGTCACAGCCTCCTTTTATTGGTTTTTGCAGTAAAAATAGAGCGGTTTTTTGTGCGCAATTCCATGACTTTTTGATCTCAAATGAGTCAAGCACTTCCTGCATTATGCTACATGTTTTATAGCCCCACCTGGTGCCGTGCCGAAACGAGTTTTTTTCGAGCGAGAGACAGAAAGTTTGCACAATCGTTAGGTATCAGTGGGTCATAACTCGTCCGTTCTTGTGGCTTTTAGCAATCAGAGGGTGGGATATGAAAGTATCGATTTCGTGTCGGCATTTACGGAGTGCCAGTCCACTTGAACTCCCGGAGTATGTTAAAAAGACTTCTTTTTTTATTCGCTCATACTGGGACACATTATTGCCTCCTACCGAACAGAGTTAGATATTCCCAAATACTTCACCTACGAGTTGGATACTTCGTCTACGAGCGGATCTAAATGCTTAGTGGTTGGATATTCCCCAAATGATGAGCGCTGAAAGAGGCTTAAGTAATCGGTCAATACGCTGTCCTAATGTCTTCTACGAAAAGGATCTTTCATGACGCAGGAGTTCTTGAGATGCTCTTGTTCACTGGAGGTAATACAAGAAATGGTACTGGACATACGGCTATATTTACGCTCTCAGTAACTTCAGGAACGAAAGAGACAAAAATTCATCACTTTTCAGTTCAAGTTTTGCATAATAATATGAATATTTTCTTTGCTTTATGAGCTATTTCGGAAGCCAACCAATCTCAGAAATTTTCAGAATTGTTCTGGAGTTGACGTAAGTCATTCTTGTTAAAGCTGTCGTAACTGTGAAAGAATCTTTGATAATTCATGTTAGCTCAAAACTATGAATGATGAAATATGCGAGATATAATCTAATAATTTTAAGCACTTTCTTTTTTGAAATCAGGAAGTATATTTTCAAGAAACGGTGCCTAATTTCAGCCTTAAAAATCATTTTGATGCTAAAGAAAAGGAGCAGCTGTTGGAAAGGAGCGGAAATTTTTAATATAATATCTGGAAGTATAAGCTGAAATGAAGAGTTTCGCAATGTTTTGTCAGTTCATTTTCCATAACAATAAACGTTCTCAGAAAGAGAAGAAGCGCAATAGTAGTGCTGAATTGTTGCAATTAGTGGAAGATTTGTGATGAATTTAATTTTGCAAGAAATTCTGTTAGTACGATGACGAAGCGCCCAGAATGAGTATCGTATTTCATAGTTGAGCAATGAATATCGATCGCAAGCATAAATTACTACTGGAAAATTTGAAATTTGCGTAAGATTAAACAAGTGGACGTAATTTTTGAGGTAGATTTTTGGCCAACTCAACTGGCCGGATGTAAAATTGCCGCTTCCGGCGAAAGGTAATCAGCATTTCTTGAACGACATGTCGGCGAGACAAATTGAAAATAGATTGTCGGTCTTAATGGCGCCGTCTTTTCAAAGAAATCCACACTTATCAATCGAGGCGCCGAAACGTTGCAGATTGATCATCAATGAGGATGAGAGGAATTTGGCTATGTATTTAGTTCATCATGTCGTCATCTCCACAAAGGCCTCTTTGCATGAAGCAGAATAATAACGCATATTTTTAAAATCATGCAAAAACCTGCCAAGAAATTTTCCTCATATTTACCAATAGCTTTGCTTTTTTTCAGAGACCAATATCCCTTATGGCATCCGCAATGAAATGCACTAATTACTAGATGATATTGGCATTTTTTTATTCCAGTTATTTCATCGAAATTTGTTTAAAGTCTAATTTTGCGCTTAATTCATAGATTTGGGCATCGACCGTATATGAATGATACTTTAAATGAAATACGTGCATAATCCTTTTCATAATTTATCATCTATGAGGTTTTTTCTGGACTTCAGGAATCGGTCGCATCATTATTAGTTCAGCTACTGAGATTCTTTATCCCGAAAGGAGCGAAAGGTGATGTAGTTCTCACTCTTTTAATTTTACTTACATCTTAACTGATCTATCTTAAGAAGGATATAAAATAATACGTCGAAATTCTTTAAAGTACAATGCAATGTGGTATATTTATAGCCGAGAAAATAACCTCAGTGAACTTATTAGCGTTTCCTTATGCTTTATATGAAGGAACTTTTTGAGAATCTACTGTATGAGGATGTAAATAGAACTTTTTCTTCTTCCTTGGTTAAATTTTCATCGAATGTTCGATTTGTTTTTACGAGAACATTTTAAATCTATAGAAGTGGAATCCAACATTGATTTTTCGAAATTGCGTCAGCAAATTCCCCTAATTCGAAATAATATGTGTATGATGAGTTCGAATTCGAATGCATTAAATGATATGTATAAATTAATGTTTCTATTCATTGCAACTGTGCAGCTCGTTTATACATCATTCAACCATAGATTACCATGTGTTCGCGTATAAAGAACCCATAACCACGATTAGCTCCGAAAAGCGAAATATAGCAATCGCGTGCACGAGTGTTAAAAAAATGACAAATACCAATTTACACGCACTCTCCGTTCCATCTTTCCCTCCCTTCTGTTCTGCTGACCTCTTCTTCCCGATCTTTTCCGCTTATTTGGTCCTCTTAGGTATTTCGATTCATCAAAAATTACTTCGAAAAGCGGAGGCTGCAAATAGTTAGACTGAAGGCAGGAGGAACGATGAATTGATATCCAGTTAAGCAGGATAGATGTAATGACCAATCGGTGAGCTCATTTTAGAGACTGCTGAGGTGTTGGAGCGATTGTGATTTATTGCTGGCGCCTACAAAACGTACTTTTGGCGACTTTATGGAGCCAAAGCTATCTGCTGCTAATGACATCATTTTTGGTTCCTGACTTTCACCATTTACAGTATGTCTGTCAAAATTTAGGTTCAGTTCTTTCGTTACGTTTATTTTATATATTCACCAAATGAAGGAAAACATATCATATCATATCATACGTGGAAAACTATTCATAAGTAATTAACAAAACTAATTGCTCTAAACTTGGTAATATCATTGTTTTCTTCATAAGAAACAATTGTATAGATCGAACCGTGAAGTTATCATAAGCTTTTGTTGTTTTTCAGAATTGAGTTTCACCGCCTGAAACAAATCGTCGGATAAAGAAATGAGATGATTTAAAAACGTTCTACAGTTTCAGATCGATGCAATGATTAAGGATTGATTAAGTTTGTGTCATTTTCAATGTAGATCTTTACAGCAATTTAAATTATACTGAAATACTTTCAGTATATACTTTCACATTAGACGGCTATGAAATGAATAGTTGGCGTTACAGCAGTGAACGCTTTGAGATCAATTGATAGTGCTTATCGCTAACAATTCCCACGGACTAGAATGATTTAGATCACGTCAATATTTGAATGAAATGTCACATGGTACTGACGGTATTTTATATGTATTTAATTCAATGATAAGGATGTATGTAGCAAATTAACGCTTTCACTTCGAATGCTTAAAAAATCATGATTTTTCCGATTACGGCGATAATTTTGAAAGGAAGGGAGTGATTTAAAGAAGAGGAAAAGGATGGAGGACAGAGAGCAGAGAATGTTGAAAGTGCCTATTTCGTCCTATTGTTGAGTTCGATGCTTATTGCATTAAAAATTCCTCCTGGTAATATATTCGTATGAACATAATAAATGAGGTATATAGCTCATAATCATTAAGTCATTTGTATCGAACCAAACTTATTGAGGAAAAGAATGCAAAGGAATTTTGCAGCATATTTCGTAGCAAATATAATTCTAACGTCTCAAAGAAAGGCATTAATGATTATGCATAAATGCTCTTTATTAACTGCACCACAGTTAAGAACATTTGGCAAATACAAATTTTGTCTAAGTTTTATGATATGAAACATCGAGATGAGAACGCATTTTAGTGCAAGCCTAAAGAGAAGAAAGTTACCGAATAACGTAACCCCATTGACTTTACGCATTTTAAAATAGCACAGCTCCTTGGAAGCTACCTAATTTCTTCACTTCTAGATAGAAAACAATTGCGACAATTGACTTCCACAATGCGGCCAAAAAAAATGAAAAATTGGTGAATAAAAAACTATCTCATATTGGGAAGTTTATGATCTAGCATGGATATCTGGATTTGCGAAACGCATATTTACCAAAATTTTAAATATTTTCAGGATTTATCAATCCTGTGTAGTGATTAAAATGTGAAAAATTGACATGAATATACTATGCAATAAAAATAATTTATGACCCGTTTTATTTTTTCAATGATACGATGATGGAATTCATGAAATTATTTTTCATGTATGGTTTCCGAAGAATATTCTATCGAAAACTGCAGCAATAAAAATATGGAGCATTTTTATAGCTATAGCGATTTAGATCGTGTGATTCTCGACTCTTGTTGTGCTATTTTTGTACGTGTTTTCTTTGAAGACGCAAGTAATAATTGAGGATTTGCGAGTGGCACAACGAACGATCAATCGACGCTTGCGTTCGACGATTTTTTAAAGTTGTCTTAAAGAGTTGATTAACACGTGAATGCACTCAATTCATGCAATTCGACCAATCGTTTTTCCTCTTTTAAACTTCAAAGAATTAGAAAATGTTGACGATCTCATATATATATTTTTTGGTTCCTTCTGGAGCATTCTGGAATAAAAACTCTGGATATTTTCATAAAATTTTCTCAAGAAATTGATGGCTAAAATTTCCCCAAAATGAAGAACTTTTGAACGATATATGAATCGTTTATACAACAATTCCGCTCCTCAACATTATTTGACTAACTCAACGATAGAAGGAGTAAACAAACAATTTTAGTATAAATTAATGTCTTATATTCATCGGTAGTTGCATAAGAGCTTTCAGTTTCGTTGAAACGCAAAAATTCGCTGCATTAATCCCACATCATACGTCAGCTTAATATTCGAACGAAAATACATATTTCCGAAAAATTTGTACTTTTGCGAAAATAAAACGAATCATAGAAATGAAATACGACTCATCAACGATGGAAATAGCTGTCATCAATCCAGAAAAATCCACTTCACTATCAATAAGGAAATATATATGGGATAGAAATGTATTAGGAAATTGCGCTTATTGTCGACACATACGATGGATGCATGAAGCGTTTCTTCTTGTAAATAGTATGCTCTTCTTTTCTTTCAAATAGCGCACATCTCTGATTCTCTATATAGGAAAAGAGCAAAAAAACGAAATATTTTATGGGTCGGCAATGATGTTTCTCTACAAATGATAAGTAATAATCAGTAAGCGTAATTGATGAGCACATTTGTTGAGTTAAAATATCGATAAAATTACCGAGTAAACGTATCGAGTAAGAATTACTAAGTAGAATATTCGACCATTTGTTGAATAGTCCTCTTGCCGCATTTTTTATTCATCACTTTCGAAATGATATCACAAAATCTCAAGAAATTAGTGGGCATTTTTTTAGATTGTACGATGAAATTTGCTCTCACATTTCTAAGTATAACTAAGCCGACCCATAACAACCCGCTATCGAATAAAAACATTTTCAGCTTAGCAAAAAAAAGTAGAGCTGAAAACAATAAAGAAAAGATAAAAGAAATATTACGGGATAGGAAAGAAAGTGGAACAGTAATTGATGATGATAAAAAAAAACAGTAACAAAACGAAATGCAAATAAATATTCGTTGAGCATATAAAGTGCCATTCGATCGGAGAACTACGACATATATGAGCTCGAGATCCAGCACCTAGCAGGTTAACAAATAATTGCTGAGTAAAAAGATTGCTTGCGAATTTCTTTCAAGGATCATCTGCTCAGAGTCTGTTTATCGCTTCTAAATAAGCGATATCATAAAATCGTAGAGGCAATGAAATAAAATAAAATTACACAAGAGAATATGAGGAAAAATACATAAAACACATATAACAGAAAAGAAGAAAGAAATGAGATCGTAAGCATATGATCTTGAATGAGGAATTGGAGAAGGAAAATTATTCGAACTAAAATCCAAATCTTAAAAGATGAGGAAACAAATAAGGAAATGGACTCTCTTTTTTAGCAGAAATGATCGTTCGTTTGAATGGTTGGCAAAGAAGTGCCGACTATGGGAGAGCGTTCCTATATTGATTACGGGAGAGTGTTCCTATATTAACGTTTGTTTTGTGAAATCAGCTTTGAAACAAATAAGAACTCTCTCATCGATGATCAAATAAAGCAACCACTTACTGGTCGAATTTTGACTTTATTGTTCACCGTTTGATTATTATGACATAATTTGGGGGTGTCGGTTGTTAGTTGTTGTCGGTTGTCTGTCATGGTGTTCTTTCACATTGTTAAGCAATCGCCGTCTTTCAAAGTATTTCGTTGGATGTTTTTTTTGTTTTTTTATGTTTTTTTGAAGTCGTCCTATCCCTAACATGAAGTATTCTATACATGGTGTAACATATCGATCCTCACAAGTGCTTTGGCGAGGAAAACAAATTGAAAATGATGCAAGTGAACTGAGGAGAATTAGAAAAGGATGTTGAATACGGGAAGGATGGATGATCATCAAATAGTGGCCGATCGATGGCTGCGTTTACCGCGTAATGTACTATATCACACTCTGATCTGCTAGCACCTCATCGGTTTCCGCCTGTTCGACGTTCAATGCAATACATGAACATTTCTTCACCTTGACAACCCGTCGAATTAACTGATTGGGCACCTTCCTTGGGCAATCCAACTTCACCTAAAATTCCACTTTATTAACAAAGTTCGTTGGTAGATAGGAGGTCGACAGCTGGCGAATTGTGCTCCAATATATTTCGATATCGTTCTTCTTCGCAGGATGAGTAAGAAGGCATGAAAGGTTTGGATAACCCAAGTTTGCTTGGTTGGAGCTCATATGCAAATATGTTACAGTTTCTATGAAAATCACAGCAAGTCGCTACGTTTGACAGCAGGATAAATATATTGAATGCTGTATCGTCTAATAAGCACTATTATATGTGGTAGGCTTAGAACCATTTTACTCACTCAAATGGCTGATGAGCATCATTGACATCGACTACAAATGAGACGCAATATGATACTCAGCGAAAATCAATGTGCAGTTAGCATTTCAAATGCTCGTATGGTTCTATAAAGGACTTCAAAAAAAAGAGAAATATCTCCTTAGGCCACTACGAAGAAGCTCACCTCAATTGTGTCGTACTCAGATGGACGACAAGCTGAACAACTTTGAAACATTGCTTGAAGTTTTAACTTACGAGGCCTTAACCTCGGAATATAATAAGATGAACAGGTTCCGTGGCAGAACCTGTTGATTACGACCTGAAAATGATTTCATTAAGTGAAGAATTCATGTAACAGAGAAAATTCATTAATTAATGATATTTTCGTTCATAAGAAGTTATAAAATCATGAGCATAAAATATGGAAGCGAGTATAAAAAAGTTACCTTTGATAAACAACCTTCCATGCGAATGCGTTGTTTGAATAGTTGTCCTTCGCATTCAGGATTTTTTCGCAAACTTTCCGCGTCACCAAGCTTAATGGCCAATTGAGATTGTTTCAACGCATCTTTCGGTGATGATGCTATCTTCCTTCCTAAGTGTAGGAAAACTTATGGCGAATTTTGTATGTTTTAAGGATAATGTTGGTTCTAGAATATGGTTTGCACAATCTATTTTTAACATCATCTTGCCCTCAATTTAGAGTAGGGAGAAAATCGGCCATATTGGTTCTATGTGGAAAGAAGAGGCTGAAGATGGAGGAGAATTAAGGGAAAAGGCTAAGACGTGAACGCAAGTTAGCGCTTAACCATAGCGTTTTGCTACTACAAGCAACACGCTGCTGAGCTAATGCATTTGCTAGTGTGATGTGCGTGCTTTCGCGAAACAAAGCTCCCATTAAGGAGGAAGTCTGAGTAGGTCTTTCAGATTTGAGAAAAACCACTTTGTGGAGTGCCAATATCAGTAGACCGGTTTTTTGGGCAACATTCTTCAAAATTAGTTAGACTTATTAGACCGAAATTTTCGCAAATTTGATATTGTATAATTTGAAGCTTTGGAAAGTTCTCCGAGAATGTGCCAACAAACGAATTCATCATATGATGGCAAATTATGCAACAGGCAAGGAAGAACCCACACTAATTAGAGATGGAGAGCAGGGAGAATGAAAATGGGCTCATTCGCATCGACTATTTGATTATAAGAAAATGTGATGGTACTAGTGATAAAAACACCAAAAAAATACTTGAATGAATTTTTATGTGGGGCTTATCTGCAAAAAAGAAAAATCAAGGTAATGGAACTCTAAACGATCGTTAGTGCATTTGATGCTTGAAATTCAAGAAGTTCGTGAACGAAGATGATAAGAACATTCAATACGTCGAGTACTTGTGAGCAGGTGTGCTTTGCACTACGATGATGTTAATTCACGATCTCTTTCGAAAAATCACATATTTCCAGTTTCTTCAGCAAAACTTCTCTTCACATACTCTATTGCAATCAATAAAGCCTCTATAGACACTTTTGAAATAGAAAATAAAACATAGACGCCAACCGTCGATGTTTTATTAGAAGTGTTATGCGAACTAATTCCTTAAGGTTTTTTTTGGGAAAATCTGCAGATTGAAACCTAAACCTCCGAAAGAGTACGCACTATTCAAATGAAATGCACGAGATACTTCACGCAACAAGTCAGATTAAGATAAATAAGGCAAACAGGTTAATGATGAGAGGAGATGCAGCCTAGATCATATCCGGGGGAAGCAAGGATACCCTGGAATTTTCTTGACTATCAAGTTAGATGTATGATCAAGGCTTCATTTAAACACTAAAGGAGACCTAGGTGCAGTTATTTGAAACACGGTTAAATGAATGAGCGAAAATCAGCAGAATTTTGGAGGACGATGACTAGCACTAAACCTCATTTACCTTCATGTAATTACGTGCCGCTTATGATGTTTCCACAAACCATAGCTGAGACCACTGATCTAGAACTAATCGCCTTGGAATGTTTCAAGCAGAATTAGCTCAAGTTGGTCCACTCCTAAGGATCCTGAGATGTTTGTTAACGTTACAGTTTTCACCTAGGAACCTGATAACATTAAGTCATGCAGCAGTCAGGGAAGTTACTAGTCCTTGACCTGCTCTCTTCTGTACCGTTTAATAGTGAAAACAGGTCATAGTTTCTTTATCAAGTGAAAAAAGTGGACCGAAATACCGATGTAAGCACTACTACTCCTTAAAAACATCTGAGTTGGACCTTGCAACGAGTACGAGAATTGATTAGATATGGTTGAAAAAAAAAACAAAATCACATAGCTGCTTTCTGTCTTCAGACGTTTTCTCTAGAATATATGATTCTTTTCTTATCACGAATCTATTTCTTTGGCAATTTTTTGAATTTCCCTCTACTTTCGACGAATAACCTAATAGAAAAATTTCTCGCAGAAGTCATCTCTGCAAAGATTTACGGTAAAAAAATAAAAGAAAAGAACTATGAATGGAATTAAAACTGCATAAAATACCTTAAAAATTATCAGCTCTATTAGATGCGAACAAAGATTAATGATGCTGATGTAATCTATGAAATCGATTGCTACAAGCTAAACCGAACCTCTTTTGTCAGTTTTTTGTTGTTTCTTTAATTTTCTTTGCAACCATCTTGCTTTCTTCTCTTCAGGTGTTAATAGTGGTGGCTCGATGTAGGATTCAGAGCGTAACGACATGAATGCATTTCGTGATAGTTGCTCGAGAATCGTCGTATTATCAATGCCATATTGTATGTAACTGCAATTGATGATTACTTGTATATAACTGCAATTAATAATTACATCTATGAAACGTACTTTCTTTTATAACTTCTTAATATCTATTTGATAGAGCTGTTACTAAAAGAAGCGAAATCAATAACGTATTGTGGAGAAAAGGAGGATCAATAACAGGTTTTCAAAAAAATAATTCAATAAAACCTTCCGAAAAAGTCTTATTGAACCTCCATATTATTTAAATATAGGAGTTTCAGAGTTAAACTTGCTCGATGTTAACAAAAAATTAAGCGAACTTCGATATTTTTCTTGTAAAAATTCAATTCAAATTCAAAAGAAATGTTACGAGAATGCAATCCTTAGTTAAAGTGTGCCATTATCGCACACATTCATATTGTCCGAAAAAGGATTTTTCTCCTAGTGTCAACTCGGACTTATGATACTCTTGGCTGATTATGGAATATTTCTTGCAGCCTAAAACGGGAATACCTCTGTGAGGATTATAGCAGTAATTACGCTTAATAATTGCAATTGTTTGCAGTAATTCTATCTTAATAAACTATGCATTATGTACGACGTGTATTTAACGATAGCACCTCACTGAGGGAATGAATGTGAAAGTATCTTTGTGTGTTGAGAGAAAAAAGAAAAGAATTACCACATTCAGGAACATTGAAAATCAATCACAATGAGGCTAATGTAAAAGCAAAATAAGGAGATAGAATACACGAGAAAGTGATCGATATGTGAAATCATATTGATTTTCCGCAATATTTAGGTTCACTTATTTCATTCTTCGAGGCGATCTTCATATCATTCACCTTGAGTAGGACACTTCGAGATAAAACACCTCAACGATATCAATAATTCGGAATTTTCCACAATGGAGAGAAGCGACTGCATAATTTTGAAAACATTTTGCATTCTGAATGTTTTTTTGCTTGGAAACGTTGAATTATTTCATAATTCGTTCAATTCGGATCGGAAAAAAAGATGCAGAAATGCGTTTGCTTGGTTGTGCATTTTTTCATTTTTCTAGACCCATTATGACGCTAAGTGAAAAGACATATTATAGAACGAGGTGCTGCACTTCATTGGTGCACATTTGGAGAAGAGACCGTCTCATGGTGAAGTTGCAGTGTTGAATAAAAACTGTAAACAGAAAGTCACAAAGCTTAAATAGTCCAATGTTCCTGAATAAAGAGAACTTTGCGAAAGCATTATGTGAAATATTACATTGAAAATGCAAAGAAAGCAACTCTCGTTTAGTATGAAGAGTTATGACAAGACAAAGCAATGAAACATATTGAAGAAAAACTATCCCTATTAAGGCTAATATAGCATCCCAAGCTCACAAATTTCACCAGATATACTTGACCTGTGCTGATTTCGTTGAAGGACGCCGCATTGTCAGTGCGACTGTAATATAAAGTAAACCGAATTCCTCTCCAAATAGTAACACATGAGTAGGAGGAACACAGCGCCTTTGAGGCAACAACACACATAAAAGCGCTTTGCCAATCAAGCAATATTAGTCATACACACGTGTAAAAACACTGTCATTTAGATTTCAACACCAAAAAACTATGCAGCTTACAACATCAATAAATATACAGCTATCCTGAAATGATACCATACAAAAAATATTTCTTGCTAAACAGTATATTCAATGATGCGGTGATACTGTGTAATGTTGCAATACTGCAAATAAGTATAACTGGTGTTTAGCATAGTTAACGCTTACCGCTGAGGGCATAGTAAGCGTTTACACTTATAAACAATACGTTATAATTCACGAGTGATTCAAAATATCTGCATAGGACACCGTCGTGAAACAGTTGAAAAACACTTTCGCTACGCGGAAACCACTGGAAAAAATCAAAATACATAAAAGGTGAAAACAAAAGGAGTAAACTACCAACAAGTTGCAATGCATTATGCAACATAATATCTGTTTTATGCAAAATATTGTTAATGCCAATGAATGTTCAATGGAAATTAAGGTAAACGTGAGAAAATGTTCATAATTTAAGGTCTTTTTACGAAGAGTATTTGTCATGGGTAAATGATTAGTGATACTGATGTGCAGAACACAATAGCAGTCTGGCGAAGCAGTTGCTGCCATCCAAATGAATGCAATAAGGCAACAAAAGAATGCGGCAATTTTCCTCAGATGGTATGACGGCAAGAACGCACTTACCTGCTTCAGTTATGATAAATTCTCGACGATATGCGTTTCAACCCCTCTCCCTCATCTTTTCACTATCATACTGTGTGCAAGTTTTAAAATTTGAATTTGCTTAACCCAGGAGGTTTCTATTCTTTTTGTAAGCGCTATATTTTCTGTTATTTGCTCAATGAAAGTAGTATCCGATCAGTGGCACATTTCCGGAAAAAGATGGCGAGCAATAGACTCAAATATATAGCAGCTGGGCACCTCTCATTGTTCTGATAATAATCAATACATCATTAGAAATCAAAATTAACCGCATTTGCTAATTTATGGGAATAATGAAATGGCCTTTTAATAAAAATTCCTTTATAGGCGTTTAAAGTAAATGAGTAAATAAACATTTGCAGACGAACGACCGATAAAATAAATGTGATACTCTTATACTGCTTAAAAATCACAATTTATTGCAAGAATTAGGAAAAGTATAAGTTGGCGATCGTACATCACTTAAGTAAATATTGAGTTTTACTGCAAAACTTTGGAAATTGAAAATAGGCGGAAGAAGACCAATCCATATGTTTCCAAAAAAAGAAGATCAGTCCATTTCGATAGCCGAATGAAAAAATCAGCAGTGATTTATAGAATATTTAACCATAACCAATGGAGAGCGTAGAGGTGCTTAGAAAGAGTTTTTCTTTTTCTAAAACAGTTGTGCAAATTCCTCTCTAATTTCCTTTTCTGATGTGGAAATATGAAGAATTTTAGACTAAAACCACTCTTGGAGGACAGGAGAGCGAACACATGGAAAAGGTGAAAGTGCATCGACGGAATGGAAAACGTTGAATTGTTCGCGAAATTTTCAGATCACTTTCATTTATGGTAAAAGCATCTAGAAGTCACTGTGAGTGTAAACTGCAAATATGGTTTGATAATAATATTTATCAAATTCAAAGGCAATAAAAAGCGAGCAACCACCTTTACTACTATGCTAATTATATTACTGCAGTTATCGTAACGCATGACGCAGCGTTGACAACTCATTTAGGAATAGGGAAGGACAGAGGTGAACGAGAGGAGGGAGGAGATAGCGAGAAATCAAGCACTGACGCATTTTTGATGGTGGTGAATTTTCGGAGGTGTGACCTATCTCTGCAGGTGAGAAGTTTTAATTTTCGATACGTTTCATGCTAGGCATATGGAAACGACTTATCATTATGTCCATGCTCGGTGGTATTTTGCCAAACTAAGATAAAATTGAAGCAAACTAAAATTGAACGATGTAATTTGTTTCTCGAATGGATTTTATGAGGAAGGAAAATATTAGTTTTGAACTGATATATTGGTATATTTTACCCTCTTAACTAACACTTAAGACATTTTACGACCTGGAATTATAGAATTATTCGAACATAACGATAAAAAATGAGTAAAGTGTTCGACACTACGACGTTAATAAATATGAAGAAAACTTTATGCATAATTCTTACTCATAATGAGCACAGCAAAGGCTTTATAAACAAAAGAACTGAAGAAAAGCGCACATCATTTTGAGGATTAAAAATATCACTGCATGTATCCGCATACATTATTCCACGCAAACAGTTTTCACAGGTGATCACAAATCGTGAAGCGTAATTTAGGCGCAGCATACTCGTAACAGTGAAATTGTAAGTTCTGATTCAAATTACTCGAGTAATGCCCCTTAGAGAGAATTTATTTCTAATAAGTCAGGGAAGTATGAATTACAAGTAAAAGTATTACATAAGATATATCGAGCCAATCAACTCGGGTTTTCATAGAGAACGAAAATAATTCTGAACTTTAAGCAAATGAACATAATCCGTAGCACGTTATAGCAGTGGAATTTATGCGAACAAAATTCAAAGAAATGAAATTAGCTCACTGAAATTATTTCCTTAAAGAAGGAAAAATGCATTTCAAAGATGAATAGGAGGACAATTAATGAATGATTCACTTTTGATGTCCTCAATTCTCTGCGTCTATTTGGCCAAAGTCTGAGATATCAACAATTTGCACTAACAGGTAATGCAGCTGACGATAAAAAAAAATGCAAATGACGGAAATAAGTTCGAAATGTCAGATAATTCTATGAAATCATATGAATATCGTTCAAAAACATGTAGTTTATAGCGTGCAGTACTTCAGCGGTTTATAGTCGCGCTGACCTTGCAAAACAGCTTATAATATTATGGCCGGCGCCATAATAAGATTTTATTATTGCTGTATCTTTGGTAAATGGGAATAGCGTTTTTAAATACAATACGAGGTGAACAAAAACTACCTTTATATTCTATCATTTTGCCACTGGACCAAAGTCGCTCAAGTTTATAGCTACTGTTATTTCGCATAAGTAATGCAAAACGTTTAAAGTTCACTGCTCAGTCAACCTAGGTAGCAAAATTTGTTGAAATGCTTTTATGACCATGACGAAGCGAAAAATCATCCGTCGATTGATTATACAACAGTACCCTTTACCCATCGATAACAATGGGCAGGAAATTTTTATAAGAAATCAAAAATTCTCTAGAAAATGATCTCACTCAGCAGAAAAAAAAAGTTGGCAATATTGCCCACTGCTGCCTAATCGTGAGCATCAGAAATTCCCTACTGAGAAGGAAATTCATATAAACTATTAAATTTTTGTTAAACTTCAGTTCATCGCCGTACAATTATAGTATATACGAGTAAGATTACACTTATATAAAGGAGGATATCATTCTTCGAAGTAAAAAAACATTTACTTCCTTGACTATAGCAATACATCACCAATCAAATTGTTACTTTCAAAGTTTTATGTTTTTGAAACGTTTCTTTTTTCTATTATGAGCATTTACTGAAATACTAAACAAGATTCTCAAAGAGTACTCTCAAATTGTAATGAAGCAGTAATGAAGCATCTGCAAGAAAAGGAAATCAACTTAAATGAGATGATATAAATGGAGTAGAGAAAAATACCTCTCTGCTTTTCTCTAATTGTTTTTTTTTTTTTCATATTTGCAACGATAGAATAGAAGAAAATTCACAGCTAAAGTAATTGCAAATGATAACGACTATAGGTAGACGCATGCATTTTAAAGTACTTGTGAGCATTTTCACACTCGACGGCAAACTCATTTGCCACTATTTCACACAAGCAAAAAGACGACGCAATCAATATGTGATTTGATTAGTGATCATGGCGATAGGCCTGAGAAACAACGGCTAGATTACATTCCTGCAGTGAACCCGTCCAAGAATATATTATTAGGACTTCCATTAGTTATTGAATGGTTTTATAGTATTTATTTATATAACTGAATTCTTTGGTGCTTTCCATGGGTGTGCAAATCTCTTAGGTGACGCGGGACTATTCGTGTACGTTATTTTTGCAGTTAACGAGCGCAGATCTACATCGACCGTTTAGAACAAACCTCCCATTTAAGCAAGTTCCATTTAAGCAATCTTCAATATACGTCGCAGACATGAAGGTTGAGGTGTGGAGGAGGAGGAGGCGGAGGAAGAGATGAGGGGAGGGGAGCCTGGAAGAGGAGGGTGAGGGAGGAGAGAAGTGAAGACGTTTTTGTTTCGTGTAAGCAGTCGTGCTCTGCTCAAATTCTTGCAGCAACAAGAAGGCATTTAATATTTAATCTCGCACTGTGAATATTTTATTTTACGCAAATCACCGCGACGTTCCGCTAGAATTTCTCCACTTCGACGGGATTCCCTTTCGTTGCAGTTGCTTCCCATCGTTTATTGAAAAATGAAAGTGCAAAAAAAAACTTGAGAATTTTTTTCCATTCATTGATCTCTAAATGTCGAAAATGTAAATCTTCGGAAGTATATCACTAAGTCATGGATAATAGTGAAGTCAACGAACGCAACAAATCTTTAAAATTCAGGAATCTTTAAAATTCATATTTACACTCGTATAGTAAAAGAAAAGAAATAAACGAACAAACACTAAATCGATGAGAAAATTTCAACGCAAAACAACTAAAACAATGAAAAAATGTCGCATTAATTGCCTATTGTTGTCAGTATCCTATCTCTATTATAGCTTCTAATATCGATGAAGAGGAAAAAAATTTATCAAAAATGAGCAAACAACAAATCGTTTTATCTATTAATGAAGTTGATAAAATAGTACACTATAGATAAACGAAACTAATAGAACGAATTGAACATATACAATGAGCGCTGGAAAACGCATCAATCAAAGTAAGAAAACAAAAAATATATGAGAAGTTTCTCGCGTCTTTGTAGCATCACATAACAGTTCTCGCATACTAAAGATGATAGTTTAAAGTCATTTTCATGTTATCGTTGTTGATTTTTAGCAGAAAATGTCGATAAAATTCTGCGTAAACAATGCTAAAAAATAACTTTTTTTGACAAATAAGCAATTATTAGGAAATATGATTGAAAAGTTGCATAGATATATTTGAAGTGAATCGGAAAGAGGCGAGCTCCCATAGTCATAAACGCTTGAAAAACATCATTTTTTAAACGGAAGTATAACTCATCCAAATAACTGAACCATTATCTGTTTACTTTCAGGTAATATTGTACACATTCCACTGGGCAATTGAAGCGGTCAAGAAATACCATTAAGCAAATGATCTTAAGAAATGGAGAACTTATGCCAAAATGTCGGTTTTTTTCTCCTCTGAACGAAGACTAGAAATATCCTGACTTGAAGGATACTAGAATTTTTTTTTTTTTTGCATTTACCATTGACAAATGGGATTGCTTTCTGATATACTAAAGGAAAAACTTAGCCAACAACACTTTTATCCATCAATAAGAATCATAACGAAAAAACTGCACTTACAAGCGACATTCATTAACTGTTACCTAACGGATAAATAATATATATATTTTATACATATGTTTTATGTACATAAATATATTATATATATTTTTATTATATACAAACATATATTATATATATACAAACAACATTATGTATATACAAACACATTTTGCCGGAAAATTATATGTATATATATTATATATATATTATATATATATATATATATATATATATATATATATATATATATATATATATATATATATATATATATATATATATATATACAATTTTCCAGAAAAATGCAAATAAAGCCGCTGCACTTCAGTATTAATTGATCGGTGTTGAAAAAAAGCTAGGAGAAAAAAAACAGCAATATTATTTAGCAGTAAAATCCTTCATTGATCCAAATGAACATTTACGAATATATCTCTTGGAAACTACTATGAATGCTTAAATGCTAGTAAAGTAATATCAAGTATAACAAAGAAGGCCACTTCAAATGCGATGAAATTTTTTTGCGGATAGAAATTAGCAATTATGGACGCAGTGGAACCGTAAAAAATAGTGATATTTTATCATATCTTAACATCCTGTATGATTGGTAAAGTGTGGGAGTGAAAACGATCGGAATGATGAAGTTTGTGGTAAGCCACATAGTCAAAAATAAACACGAAGGCATGTAGGTGGCACCAAAATGAATAAAATTGAGGTAAAGTGTGCATGTGAACAACACTCAAGTCATTAGAGCGAGGTAAAGCTCCGAAGTAAACAATATCGAGATCAACAAGACTGCGGTGAAGCAATATAAAAAATAGCGAAGTATATAGAAAAATAATTCGTAAAGAAGATGGAGAAATATTGTCAAATAATTTCAATATAAACCACACAACAAGTACCTTCATTACTCAGTAAAAAGGCTACTCGAAAAATGGTTGAAGCCATCAATGATCACAGT
This sequence comes from Parascaris univalens, assembly GCA_037576465.1. Classification (NCBI taxonomy): domain Eukaryota; kingdom Metazoa; phylum Nematoda; class Chromadorea; order Rhabditida; family Ascarididae; genus Parascaris; species Parascaris univalens. The sequence goes on along the minus strand of CM075173.1, from coordinate 178,982,408 downwards.
TCTCGTGACGTCATTTGCTCACGAAATATTGCTAAGTGGTGAACGAAGCGGCGAATAAACTGAAGGAATTTAAAGGAATTCGAACTCACTCGATAGGTGCTGAGAACGGCTCATCAATACCGTTGGGAATCGGACGACCATTTGCCCTTGGCAATTGCAAATAGAGAAAAAAGAGCACGAAGAAAGTCGAGAATTTACGTGAATTACACTTTGAGCACTGAAGTTCACGATTAGTCGACAATGTTACCGTTTCGGGTGATGGTAGCATAACGAAGTTGGCGATTTGTAAAGGTAGCGGCGTTTTGGGCGCGTGGTGGACGGGCAACTGAGGTTGTTGCTTATATGAGGTTGGCGGCCAGTGACACCCAACCGATACACCCAGCGTTTCTTTGCGGCACACCCAACAGCGGCTGCAGCTCCTCGTTTCAACGTGCTCTCTCACTGACCGATAATCTGAGCAGCTAAGCTGTTGCTTCTTCCTTCTAATAGGCCAGTTCCTCAGAACTGGCTAACCAGAAACGGTTTCTTTCTATGATCAGGATCGAAAGCCGTGAATTTCTAGGGTGCGAGAAACGATGGCTCGAGTTGAGGGTGTCTGACCGCTATTAGTGCCAGTCGTAGGCGGAAAAGTCCACAATAGGCTGAAGTGAAACAAGCCAATTACCGCGTGTGTGTCGGCAAGGGTTGGCAATGATGCATGCGTAAAGTAACGTAAAGAAGCACGCAACGCGTCGGCATGAACGACTGTGAAGGAGGCTGGCAGCAAGAGACGAACGTTATTCGGCTTCATTGCCGTAGAGATATGATAATGACGGCACACTGATACTATGGCGCCAGCCGCTTTCGGCGTCCCCAAAACACTCTCAATGAACCACGCTCCTATGTCGCGATTTCTTTGGTTCCAATTTACCACTTCTACTCACCATTCTAACCGCTCATATATACTCATTTATCGACCAAGTGGTCGTCCAGGAACACATGGTTGCCAATGGCAAGAGCGTCCATTTGCTACCAGTGATCTGAGCGTAAGACGTATCACTACATTACGCTAAGAGGTATCACTACTTGGAGAGGTATTACTACATTATGCTGCTGACGTGACTTTGCAACCCAAAATACTGTAAACGTTTTCACAGTGTTGAGGGAAAACAACTATTTTAGAGGAATATAGAAGCATTTAAGTTATCGATGTGCTCAAAGAAACAGCTTCGAAGCTGAATTTGAATTAACTGTTGCCCTCTCAATGTCTTCACTCAGCCAATGGGCTATTAATGTAGGCTTCTTTCATACGCCGCAACACGTTCCGTCATACTATGAGCTTCCTGCGGTCGTCGAATCACCGTTAAGTTCTTTGGATTTGCTCGAGGCAGCTTCCAGTTCTGTTATACATATACATATGTATACATATTTGGGAAGCTATCCCTCGGAGGTATTTCGAAAGCATTTTCAAAATCTGCATGAGAAATTTTTATCACTTTAGAAGGTATCATCAAAAACAGAGATAATTACCGAATCATATAGGCACTTGCGCAGCCAAAAAATTCAACTTATTTTATTTCGCAAATTCATTCACCGCCAAAAATTACGGAAGATATCCTCCAGGTTTCAGGATTTTCATAAACCGATCAGGCTGGGTAACTTACAAGAATATGAGATCCCTACTCAAAAAAGCAGAAACCGTCAGATACGCTTCCGCGTAGATCAGCAAGAAACACAACATGATGGAAATATAATTTACGTAAGCGACGCAAAACTAACGCTCTTAAAAAAAACGACGTTCAAGCGGAGAGTTGGTGATTACTTAAACTATCGTCAGGTAACAGGGAGACACTAGTCTTGCTGTGCAATAATATTTTATTTATGCTTTTTTATAGAGAAAAATGTTCATTAGCACTACTCATATGTCCTGTGTTATAATGAGCTCATAATGAGATCTTATAAATGTGCTATGTGGTGTACTTAAACAGCCATAAAGATCACTGAACTATCCATGAAACAACGTATTGAATTCTTTTCATTCTAATGGAATGTGATTCAGTTTAAGTCAAGAACAAGAGTCATAAATTTCAAGCGCTGCGTAGCTGATGTATTAGATAATTAAGTATAATTTTTCTCCTTCAGGTGAAAAATGGTCGAAGTACATAAAGCTAAAAACTCTCTCTAAATGAAAGATTTCTGCCGGCAAAGTGATGATCAATCAGAAACGAGATTCTCAACAAATCCCATTCTTTTGAAAATTTTCATCGGCCTAAACTTTCGTAAAGAAGTGAAAACCGGAAATTTTAAACTTGAGTAGACATAAAATGAATATACCAAAATAATCACCCTAAACACAGATTTTAAGCTATTTAACATCAATCTGTAGCTTATAGAATGCAATGACTATTAAGTCTACAAGGCCTGAATGCTACTGCGGCAATGCTAATAACTATTAAATGTATGACAGCAACTCGTCTAACGAAATGAGAATAATCGTGAGGAAAAAATCAATAAATTGGCAAAAATATATACAAAATCTTTTTAAACTTCTCTGAAAGGAACAGCTGCTCTAGAAATCATGAATTGCTTCGTCATACCTAATCATTCAATCTATGTTGGACTAGGGTATGATATCAGAAACATTAAGAAGCTCTGCAAATTTAATTCTTCAAGCAGGCCCATTAATCTTTATGAGGAAGGAGAAAAAATGTGATTAAATGTAAGATACATTTCCGTAATATCAAAGACGGAAAGCATACATAAATTCATAAGGAAATATTCAAACACAAATAAGGGTTAAAAGGTTAATTGAAACAAAAAAGAGGTTTGATGCCTTTGAGTGGTTTTTACCTCCACCCCTTTCTCTCTCGTTCGAGTTATGATTAAAACTATTCGCTTCGTTTTGCAAAATCAAGGTGATATTCTCCTCACCTGTTCTAAGCACATCAAAATATCTAGAAAACTAGCAAGTGAGTCAACTTAGAACTACGAGAAGTCTTCGAAAATCTTCTTGATGAAGATCTGTAAATTGTCGGAATGGAATAATTAGGCGCTGAACCTTTTTACGAAAAAAAAAGCTCTTCTTGCGACTTTTGAGGAACATAAAATTTTCCCGCGAATGAAAAATAAGTGTCCTATCAGACTACATTTGCTTTTGAAGCAGTCATATCAGTAAATTGCTGATCTCACTTGATGCTATCAGTGATAAAGTGACATAACACGCAACATCTGCTATAAATGCCGGCATTTACGACGATTCAGCAAACAACGCGTAGAATTCCGAGAAAATACGACCGAACTCATGTGCGTAACGCAAATTCAGTCAGTAATTAAATAATTCCTCATCGAGTCGGATATATGTCTTATCACTGTGATGAGATAGAGGTGAAATTGCATATTAAAACCTCTTTTAGTAGGAGACATCATATAGAGATTAAAAATTAGCTGCAACCAAACCACTAAATCCCTTGTCGATAGCCATAGAGTTACTGTCTCTTGTCAACAAAATTAGTTATGGAAATCAAGAAATGAAAAATGAAAAAAGATTAGAAACTATTAGCACTATACTCTATTTTTGTAATTACTCACGTAATAAACAAATATATATATGAAGTTTGAAAGATCACTGTTAACAGGCGAGAGTATCAGTGATTACGCAGTGAAAAATGTTCTCGAACCTCTCTTTCCGACCTCTCTCGCTCAAATAAGGAAATTGGTAGAGAAAAATGACTGGGTATAACTATGTCATTGCGTCAAGCCCACATAATTGAGTTTATTTCGAGGAAACGAAGCATGAATTCAAATGCGAATTTTTATAGTGTATTATTGCATATAAATATGAATTTTTATCGAGTTCGATGTTTTTGAAATTTCAAGCTAATTCGACCGGCTGCGATATGGCAGGTTTTATTTTGAAGCTGTCAGATGCAGTCATTGAAGGATATTACTGATGTGTTCCATCACAAATTAGAGTGATTTAAGATAAGCACGATATGCTTCTGCACGTCTGCAGCAAATTGCCATCGGGCGTTTTATTTACCTCTATCTTCAGCAAGGCTTTCGGCAAGCTGAGATTCGGCAAGTTGTTAGATATAATGCAATTTTATTACATAGCCAAGATGACGTTCCCCCACTCCTTCTTTTTAAGTGGAAACCAAGCAAAAGAAACGCCAAAAACTTGAAATTTGATGCTTTAAATCCTCAAAGTTGAATCTGTTTAAATCTTCAACTCTTCTTCAGCTTCCACTTTTTTTGTTTAATTAATTGTAATTCGCGAACTAAAATACGCAAAACTGACGCTTTCCCGAAACTCCTGCTGTAAAAATGCGGGGGTTTCGAAGTAGGAGTGGAGCTTGCCTATTGATTTCGAAGCATAAAATTATCTGCACCTATGAGATAATGCACAAGACTAAGAATGCAAAGCATGCTGATGCACATCATAAATAATCATCATAACACTATTTACTAATTATTACTGATAAAGTAGCTGTGTTATGGTACTATGCTTCCATTCAGAGGAAGTGCCACTGAGTGCATCATCCGGTACCATAAAGTTCATGAAGATACCGCTTAATACTGCCACGACTCCCGTAAGCTGACGCATCCACAACCATATGAAGTTTATAATAGTACTTCATGCTACTACATTTACCAGATTCATCACTATGTCGTCAATTAGTGTTTCAAAAAATGTACTATTACAGTTGATGACTGCTATCTTATCGTCGTTGTGTCGTTTATTTATTGCTGTCAATACTGTTTCCTCATATTTCCTTCTTTCACCACTATCGCTTACATTTAACACTTCTTATCACTACGCCGATAGAACCTTTCGCATCTACCATTCGGTAGCGCGGAGGAAGTCATGTAAAAAGCAAACGATGCGAACAGATTGATCCTGTTTGAATAATAAAGTTCAGGCTCAGTTAGACTCTGCTGTGATGTGTTTTATCGTATGTATCAAAAGGTGAAAAATTCCTCCATTGTGAATGATCGCCATAACAGCAGCGTTTTCCGATTTCGGGGATATATTTGTGTTACGGATTAATATTGTTTTTAGCTTAGGGAGCCGAATTTCTAAAATTACTATCAATGATTCATTGCAATTTAGTTACTGCATAAACTGATTGCATTATTGATCAAAAAGAACTGTCCTTTCGAGCAATTTTAGGGCCATGTAAGCCTTTTTTATGGATCGTTTTTGAGAAGTCACTTCAGGAAATTTTTGAACAGAATTCGAAATGAGTAGATGCTCAACTTCCTGCTTCATTTTCACTGATCGAACTACAAAATACTTGTGTTAAGGTTGCTTAGAATACTTAAAAGAAGGAAGAATGAGTTGAATTTCGACTCGTTTTTGCAATATCGGTTAGGCGTTGACTGAGATTTATTGTTATCGTTGTGACTTTGAGAGTAATAAAAAGCAAAAATCAATCTAAATATTTCTGAGGATCGTTATTGAAAAATGTTTTAGGCATTTTTTCACCCTTTTATATTTATTAGCTTTCAACTAAAGTTGCCTTCTCCTTCAGTGTTGAATTTCTTTCAAAAAATATAAGTACCGCTCTTCTTTCTAAACCATCGCTTTAGCAAATAGCCATATTGAAGTCAAGAGATCAAGAGATCAAGATTGACTCATCTACATACAGTCGAATAACGTTGGGTATGCAGTGTTTGTCTGTTGGCAGCAGAATTTCTACGATGTTTTTCCACCCTTTAACACTATTTGATGTAATATATGAAAAGAGGAGGAGAGAGAGGGAGAGGGAGGGTGAATGAAAAGGAAAGGAAGGATCGTACTCTACGTACGTTAATATCGAATGTGCACATACGAAATTACCTGCAAGGTATAAATAACGTTGAATCATTAGGAAAAGGAAATGGGCGGGGATTACGGCGAGAATATCCTCATTGTTTATGAAGCTTAAATTCTTTATTGTAATATTTTAACATTTTCTAGAATAAAGGTGAATGTTCTTCGCTATTGTTCTTTTGTTGTATAAGAAATATGCATGCCATCACGCATGATAAGATAACGTTATTCGTACAACAATAACTGCCATGATAGTAAATTTTCGTGAAATAATTTCGAAACGTTATGGCTGCGATAAACTTAGACCTAGGCAAATATTTCCACCAACGTATTTTTTAAAATTCATTTTTCCTCGAAAAGGTGATTGATTCACGTTGCATGAAAAGATAATGCACTATAAGCAGTAGTTCCATGTAGTTATTGCATACAGTAATATGGATGTTGCTTAAAGGTATTTCATTCAGCCAGCTCACGTTCGGTATGTGGAGAACTCCCTTAAATACATTTTTTTTCTCTTGATTGTTCCATAAATTTCCGGAAGAGACTATAAAGAAATCCTGAATGGAATATCAGAACAATACAAAAAAATGAGATTTGTGAAGTTCGTGAAAAACAGAAGCATTAATGAATGAGTTGGGCTTGAAATTGTATACATATAAAACTTTTTCAATTTCCAACAATTTCACTTCAAAAGCCATTTATTGCAGTCGTAAAGCAACATGTAAAAGCAGCGTAAGTTTAAATTGTATTTTATTCGTCTAAGTGTGCAAATTATCGTAGACACACACAGAAATGAATCGATTTCGATCAGCTCGTCACATGTACAAATATAACAGTTTCTACAAATGAAACTCATAGATTATCGAATTTCGACATATCTCTGAACGGAATTAAAAATGAATGCACAGTCGCTGAGATACGAAATCTCAGTTCTCCACAGAATGCATCAGAATGCACAGTTTGCAAATGATGATAATCTCGGCGATATATGGCATCTATATTCGACGAATCAACTCCCAACGAACTCATGAATCACATACTATCATATCAACAATTTGACGGTTTTCATTGACAACTGATAGAAGCTTCAATACTGAAAAATTTCTTCCATTAAGCAGTCTGAAAGTTTAAGGCGCCTTTTGCCATAATTTCTAGCAAAGCTATTTTTTATTTTAATGAGTTAGATCCCAACGATTGGTAGCAGGGAATTTCCTGATTACTAGTCTGTACTACCGTTCATTTTTTCTCCTAACGAGTGTTTATTGAGCGCATATTGAGGAATACATTTGTATCCCCTAGAAACCACTATTATTGGCTGCCTTCTGAAGTGTTTCATGGCGACAAAACGTCGCATCTTCAGTTTCTCATCTCAGCAATGAGCACTTTCTGTTGCGAGACTGAAGTTCAGGAATTTTTAAGCATGTTCTCATTCATGATCGCTTCATTCAAGCCAAATAACTTCTTCAGCACTCCAAATTTCGCTATTTTATTAATAGGTATTTCTGAGGAAGTAGCCGATTGCGCTAACATCAACGATTATTGAGCGGCTGTCTGCATGGAAGAATAAATGCTATATGGGTTATTGGCATTTTTCAGTTCGAAATTTTTTTTTCAGTTCGGAACATTATTATGCAGTTGTCGAAACAGATTTGAAATTGAAAAGAGAATGTGGTTGCGATGTTGATTATGATACTACTTGTCTATATAAATGCAACTCTCGGATGCAACTGGCCAAAAGTGGATACACTTTTCGTTATCGATAGCACATTGAACGTCGGCGTTTTCAATTTTGGGCTTATCAAAAAATTTCTGCTCTCCATTATCGACGACATGGAAATAAGCCCCTCAGAGACCCGTATCGGTATGGCTGAATTCACGCCAAAGGCACATTTTGAATTCAGTCTCATTTCTGGCATCAATAAAGAGGAGGTGGAACGTCGTATTATGGTGAATAACCATTACTTTATTTACTTCTTACAATAATATTTCATAATGAGCATTGCACGCGACATCCTATTCTGCCACACGCTGAAGTCATTTAAATGAAACAATGAACAAAACAGCAGTAACGTTCTCAAAAAACTTTTAGTGTCCCAAATCTACATTCGTGCATGCAAAGCTGAGAGAATTCGCAATAATTGTTTCAAATTTCTAATCAGAGTAGTAGATTTAGAGCACAATCATCAAGTTTCATCAGGTCCTGATTGGAGAAAATAAGAAAATTGAGACCGCGAAGTGATTAAGTAAAAAACTCATTAATTGAAATTGAAGCAGATAACTGCGACTCTCCATAGGCCAAGCATACCATCATACTCTTTTTTTTCAAGTTTTACAACGAATTTCGATTTCCAGATGGCTTCATATTCGCCCTGTGTGGAAGGTGAAAGTAACTGCCTTCCTCTTGCTAGCCTTAATAGTATTGCGAAATTAGGACTCGGTACTGCGTCCGGTAATCGAGCGTTAATCCCCGATGTTCTGATAATCATTTCGTCAAGTGCGTACACTATGCCAGAATTGGTTGGTTTTTTCTCTTGCTTCCGGACGATTCATCAGACATGTTGAAGTGCACATATTCTAAGGTGAAAGGAAGAATTTTTAGTTGATTGGATTAATAAATAAGTTTCAGTAAGTGTTTTTGTTAAATATTTCTGCTGGAATTATACTGCAAATATGGCTGTGCAAAAGATTTGTTTGTGTTGTGCCTATGTTGTGATTGTGTACCAAAAATCCAAATACATACAGTCTGCAATAGCGTTGGCTATGTCTATTGACTGATAATCTTAAACCCATATATGTGGAGCGCTGATTCCAAATCCGCACATTTTTCGAGCTCAAGATTTCTGCAATATCCATAAGCTCATAATCTTTCGTGGAAAATCGGCTAAAAACGTTGACTTGTTAGTAGTAACTTCTTTGATGAAGAAGATCAATTGGTCGCAAAGGAGATTTTCAAGCGTTTAAATGTTGAACTGTTTGGTCGAGTTGAAATCTTCTGCGGCATTCAAGCATTATTCACCAATTTATTTCATTATCTTTTCAAAGTGCAGTAATTAAATCCTTGCTTTCAGCCAGAAATTGTGTCCGCTTACCCATTGACCTCATCAAAAACAATTGACTATCTCAATAAGAAATCATCCCACATTTGACTATTATAGGGTGTGGGGGAAACACTGATGAAGCCATTATCGCCAGTTTTCGTGTTCTGGGTGTCGGTGGGCACACTCGATGACGTCACATCCACTAACGACAAGTATGCTTCGTCGGCGACGACTATCAAATTCTCTGCGTTAGATTATGATGCTCTCCAGAAGCTTACCAATCCACTTTGTATTGCTGCCAACGATTTCGTTAGACGTACGAACATTAAATATATACATATATACATATGTATATATACATATATATATTTCCAGTTCGTGTTTTGCTAAAGCAGCTGTCAATATTGCGTTCACATGTTCTTTTTTTCTTGAATTTTCGCCATTTTATCTGCAGATGGGACTAAATGAGGGAAAGTCATAGCAACCAAGTCCAGCAAACTGAACAAACCCTTTATGCCTGTGCAATATTAGCTTATGTTTCAGCACAGGTACATTCAAACATTGTCAAAGCATTGATCTGAAATTTTTTTCTTTAGCACTGAATTTGATGTCAGTATGGATTACTTCATACTTTTCACGTATGTTGCGATAGGTGAACATTGCTATCGGAAGCCACTGTTATTTTAAAGTGGGCAGCTATCTTCCGTTCATTTTCTAAGGCATGATTTTCCTTCTGGTTAAGTAATTTCATGCCTTTAGTTGTATGAGCTCAGTCAGGTTTAATGTTGTTAAGCGTAACAACATTAATCGGGTTTAATGTCGTAAGACAGATTCCCATAATGACCTCAACCTATAAAATATCCAGCAAACTCTAGTGAAAAATTCTTCCATCAGTTGCCGTAAAATTATGAAGAGCACTTCCATTAAAGTTTACTCAAAAAAATTTATCACTCCATCATTTTTAATATTCTTCGGAAGCGCTTTTGAAAGGTTTTCGGGCGCTCGTTGAGATACGAATAAGATTTCACCATAGAAACGAAAAGCGCCGCTTTTATGAAACAATTTCGATTATTCTATTTTCATCATTTCCTTCATGGTTGTTGATTTGTTCGCAATTTTATGCAATGAGTACTTCACATATTGCTGATCTTACGTGGTGGAAATACCTAAATTGGAACATAACAAAATGTATCAAAACAGATACAATGAATACTATCACCTATACGGTGCCATGTGAGCTAATTTTTTGTCATAAATATGCCGTTTGTTCGTTTATATGTGGCTTTTAGAGATCAGTTTGCCAGCCAGTGATATCCGTAAGATGAGGAAATCATATGGAATAAGGAATTTTAAGAATTATGAATAAAAGTTAAGAGACACATTAATGCGACAGATAATAAGGTAAGGAGGTAGTGTTTTTCAGTTTTTACTCTAATATTTCGAATAATGCTGGCAAATATCAAAACATACTTTCAGAGATAACATGTCGGCAACAACACTGTGTTGATCCTGAATTACTGTTTTAGTTCAAAACATTTTTAAAGTAAACGCAAGGCGATAAGTCTCCTTATAGGTCTTGATGCAAAGGCTTGGTGAAGCTGTTGTTTGAGGGATCAAATATTTAGTTTGAGGGATCAAATAATATTTAGTTGACAGATCGAATAAAAGGTCGCAGTAATTAATAACAACTGATAAATACTTGATAGTAACTGATAATAAATCGAGGCTGAGTAATCTAATGATTTTAGCCGGCAGTATTTCAAAAAGATTAAGTCTTTTAAACTAAACAACCTTGTCGTACTTTTCTATGCTAACTGGCAATATCTGTTGTACTATTGCAATTTAGGTGATGACAACGTTGCCAAATCATCATATTTCGGTGGTACAGGTGCGGTGATCGCTATTGTTATACTTATATTACTTTTGGTTATTCTGCTTCTACTACTCTGTTATTCAGCATATCATTATCGAAATGAGAGTAAGTCTCTCATTCGTCGATGTATTTTTTCAACGATATTCTTTACTCGCTCAACTATTTTCACCCTTACATTTGAATAGAACGTATCGAGTAAAATGTCATTAAGAGATTACCTGCTTATTTTTAAAATGACAAACTTGATCGCCCCACCTTTCACGTTTTGGGTGGTTTTTGAGAAACTCAACTTCTATCTTCAGAAGGTGTAACTCAGAAGTTTTATTGGACACAAAACATTCCAGCGGAAATAAAAGATAACCGGGAATTCATAATCATTGAATGTAAAGATAGATAGGTGGAAGTGCCTCTCTTGGATACAGAGTCAAAAACTACCGACCAAAATTTGTTCCCATTGAACTAAATGACATTCTCCTCAGTTTTTCATGAGTGTAAGTAGTGCTGTAAGTCCGAGGAGAAACGGTTACGAACCCAATGTCTCATTATTCGAGGGATGGTGCGACGAATCGTCCTAGCTGTTAAAACATGTGGGTAAAAAGAGGAGAGTGAGGCACACAATGCGCAACTTATTAAGACAGCTCGTGAGATAGCTGCAAGGATTCGAATCTGTGGCTTAATGTGGTTATATACCTCAGGTGATTTGGAATGTAACTGCTTTCCAGTTCTTCACAAGTCTTTTAAGTTTAATTTCTGAAGTATATATTTAAATGTCCAAGGTATTGATAGCTCTGCAGCTTTATTTAAAATTTCATGAACTGAGATGAAGTATAATGGAGTCAATATAATTTTATGATTATGTCGCTTTATTTTAGATTCAAGTTTAAAGGCGCACATAGCATTATTGGAAGAAAGGCAAGGTGAGGCAGAGATAGACTTATATAATGCAAAAAAAGGAATGCGGGCAGAGAAAAGCAAAGAAAACAGTGTTCCGGATGTAAGAGAAGTGAATCGACCCGGGAGAACTGATGAAGGCATCGACCAAAAGCAATATGATAGGCGCATCAGTGAAGTGGTACCAATTTCGTGGACACCAATGATTAATGGACCGCGCTTAGAGCGTCTTTCAACCGATATTCTGCCGAAAAATTCACTTATTGAAAGTGGTAAAATTGAGCTTTTACTTGAATTACATTAGCATTTGTTTGAATTTTTTGAAATTATTTTGAAAATTACTGAGTTCACTCAACTACTTATGAGTTAAATTGGTTCATATGAAAGACTACAAACTTCTCTGCAGTGATCATTTTGTTTTTTCCTTAATACGGTCACAGTTACGGCTGTCTCAAGCGACTGCAATAGTGGGATTTTTAGAGTGTTTATGAGATTGAATTTTTCTATGAAAAAAACGATGGCTGTTTTCTAAAATCATCCCACAAGTTTATATTACTGTAGTTGCTCAAGTTTATTTGTTCGAGGAGCGGCTTAAGCGTAACGATGATTTCAAACGGCATTTCATTATGTATTCGATGAAGTGAGCCATTGATGGAAACTTGAATAAGTTTTTCATCCAGAAGTGATGGCTTTTTCCTGGAAAGATTCGATATATTTCGCTCAGCTTCTTTAGAGGAAAAATAGTAAATAATTAAAATAGCCATTATGTGAATAACACACTGAAGTTTATGAGACTGAGGTTGAATGAAAGATTGTTTCATGGAATGAACAAGTTATGGACGTGCCAAAGATTGCATGAAACTTCACACTGATGATTACTTTCTTTCAGAAATAGTCTAAATAAAACAAAGGGAGAAAAATAATGGTTTCTAAGGTCTTGTGGCTGTAGATGATGGTGATAAGCCTTAAATTAGGGTGAAATATGAACTCAAAGTCCATCTTATTCACTCACTGTCCTCAAGCGAGTCACAGAGATTTGTTGAAATTTCACTAATTTCTATAAAAATTACCTTCCTTAAAGCAGCTGATGGGTTGAAATTGTAAACATTAAGGGTACTGACTAATTCTTGAAGAATTTATGCGTGAAAATTATTGCAGTTGATGTACGAAACACGACAAGAAGTCCCACAGAAACAACAACAGAAAGCAAACATACTGAGACCACCACCTTCACCAGTAGCAGCTCGAACGCAGCCTCTTCTAAAAATGCTCAGCAAGAAAGCGTAAGAGATCGTCGTAGTAATAAGAAGCAATGCAATGGTTTGTTTAAGCGTTTGAACGTAAATTCCACAGACATTTCGAAAAATTATCGCATTAATTCAGTTCGCAGAATTCTGCAAAATGCCAACTGTTTCATACCTTCACTAATTTTTCTATGTTTTCGAACCGTTTTGTCTTCATCGGAGAGTGGGTAAATATAAGAAGCAAAGTATATAACTAAATTTGATACAAATAAATAAGTAAATTCTACACATCAGCACCGCAGCAAATCCATGAATATGCATTTAAGTAACCTGTGGCAGTGGTCACCGTTGAACGATCTGTTGCCTTCATCATTAGGTACATTCTATCATTTTCGCAGAACTGCATGTGAGTTTCACATATACATTTATCTTGCATGATCCGATATTCATACGTTACCATCGGCATAAGAAAACGAGCCACTTAAACGAGCAAAGATGGAAATCAAAACGATCGTCATCATAAAACATCATACACATGCTATTATCAGTCGTTTAATAAGCTGATGCTCAGGTGTGTTTTATTTGTAAGTTAGAGCCGATAGCTGTTATTTTATGTAAATAATTGTGAGTTTTGAGAAAGTTACTATGAGCAAATATGAACTGTTATTGTGAATATATAATTTACCAGTTTCTTCAGTGCAAAACAGGGAGTGAAGTTCTTACTCGCTTTACTCTGTCGCTCACTATGCTCGCAAAATTTCCATACCTAAATTAAGGGAATACATCTGTGGACGGAGATAGCAACAGATCGGAAGACCCTAACGTAGTACCGGTGGAAAGTGAAGAAGGTGTTACGACCGAAAATAATGGAGGTGGTATTAGTGCGATGGATTTGTCAGAATCATTTCTTCCTGATAATCATCCAGCGAAATCGCTTCCACCGATCGACTTACTTCTCCTGGTCGATTCATCGAGTAGTATTGGCATTTCCAACTTTGAACAAGTTAATTTCTGGAGATGTTTTTCGCCTTCTCTTGTTTAATCGGCTTTATATGAATTCATAGGAGCGGTTGAATGTTTTTTTCAGAAATGGAAATTCCGGTTCCTCACCCAACAAGGTGTATTTTCACTGGTCCTAAACGGCTTCGGAATGCTATATTCTCTATAGATTTCTGGAGTTTATCAATATAAGTCCAGTATATCTGCGTTTTTACGGCAGTTGATATGCACTCGTAACTTGCATCCTTCTCTGGCTTTCTCGTTCTCCATTCTTCAACTTCTGTAGAAGGAGAAACCGAGAGATTACTTTTAGATAGAAAATTTATGTTGAATTAGCACATCGAGCAACGCATTTCTCCACCTCACAAGTGCTTGCTGCAACCTTTATATCCTCTCATTCTTTCTTAAGAAAAGATTACTGTTATTTGCTCATAGTCGAAATCAAATCGATGCATTTTCAACAGTAGATCACATTTGTGTTATCATCTCCAACGATGCCGCTAATGAAATCGCTATAATGCTTGGAATGAAATAGCGCAACATGTTCATAGTGGTGAAGTGAGTGGGTCTCATTTGCAGATGAAAACGTGCATAAATGCCGTTCTGGATAATGTCGACATTTCTCCGGGTCGTAGTCGTGTTGCTGCGGTGATTTTTGCTTTCGAACCAACCGTATCATTTGATTTCGATAAATATTATACTCAAGAATCTGTTAAAGGTATCCCTTGTCGTATTAGGGATCATAGTGCCTGTCGATTAAAGTTTTTCAACATTTGACTGCATATGTAAGGTACAAATTTTTCTTGTTTTATGAGCGCCATAATTCTTGTTCTCGCCTTTTACCAAAGGAAGCATGTCACATTTGTACGTCTGTTCGGACAATTCAGGCATGTTGCATATTCTTTCCCCACCACCCTTCTTCATTCTTTTCAGCAAAAAAATTAAGACCTATGAAGCCTGAGAAATCGTCTTCTTCATGCTAAGTAAATGCTTGTTGAAAAATTCATTACCTTCATAGAATTTGACGTCTATTGTTCGTTATTTTTAAATTCCCAGTAACGATGCAAGAAAAAAATGTAAGCAGTGCCTTTCTCTCCCTGTGTTGTGACCGTTAAAGTTCCTTCCATTTTTTGTGCTCATGGCATATTTTAAGCGAACGTGAGAACATTATCGTATCTCGGTGGTCCAACTTTCCTTTCGAGGGCGCTCGTTTTCGCGGCTGGTATGCTGTACCAGGAGCAGAACATGAAGGACGGTAAACATAGAAAGCACAAATTAATGCCAACGCCAAAACACGACCGGCTTCAGGTCTGTTTACTCTCTCTCTCTTGTTTCCTCTGCCTCTCACTGCTTCTATGCACAAAACTGTGCCATCGTCTTTTTATCATACAAAGAGCATATATTACTACAAAAGTTACTTATTAGTACATTTTTGTGTTCCAATCTTAAAAAATTACAATGGAGGGAAAAACATGGAATTTTTCTAAGAATTCATAGTGGTCATTAGGAAAGCCAACACAACGCGCTGTGAAATATGTGCAGAAGCATGAGAAACGGCTCTTCCCAACGAAATTCCCTGCAGATCGAGGATTCACTGGCTGCCAAATTTTATTAACTGATGACGAAAATTGTCCGAAAAAACAGACAGGCAAAGGAACGACCAAATGCAAGGGGGGGGGGGGCATACGGACACACGCACAGGGGACGTTGGCAAACGCGATTATACATGCGGAGAAGTGTGTGGACAGACACCGATGCAAGTAGATGCGCAGGAAGAGGCACGTCCACTCGAGTGCCGACAGCCAGATGTCCACAGACACATACATACATCGACATGCGTCGATGAAGACTACGAGGAGTACGCAGAAACACGACGCGAATACTTGCGGGCAAGTGGACAGGCGGATACAGACAGCTGGAGACCTGCACGCTGTAAAGCAAAAGTACGCACAGACCAGGGTGCACTTGCATGGTACTGGCACAGGAGGACAAAAACACACGGACCTGCACTAGAACAAGGACACTGGGTGACGCTGAGACGCATGCGCGCAAGCGCTAGTAAGCGGACACATTTACGCGAATAAAAGCTGGGACGGTGGCACCTACAAAAAGTTATACATGACGATCGATGCCCGCAAATGTTAACGTACAAAGACATAGAGCAATACGGATGCAGAACCAACACACATTGACAGAGAAGGACAGTTAACAGAACCATGAGACACCTAGTCGAGGACATTCAACGGCGAAAGTTGAAAAGCGTGGACGGGTACAAATCAAAAAGTGGAGGAAGATAATCCACGAAAATAGACGGATGCAAACAGAGACCGCAAATACAGTAGTGCACATAGAAATAAGTGTGCACAGAAACAGTGGATAAACACAGCTGGGATCTTTTGGATCTCTTCATACTCTATCAGTATCGTCGTCAAGAGTTTAAAGAATCTGCATATTTGACAAGGACAACTGCATGCTTCGGTGAGAAATTTGCTTACTTTTTGTCCAATAAGAAGTTTATCTTATGGATAAGTAATGGAGGAAAATGATGTAGGTGATGATCGTCGTTTCGGATGGTTATTCAGAGGATAATTATGACAATGCGGCAGCGATGTTGCATGAAAAATTATGTATTAAAATTGCTGCAATAGTCGGACGAAGCTATAATAAAGAGAGACTGTTGCCAATTACACGTTTCCATGGAGCAATTTTTCTGAAAGAACAAACCGAGGCACTTAGTATTTGGTTATGGAGACAGCAGGTTATATTTTATTTCATTTTCTTTTCTGCATATATAATTGATATTATCTTAGTGCTTACCCAGTTGATTTTCCAACGTTCTTAGAGTCCTCTCACTGGAAATGTGGTGTCGCTGAGATTTTACTCTTTAAAAAAGTGAAGCTTGAAAATGCAATGGCCCTATCTAAATTTAGCGAATGTAATTCCTTGAACATCTCAGAATAGCCGAAAATTAACTTCGTACGCTTTCATGGAGTGCTCACTGCCCATACCTGCTGCCGGGTAGCAGAAAAGAAAGCGTGCGAATCGCAGCTAAATTTACCCACATAACTTGATCATTGAACATAGTCGGGGTGAACACCACCAATATCGTTAAGTGAACAGGCATCGTGTAACCACAATGACGCAACTGTTTGGATGACGCAACTGTAGAGATAGAGAAGCAGCGAAACATCACAGGGCAGAGGAGAAGAGATATCACCGAAGCCCTATATACTCAAAATTGAGTTGCAACACGATCGTTCGTCACATTCATATTGCCTATGTTTGGAAAAGAAGATTCAGAGATTATAGCTGAAGCCATCATACTGTTAAGGAGGGAGCTAGTAGCTATAGCACGTTGATCCAATGATATGCGATATTAAAATTTTGTTGGAACGCATCAGTTTTTCAGAAAATTCGTCAGCATTTCTTCTAAATTTGATGGTATCTTCCGTTCTTTGAAAATAATTTTTTGCACATTATCCTCTTCGGAATTTTTGCATACAGAAATGAATTTGTGAATGTTGCATAAAGGGAATGTGATGAAAGTTCCTCAGTTATTTTTATCTCAATAAACATTTATTGAATCGACACATCATTTCAGCGGTTATGGAACGAGAATTTCGGCAGCTATGTTCAGAAGGAAAAAGCACTTCGGCTTAATCCAGCCGATGTGAGTACTGCAACGAGAAAGAACAAGTAAACAACGCCGTTTGCAGTACCGTTTATCCATAGTGTGTCCACCTGCCGCTAAGGCAGTCGGAGAGAGGGAGGCATAGCGAGTCAATTATGGTACCCTTAAAGATTAGCTTTTTTAAGCGGAACATTTCAATTTTGTGCCAATAATGAAATTTTCTCCTAAACAGGCAGCATCTACTGAACAATCAGCTCTTCTAATAACTTTCAGCCTTTAATTAACGGAAAAAAAGGTTAAGCGAAATAAGCAAAGATGGAAAAATCTCTGCTGCGGGATGCGATGAATGAAATCGGTTTGCAAGCCTTATTAGTTCACACTCCTGCAACCAAACTTACTGATCACAAAGGGCTTAAAAAACGTCAAAAATTCGAAAGAATATAAGTAAGTGCAGCGGTGCTGGACTTTCCTAACTAGTGAGCAGGAGGCAGAAATTTTACATGGAATTATTAACGATGACCACGCTATTACTGCCACATGTGCTACCATAAGACTCATAGCTAATTTAGCGTTCCATTAAATTCATCAATGAATTTTCACGCTCATTTCGACTAGAGCGAGCTTTTGACACTTCACGTTACTTTATGAAGTTCATTTTCCTTCTTCTGAGGCATATAATATCTTATTTGAAAATTTCCACCATATCTGTAACGTTTCTAATAATTCTTCATAAGCATTTCAACAAGGAAAATGTGTTAGAATAAAAACATAAAATTGCAAATGGTTTCGTAACAAGCTGCGGAAAATTCTCTCATTTTGTTGCATTTCTAAGGCTCACAACTATCCGCCAGTATTCTCTGGCTTTTTTAGTCATTGAATTCTCACGTTCGCTTTCCATTTTTTCTTATAGCAAAGGTGATTTCCTAAGGCATTTTGAACATTTCGTTAGTGTGGTAATTATTTAAGCACACCGACATGACTTCATCGGACAACTGACGATTTTCACGTTCTACTGTGCTAATTACTAATCAAAGTTTCCAAAGACACAGGACCTGGATTCTTCGGACTCTTCTAGATATTTCGGACTACGGAATCTGAACTCTGGACAACTAGTTTTAGGCTCATTCGAACTGAACTGTTCTTTGTGATGGATTCTATTCTTTCAACATTTTAACATTCTTTCAACACTTTGCACATTTCAATTCACCACTATTTTATTTTTTTGGACCATCAAAACATATATTTTTCAAGGTCATCACTGTTCACCATCACTGTCATATTCAGTGCTTTCTTAAAGTTTATTTCAATTCAAACTGGTCGTCTTTCATGACGATCCTATCTTTTCAGTAGGTCAATTTTAGCTGCCTACTGAAATTTTCAGTTATCTACTTCCTAGTGCCACTTTGAAACCACTTTGGTTGTGATCATTGAACGTTCGTTAGATTAGTGCATCCGCTGATTTCCTTATCCTCATCCATATTTTGTTCCACACCAATATTCAGTTCCCATTTTGCCGACGCAATATTTTCTCCCGATAATATTCGTCACTAATATATAGCTTGCACCTAGTTGTGCTATGATTGAGCTTGCAGATAAATAGGAAATAAACACGTAAATGCATCATAGTTAATGAACACTAATAAACTCAAATCTAATGGGGTGATGTGCAATGCACCAATGAAGATTTCATAAGCGAAGTAAATTCACACCAATAAGGTTGTTTGAAAAAACTTTCCAAGCGAGAGCCGGAGGAAGATTTTATGATGGCGCATCACTGATGTTGACAGATACGGTATTATCGTGAAAAAATAGTTCGAGAAACTTGAGGTTTCGTGCGTTTAGCACGACTCGACGTCCGGCAGTACGGATAGGTTACACAGCTTAGGTAGTCTGAAAGATTTAATACTTCTATAGAAGACTTCACGAATGCTTTTTCATCACGCAGAAAAGTCACGGAATCTTCCGAAGTGCATAAGTAGAAACTTTCACCCGCAGCAGAATGCTGAGAAAAAAATTCCTCGTTGCGAAGAATACTTTTTCCTTGCAAAATCTTTGAACTCTCACATTCTGAATTTTATGGAAAATAAGTCAAGTCGAAACGAGGAGGCCTCTCCGCGATAAGCCTAAGTTGACTATTTGCTCTGCTCAGTAATGTGACAAACTTGTTGACAGCATTGCAATATATTTTTTCCACAAGGGAGTTCATAATCTTTCTCTCGATCCTTCATTGCAAATTACACTTTTGGTTGGCTTTAATGTGAATTCATTCTTCAATATGAGTTCATATATGTTATAGCATAAACAGTTCCATCATAAAGAAAGGTGAAAAACTGATCCCTTTTACAATTTCAACTGATATGGTGCGTCTGAGTGCAATTTCTTGACTGTTGCGGAGTTTTCATATTGCGCTTAGTATATGACTCACGATAATCACTGTAGGCACATATAGATGACACAACAATGAATGGCACAAATAAACATACGCACTATTCGAGAAGAGTTTTCTAAAAATAAACCATCGAATTGTTTTCTACTTGCCCATCATTTATAATATATATATATATATATATATATATATATATATATATATATATATATATATATATATATATATCTACGGCGTTTGATTCTGGCATTCCACAAGTGAATATTCAATTTGCATGACTTAGGCGTACGTTGTTCACTATTTTCGTGGATCTGAATAAAGTAGCATTGAAAGTGCTTCCTGTCGATTTTAAACACACCTCCGATATGCATAAACGGAAGAGCTTTCACAGATGAACTCATAATAAGAAAATACGATAACACATCGGTTTTTTTTGGAGGGAGGGGACATGCTTTGGTGCTTCGCTTTGAAAGCGAATTTTAATCATTTATCATTTCACATTTCGATACTTAATAGTTTATCAAACATCAGTTTTCTATCGATATCACCAGAGAAACCTGATCAAGACACGTTACGGGCATAGATAAAATGATTCGAAAGTGCACTCTAATGATGTCAATTGCTACTAAATTCGATGAAATGTGCAATCATCAGTTCATATCGTTCGTTACTAAAGCGGCTGGAATCTTTCTCTTGGCGAAACCTACCCAGCACAAAGTAAAAGTCAGTCTTTTTATAGTCATTTACGCTTGAAGAATACTGAACTCTTATTGAGCACATATCATAAGTACGCTTCCAATACGTCCTACCTTCATGCCTTCATGCCTTATCTCAATGCTTTTTGAAATGTGGAAAGATGCATTTGAGCGGAAACAGTTGCTTCATTCGCCCGTAAACCGAATTTTTATTGTCGATGCTCTTTTCGTTTTTTTGCCATCCAGTGGCTGTCGTCGACACTATACGTTTGCAGCAATCACGAATTTTTCAAGGGAAAAGATAACGTCAGTTTCGAAAGAAACTGAAATTTTGCAAAGAAATGTGCTATGTGTCTAAAGAAAGTAGTGCAGTTCACATGTCTTATTAATACCCCTACAGTTGCTAGTCCGCTTGTTTCCATTCCTTCTTACACGTTTCGAGAGGATCATCGTCATTGCGGAAAATGAAGTGCTTTCAATCAAATGAGTCGTCACATAAATTCATAAATTTCTATGCCATATTAATATATTCGTTTTTCAGAACACAGAAATCAACTCCACTCATTTATAATAGGACTGAAGTCTATAGGACTGAAATGAAATGTTTTATATGTTTCGTTAGACGACCGTATTAGTGGAGGGTTGAAATCCTAGTACACCAAAAGAATCTCAGTATTAATGGTGATTTCTTATTGGTCCGCATTGTTGCATTCGGTTGGATTGTTAAGATATTTTGCAAACGTTCCAGTGATATTCTAAGGATCCCGCTCAAAATAAAACAGGATATGCCTACTTTTTAATAAGGTTATCAATGAAGTTTTGGCACTTTGAGCAGTTTTTAGGACTTCAATGAATTCGCGCCATTGAAGCATGCAAATTTGCAACTATAATTACACCTGTTACATATGGTTTCGTGAATTCGTTAGAAGTTTGTTCTATAAGACCTATCAAGGGTTATTCAACTCTGCACGGGTTAGATATGTGATTTCGAAAATATTGATAAATTTATTCATATCGTTCTCTTTAGCAAAATATAGGATAAAACAACACTGAGTTTAGTGCTCATATATATATAGCGGGAATGTTCCACGACTGTACTATTGCATGATGGACTTGTTCGCATCGTTCGACCTCCTCATCCCTTCATACGTCCAATTTCGCTGAAGGCTTTTCTTCAAACTCACACCGTGGAAAAAACCACTGAATTCATTTCCAACCAGATATTCTATGGTGGGTACGCACAACGACAATTTTGAAGTTGCCTTATGTGAGGAATAAATGGACAATTAACTATTAAAATTGATAAGAATTTTTTGGATGCTATCATATTATGTTTTATGTACTTTCAGCGTAAAAAGCTTGATGCTTTAATTCATAACTGACCGGTTTTTTCTTTTACTAAATTGGGGAACTACTGCTTTATTAAGTATAACTGAATTTTAATTTTAACTCAACTGTGGAAAAATCTCGAACAAGGTCATGAAATAATTCAGTGCAGCAGCATCAAATTAATTTTTCCTCGTATGATGTGGAAGCTCCAGATTTAGAAACTATTAGATAGGAAAGGAATTGAAAACGATTATGAGAAATCTAAGGAAGTAGTGCAATGACAAATCCACGATTATAATGAATTCAATTTTTCGAATGCTTCAAATGTCTACGATCATCAGCAATATGCAATTCAACTTCAAATGTCATTATGCAGCATTAATCTTATCGCCTACGTTACGTCCCCTAAATTTTGTTATTCTGGCAGGCACAACTTTTATCTCGAAACTGCTCTGTCCACAGACAGATAGACTCGTGATCCATATCATCTTGCAGCGATAGGGCGCTGCCGAAATCCGTGTTTAGAAAGCAATTAAGCACTCCCTTAACGACGAATCTTCAGTAAATTTTTGCTAGCGGTCGAGCTAGTTGAAATACGACAAGATGGATTTACATACCTGCCGATTTTTTTTGGTGGCCTACGAAAATTACTAGTTAAGCAATAGAGATGCGAAAGCACACGTTGTAGAGATCCTTCTCGTGTACCTTTTTGCCTGTTCTACTTGCAGTGCAAAATCTGTCGTATAAACAAACGCTAAGAAATGATTTTCATATTTAAACTATGAATGAACTGCGGGGATCACAGTTATTATCCTCATTTCAAATATTTCCAAACATAATGTCATCGTCAAAACTAAACGTTTTGCTAACGAATAGCAACATGGAATATTTTATCTTTAAAAATCCAGATGACGCACTCAATAATTTCACTATTTCTTCTCGTCATGCACAGCTTCCTATTTCAGCAAAACAGCAAACTAAAGAGCAAATGAAGCAGGTTTTTTTATTATCCTTATGCACAACGAAATTAAAAAAACATGTTTATGTAGGCGGGGCTGCAGTGTTGGTGTCAGCGAATGCAGTGTTCTACAATCGGCAATCATAGTGCGGATTTGCAGTAAGTGAAGCGGCGGTCGTAAGTTGCGAAGATAGGAAGGATGTCGCTTGAAGTGGTGGCAATCACAGGTTCAAGTGGATTCCTCGCCCAACATCTCATCGCTTACTTGCAAAACAATTCCACTGATATGATCAAGGAAATTAGAGCAATCGACCGCAAACCGTTTAAGAAATTTCTCGGTGAGTGAATCTTTGAACATTTTGTGCAAAACGATTAGGAATGTACATCAAGGTTCATAAATGTAATATGAGAAGAAAAGTAATGACATTTCGAGCAACTCAATTTCTCTGAAGACGCTCCGTAAGTCTTCTCGGGGTATCTATTAATTTTTAATATGCTTTTGCATTGTTCATCTATTTTTTGCTTTTTTAGACGAAAGCGGAGATGAAGAGAGAGAATGATAGAAAATAATCTTTACTCATAGAACAAAGAAGAAGACCTCATTGAAGTAAAGGAACATCAGAATAATTAAAATTCATGCATTGCGAACAAACATAGTTGAGAATATCTCGTGAATCTACATTTCAGAGTGCATTTCAAAACAACTATGCATCGATTTTCTAAAATTCAACATTTTTTGATGGTTCTTCAATAAACCATTTTTACAGCGAACCACATATCGAAATGCTTCGAGCGACTTATAAATGCGCTCAAATTCTTAACTTCTGCAACATTTTCTGGAAGTCTGTTCCAGACCCGCATCACAATTTAATATATTTCTTCGCTACGGAAAGTAATTGCATACAGCCTCTAAGGAACTTACGTGCATTTCATATCAGACAACTTTCGTAGTTTCCAGCTCGAACGGTAGGCTGCATGCTTAGCGAGACCAGCACAAGTGTATCTGCAATTCTCTAGATTTTGCTTCATAAATGCATAAAACGAGCCCTAGCTCATTTACGAAGAGCAAGTAGTTGGCAAAAATTCGATTCTCAGTAGGATTTGCAATTTTTCAAATATTTTAGCACTCAGCGTTCGAGCCGGGTAAGGATGTTATGCAGGCCGAATCGACTTGTTTTTGAAATTCACTAGGCATATGGAGAAGGGACATGTGGAGAGAATACTACGTGGATCTGAAAAAAAAGAGAATCCATTAAATTTTGTTCCAGGCGAGTTATATTATGCAAAGAAAAGAGTGATACAGGTGACCTTAGATGCCAAAAACCGATAAATTTTACTTACTAATGCAAAGCAAAAAGTGATCGTCGTCAGGATTAGGTATAAATTTTACGACAACAAAAACAACTGTTTATCGAAAAGTTCATATGGAGAAAAGGTTCAGTTTCTATTTATGATTACATCTGAAGCATTCGAAATATTTAGTGCAAAATTCAGGAGATCAACTAATGGAGTCAGTTAACCTACCTATACATTAAGAACATGTATGTCGTATAATTTGATGTATTCACGATTGTTTTTCACTTGCACTTTCTTTGCATTTGTAAAACAAATACTGGTTAACTGGACTATTAAGTTCAGTTCAGTTATTTCAACTTAATTCGATTATATCCTATTGTGCACTCTTCAGATCTGCTCAGCGCGACTCACTTCGAATCATTTCAATCTTTCAGTCAGGAAAGAATTTCTTTATTTCGAATGAACTCATCCATCCAAAGATTTGAAAAGGAAAATGCTAACTGGAGCTTTTATGTTGATCGCTAATCGACTTTTTCACTCCTAAAGTTGACTAAATTTCAGCTAGATGACCCATGTAAACTATACATATATTTGTGTAGGTGTTTGCAATCATAGGGAATTATATTTACCGCTTTTCTGAAAATAATATGTGATAAGTAACGGACTAAATTATGGCAGTTTATTGCCAGTTTTGAAAATAGAGATACAATTAAAATATTTTGTAAGAGATGCTTGAAATGAAATAAATGCAAAGTGAATCATGGACCCCTCAATTGGAAGCTTAATGTTTCATGAATTTTATGCCTGTAACTGTCGTCCAAATCCATGGTAAAGTGGTTCCCTCTTGGAAATTTCAAATGTTTAAATATTAGCCGAGAAAAAATTTTTTACCACAAATTTCGACGGCCTACGTCTGGATTCAAATGAATTTGTCGTTGAAAAATTTCTCCGCGCTACATATTTGAGAAACGTCCAACCCAAAGATTTCTGTCTAAAATTTAATTTTTTTCTATATAAAAGTAAACTGTTCTACGTTTCCGTATCATTTCCCAAGCATTTGTTCTGCAACCTTAAGTACGAGTAAGCATCCCCCAGATCACTGATGAATGAATCCGGAATTATGTACTTTAAGTCAACCTTCACATAAGTATATCAACTTCTGTGAGCTGATTACAGACTGAAGTACTGAAGTGCTTCTCATAAATAAAGGAATAAAAATAAATTCATACATGAATTTATCTCTAAGTTCGACTTGAGGGTAATGCGCCGCTGGTTTGAACTGTCGATCGTATCAGCAGGTGATTGACTGGCACACAGAGTCACATACATGTACACCTCTTGATGCAATCACAAATCCACATGATTTCTGGGGCACTGAATGGAATGATGCGAATCAGCGCTCTCACAACGAAGTTATGAAAATCTTCTAAATTCATGGGGTTTTTTTTTTTAATTTGGCTGCTCGTTTTTCACCAATTATGTAATAAATAACCCTGTCGATATCGCTGATGATCTGTCAAGGCTGCTTGTTACTACGGAGCAAAGAACAAAACCCGTTATTTACTAGTAGTCCAAAGAGAAGATAAGATCGTTGCGATGACGGTGTATTTCGCAGATCGCCATCTTTTTCTGCCCATTAAAACTACTCTCTTCCTCAACCATGTTGAACAGTGAACTTCTAAATTCATGGGTTTTTTTTTAATTTGGCTGCTCGTTTTTCACCAGCATTACGTCACATTAAAGGGGCCGATACCCTTTATGGGGTTTATTTTCTTGTCCTGTTTCAAATAAATCTCTGAGAAATGATGCAATGTTTTAGAGAACGTCTCTTACCTCCGAAAATCAAAGGGCGTCAGATTCCCTCACCTGATCATCTACTTCACACGTTATCAATAAGTGGTGATTGTATGAAGTAAATCACCGTCACATAACAACTACTTAGCCTGTTGGCACAACTTTTCTCCGATGGAGCGGGTTTTTTTATTTTTATTGGAAAGGCGTAAAATTGAACTTGATCGATGCAAAATGTGTGAAATTCTTTTCTCACTTTCTAATACCCGTAATTTCCTTAAAAATTATTCTATTAGCTTAACGACATAGGTGTTCATCATATGCAGCTAACGTTACATATTAAGAACATAAAATTTCGTAATTGCGCATTCGGTGGTTTGTCACTTTGAAATACCGAACCGACGAGGTGACAAACACGCAGAAACGCTACGTGCACATACGGTCACGAGCGCATTACGCTAATATAATATTTTAGCTGCTCTTTTTCTCTTTTCCAATTTGTCTCTTCACCTGTGGTGTTTGAAGGGGAACTTATTCCGCTGAATTAAATGGCCTTGACTTTGGCATTCAAAACAATAGCCAGATGTTACTTATGACGTAGTGGAGTAATCATTATCTAAAAATGAAGTTGTTGCTTTCGTATTTTATAGAAAGGTGTCAAGCATCAGATCTATGTGCGCATATATTGCACGCCCAAAGGAAATTGCTTTATGCATTAATAGGAATTCTCTTCCACAATTCATAGCATAAAAGCTGCTTAGGAAGGATAAAGGAAAACGTTTGTCAGAAAACCTTACCGACGCTTGCTCATAAAAAATCTTAGCGGTTCACGAAATTTTGCCACCACAGTTTCGATTTTTAAGAGTGCCTTTATTTTGAATAGGCATTTCGAATACGGCGGTAGTTTTCTGGAAGACATTTTTAAATGGGAAAAATCCAACTCGATTTGCTCCCCACCATCAACCGTTTATTGTATAGAACAAAAGTGAGAATGCTGTGCCCCTAACATATAATGTGATGTTGTTATCGTTGGAATCAAATGTTTTGCTGGCAGGTTTTATGAGGGGAATTTGACTATTTTTAGCTGCATTTTTTTCATTTCTTGAAGGCTTGGCTATTGTGGACAAAAGAGAATGAGGGCGAAAAGATATCGGAGAAGAGTTAAGATACCAAGTAGATTACTTTCTGCGATAGTTTTACCAGTGAATCTTTCAGGATTTTCCGAGTTTCTCCTTCCTTTTATTGCAACTGTTCCTTTATTTTTCTCTTCCAGTGCACGTCGTTTGCTCTTCATAATAATCGCGTTTCGGTTCTTCCTAAATAGAACTCTTAATCTCCTCTCCCATGTTATGGGTTCTCAAAAAATTATGTCAATATTTTTCACAAACATCCTTTTTCTTTTCATTTTCTCGGAACAAAATATGTGATTTTTTGAAACATTTACTGAAAAATCTTCATGAAGAAACGAAAGACCATGTAATTCATTCAATTTCCTCTCAGCAAAACACAACAGAGCCCTCCATTTTCATTTCAGATTATCCATTAAGAATTCCAATCCGTCATTATGAATTCGATATATGCAATAAACTCGAATTGGAATATGCTCTCACATCATGCACGACCGTCTTCCATTGTGCAGCGAAACCGTTCGAATTCGTTTATTCCGAAGAAAACCCTATCGACCAATATTGGCACGATAATGTCAACGGTGACGTTTTCATGATTTATCGAAATATTGCTGTACTATAAATTTGATGGTATCTGCTGTAAAAGAAATCTGAAAATACATTATTGCAATTGTAACGAGACCAGTTTCATAATCAGCGCTTCTGTAGAGCTGAATTTTAGCCGTCAACTAACCAATGAGAATTTTCCTCTAATTCCTGAGAATTCCAAGTGTAATTTACAGACAGAGATTACCCCAGTCCAACAAAGTTCATTCAGTGACGAACCAGTTTAGAGAGTCAATCCATAGTACATTGCTTTGTTTAGATAGTTTTCCAAGACTCCTTTTCTAGTAATTTTATGCTTCGCTTCTATTTCACCACTTTTTTTTCGTTACCATCTTAGGAAAACGATAGTCAAGGAGGTTTCGTCCTGATATCATCTGTTACGCTCGTCTTGCTCCTTTTTTCGGGAAAGTGTACCATAATCGTAATGTGCACTTGTCGTTTCAAATTCCTTCAGTGAAAAATTGATTATGATCAAACGGAATCGATAAGAGCATGTTCATTTATAGATTCGATGAGCTTTCCGGTAAGAAAAATGTATTTTCACGAAAAAAGGTAGCAATTTTAATGACTGAACGACAACCATACCACGTAGATGTGATCAGCGTTTCTCTTTTTCTGCAGAAATTAAGGCATTCATGAAGTAAAAATCGAATTTCATGCATGATCGTCTAAGGAGTTTGTTTCGCGAGAATGTTGTTGTGTTAAAGAGCAGATGACGTTTTTGACACCTATTGAACATGTGAGCCGCTTGGAAGCAATCAGCAAAATACAATAGTAAAAAGTAGTATCTGTTTCATCCTAAGTTTTGTAGCACGTTTTCAATATCATAAAAATGCAAAAATTCTTCTTTGAGCGATTGAGAATGGTGGAAAACTTCAGTTGTTGGATGATAAGATAACGCTGAAGTGCCGGCTTTTATCATTGAGCAATTTGATAAAGGTTAATTGTTTCCGATTATACACCTACTGAAGCGATTTCCTTTTTAGCGCTAGGGCATCTCTATGTCAGGTCTCCCCCCTAGTGCGACGAAAGACAAGAAGAGAAATGTTCGATTCCATAGTGTTGGAAATATGCTCAAAAAATTTACATTACAACGAAACATTAGGAGTTTTGCGCTTCTTACCGGTCAAAGAGCATTGAAATATGTGTAAAATGCGGATTTCAAAACAGATCGCTCAGTAGCCCCCTATGGATAGCGCGCATCGTGTAGGGATAGCGTGGTCTACATCTGAGGAAATCCAAGGCTCACTAGTACTATCGCTGTGCGCACACTAAAGTAAGGTTGAATGATACTATCTCAGACTTGCTTGTTGTAGACTTTAGGTAACCTCTCCCACTTAGCATATTGTTACCCTTCTACGATTGCCATTTCCATAGAGATTATTTACATCATCACTGTCTGTACTTTCATTCATTCAGTCCACTAGGGAGGACAGAGAATAACCTACATGAATTACGCTTTATGTAGAAGAAAGCGACGAAAATTAGGAAAATTTATGCTCGCAATGTGTGTTTAAAGACGAAAATTACAGCAACTGAAACGTTGGTAGATGCGATGCAAAGCTTGCATATACCGCGACTTATCTTCTCAGGGGACGCCTATTCGATGTTACCTTCAGGGGATAACTTTGGTCTTTCTGAGTATATCCATGATAGTATGCCAAGTAATTTTATGCTTGGTATCTACGGTGAATCAAAAGCGCGTGCGGAATTCGTCATTAGAAAGGCCACACAAACCGGTAATTTTATTATTTGTACGACCAATCCTCATGTCGTCACTTAACAGTCGTTTGTCTTAAAGGATCGTGTGATCACAACAGTTGTTGATCTTCGAAATAAATAGGAACAAAATTCGAATTCCTCTAAGGTTAGTACACATTTCATAACAGCTGATTATCAGAAATTGCGATGTTGAAGGGCGCATTTGCGCGATAGTAAATATAAAGCTGAACATCGAACTATTTATGATAAGCACTTGGTGCTATCAACCGCATGAGACCATTAATAAAAGTTATAGCTCATTATACACTAATAATGTGTAAGGTTGTACTATGAAAACATCGTCGTTGCTGAGATGTTTTTATTGCTGCCACATTGAGTTTTCCACACTAATTTACTTCTCAAATGCAGTGGAGGTGGAAGAGATGAAACGTTGGCGCAAATGTCCCTATAAATGTTATCCCCATCGATGCGGTCAGCAAATTAATGGAGTGCTGGAAATTGCAATGCTTAATCGTTTCTTAATAACTTTTCGTTTGGATTGCATTTCAATGGTTTCCCTGAAATACGCCTCGCTTTTTGAATTTTTTAAACTCCTACACTGCATTCGCATTGATCAAACTCTCAAATCTGGGGCATCTGAGCAAACTGAAATGAAAATAATTGCAGAGGTAGGCTTATTCTTCACAGTGTAAGCTGACTGAGAAAGAACTCAATTTCTGGTGAGAAGGAAATAACACCTACGTGATCATCGCATATTAACTGTTTCCTTTAAAGACCTTCAAGCGTATTATAGATTTTGCTTTGTTTTTGCGTAGTTTCTCGTGGTTAACTTTTTACCCGCGGAAGCAGCTTATTTCCTCACAATTTGAGACAGTTTACAATGCAGTCAGAGGCAATTTTATAGGTAGCATTAATGCGATAATTTTACGTCCTACACTCATCTTTGGTGAAGGTGAAACACATCTTGTGTCGATGGCTGAAAAAGTATGTTCAAAGAATGGTGGAATTCCAGTGATTGACGGTGACGATCGAGGCAACCATCAATTTGTTCGTTAAATTTATCTTTTTCTAATCTGGGTTAGTTAGCATGCTCGGTCAGTGAGATCTGAAATGACCGATGGCGCCGATTGCACGAGGATCGTGGAAATTATTTCGAAGAGTTAAAAACATTTACGACAGACATTTCATTATTTTCCATATTTGAAAGAAAACTACTTTGAAAGGAACTCCACTAGAACAACTTCCGCTCTTGTACATTTTAAGGCTTACTTCGGAAGAAATATTTAAAAATATGGTCGTAGGATCAATGCAATGTGTAATTGATGCAATAATTGATTATTACATGTAGGATTTCGACCCCTGAACCGAAAGTCTCCTCAAACACATAAGTTTTTATCACCTACGTAAGCCAGCCTACTATGCCACTCGCGACTTTTCAGTGTTGATGGGACCCAAATCATCAGGACATGATGATGATGACTGATCATACTTATGTTATTATTTGCTATTTACTACTGCATGTGAAAGCTATTCTTAATGCACTTCAAACGTTCGTTTGGCAGAAGACCAACTGTTTATACAGAAAATGGACGGATGCGTTATAGAACTTTTTGCTAGTTCCATACTAATAACTTTTAACCTGAAAAACCATTTTTCACAGAAAATTGGCATGTAACGAGTTATTTAGTAGTTTGAGCATTCATGAAATCGCATTTATTATGAGGGAAATCATAGGAAGTTACTTTTGGTAACCTAAAAAAACGGTCTGAAAGATTGAGCAGCAGAGTAAAACTGAATTTAGGATATCTACTTGATTATATAAGTATGATCAATCACCTCTATATGATGAATGATGCAAAAAACATTATGCTGCAAAACAAATTCTAAAATTTATTCTTACTGCAAATTGGAGTCCACCACTGTTGTGATATCAATATATTTGAAATTTTCTATGAATTAACGCTGTGAATGTTCCAAGAATGATTAGAATTTGTATACTTAAACACTTGTTATATTTGAAACACTTATTCTCGTAATATTCAGTCCAATTAACACAGTGAATTATTCATGAATTGCAAATACAATTTTTAACATACATCTCTTTTCCTATTGGCTCGAAACGCTTTTCCGGTTGCAGTTATGAAGTTCTATCGCATAGAAAGAAGAGATTTACAGATTTATGCCGGAAATATGGCCGCCATTATGGAAAAAAGTATGCGATGTCTTAAACGAGATGCAACTTATTACAATGGCGAGATTATTTTTTGTACTGATCAGACGATTTGTACACCATTCAAAAACGTAAGTGGTTCGACAAGCTATATGATGGTGTCAGAGGTATCATTCAGGTAGAGTCTTCTTGAAACAGTAGTTTCCATGATGCGAATATTTTCGTAGCTACTATGTTTAATAGTATTCCACAATATGCACAGAGTAGATTTCAAAATTTTCCATTGAACTGATTCATGCAATGTCATACGGCATCTAATCATGTTGAACGGAATCGTTTCCAGTTGAGTACCTAAAATTGGGCAATCAAGAAGTGACTTAATTTTTCAGGTCAAGGAAAATGAGACGGAAATTGCTACTTAACTTAGTGGCAGTTGGTCATCATAGTATGCTATTCTCATCATCACTATTGTTTGCTGCTGTTCAAATTCAAATTTTGCTTAAAACGGAGAAATCTAATTCGGGAGAAACCAGCTACCACATTTTGCAGTTCATAAAACCCTATATGGAGGCGATTGGATTTAAGGCATGTAATAGCGTCAGCTATCTTCGCTCGTGGCTTTCCGCCGTTTATCATTCAGCATTGGCCAAAATTGGCTCAAAACAATGCTTCGGTCATCTGACATTAAATGCACACAGATTCTTAAACGGTTTGCTTTCATTACATTTCCTTTCGTATCTAACAGTGATTATTTACGCATAGCTGATCGTATTTCATCAATACAAAATTTACACCACCTTTCTGTAATCATACGATTTGGTGTCATGCATAACATTGCAGGTTTTTAATTTCTCGGAAATGTTTCTTCCAGCACCTCAACTATACGTTCATAGTGACCTGCAAAAAGAAATACTTTTAACACTGACGAATACTCATACATTTCACACAGGCATCTACTGACAGCTATTTCCGTGAACAGCTTTATTTCTACCTGAAGTGCTGGTTTTATTACAAAACAGTTATAGCTGAGAAATGTTTTCAGGATGGACAATTGGTTTTTCGAATAGAAAACTTCGTTTACTTCTCGATTTTGTACCACCATTTGAGCAGAAAGAGGCGATGCAGCAATCGATTGAATGGTTTAAAACAAATGAAGCAGCAAAATGAACGTTAACTTCAACAGCACGAAGAGACCAAAAATGCGACAATATTTTCTCCTTCTCAACACACTTTCCCTCTGGGATAAAATTATATTACGTTCAATAAAAATTTCTTTCCTACCAAAACGGTAAATTTACATTTCTAAACGATTATAGCGATAATCACTCACAATGAAAAATAGAGCTTCGAAAAAGTGCATTATGCGCGTTGATTATGTCACGTGTATTTGAATTACTCGCTAATTCGACACATCTAAATATCTATAACAAAATAATGAAGCGAACATGCATAGTTCAGTCCTATATATTCAAATGTGATGACACATTTGGTAGTTACAATAAAGCAACGAATAATCATGTGCTGAAGCAATACTGTTACATCAGCAGACAAAAGTACAAGCCTGAGCTGATCCATCGTTCATACAAATATCTGAAATTTGAGGAGACTTTCGAAAATACGAAATTTTACAATCAAGGTTCTGCACATTGCGCTAGAACACATTTAAGATGATCAATGATTTATTGTCCCGCTGGGAAAGCACGCCATCTATACTCGTAAAGATTTAGCAAATATTGCTCTACTATCAGTTTTTATTGAAAACCGGCGATGGAAAATTACAGGAACGATAAAATGCCGTAATTAACAGTTTTCGATAATATATCTATACAAAAAAGACACCAGCACTCGAAGCCTAAAATATCTATTTTCGCATCGTTCTTCCGTCGAACGTTCCAATCGTCTTCCCATATTTCCCAGAAGGAATCCCCCTCCGCGCATTCTCCTCACCCACCACATCCCTCCAACCATTTATGGGAGAAAAATGAAGCAATCCAGAAGATTACAGTGCAGAAAAGCCGTTTTGAAATTTTCCACTTTCAAACGAGTGCTCTGGACAATGAACTTTTCACGTGCGAGATTTTGACACTGTCAAAGTCTCCTGTTTGATAAGCGAACATTTTGCTAAAGGAATATGCGCGTTTTCGATGTCCATTAAACGATTATATGCTGAATAACGGATTGAGGCAATTTAGAATAGTTCAAATGACGCGCAAAAATCGTAAATGTTTAGTTGATTTGAATATCGCGCGCATTTGACTTTCCCACTAGAATCACCAAGTGTGTAGTTTCCATCGTTTAATGCAGTATCGAAATATGTTTGGCTCAGGGATTTGTGCAAAACGAACCCCTACAAAATAAAATAATACATGAGAGATTTGTAGATCGACTCCGTTTTGACAGCTGGGGCCGTTATTGACAGCTGGGGACTCCAAAATTCTTTCGCTAGGTTGTCAGATGTGGGTGACCTACGTTTTTCTTAGTCAGCACTTTTTAGTAGTCATATCTTTATTTCGGTTTGTCAGAATCAAGGCAACTAAAGCTACAATTCTGAAGATAACCAAAAAGTTGGGATATTGATTTAAGACACAATACTCCCAGATGATCGTCGAATTCTACTCGGGAAATAAAGAATGATATAATTCCCGATTTTACTGAATGAGTTTCTCTGATTCATTCGTTGAATTGGGTGAATAATCCTTGACAGCGTCTGCTCAGAATAGTTCTTCACATTAGCAAAATATCGCATGAAAAATTCATGTCCACAAAATTCATCTATAAACGTTCCGTCAAAAAATATGGATATGCGTCATTTCCTTCCATAAAAGTTAATCGTTCTCATCACAATAAATATACGAATACAGGTAAGTCGTGAGATATAATTCCTATGAGAAAGGAAATAATCCAAATATAATTCACTTTAACGACATGCTCTATAGGACGAGTTTCATTCAGGAACTATCTGGAGGCATGGGGCGACTGACTTCAATAAACTGCATGTTTCATAACGCTAACAAACTTTAAAATAAG
Source organism: Parascaris univalens (assembly GCA_037576465.1). Classification (NCBI taxonomy): domain Eukaryota; kingdom Metazoa; phylum Nematoda; class Chromadorea; order Rhabditida; family Ascarididae; genus Parascaris; species Parascaris univalens. The sequence continues at coordinate 178,947,834 of CM075173.1, read as the reverse complement.
CGAGAAAATCGCTGGCGACCATCAAGTTATGCAAAACGTTTCGATTTTCATCAAATCCGCGAAATAACTGCAAAAAATTCCCCCCTTTTATTTTAAATTGAAGAACGTAAAAATACTGCAAGCTGCCTCGTCACTATTATTGGAACTTTTAACTAATTTACAAATCGGGATTGTGATGTTAATTTTCTGTCCACGGTGTTCCAATTTCGACACAGGTTAGCCATCAACGACAACTACACTCTCATCAACGACAAGAAATACAGATCGATAGTTGAAGTGAAATTTATAAATAATTTACAACGAAGCAGTTAAACGATTAAGTCGAATAGAATGTAATCTACACAAATGAGGGAAATCACCACAATAGCGAAATCGACATACCTTGATTGACGTCTTTGCCCAGTTGAATTAGCGCTTAATGTACTGCAAATTTTATTCTTTAGATGTGAAATTTTATCAACTCCACTAAACCATAGCGTAAACTATGCGAACTATTCATCGAGTTCTGAGTTTCTTAGATATTCCAAATTGAGAGCACAAAATTCTCACTCCAATGTAACGAATCAAAATCAAATACCGTTCTCAAATCTTTTCACTCTGTTCAATGCAAATTTTATTTCTAATTAAAAAATAAGCGTATTGTTGTTGTTGAAGATATGATAAAGTTTCATAAAGTGTCGTCTTCGTATGGTTCAAAGAGAGAAAAACCTTCCTTCTAAAGAAATGCTATGCGCACTAGGAGTCTTGCAAAAAAAGACATAAATTAAGCTCCGCTAAAGTCGTCTTTTTAAGAAATGTTTTAAATGATCTTCAATTACATGCTTGCAATAATGCCATCTAATAGCTTCCGTGAAATTTATTCGGTAAAATGCTGACTTTTCTACTTTGTGCTCAGCTCTCATACGTCATCTTTAAGTGGTGATCTCATAAACGTACTTCAACTTACGCGGGAAAAGAAACAAAAACGTAGTAGGCTTTCCCCTAGGAAGCCAAGTACGCCAATTAACGTCTAGCCAAAACTAGGAGGCTGAACTCTATATTTCCATATACTCAAATAAATGGCTAAATAAATAAACAAACAAGCAATTAGATTTAAAAAATTTCAATGCTGCTCCATAACTGTAGAAAAATCATCAGGAGTGGGATTTCGCTTTATTGAGGCTTCCTCTGTTGCTACCAAATATGCAACTCAGTGCTAAGATACGTATTTCGACGTAATTTAAGTACTGAAATAGAATGCGTAAATTCTGCGAGAAGAACTGTTGCTTTCCCTTCATATTCAACTTTTCTGTACAAAAAAATGACCTCACAAGCCAATCAACCAGTTGGCATCGATTTTTAGCTGCAAAATTTCGCTTTAAGCACCATCTATATGAAATTGGTCATTAAAGTTTTCCGTCACATATCGTTTGTCAAATTTCGTTGCTTTGCCGCAGTTGAATTCTTCTACTCATGCAGAAATGCTGACACAATACTTCGGAGCAACTATCACCATAAATCACTTACCAAGCGCAATATGAGTGTTGCTCTTGGATCTGTCCTAATATTGACATGCAGAAGTGTTGTTGGTCGTGATCTTGGCAGTAAAAATCACAACAACGATTGAATACCACGCAATTTTTCAAGCTAGCCTGAATTCATGGAACTGTGAAGAAAGAATGAAGGTTGAAGCGCTCGAAATATCAACTAAGACCTCCATTGAAGTAAGCGCTCGCCGGTTTCTAAAGCGACGGTTCATGGCATTAATAAGTAAAACTCCTCAGGTGTCTCAAATAACTGTATGATCCTTGATCTGTCTTAATTGACTTCTCTTGAGATAGCTGGAACGCATAATAGCATTTTGCTGTAGCATCGCTAAGCGAACAACTGAACATATCAAGACCACTCACTGAAGAATCAAGTTAGTAAGAAAAATGAAGGGTCATATGATAATTACTTCATGCTGTGGATAGATTGTAATGCTGGGTATTTCGCATACTTATGAAGAGCGAAGGAACCAACATGTATTCTATTATGCATTTAGAATTTGTGATTTTATCTCCCTTTCAGAAAAGGTGAAACTGGGTCATTTATAGTGCATTTTGGCATGAAATAAGGTATATCTTTGTAAATTATTACAGACAGTGAATATACAGCTGTTTCTCGGATGGAGAGAAGTACAGCTGAAAAAGTTTTATAAAAATATTTCAAAAGCAAATTCATTATCTAAGCGTTATGGATTTATGTGAATACTATATATTACCTTTTGAATGCAATCGCTGTTAATATCGATAGCTTGCTGCTCAACGTCCGTGGCATCAGAGAATGATGAAAGAGGAAGTAAAATGCATAAAATTGTTGATGTGAAATGATTGCAAATGCTGCACATAATAGGTGAAGTGTTGCACCATCAAGACTGTCGTCGATCAACCGGTTCGGTGAAATGAAATAGGAGACTAAAAACTTAATGTTCCCATTTCATCGTCGTTCAGTTAACTCCCACAACATTCCCCTAACTGAACGATTTGCGATTGTGTTCGTGATGTGTCGCTTAATAAATATACTTTAAGTGCTACTGGAGTGAACGCATGGAATTGTTAATTAAAAATATAACTCGCACCGACCTTTTCCGCTGAATACTAACTTTTTGGAATATCCAGTAAAACCTTTCAACTGCCGAATTTAGGTTCTTTCGCAATATTTATCCGATATAGATTGATAAACCCTTGTTCATATTTAGAGTATCAAAAGAGTTCGTTGGATGGAACGGCTCGGAAGTGAAATTTTGTCTCTACGCATCTATGAATTTGTGGTTTGAACGGAAATTTTTGAAATATAATGATGCCGATCACTTATCAGAAAGCTGCAAACAAAGCTAAATTTTCAGGCTGTCTCTGCACAGCCTGTAGATTCTTGAATTTCAAGGCCAAACGTTTTCGGCAAATTGGGCCCAATGATCATTTAAAGTGGCTAATGAAACGTGTACGACTTAACCATTACTTCTGGCGGATCGAATCTATCGTCAGGGTCTTCGAAAGCTTAGCACTATGGTCTCCTGAAAACTACGGGCGTTTACACAAATCCAACCACGCTGACGTTAACGTGGCACAGTAACTAACAAATTCTTCCGATTGAGTTTTGCGAACAAAAAGTTCATGATCCTTATCACTGTGTGTATTTGCGTGCAACGCGCACATAGCGTTTATACTAGATCATAGCAAGCGCAGAATGATCGCATTCTGGAGGAGAGATCGTTACATTTCAAAATACTATCCTAAGGGGATTACCTAACATATTCTTCATGAGTAACATTTACACTTGCAAAATGCACACAGCATTTCTTGTGGAAGAAATAAAAGCCACCCTCATTAGTAAGATGGGGCAGAACGTGCAAAGATTGATCATCAATTTACATCGCCACAACACTGGTGCCTACTCCAATCGCATTTAAATGCGATGGTAGTGTATAATATATCTACAAACCTATTTTGCATCATTAGCCTATTTTACGATAGCCTATTTTGATGACAAAGACTATTTCGATGTGACTGCGGAAGGGAAAAAAAGACCGTCAAGATCGACTCATCATCACTGAATAGGATAGTGTCGCGTAAGTTAATTCAGCTCTTCTTTTTTGGAAATCACTTACGATTTAAAACACAGTTCTTTTCCCTGAACACATGAAGCAGAAGATATAACGCATGAATTTCGATCAGTTGGTAGTTTAATCGATGCAGGTTTAAACAGTCTCGGGACTTGAACTCCTCTACAAGCCACATCACTTCTAATTTAAAGAAGGTCCAATGATTTTATTTGCAAACATGAGGTGACTCAAGATGAAATTCGGGCACTTTTCGTGTACGAACCCTCTTGCCTTCGAAGATATCACCTGAGAACAGTGTGCGAAGGTATTGCAGTCAGCAGCAACTTAATAAAATAAGGTTGTGGAAACTGCCCATTTGCACTACCATTTACGAGTACAACTACTGAAGGCGTTGCAAGCAAACAAACGCGACACTTCGTGATCGGCTAGTGGAATCCACACCTTTGTCATGTAAATGTCTGCATCAGAGGCACTTAAAACTTGGGAATACTCCTTTTGCCGGATGTTTTAAAATACTGTGTTCGCAAATAACTTCATGAAAATTCTGTTTCCGACATGTTAGCACCCAGAATTTTTCAGAAAAAACTATAAAATATGCAACGAGTGGAATTTCATAGTCGAATTCTACCTACCGGTAATTCGCTCACTTGTTGCTTAACTGTGTCTGAAATAAATTGTATCACTTTTCATTGCAATATTAGTAAATAGATGAAACGTTGAGTGAAGAAAATAGCACAAACACAACCGCACATATAAGCGCATCTATGGGCTCAATTAAACTAAAATATATTAGTCAACCGTAAAGCAATCAGGAAATGTTTCAGCGATCTAGGCACAATTTGCGCTCAAACATTTGTCGCAGTTGGAGTTATATAATATAGGAGGATGAATAAGAAACGCAAATTTGTTGCTACGTGAGTCGTACGATGGCAGCAATAAAATTAACTAAATTTCATATGACTGTACACTTGAAATACATTCGCTAGTGTAGTCATTTCCAGTTTTCTCACTCATCAGAAGCCGAAAAAAAGAAAGCGAGAAACGTCTGTAGACATCACAATGAATGTGTCGATTAACAGGAGCTGCCCCACTGAGCAACACAAACATCACTTGACTTCTACGTTTACCTAATGACACACCTCCATACTAGCAATGCTTCTTTCGCAAACGAAAGTTTCAAAAACTTCGATGAGTTCAAGACTGGTCACCTGCAGACGTCTTATTTCAGTTGCAATAGAACATCTTTGAATGGAAATCGCCCACGACTGCTTTCGGAAAATCCAGAAAGATGTCATCTCCCAATGGAGACGGCACAAACATCACAACATTTCGATTGCTAATGACATAAAACTCGCAAACAAAACATTGCTAATGACACACTTTAATTCGTGTTAGAAAATGACGCTGCCAACGAGAACACCGCAGTTTCTCACGCATATGTATGCGCCATCAGTTCCCGTCGGTTTCATTTAATCACAATCAGTCAGATGACACGCATGATTTCTCTCGTAACATCATTGGCGCACATCCCAGCACCGAACCAAACACTCATTATTTCTAACTCTTCGACGCTAACCACTTACCCAGTGCAACAGGCGCCAATACCTGGCGAGTTCTATGTGCGTATCTATGAGAGTGAATCATTGAAGGATAAACATACTCTGTAGGTGCTCATTTTTGACACATAACATCAGATCACAGAAGTCGTAAGGTAGAAGTTATGAATTAGCGGTTAAAATTCGAAGCAGTCGAAAACAAAAGAGTTCATCTGCCCCATATTTTGGTTTCATAACACACATGGATGGTCGACTACCGGACCTCAAGAAAATCGAAGCCATTCGATAGATGCAGGTTCCTACAGACGCCACCACACTTTGATCGTTCCTCGGGCTCATCAGTTACTATGGAGCCTTCGCCAGAGGAATAGGGGACCTTGGAGCTCCCTTGGAGAACCTACTCAAGAAGGATACGGCTTGAAAAAGGTCAAAAAACTATCAACAAGCCTTTATAAAAGCCAAAACTATTTTGAGCTCAGACCTTCTACTCACTCACTACGACCCGACTCGCTCAATCGTGGTAGCGGCCGACGCATCCAACAAAGAACCCGGAGCAGTTATTAATCATCGCTTCAACGATGGATCACAGAAGCCAGTCGCTGACGCATCCAGCTCCTTCACAGCAGCAGAGAAAAACTATATCCAAATAGAGAAGGAGATTCTCAGATTGATCTTTTCCAACAAGAAATTTCACCCGATTATCCATGGACGACACTTTATACTTCTTATGAATCACAAGCCACTGCTCGCGATGTTGCGATCCAAACCTGAGATGCCTGCCTACACTACAAATTCACTGCAACAATGGGCTATAACTCTCCTTCGATACGATTTCGAGCCTCAATTTCGGTCAACGACCACGTTCGGGAAAATCGACCCTTTATCACGTCTTATTGCAGATCGCCTTCCCAACGATGGTGTTCGTCGTTATGAACGATCGACTTTAGCAGCGATGGTGACGGTTGAGTGACACAGTATACGCTGATCTTGGTTGAAAAAGCGGTTGGAGGAAAGAGAGAAGAGCGATAAATTTGAAAATTTTTTGCTCTTTCTCATAGAAAATTTAGCTTTAATCTAGAACGGTGTGCCATTTGTTAGCATTCGATGATAACATTGATGTTTATATCTATATTTACGTGAGTCGACAAAAAGCCTTCTTTAGGAATAAATGTCTCTTCTTTCACTACCACTTCCGTTTACTGGACCTGCCCATCGGATACTTACAAGTGGATTCATTGTTGTTCCATGGGACTACCCCCATTGATTTCATATTTTCCTCTTTCGAATGATATCGAGCGGAAGAACACGCCTATCGGAAATTTGTGGAGCACATGCTTAGTAATTGACCATTCGAGAGATTTTCAAGCAGCAAATACTCTCTTCGAACGTATGGCTAGCTAATTTTGAATGACATCTGTTTAAAGATAAAATTTTAGCTGCTCTAATCGAAGAGGACGTTTCCTCCAGATGTTCAGTTTGTCGATATTACTTTATTCAGCAAAATAACTTTCTAACTGGGTTGTGGTACTTCGCCTATTGTGTCCCCTGAGAACTGTCATTCTCCTTAGTGGCAGTGGGAGTTTATCTTAATTTTTTAAAATCATTTTGACTGGTGATTTTGTCCTAAAAAGAATATTGCACCAATATTTAATCGAAATTAATTTTGTGTTTATGTGTAATTTTTTAAAAAATTTTTTTAAGACACTCGAACAATCGAAGAATGTGTTGTTGAATAGATAACGTCAAGAAAAGCCGATATCCATCGTTGAATATGGATAATCTACTCAAAAATTGCCAAAATATCTTCGGAGGATGCCAAGTGAATTCGAATCGAGGATTTTATCGTTAGGACCTAGACTTTTATAAACATTAAGAACACCTAAAACATACCATAAAAACAAAATCGCGTTAGAAACGCATCAAAGCCTGTAATATTGGAGTGGTTCAGAGCATTCAAATCCTTACAGGTTATCGAGGCATAAATGAAACATTTATTTAACAATGAAAAGCAGTGCATAAGGGGAAGCAGCCAATGCTTCTTATGATCGGTTTGCACCGTTAAGGCGCTTCTTCCCTTGTGAGACAATTTTTTTCCAGTATTACTTTGTTTCGCTACTACAGTTGATCCTGGCTTTAAATTATGGTTTCTCCTGATCTATGTATCAGGCTCTTCTGGCAAAGCGTCCTGTGAAGATTATCATGCACGATGCGCGAAATTTGCTAGCCACTTAGAAAAGCAGGTGTCGTATACGAGAAGAGTGGATTTCTTTTACAGTCATGAAAAGAGGAAATCCAGATTTTCCTGTGATATACATATCAGAAATGAATAGGATAGAGGTAATATGCTATGAAGACGTGCGGAAATGTGACAAAACTTGATTTTAAAAACAACTGCTTATTGGCCAAGTTTCCTCATTAGTGCAACAGACACTTAAGTTCTACACATATAAGAAGTGACAACCTTCAAAAATAGTGATGAACTTCGTAAATAATCTTTCACTCAATTGTGGATGACGTTCCAATAATGTACCTGACGTGGGTCGTATCAGAAAATTTCCTTAGCACTGTAAACGTTTTTTCCTTCATAGCACCTCATTTTGTTTCCTCTCTCTCTCTCTGTTTCAGAACTCATCGTTCGTCTCAGTCTTTCTTGAAAGCTCTGGTCATTTGCATAAGAAAATAGAGCTCAATCGGTTCAACTTCTCTCAAAGTTGATACGTTGATAGTTGATAGTTGATACGTTCTCTGGAAGTGTTTTATTTGGATGCATACAACTCCAGACATGCTGACATTCCTACCTGTTTCATTCTACTACGGAGGTCGAAGATGTTTGGAAACCATTCTGCTCGCTTTGCGTTTGCGAACACTTTTCATATTCTTGAATAATCGGATTATATTCCCACTCCAAAACCGTCAAACTAGAAATATTGGAATATTGCTAAATTCGACTGAATCCTATGTTTCAGGATTGTACGTAATTTTTTCGACATCCTGTCCTTCACAGCATTCAAAAGCGTTCTTTGAGGTTAACAAAGTGGGGACGAACGTCACTTAACGAAGAAAGCGTATTGCGATAAATAAATTTGGAACACGCTTCGTTATGAAATCCATACTATCCTTGAAAATATCGTGAAAGTGAAGCTTTCCTGAAAAATTTTTTGAACAGCTGCACAATTTAGCAGAATTACTGTGTTGCTATTTTAGGCACATTTTAATCTGCATTGGATGAATTTTTTCATCTTCTCTATTCTTTTACTAAATGTCCAACTTCCTTTTTTAAGAGTTTCTGCCTTCAACTGCTCGGTGGAATTTAAGCGTTCTTCATCAAGCCGTGCACCTCTAATTTTTCTCATCCTCCTATCGTCGCTTTGTTGATATTTAACGCTTCCGGAATACATTTATGAATTTATGTTAGCTGCACCGGATGTTAGATGAATAAACAAACAAGCAGAATAATTAATCAATTAATTATTTAATAATTTTTAACGGGTGCTGGAAGATGCAAAGTTCAGTTCATTTTCGCGGCAATTGTTGAAAACATTTCGTGATCGACAGATCGAGATCACTTCCAATTAAGTAGCCATTTAGTATGACAATTAATCCCCAAATGTTCCCCTTAGTTTCGATAGCAAAGAAAGACAGAAGTAAAAAGAACCCATCTTTATAAAATCCGCACTGAAGATATGCTGAAATTCAATATCAATGTAAACGTGGAAGAAGTGCGTAGTTGATATTACCGCCATCGAAAAAAAGTTGACTTTTTGTGTGTTAAATGCGTAATGTGTACTTACCTCAAAAACATTTCTGTAAATTAACGGCTAATGATACAAAGTTAAATGAGGAACTTCCAGATGAAACTGTTCACAGTCGGCTTACTGTTCGTTCTACTCGACTCTACTGCATCGTTTTATATGCTTGCGGCACCTGGCCGGCTCTATAGACTTCGTGACGAATCGGTCAGTTATTTAGTAATACGCAGCTTTCATTACCAATGTATATTTAAAATTATTTCAGTGAAAAATTTGATGAATTTTTGTGTGGGTATGTCTTTTGAGGAGCAGAGAGGGGAGGGAGGGAGAGGCTGGGGAATTCAATAGCCCAGTGTACAAGATGAAGAAGTGAACTCAGGAAGTAAGAGAGTGTGGCTGAGAGTCAATACATCTCTCTCAAATAGAGCCATATCTCAGCAATTGCGCTCGCAGGTTGCTCCTCAGAGCAAAGTCTCACTGCCTCAAAATACGCCATAAATTTATCCAATCCCATTGCTTCAATCTTTAGCTTAACAAGAAATAATTATTTTGTTTCAGAAAATGCACTTCAAAAAGTTCAAAAAAAAAACGTTATGATATGCAGGAGATGATAAGGTCTTATAGAAGAACTCCATCCTATTCACAGTACTGAAGGCAAAAAGAGTTCCGGATGTGCTATACAATGAATAGGTTTTTTTCAGCATTCACGAAGCATAGTTTTTATTTCTTTATTTTTGTATCCATTCATCGTTCATATCCTCTCAATCACGAATAAGTCTTAATTTTGAGGATATTTCATTAAGGCGTTAGAATAACATATCGCGCGAACGCAAAAGGTAAAGTTCGTATCGGGAAAATACTCGTTGGATATTACGGATAACCAGTGTGAAACCTCAACTCATAAAATAAGTGGAGCTGTGCGCACTAAAACAACGAATTTTCCTATTCTGATTAGCCAAAAAACGGAGGTGCCTTTAATACGAAATCCTTGCATTCATTATGTTCAATTAACGGGCAGCCTCCAACGAATGTATGGAAGGATTTTAATCGCACAGGTAGAAAGTTGCATAACATGTGAGTAGCTTGATGTAATTTTTTACTTTACTACAGTGGTTATCGTACAGTGCGTGGAGTTACGAAAAAAAGGATAAAAATTCTTGCAGCTGTGGTCGGATGCCATTCGTCATAGTAAGCTTTATCATCATTTGCAACCATTTCTCATTTTAGGTTTCTTTCTTTTCCGGTTTCATCAATTTTACTAGTTTATTGATTCTACCTAATAAACTTAGGATGAAGACATCGGCAGCCATCTCATTTATCCCTGTCTTCCGGTTTCTTTCTCACTTGATTGTTTTGTGTAATAAGTAAGCTCAGGATGCAGACATGAGGAAGGCTTACAAGGATAGCATATTATTCAGATTATTTCGATAAGGTCTTCTTTAGCGAATATTCACTCATGGACGACATGGACGATCAGAACGGACACATCGAGAGTTGCATGCAACTGATGATCCATTGTGGCTTGCTGATTTCAATAATCAAAATATGAAACCGAATGAGCTCAACGGGTAATTTTTGAAACAGCGCGTCATGCGTTCGTATGAACAGTCTTAAATTTTTGCAAATAAATATTGTAATCCACATATGCACATTGAACCATAGCATTATTACTGTAGAGCCTACGTTTTGCGGGTAATAAATAACACTATTTCTGACAAATGAATTCACTCCTTTCGAATCCCTTAACTCATATAGTGAACATTACCTTACGCGAATGGGATTTTTGGTGGGAAGGAAGAGAAAAGGAGTTAAATTGAAGGGGGAGAGGGGAGGAGGCCGCTAATTGTCGCTTCATTACTTGAAATCTAGAAGTGTTTTTCAACGAATCAGTTCAATTGAAATTATTAAGCACAGCATTAGCGTTGTTTGCGAAAAAATGAACATCACTGACCGGAAAAGAAAAAATCTTTTTTAAAATTCTTTTCTTCAGAAGCTCAACAATAAGGGGAGATTTCGTCTCTTATCTATTTTATTTCTAAACGATACCGCTATTGTAGTAATTTTTATTGTTTTGTTTACAGATTCTGCAGACCTACAAAATTAGTTATTCAAAAGATACCAAAAATAATCTTCCGTAGAAGTTGGCAGTGACTTAGGATTGGAAATTCTAATTTGTTTTGCTTGCAGCTCGGCAAAACGCATTCTGCACCAGGAAAACTTTCATTGTTAGTGAAATTTTTCGAACATATTTATATTGCTTAACCCGAAGAATTATTTCCGCTAGAGAGTCTTGAATGAGATGGGAAGTTCCTGTCAATATTCAAGCTTCCGCGCGATTTCCTTAATGTAACAATCGATAAGAAACTGTTGAATAATTGCATATTCTTAATTCTATTTCAACTTCAGAAGCCATATCAAATTCAATGAACGAAAAATTTAGGTATGTTCAGGTTAGCTCTGGATTTCCTCTTCAAGAACGGCCATCTCCCGTTAAGCCGAACTACACTCGTGGGAAAACAATTGCTTTCACCATCGCAGGCCATCCTCTCACCTCTCTATTATGGCACAGAATAAAACATCTTCCATCGTTTCTATTATCACAGTGGAGAATCGATCATCAACCTTAACACGTACTCAATGTTGTGCACTTCTGCTTTTCCATCTCATTTATTTGCATCGCATTATATCATGTTTCTTGATGCATACAAATGAAATATTTTCTCATGTTTGCTTGCTGAGAACGCAAAAGGAGAAATCGTCCTTTGTATTCTGTTCGTTGCCGGAGATGAGAAGTAAACTTCGAGTTAGAAGAAAATCTTATCAACTCTTTGAATATCAGCTAAATGACGCAACAGCTGAGAGATCAGAGACAAAGCTTTCGTCACAACCGCTTCTTTGATGTCAAACTTTGTCCTGCCGGTAACTGATGTTTGTAAATAACAACAAGTTATTATTTACCTTAAAGTTCGCCGAAGCAGATGATTTCTGCTACACTGTCTACCAACAACTTACATGTTCGCTGAGATACGCTCATCTACAGCCTCTTCGAAAATCTACGACCAACGAGGTAGGTTAGTGGTTTCTAGCCACGTAGAACAAGCCATTAAATCAATAGTACTGATCATTACGTTGAACAACTTGAGCACATCTGAACACGTAACTGTTATAACTATATCGTTCGTAGACTTTCTGAGGGTGCTGTTTCCGACTGGTGCATTTCATTGTTTTCACGGCTCATGAGTGATTTCTACTACTGTGAAGGAAGTCACCACTTTTCAAAAGCTCAAATGAATGGATGCTTCTCAATGTTGCCTTCGCCTAGAATGACATGAATCATTGCTGCTGACAAGAAAAAAAATTGTCCTCATGGCTGTGAGTTAATTTATTTGATAAAATTTCTATCAACTAGAAGCCCTTCAGCACTCCGAGTGCCAAATAGCTTCCGGTTGATTCTCCTTAATTTGCGCATATTTTCTTCCCTAAGAGTGAAATTTCTCAAACGAAAATGAATGCAAATGGATGCCCTTAAATCTCCGGGGAAATCTGTTGCTGAGAAAGGGATGCACAGAGAGATACCTAAGCAAGATGTCACCTCGAAAAAGTCACTAATTGTATTTACTGGATCGTTGAGTGCCTAGATTGATGTCCGTTGCTTCATTTATTGAATATCACAAGTGCAATATACACTTACGTGTTATTTTTTAGCTAAATTCTGACGTCTATCTGTCTTACAGCATTTTTGTTTATTAAAGATATAAAACTTAAATTATCAAAATCTTCATACAAGATTCTAATAATTTTATGATCGTACATTTCCTAGGCAACGAACGAAGCCATCACCGAGCGTTATGAAAAACGATGAAGCGCTACACCCATCAGCATGATGACATTCCTCTCGCCGAGTTCAATATAATAACCTCATGTGTATCCTCTGTTTGTATCAAAGCAGTATCTTTGGCATTTTGCACCTACAGTCGCATAGCCTTCTTGCTTGCAGTCCTGTGTTTTGCAGCACTATTTCAAGAAAATAATTCTAGATCAGTATGGCCGTAGGCCATGGATATAGGATAGGCTGATATGACCATGAACTTTCAATCCTTGCAAGAGGTGCGTTATGCTGAAAACGAGGTTATCATGTAGTAGTGTTGATTTATAATCCTCTCGTAACGTTACATCGTGGATCCTTTCATAGACTTCTTCGTCCAGGATGCGTAGTAAAAGGGTAGGAGTTAAAGCTTGATGTACAGAATTTGAACACGCTCAGCATATTTTCTAGCAAGCAGCTCACCCAAGAAACCTTCAGGAACTTCGAAACTGAATTTTGCTACATCCTAAAGTAAAGCTTGGGCTAAACAACCGGGCAGTTGTCCGAAAAAACGCGAATATGACGATGCTTGTTGCGTAACATCGAATTTGTACTTGTAATGATGAAGTTATTCTAAGAATGAGGGAGTCGGAGTTGTTGGCGTCACCTTCGCCAGTACAGGCTACAGATGCTCCTTGATGATGACTTCTTCTTCTTCATTTAAGTGCTCTTGGATGCGTTATCTTTGCATGGACTCCTCATGTCCTTTAACTGCTCCTTAGTTATAAAAGCAAGTCTTTTATAATCGAAGAGTCAATGCGAAAACACATTTGTTTGCTAAATTCCTTATTCACTGCTTTAAAATTTTGGAAATTACTAGTGATTTTATAAGAAGCATTTTTTTCCGTCGCCTATTGAAAGTCAACACTGATAAGTGCGAAACGCCTTGTCGACATTGCATAGCTTATTGCTTGTCAGAGAACCAATTTTGGATCAGCTGTCGTCTCAATAACTTCGTTCATTCGTTGCCTATTCGATAAATTACAAAAGAGTCTAGCACTTGTTAGCAGTTACATGGTGATTCAATGATGAAATTTTGCTGTACAATTAGTTGTTCACTGATGAGAATTTCTAAGGTATTTTTAGTTCTGTCCAACAATTTTGCGTTAGTACGCCTTCCGCATGGTTGCTCGATACGCTTAGAGAATGAAAAAACTAATGGTATATTTATAGGTGATACATCGGTTTCCATATAAATTTGTGCTGCTTTTTTTTCATACCGCTCAGTGTGCCTTCTGCGCATCTCTGGTATCTTCTGTTTTTCAGCTCTCCACTATGTAAACAGAAAAAAAATTTCCTCGAGATGCTGAAGGTTTGTCGTTTGAATGGCAGACGCATCTCGAGACGCCCTTATAGCTCATCGTCACGACAGCTCATGAGTTAGTCATATTGCCTCAAGGAAGAGAGTATGATCCAGAAAATAGAAAAATTTTTGAGAAAAAGGCAAACTTTACCGGTTGTTTGAGGAAGATGATGAGTTCATGACGTTCTGCTTTTGCAGTACTTTGAGATCAGAGGATGTTCCCCGATCCTCCCCTCCCTTTCGTCCCACCTCCCTCTGCACGGATATCGTTGCTGCTGGTGTCGTTTACTCGCTGGTACGTAAACATGTCGTGTGGTGACGACAGGTCGACACCCACAGCTCAGATCCGCCACGCATAGAGCGGAGTAACGCTACTCTGAATCTCCTCAGAATAAGCGCATTCAAACACAAATACAATGGAAGAAAACGGTAGTTTATGGTTAATTTTTCCTTCAAAAACTTCATATTTCATTGTGCTTGCGCAACTTCCACCCCCCCCCCCCCTCCCCCCTCCCCTTCTCCCCCTCGCAATCGAACTGTACTGTGCTTTACCCTAGCCAACTTAAATGTGAAACGATATTGCACTTCATGTGAAATAAATACGAAAATTACAAGACATTTTGGTGTGATGATTATTAGGTACGTACGGTAAGATCACTTTAAAAGTGTGGAAAGAATGCGATGATGCCACCTTCACTGGCTGCTTGCTTTTTTTAATTCGCAATGATGATGTTGTATGTAAAAAAGTGGCGCTTTCTATAAAATGGCCAAATAGATCAGTATTTAAAGAAATCAAGATCATATATATGCAGTCTAATAGGATTATTTCCTAAGCTAGCATACAGGAGTGTTGTCATAAAATGTTCAGAATTGCAAAAGAGCATTTCCTAGATTAGCAGTCATGTTTTCGCGTACCGGTTTTTCGTCGACTTATACACCTGTGTTGCCAGCACAAGCAGTAATATAGACCGGAAGTGACGTTACAATCACTTAACTAGTGCAATTATTTTATTCAAAAATTAGATTTCGTTTACTCACTTTTTAATTATGCACTTGTCGAGCAGTGAGATATCCCCAAAGCAGCAGCATTCCTATTGCTCAGCCAACAAAGGAAATGATTGCTGAAAATAAATACAAATATCACAGATGGCTTCAATATTCAGGGGAATTTTCAATTTATAGCTGAACTTGCTAAAAATTAAAATTCCCACCAAGTGGTTGCACCTATCTTTCGCTTCTAATCAACCCGAAAATATCGTAAAATAAAAATATCCCTAATGGAAATTCAGATGAGCCTTAAGGACACGGGCAATGAACACTTTTGAGAAAGTTGTTAATCTTTACATCTAGAATGAATTTAGCTATCAAGAGTCCTTTATTGAGTGTCTCTCAGGCTGTTCCACTTTTTTTTTGAGACCTGAAAGCATAACTGGTATCCCAGCAAATTTTTACAATCGCCTGCTCAGTGAGGATTCTATATCTAGATCAGATTGCAAGCTTCTTGCATAGCAAGTGTTAGCTAATATTTCGAAAAATATGGATTTTTGAAACTACGATGTCGATTATTGCAAATTCAAGCGAAATTCGATGAGTGCACAATTAGCCTTTCCCGAAACTGTTAATCGAGGTAATCGGTCATCTCAGACAATTCAACCACAACAGCAGCATTTAACAAAGAAGAATCTATAATAGCGCAGTTTGATCTAGTCCACATTCATGCGCACTTCTTTACTTTCCCTCTAACTATCCTCATTGTTTTGGAAAGCATTCGGCCGAAATTTTCAGTTGCCAATTACTTATTCGGTCATAAAATATATAACTAAATTTTCAGTGCTGACGGCATTAATTTAAAAACTTTCTCTTCATGGTAATACAATATCGCTCGGCTCTTCAATTCCCACATGGTTCTTCTCTCTCCAATTATAAGTGAAGCGCTAGTGGAATATTATTTCGTCGGATGCTTTCACAAGTTTTATCGGAACTCTTCGCTTGCTCCCATACTTCTACTCTCATCTCGTATTTCACTCAAAAAATGCTTTCACAAACTTTCCTTCTCCTTTCAGAGATAGAAACAAATATTGCAATACTTATGTAACGACGAAAACTATGATGGATTTTTTTAATGTTGCAGTACAATTTTACAATCACCTATAGTTCTCAGGAATACGAAGAAGGTTATAGTGGGAAATATTTGTAATACTTCAGTGAACCTCATCATGTTTGCTGGATTTTCTAGGATCTCATGTCGGTGTATTTTCTCCTGACGTAATCCTTCGCCAATCTCGCGTACAGAATTTTGTAATACAATCTTTCAATCAACGCTTGTTTCGCAGTTAGCAAAATCACGATAAGTCTTTGATCTCCCGATAATGAGAGTTCTATTCTAAACAGGGCTCAGGATGAAAATTTGCCCGAAAAGCGAAATGCTATCTATAATGCGTCGCCCATATAACGACAGCACATCCAGTTGATCCTATTAATTCTACTATTATTGCATTGCTGACAGTATTATTATTAAAGAGTACATGGGCTATTCAAGATGTTTTTGTTGTTGATAGAGTCAATGAGTGAAAAGCTGCTGAAAAAGGGGAACTTGTTTGCGTATGCCCGTTTCGAACAACTTTTTTTCTCCGGAACACATCTGAAACATTGGTTAGTGGATATATGTATTGTCCTCGAGAACCTATAAAAATATGGCGCATCGCGATTGGCAGACGAAGTTTAATGCCATTCTTTGCAAGGCATACTTTCGCTGCAGACGATTGATACAAAACGTGAATATCCTATCGGAATTCGGTATATTCATTAAAATGTCGTTGCACTTTCATTTTATTCAATCGCACCTATGTCAGTTTTGAAAAGCTCATAGCTCAATAATAAGTGAATTCCATTATGCGATCTTTCATTTCCGACCACTCTTCGCTACCAAGGGGTAGATTCCAATAGATGATTTGTGGTTCGGCTCGAATCGATGACGAGCACTTCGAACAACTGCACTTCAAATTTCAGCTATTTGTTTTGTCCAGTATGTTAGTCGAATAGAAAAAAATGCTCCCGCTGTCGTGCAATTTCGTTAAGATTTGATTAATTGTGCCGGCAATGGGATCTACAGCAAGAAAGCAGATTAATAATATAGTTCCTGATATGGTTTTCGTTTTATTTCCCTTCGATATCGTTTTTCTGAAATAAAAGCCTGACTCTTTACATGTACTCGTGATCCTTAATGATCTAATAATCGCAGCAATTTATTACGATCTGTCCGAGTTGACCTCATACCTGCTCTTAAATATTCCAGCTGAATGATGACATTACTGATGAAAATTGTCTTTACAAAAGCTGATATTAGTTTAGCGATTTAATTTCACTTCAGCCAACTTTTGCTATTCCTCCTTTCATGTAAAGCGAACAACCAGTTCCCTTAACCAGGTATCACTTATATAATCTCCATCATCCTCTTTCTAGCTGCGTCAGCCATCTTTTACAGAAATATGCAATCTTTAATTTTTGGTGAAGTTATGAAGTTCACTATAAGAGAACATCTCAAGGCTTATTACATATCAGATTCCTGATAATATTTCCCCTACCATTTATCGTCTAGAAAATGATGCGAAATTCTTCAAACATGCAACGAATTCGGACTAAACAGTATGCCCTATAGAACAATTATTCAGATTGCTTAATAGAGAAAATTATTTTCGCATATAAAGTCGCTTTATCAGAAAATTGCAGATATTTACCGAGTATATTTTATTGCTGTTGATTTTATGAAGCTCAAAGCTGTCAAAATCTTCTTCATATTGCTAAAGAATTCGAGCATTTCTAGTTTTTACTCCAGCTGATGAGAAATCCCAAACACTTCGAGTGCATTAATGTGCTCAGCTGCGCCAATAAAAGAATACACACTAACGAATTTTTTCAATGATCGGATTTTCCATTCACATTCGTCGATACAAACTGAAACACGATGTTTCTTGCCACTACTTTCCAAGCCGATATAATGACTCGATTTCTATGCAGAAACTAGATGAAAAAGGTGCCAAAGGAGCCCGAAGAACGGAAATTTCCACATAATATTTCACAAATCGAGTAATTCACATAATATTTTTGCCATTAAATTTATGTATAAAAATATATTTTGTACTTTCCACGTTTTATCGACGAGATAATTTGGTTAATGTCTGCCGACCACTAGCAATTTCACAGCAGTTTGTCCAATAAGCGAAATTGAATGCTGATGCACTCGTACTTTCTTATTTCACTGCGATCAGAATAATCATGAACGGAAAGTATTTCATTTGCTGCCACTGGTCTATACCATATGTCGCTTCAGGTGTACGTCTTTGTTCCGCCCCACACCTCTTATCTTCTTAATCTTCGACTAATATCCTCTTCATTTTTTTTTTCAGTGACGATACGATTGCATGATGAAAGCAGAAAATACTTGAAGAGCTGAGAGTTTGTTGGTATCTCAAATACTCATAGCAAATGGAGCATATTTTCAGCGGTGTTATAATTTAATTTCCTTTATGCCAATTTTACATCGTTGAATACCTCGACGATCCTGAGATGCTGAGAATAGCTGCAAAAATGCGGCTGGCAACAATACGTCAAACGCCCCTCATAATATGGAAGCGTATCAAAAAAAAAAACGCACAGATGTTACTGACACACATTCATTAGCCATCATTTATGGTGACTGGCGCATAAACATGTGGCCTCATGCGCTCGGCTCCATAAATTCGGCAACATTTCTGCCAACAGATGATCCGTTTCATGAATTCTTGTGGTCATTCGTTTTATACATCTTCACATCTGCGCAGTAGCGATGAATGACGACAGCAAAAAAAATATGGTAATAGAATCTCACTTATATCTTTGACGCTTTAGCATAGGGATCACAAAAGTCACACTTGAATTCCGTAAGCAGACAGTTTTCTGTATTACTGAGATCTAGATCAGTGTGAAACATGAGGCCGGTTAAATTTGCAAATCCTTATATCACCAATAAAACCGATGGCCGATTAGTGGCAGTACTGATTGCATGTAAACCTTTTGTGCTCGTAGTTCTTATTCAAATGCATAAACTAGCGTAATTAACACTAATTATTTCATTATTAAGGGATCCAACCTTTTTAATGTTATGTATAATGAATTGACATATAATGAGTGATGAAATTTCTTAACGCTTCCCGCCCTTCTCACACACCCTCTTGTTGTCCCCACGAGATAGTTATATATCGATCGAAGCGCTCACACTGATTCAATGCGAATGCTAAACTATGGCAGTGTTCTCTTGTTGAGTAATGGGAAAATTGCTGCAGGCGTGCATCGATGAGTCAACGATCACATCCAATGCAGAGTTGCATAATTCTCTCACCTCTAGCATTTCTTCGTAATTCTTAATTTTGATGTGCATTATCGGAGTTTATAATTTGCCATTTTCGGCATCATTAGAAAATTATAACTGATATTACCTCCTTTTCTAACTTTTAATATATCCTTCTTAAATGTCACTTCGAAACTGAGATTAATAAAGGGAAATGGGTGAAAAGAAAAATTCGATAAAATCGAAAGACTGAGGAGTACGTCGATTTGCAATCATTTACTATGTAGGATGTGAAATGAAAACCACGTGAATATGATCGCATCAAATTGATTGATGCGATGAATGGGATGAAGAGAGTGTGCATAGATGCCGGGAAGTTTCTCCATTCATTGACTACGTTTCGTTGAAGGAATTTCTTGCAATAGAGGGCAGCCTGGCAATTGTCGGTGAAGCTACCTCAAGATTTACCTCATATCTATTCTTTAGCTTCAGCCATTTCCGAACTGGAAAAGCTGAGTAGATATGTGACCTCAGGTATATGCACAGATAGGACTGACACTCATTTTCAGAACGCACAATAGAAGCCGAAAGTAATAAAGGTGCTGGAAGTGATAAATAAAATTTTCCACCTCAAATTATTTTCTTAGCACTTTCATGCAGGACTTATTAATCTTATGTGTTATCGATCCTCCATCTACGGTGATGGGATTAAATGGATAGTTAAAATTAGTAATCGTATGCTGGATTAAATGGATGGTTAAAATAAGTAATCGTATGCTGGAATTCTCCAATGTGTTTACTGAAACTGTGCGGATAATTATACTGTCGTTTGAAATCTTTAAACAGCTCCAGTCAGCTGCCTGCAAAGCAGATGTTGTTGAATTGCGGTTGACGAATTTTGCAACAAAAAAGTCAGAAAAAAGTGGCGTCTTATGAAAGAATTGCGGTGTGAGCACATTTGAAGCACGAGCAGCATACATTAAATTGCAACCACTTTTGATTCTTTATCGCTGAGGGATGTGCCACTACCGCGTTTCTTCACACTTCAGCATTACTTTATATGTATACGTAGTTAACACCTGTGAATTCTGTGTTACGTGTTTTCGAACTCTCACATCGGGTGTTCACTTGAGTCACCTCACTGTAGCCCAACATATATGATGCTCATTCTATAGTCAGGTTTTTGTCCTAATATAACTGTCTGAATTTTCCGAAAGCGTTTATGAACTCCCCCTGATCAGAATAAACAAGAATTATTTCGTCTCATGTCTCTTGCACGATTTATCACTCATGAAGGATCTTCTTGTACTCATCCTGACGCCATCATTAATTACAAATTACCATTCACCGTTGAATAATGCGGAGGTTAGCAATTAAAAAACGACAAATTCATAGTTGCTTTCACTAGATTTGCCGTCTTTGTTTCGAAAAAGAAGGGTGACCATAGACGGCTTATTCTATATCTAAACGAAACCATTCGAAAACATATAGAAAAGATGAGCGATAAATGGTTTATTTCGAAAATTGTTTTTTAATAACCACTTATCTTTCATAACCGTTCTCTCAACGTTTTTTCTTTCGCAGACGTAGTGTTTAATTTTATCCATAAAATGGGTACTTCTTGCAGTAACTGAAGTATTTTTGGATAATCTCAACAGCCGACATCGCTGTAAACAACATTAATCTCCTTTTTAAGAGACCTCTGTCTATGCTCGTGTATGCGTTGCCAGTAACTGCTAACGTTTTTTCTTTTCTTTATGATCTTAAGTTCAACTATGCACAGATAACTCAAGCTTCAGATGTATTTTGTGGGTTTTCTTGCCAACTTTTCCTTTTCCTAAATGAAATTCTAATATCAAGAGGAATTTTGCTTCTCAACTGAATTAGAGTGTTTTCATAAGATATAAAATGTTTCGGGGTGCGACCGATATGAAATGATAATGATAGGAGTAAGAGAGGAAGAGTTCATACAGCATAACGTCTTAATGTCGATAAAAGTGACAGGTGATTCCCATAATTCTCTGCTTATGAAAATCAATTTGAAGGTATCTTCGGGCACGATAATATTGAGTACGACATTTTGTCATAGTGTCAACCGTAGAAGAAGTGTCGCTTTGGAGTTGGAAGTCCATTTGTACGGATTGTTGGAAGTACAGACTTTTACTTACATTTATACGGATTT
The DNA here is from genome assembly GCA_037576465.1 of Parascaris univalens. Classification (NCBI taxonomy): domain Eukaryota; kingdom Metazoa; phylum Nematoda; class Chromadorea; order Rhabditida; family Ascarididae; genus Parascaris; species Parascaris univalens. Next base: position 178,926,270 of record CM075173.1, on the reverse strand, counting down.
GTTATGTAATACAAAACTTGAAAAGCATAAATCACTTTGCAGGTTAGCAATGCTTTTTGCAACCCATTATGAAGCCTCCGTCGTTAAACCTCAAACGGGATTATCATGCACTATTAGGGGTCTCAAAAGGGTCTTGCATCGATGCTTAACATCAAATTTCCTCCTCATGTGCAGCCGCACGATGTGCTTAACGGCACTTTGCATGTAATTTCCTCGTTTGCTCGATTAAATACGACAGTGAGTTGCCGCATTAGCTGCAGTTGGGAATCAGATAGTCTCTTTTTGATCAGGTCCCTAGAGAAAGGCTCCTTTTGAGAGTGCCTATTATGTTTAATGCGTTTGGAGGCGGATCCACATGTCAGATTTGTTCACGAGGTCATGCAAGAGCTCTGCATAGTCTGCTGAATGGGATCTGCGAGTGCATTTGATGTTTTTTCTAAAACAATTTTTTTGACAAATTCTGATGAAATAGAGATCTACGTTTGAGAAACGGAGGATTGCCATATGGAATTGAAGCTTCGCTGAAAATGATAAGGTACCATAAAATTACGTCAGGATACCCATTTTGGGAAGTAGGTTCACTAGTTCCCCCGTCATGATATATATATGATGAAGTGGTTTTCTTTTTCTGCTGCAACGATAACAGAGCTGTGTTGTTCGGTAAACAAAATACAGCTTTCAATGATTGTATCGTGCAGTGTCGATAATACTGAAGTATGTATTCTAGAGAGTTGTATCCGTTGTTTTCTGCGTCATTAATTGATTATATGCATCTTCTATTCATACGATTTTTATTTCTGAGCAGAAAAACATTCTGTTTTCTGGAAAAACAATGTAGCTGTTATCGTAAATATATATGAGAGGAGCTTCTGTCTTGGTTTCGAACTTTTTATCTATCTACAAGGAATGCACTTTTTTCTTCAATGCACAATAGAAGTTCAGTCTTTTAGTGCTGAGAATTTCCTTACAAACTCAACTTTGGACCGTTAAACAAACTGTGCGACTGAAGGAATTCATCGATATTCAAAAACTGGCATCTGATATCGCAGACGCTATTTGATGGTGTTACTCCTCTATTTTGATTAATTTATAAAATTCCTTCGGGATACCCATTCTGGGATTCCTTCAGGATACCCATTTTGGGAGGTAAGTTCACTAGTTCCCCGTCATGATATAATGCATCGGTGAAGATTCCTATGTTCCTACTAAACTTTTCAAGGGCATCAAGAATCTTGTAGCTTGTTGAAAAACCATTTCTCTCCAACTACATCGCAAACGTGAACATTAACTAATGCATTGGAATTTCACAGGAATGAGGCAACCCTTATCAGCGCATTATATCGTGAATCCATTCGAATTTAGAGGAGGTAATCACTATACAGAATCATTAACATCATACGAAAACTAGATCAACTGCTCCCGATTCATCAGATCCTCGATTGTTACAAAAATGTTTTCGACTATTGGTTCTGATAATTTTTTATGACCTATATATGGCCAAATACGTTGCCATGCAGCTAAATAAATAAGCATCTAACGAAGCTAATAAAGGTTTGAAGTGTGCGTTACGACAGATTTATATCTACGCTAACTGATGAGGCACTTTCAATAGCACTAATCAATAACTATGCATCCAAGTCATATGTGCGAATGTATTTGCCTAGAAATTCTCTTTTTGAGGATGCAAACAGTTGCGAGTGATGAACTGGATGCGTAATCGATAAACAAGTAATTCGCCAGTTAAGAGAAACAATGAGGTAACTATATTTCGCGTCTCTAATGGACGTCTTTGTTTGCAAAAAGCGCATTTTGGTTGCATCACGCCAATGCTCTATTTATGTAAATGTCTGTCCACCTTATAGTTTCAACTAGGAAGCCGTCAAATTCAGAGTTACAAACTCGACGGTGTTATTGCATATCAGCGATGAACACCAACATCATATATCACATTTAACATTGGTCCGAGAATTTGAGGATCTGTTGTATTTAAGGATGTAAAAGATGAGTGCACTTTACTCTGACTGGATTTTTTTCCCAACGGTTCCGCTACAAAAATGAACTTTTGTGCATGGTTTATCGAAGTTAGGATCAATTAACACATGAACGTATTGTTCTAAATACTCTCATTTTTCTTAAGGACCTACAGAAATGGGTGGTGAGGACAGTGGTAAGTCCAGTTGCAATTCGCTTGGTTTGCATTTCTACCTGTTGTATAGTAAACAGACAATATACCAAAATAAAGAGATTATGTACCTGAATGGACGGACTATGACCAAAGTAGGCAGACGATGTATCAGAATAGCCGGCCTAGCAGATACACCATGTAACAAAACGGTATTTAAAACATTATCGTAAACACATACTTTAATAGAATTAGCAGTACACACTGCTCTGAAAACAATTGTTCCCACCACAGTATTACTCTAATCCTGTGGCACTTCTAACTTGATTGTCGCAATAAAAGGCTACGGCGTTAAATTTCTGTCCATTATTATTTCGAAAGATGTTGTAAACTGAAGTAATCAAAAAATGCATGGAAAATAATTTGTAAAGGGTCGTCTCTCACTCCAAATAAAATCCCTTTCTTTTGACGTTCGAATCGAAAGCTATTATAATTATCCTTAAATACCAAATCCCGATTTACTTTAAGAACACGGAATTAAAGGGCACAGTAAGTCAAGAAGTCGGAACCGTATGGTCGACGTACTTATCCTTAGCGTATAGGAAAATTATTTATGAATTGTCCTCTCAACATGAAAGAACACAATCTCATTTCGCTTCGGCCCTTTTGAAACGTTTGAAATTATCAGAAACTTTGATATGCTCTCTCATCGAAGCTGTAGTGCTAAATCTATTAACAACCTTGCTTCTCGTTGTATTCGCGATGAACACCTTTAGAGCCAAATAATAACATTGTGGATGTGCAGCAATCGAACTACCTTTCATAGATCTTCTTTAAAATATCTCCACTAATTGTAAGCAATATTCTTTCATAGAGTACAAACTTCAGGTCGGTCTTAAGTTTTATGGAAGGGGCACCATTCTCTATAAGCGATTCGAAATTTAGCTAAAAATTAAAAGCACTTCCTCCATTTCATAAATTTCCCCAACGATCACATGAGTTATTCGAAATCAAAAAGAACATAAGTCATAAGTCATCCTGCCTTTTAAACATGCAAGAAGTTCCAAACCTGGCATCTACTGCCTGTCGATCTAGCTTCGCAGATAAAGGTAAATACGGTTATACATTCGCTTTTCGGGAACTGCACTGAGTGTTTGCTACAAGATGGGAGCTGTTAACATTCAGTGTGAATCTTTCTACTAATTGCAGTTGTTCCGGTGTTATTTTGGGCGTCTCTCCCAACAGCGATGAGCAAGTTTTTTCCGCAAAATCAGCGCATTTGGCTCCCAACGTACCGGAATTCCAAAAACTAAGGATAGGAGTAATCACTCGATCCTCACTTTCTCAGTTTTTCCGCCTTCTGGTAAAACAGCATCCATTACAGCATTAAATATCTTTATAATTAAAAGATGTAATGACATTCATTTTTTTCATTTATTTTCCAAATATTAATCTAAAATTCTAGAGAGTTTCCCTACAACAGTATGCTGCTTGAAAATTAACTACGATGTTTCCTTCTCACTTAGGGCGCGTACAGAAATTAAACGTGATAGAAAATAATATTCTTATTCCATAGTTGACATCACAAATAGGCTTTTTTCTCTCTTCTTGCACCTTCTCAGCAATTTCCAAAAAATTTTATGACAGCCGTTTTTCCTTCAAAATCTTCGGATCACTGTTACGATTCAATTTGATACATTATGTCTCACTGCTACTCGAAGAAGTTCTAAAGTGAGCGCTTGGAAGCTGAATTTTTCCGTATGTTGTGCATATGTTTATGTTTATGCGCCTATTTTTCGATTGGTCCACCTCTGTGATCTTTGGTACTAAAGCATCGAAATTTGTAGGCATGCAGCGATTCACATGGTATCCATCTATCCTTTAATTTGTTTTAAATCATTAATTTCCAAAAAGCGGTCACAGATAATCTGAAGCAGTGAAAATTTGCACGCATTGTGACTTCATTCTACACCGGTTCGATGAAAGAAAAGCCTTATTTTGAACAAGATTCTCAGAAATTACTTGTTCATTTCAATCATTAGAATACTATTTTGCATATGCTAGAGTTACTTTGAACTTAACAAACCGGATGATAAGGTGGTGATTAAACGGCTGGATTATGAAAAGTTTTTGTTATGTTATGTTATATCAGTTGCTCTAGCGCACTCCTTTATCTGTTCGTTTTGCTGTTATTTATCAGTAGCAATCGCCTCATCAACAATATTTTGATCGTCATTGCGTATGGGCTCGTAATTGTTGACGGTCTCTTTCTAGGATTCCTCAACAAGATTTTAGCAATAGATGTTTAGATATTTCACTAGGATACCGCGCCTTTGCCATACCGCACACAGTAGAATATGGCAGTGTCACATCATTCCGTGACTAAATTGTGCGACATCCGGTATTTGTGCATCAGTGCCATCAATTTGACAACTCTGTAGGTATAACATACATGCATGGCGTCCCTCAAATCACTAGTCTCACATTTTCGGAATAAGCAGTGCGCAAGTGCGCCTATCAGCGATTCCGCCTTCATTTTGCAGCAGATATAATCGTACTTTTCAATACTTAGATTGTAAAATATGCCATAACAAAATATCGTTATATGAGGGGAATATTTGCGCGTGAGATTCAGTTAGAATGTGCATTTATAATTGGATATATTGTCCTATTCATTGGCAAAATATGCAACCAATGAAATTTGTTAGTGATTGGAAAAGTACTTATGCTAGCATTTCGAACACTCTTTTTATTCGCTCCAAATAATGTGCCACCGCGATAGACATCGCGATGAAGAGACTTGGCACAAAGCGCTCTAAAATCGTTATAAGAAAATGTTCTTCACGAAGCACTTGAAGTAAGGCTTATGGATACATCGTCTGACATAAAGCGTAGTCCGATTGTCAAGATAGAATACAAGCTGATGAAGGAACTACACTGAGTGAATCGGGAAGAGGAAGTGGAGAAAAAATAAGCGGAAAGTTGCCCAAGAAGGCTCGTAGTTTTTTTACACGAAGTAGAGTTGATGCATGTCAGAGAAGATAGCAGTGATATACGCCTCTGCGTTTTCCAACCTAGATCAATTACTTCCATGACCTGTCAGCGAATTATAGGTTCGTAAAATACCTATATATAAATTACCTTTATATTTTAATTAGCCCGACGGTTTGCGTAAATCTGCGAATGATTTGTGACGTCTTGCCCTGCAAAAGTGCATCATGGGCAAGTCGTGTTTGTGCGTTTGTGTGAGTATGTGCTTGTCTGCTTGCCTGCCTGCACAACGTTTTGATCATCGAACGCACTAAACCTTGGTTTGCAAATGATTGTGGGTACAGCGGATAGAACAATATAAGATCACCTTATAAACCACATATAACACCGTGGATGAATAAAATTTTAGAACTCCAAAGATGGTAAAATTTGCATCCGTTCTACGCTGGTTGGTTTTTAAATAATTTTTTGGACATCAGGAAAAAGAGACTTCTTCTACACAACTATTATCAAAAAAGACGCATTGCCAGATTCTCGAGGATATCATTTTTAACATTTATGGTCTCTTGAAAGTAGTCTGTGACTGAGAAAACATGAAATATGTGATTTAAGCCAAGGAACGTCTAATTTTCTCCTTCAGAAAGCAAAAGCAAGAAACTTTTCGCTCATTTTTTGGCGAGTTCTTCAAAGAAATTTCAACATTTCGGCCAGTCGGCAAAAAAATCGGACGCATAATGGCGCAAATGCCGAATTTTATTGAATTTGGGCATGACTTCAACAAGCTTTTTTCCCCGTTTTTAATATATTTTGCACCTTTTTCTAATGTTATTTGAGGTAATGCAAAATTTATTTTTGTTAATATTTTCATCAACGTTTCCAATTGCCAGAGCGAAGTAATTTACGTATGGCAACTCCACCTTATTAATCAAATATTTTTTATAGCCCTACGGTGTTTCAAATCGAATTAGCATGCGTTTTAGGAAGAATGATAAAGGAAACTTCCTCGCGGCAATTTAATCGTTCCGAATTAATGATTTTTCATTTTTTCCTCCCATGCTAGAGCCACACCAATGTTACTGCAAAAATTCACATCATCCACACATGTTAGTCTGCCGCATTGATTGTCCGAAATTTTGGTGGAAAACTTGGGAAATTTCAACTTGCCGCAAAAATTTTTGAGCTCAAAAGTTAGTTCATCCGGACAATTCGGATTAACTCTAAGATACACAGTGTCAATCTGACAAATAATAAGTTCTGTTCGCTTTCTCGCTTCCCAAAGACAATAGGAGTGTTGGGATGAAGTCCACCGTGAGCAGGATGGAGAAACTAATCGTTTAGAGCCACACCATTTTTAGTATATTCATTTTCTCGGATGTCCGTTTTGCCGTCAGCCTTTCCGTGCCTCTTCGATTATTTTTTCTATCTTTGCAGCCTTCCACAAGTGCATTCAATTCAAGATACTATGTCGGTCTTTTCATCACTCACTTCGTTTTTCGTTAGTCTCCATTTTTTTTTCTTTTCATTTACTAGGATCGCTTGGGGTGCTACGAAGTGATTAAACGAACCAGTTGATCTATCCACATGTAAATTCGTTCGATAAAATAGTGCGCCGGAAGCAATTACCAACGAGAAATCAATCACAATTTTAGCAAATTGAAATATCCCATTTTTTTATTGAACATATCTGAGTAATGACTTTCACAAATATAGAACAGTATTCATAAAATAGGCGTCCTCTTTATCAAGCATTCTTTTTCCTTACTGAAACAAGTTAATAGGTGAGTGTAAATTCTTCTTTAAATTATTTGTGCTAGGAGATTAGAAACGTATGCAATTTTTCAAGCCATGCACTACTGCAATAGAGCCATACATTTGTATGCATGCAATTTTGCCTATCCTACTCCTTTAGTCACTAATTTCAACTTGTGAACCATTAAAGTTTTTGCAATTTGCAAAAAGAGACTTATAGAGTGAGTGTCGGTAGCAATAATCAGCCTATTCGGAAAAAAGTTACATACCGATATTTAAAGACGGCAAGAAATTCCAGTTCATCAAAGAAGTTCTATTTTCTCATCAACTGGTCGGCAAAAGGTGAACGAATGGAAGATTTGCTGCTATGAGCTAATACATGAATTTAAATATTACTATATTTGATTTATTGAAAGAAACCGTGAAAGCACATAACTTTTTAATCTCACTAAAATATTTTTCTGCCTTTTTATGTAAATGAGAAGTAAATTTATGAGACATTTATGGTGACTATCGTTACCACCTGAAAAAAATATTGCGCCGCATTGGTCATCTTTAACAAATTTATTACTATCACAATGTCGATGACGTCGGCTATATTTCCCTCGCTACTTCAGATTTTTAAATACTCATAACGGTGATGCGTATCATATCATACCATAGGTGGGCTTCATTAGACTCAGTTCTTATACCAGCGTTTTCGTCTCCTCGAAGCATATAAGGTATTTTCTTCTACTGGAGCGATCACTACTAGACATTATCGAAAAAAAGAAACTATAAAAACTATAAAAAATTTCCAAATATACCCACAAATTTGTTGACTCAGTCATTGGAACAAATTTTGTGCCGAATTTTCACTTAGCTACTATGAATAGCGCCTATCGATTAGTTGCAAAATGCACATGTTCTTTGATACACTCACCTTCGCTCTAAATTTGATAAATCAACTTGAGCATTGTGTGTTGTAAACTATCCGTTATCATAGCATCCTATTGTTATAATTATAATTTCGACTTCTTCAGAGTTGGAACCATTCAAGGAGGCGATACTAATATTTCCCGCAAGAGCAAATTTGCGTAAACCATAAAAGTAGATTTGCATGAACGCATTCGCTAAACGCTAACGTGTAATTTCTATGCTATCGGCTGTTTTGTACGTGCTTGCCTCCCAACTTTCGTTTTATCCTATAACGGACTTTGTAATTCGATTAATTATATAAGGAAATTTTGAAATAAGTCTGAATGATCATCACCTAACCTAGAAAAAATGTCATGTCTTATTATAATAGGTTCTGTTGTTAGGAATATGAAATAACCGCATACCTACAAACGTGACGTGGAGGAGCACCAAGTACTGGGATATGACATCATGCAATGCGATTTTCACAGATTAAGGGAAATAGGGTTCGTCAAACAACACTCCCAAATCCTGATACACTAAGCATAATTCTTCAAGAAAACATAATTTCAAGGAGTTTCTAAAATAAAATGGTCAATAATTCGCGGCGAAATTTGTGAACGCGCATAAAAGAAATAGGCATTTTCAGGTTGTGAGGTCAAGGCGAAACTTGACCCCGAGAATTCATGTTGTTATATTGTTCATGAAACTTACCCGAATTCGAGTTCGAAAAATTCGCCAAGCATATTTTACGCTTGGCAGTTTTCTAAGTCCAGTTTAAAGGTTACTTATTCAGAAGCTACACGACAGACAAATAGATCTACGCATGCACTTGCATGTAGGTACGACGCTGAAGTTAATGTGATTGCACAAAGGAAGTTTGCAGAAGTGCATATAATGTTGTGCTCAAATATGAGTGGAGGGACGTGTCTGAGGAAATGAAGGGCTATCTACTTTGGCAATCGACTTATCGTCTAACTCGCTTCATAAGTTGCAAGCAGATAATAAATATGCCAATTTTTTAGAACATTTTTGGACACGAGGCCTACCCGAAAAAAGGTTTTTTCATAGTTTTCCTCGCAAACTTTGCCCATAAACGATCTATCTCGTGCCACCTGCTTGAGATGATGTCAACGGTAACGCGAATGTCCGCAATTTCTCTGCAGTTGATGCATGAACGCAAAAAAAACGTTTTTTCGAGGCATATTTCAATCCTGTAGATAAGTTTTTTTAAATATAAATGAGCTTCTTAAATAATATAAAATCTTGCCTATTATACTTATTCAAGCAGTCTATTTTTTTATTAGCCTTAACTTCAGCAGTTCTTTAGTTAAGTCTACCTCAATATAGGTGCATAATAAAAGAGACGTAGCCATAATGGCTATGTTGCGCAATTTCCGTGAAGTATCTCTTTTCATAGTATGACGCTATGGCGCGCTATTCCTTGTTGTTAACATTGGCAGATTAGATGGTAGAATTGGTGGAATCAAAAGAAGATACTGGATAGTGGGAAGAAGATTCCCACAAGATAGGTTTCACTCATTTGTTCTTCCCACAAATATATCAGACCTTTTCTTTCAAAATCTAAATCTCATAAGCAGGTCATATCTTCTAGTTCATTCGTCTCACTGTCTCCATGTCCTAGCTGAAGAGGATCTACGCAACAACAACCCAATTTCTTACTTTTAAATCGGCGTTTTTATGAGAAGAAATTGTCCATCATATGTAAAATGTATAGATTCCAAAGAAAGATCGCCTCTTGCAACATCATTACTTTCCATTAGATTTTCAGATTAGCTAGGTGAAATTTGCAGTCCACCCTCCAGCTAAATGTTCTACAAAAGTGGCAGTCCTTTTCGGGTTGTTGCAAGCTATCACTGGAGGATATTACCAAAGATTAGCAGACACTAGCCGATGTAAAACAATGCGATGCGGATCATAAAAGAAGAAAGAGCTGTGATTTGTCACGCAATATTCCATGCTTTAAGATTACATCCTCTTATGAAGCAAAAGCTAATCAATACGTCAAAAATTTCTTCATATATATCTTATTTGCACTTCTAAAAGTTTTTTCTGTCATTCTCAAATAACTCTTTTCAAGTTCTGTCGTTCATTTCTGCTGCACTTTGAGTCAAATTCATTTCCTTTTTTTATCGACCATTTCTGAACTAATTTTTTCGCAAACATAATCCCTATTACAGGTCCCATAATCCTTTGAACGATGAGAAAAAACAAGCATATTTGCGAACATGTCACAATCAAATTTTCCCATGTTTCATCGATCTCTCACTAGAAATGGCCGCTAATTTATAAATATACTCCGCTGAAATCATCCACCGCCATTTTCACATTGCATCACAATCGGAAAATGCTGACTAAATGCGCATAGTGTTCATGATGGTAGACTGCAGGTGTTGTATTTGTGGGATTTATGAGGCGAATATATTATGATGTTATCACATTAGCGCTTTTCATACTCTGCGAGCGTGTACCGTTTGCGTTCCCATAGCTAACAACGTTTCATTTCGTTTTTTTTTTGCTCATTTATTTCGTTCTGAATTCCAGAAATGCTTCCTGATAGCTGATGGTTGTTCACTTCCTGAAACTTTAATACAGAAAATTGCTAGCAAACATGCAAATGAAAAAACATGTTAATTAACATTATCATGGATATGATTAAACGGAATTTGCATATTGAAAAAAAAAAATTTTTTTGCCACCAGTTAATGAGTTTGGTAGATAATGTAAAAATTCCGGTAATTTCATTTATCATACAGGAAAAAATGATGTTTATTTATGTCTGCAAAATATCTGAATGAGATTTGAGTGCATCCTCAAGTCATGGAATCGGAAATTAATCCAAGAGGAGTTCGATTATAAATGGTGATGGCTCTTTGAAATCTAAGTACCGCCTTCATCGACTTTCCGTCGATTGCGTTGTTACCACCGAATGGCCCTTTTTAATAGAACGAGATGCTCATTTTCGTTAGGATAACGTTTCTAGTTGCCATACTCCACCAATTTTTTCTCTTCACTATCTACATAATCAAAAATAAAAAGCCCGAAGAATGTGACATTAGAATTGCTTCCTGTATTGCTCACCCTTTTATGTGCTAGAAGATGTAGTTGAATAGCCATTTTCCTATCAGCCTGATTTATTCAATCTATGAAACTATTCTTCTATAGCTCCACTAGATATTTAAGCCTAATCTTCATAAATCATTTTGAAGCATTTGAGACCGAGCATACAACGTGAAGTATACAAGTGACGAGGAAACAGCTGCGATCGGCTCTAAAGAATTTGGAGAAAACATTTTCGGTGCCAGTGGATATTATAATCATTGTACCGACTATCTAGAAGGCTTGCTCGGATGCCTTAAGAGTTATTTTTCCTATCCTTTCGAATGCCGAAACCCCCGAAAATCCCATAATTCTCTGTCAACTTCTCCTTTCGAACGTTGTTCTCAAGCGATTCTTCAATGAGAATGTGTTGTGATAAACGGACTATATAGTGTGATATAAATATACGTTCACAAAAAATGATCGAATGCATTGTAATGCTAGGATTTTTATTTTATTCAGCACTAACAGCCACTAGTATAAACTTATTGCGTGAAGTTCTCGATTAATAGGAGAGAAAAAATATCGATTAAAGATAACCGCTAAAATTTCTTTAGCTAAAATGTGGAAATAATAGCTAAAACTTGAACTGCGAAACAATTTTCTTAAAGGATTATGCATTATTTATTATGTTGTAGCTCGAAGTTCGAATTGCAGGTGAGTGGAAGCGGAAATCAGCTTGGCTGGAAATCCGAACGTCTCAAGCATTTATATCAATTGATTTTAGAAACAAAAAAAATCACCATTTATATTGCTCACGATATCATTAATAGCTGGTTTCGGTACAGACAATTCCGCACCACATATATACAGCGATGAAGGACAACAATGGGACATTTTTTTCTACTATGCCATATATTCGCTACTACAATATTCTAAGTTTTTAAGATACTTTTTGAACCTTTTTCATGAAGAATTATTTAACATTTTTTTTTTACCTAAGCAGAATATCTAATTCATGAAAGTCTTTTCAAAGCAGTCAACTGATTTATCAACTCCATAGCAAGGAATCTGCCACATTTCGTATCTATCACCCATGTAGATGATGCGAAAATTCCGCAAGTGAAGCATCATATCTATGTAAACTTATATTATTCTATTGCTTAATGGTGAATATCTCATAGTTTATGGCATGCGCTATGCAAATTCCCGGAAGATTTTTGTCCACGATTGCGAATCCATTCCTCCATATTTTGTATCATTTTTGTATCACTTTTTTGCATGCGGTTACCATTAAAATAGGATTGCGATTTTTGACTGCTATGTTGAGTTAACTTTAATTCGTCTATTCACTACATATTTCTGTGCGATCTCATGTATATTCGACGGTCTGTTTCCTAACATTTAGTTCATAGCATCTCATCTAACAGTATTTCTCAGAGTCGGAAATCGAACCGTTTTCATATTGTTTGGGCTGGAGAGATTTCCTCCTCTCTGCGGATTGCATTATAAATTGCATAAGAAGTGCTCTTGAGAACATAAAGGTTCATCTTACAACTAGGTGAAATGCAGAGGTTCGGTTTTTTTTAGTATGTTTCGACGAATAAATTTGTATACGATGATCAGTTCTTTTTATTTCCCCCACTTGGATCACTGTACCATCTGACACTCCGATCTTTCTATCGATTCCTGAACCATCAATATTACAATAATCTAACTTGACGCATATAACGTTCACAAGGGGTGAACACAACTCTGAAGATGATCGATTAATCATCAAAATGAGCTTTCGAGGAGTAAACTAGGCAAAAAGATTTGCAAAATTTTCTAAGATAACTAGGTGGGTGAACCGGCTACGGAAAAAGGAAAGATGAAATTTTTATTTCAGATTTCATATCAGTAAAGAAATCTTCTAAAACTCGCTAAAATTACTTTATCTTCCATTTGCAACGCATCATCAGCCATTTGGGATGATCGTTGGTTACACTGATGAGATGCCCGTTGGTTACATCTGCGCAGAAAAAGTCAACATTTATTGATCGTAACGCTTGATGTTTTTCATTCAACTTGTTTCTTCTGTGATATTTATCTATAATTTGTCAAATTTTCTCCATTGTTTAATTGGAAATCACTTCACAGTTACTTAAAACATTTACAAGTATTATCTTTCCGGTTTATTATACATCTGCGTGATATCCTCTTGCTTTCTGCGACGAAATTTAATTGCCAACTCAAAGGGGCGGGCAATACGAAGCATTACACTGAGTAAAAAATTGAGTATGTTGCACGAGCCTTCCACTAACGATTGAGATGTGTTACATGTTTTTCACCACTAGCATTGTGTTTTTTATCGGTTTTTTAGACGGAGGTGACGGCTTTTTATTTAGAAAGTGATTTATTTCTATGAGAAAACCGCTTTTATATGAGTTTTACTTGTGACCAAATTTTGCGAACTTTCTAATAGGAATTCGAATTGCGTTTTCCGGATCTTCGCCCTCAATTCAGATTGAGTCAAATTTTCCGGACTATCGGTCTTCCAGTCACTAGCCCAGTAATCTGCTCTCCTCTATGAGCGTGGTGATAACGAACTATAAATATACTAAAGTATCAGTGACCCTTTGATAAAATGTAGAATAGAATAGTGCAGACTTGCTTTAATCGCGAGACGCGAGGTTCGCACGTGATTCATCAGTATTCGGGAAGCAGCGAATGAATTATGTAATTTAGAAAATACCCGTGAGATAAGGTCGTTTACTTGAAAATAAGATGAAAATGCACTAAAGAATCCCAGTCTGTCTCCAGTGCTTCCTGAAAACGCGAACTTATGCTCTTTAAGCGAAGCAAGAAAATCAAAAGTAAGGTGTCCAACTATAAAGTTACTCTTATTCGTCAAAGATTTCCGAGCATGGACCTGAGTATTCTTAACAGGGCACCCCCCATTCCCAATCTTATTCTTCAACCTTACCCATAAAAGACAGAGGTACTCCTCATACCATACACCTCCGAAATGCAAAACATAAATAAATTATAGATGTAGCCTGCTATATGTTATAACTACAGTATTGTATCTGACTCTAGGTCTAATATATTATTATATCTAATTATAGACCTACCTGAGAAAAATAGAGGAGTGGACAAAAGGAGGAATTTTTTTGTAACAAAGTCGTTTTCTATCTTTCTCGACCTGTTTTCAACAAATTAACATATTAGAGGGGAAGGGAGGGGAAATTCGTATTCGTCCCAAACGAAAATTTCATCAAGTCAGTCCACGTTGGTTTGCTCGAAATTACTTCAGCAAGTTCGATAACGGAAGCATTTTTCTCATTCAACGATTTTCGCTTCAAGAAGGTGCTCATTGAAATCATTAGTGAAAACCTATTATTAACATGTTGTTGCTATTTTTTGAGACCGTAAACACATTAATCGCAACATCCAGCAGCACACACATATAACCAAATGTGGTGAAGAAAAACATTAGACAGTTTCCTTAGTTAACTTTTAATTACCTCTCTACTATACTTGAAAAAATTGCTTTCAAAAAGTTTGTTTGCGAAAGTGGAATATCTGATGAAATTGATTATAACGCTCACTCCATAAAATTTGCGCTGAGGATACAACCTAAAACGGTAAAAAGTATTCCGCTTTTTGTTCCCGAGAGATTATTGAATGTCGATGCCCTAAATCCACACATTTCCCATACCCACTCACCTTCCTCCCCGACCTCTTCGCCAAATTGTTTCTGACTCTCAGTAGTGGTTCAGTGTAATTAATGTACGTATTAATACATCTCAGGTACAAGATGTTGATATAAAGGATTTGAATGTTTGTCGAAACTGCTATGCAGCTGCATCATAGAGTAGAACTGGGTTTGTCCCCTTCCATTTATTGACAGAGGTACACTACAACAATATCCTAAAAGTTGAAGCCTTCAAGTGATCTACGCCTCTGCCTTACATGATACGACTTCCTTACGTCTATGTTTATGGCTATGTATGCGAACATGTGAGTTTTACTCCTACATCGTTTTACTTCCATATAGATTATCTGAAAGAATGCCCCACCCCATCTATTCATTAAGACACTTGCTTTCTGGAACAAAAACATCAGTTGAGCGTTTATACGCTTTAATGTTTCCACCAACGCAAGCAAAATCTGTTTAAAAAAGCACCTAAACATGAGGGATTGTGGATTTTTTCCGATTTCGCATTGGTTAACAGAGGAATTTTTCAACGACAGTTTCCTGTTAGAGACCCGTATTACTGTAGCAAGAAATGAACGCCAACTTTTGATATGCAAAAGCACTCAGCTGGATTTCTTTCTTTTTTTTGTTAACTAGCAAGGAGCACTGAATTTGAATTAATCATCGATGGCTATTGCTTGAATTTTAGGAAAATCAATAACCTTAATAGTCGATCCTTGAATGAAGCTATTTTGCAAATTCATTCAATAAGACCAAGAGTGGAAAGTGGCCGGCGGGTCTCTGAAATAATTAGCTACGGAAACATGATTCTATATGTGCCTTTGAAAAAATTTTTTCCTTCCGTCATTGATTGAATTACTTCAGTGGTTGCACCGATTATGTCCGTTTTCGTGCGGTTTCAATGAAATTGCTTAGAAACTTTTAAAAACGCTCCATCCAGTGTATCAGAGCGTAGATTTTACGTTTTCTAATATGTCTTATCTTATAGAATTGAGCGATTCATTTCTTTTTCGCAGTTTCATTTAAAAGCGCCTCCCAGATCGTAGAAGGGGTAAGGCCCGAATCGAAGTCGAGCCTCACTAATACAACTGTCCTACTAAACTGTGAACGAATAGAACCGATCAATATCATATCAAGCGTGAATACGCAATATGGCTAACGAGTTTGAATTGCGCAGCTGCAGAAATAGAGGCAAAGCGAAATATTATGAGGCCGAGAGGAAGAGTTATGAGCGAAGTCGCTATATGCAAAATTGAGTTTGCAACACTGTCGTTCACCACAAAAGAAGAAAACTTCCGAAACCGTTTTCAATTCAGAACTTTTTAAGATCGGTATAGAGGAAATGAATAAAACAACACCACCAACAGCAACTTTGATCGACGATGAAATGGTGGATTTGTACGTTTTTATTTTACCAGCGATTGTTTTCTTTGGCCTTTGCGGTAATACCATCTCATTGGTTACAATATTTCACACACGATTGAGAGAAGTAAGTTCTTTATTGCATTGATTCTCACATATATAATAAACGAAAATATACAGATATACCTTATCCATTTGCAGCAGGAGCGCTAAGTCGGAATGTTAGCAAGATTAAGAAAGAACGTTACTTATAACGCACTTGTTCTCAAGCTGAAGTTTTAGGTGTCTGAAGAAAAAGAAATTTTAATTGACCTCATTATGCGCTGTTTTCTGATTTATTGAATTCGACAATCCATTATTTTTTTCTGATGGCACTCTTTTCTACCCTAGCGGCTGTCAACTGCTCGAACATATCGGCTTATGAGCATCCTCTCGTTCATGTGAAAGATCAGCCACACATACTATAGTTGGCGTTTTATGCGTTTTAAGCGAAAACGTGAACCTCGATTGAATAGTTGTGATTGAGGCATAAGCTGCTAAAGAGCGGACTAAGTATAAGAAACGAAGTATGTATAAGTGAACTAGCTCATCCAAGTTTGTAGCCTACGGCTGCTATGAGGCCCACAATTATGCATTTTGTAGTGGCAAACTTTTCATCGAAATCAACTTGTTGATCAAATATAGCCAATGCTCGGAGGGACACTAGCGTTAAAAATCATCGAGTAGAGAAACTTCAACTGAAGTTATATGTTTCATTCAGAAACAACAACAGTACAATCCGATAATTTAAGAGATATTTTCTGTCATTAAATTAACGAATTCTGCCATTAAATTACTGCAGTAAGGATTTGTCTAAGCAATATAAGTATCTCCTCTGAAAGATATAAGCGAAAAAATTCCGCCACGACTAAGCAATATGAATTTGCAAGCTAAGCTAATTTTGAAGACAATGCAGTGATGCAGAATTTATCTTCTTCCTTGCAGTATTCTCTATAGAGTGGACATCCCTAAAAGTCGTTCGAAAAGATTTTTGATCTTATTTGTAGTTTTATTTTCATGTTCACAGTTCTGACGAATGTACTAA
The DNA here is from genome assembly GCA_037576465.1 of Parascaris univalens. Taxonomy (NCBI): domain Eukaryota; kingdom Metazoa; phylum Nematoda; class Chromadorea; order Rhabditida; family Ascarididae; genus Parascaris; species Parascaris univalens. Next base: position 178,909,305 of record CM075173.1, on the reverse strand, counting down.
CTACACCTATGATTTCATGATTTTATGGCTATAACTGCCTAGGCAATGTAAACTAAAGTGCGTTCTTAAATCGAAATCAACCAATATAATTCGGCTAACAGTATGCTATGCACTTCTTCAATGCACTTAAAATATGGGGGTTGAAGAAAGCGATTAGTTCAAACGACGACTTTCTATTCCTTCATTTCCACTTAACCATCCCAACTATCGCATAAAACAAAACGATTTTAAAAAATTGATGCAAATAATTAGTGGAAATGAATCACCAGTTAGCGATCTGAATTGAACGCATTTCAGTTTAGCTTAGAGGATAATGAACTCCTCCTACCTTATAGCTCGACCTAACTCCTATCTTAGCTCAAGTTGACCTTATAGCTCGAGCTCATTCGTAATTATACATTATGATTCATCTTTTTTTTTCAGATATCGGCTAATCACTACCTCATAGCGCTAACCACAGCGGATAGTGTCTTCCTCTTAGGGCTTTTGCTTATTCTGTTTAAATTTGATTTTATTGCCTATGAAATTTGTGTTATAATCGAATATATACTTACCACATCGTCGTATGTAAGTAGTTGGTCAATCGCCGCGCTCACTATTGAACGCTATATGGCAATTGCTCATCCACTCAAACATGTAACGGTGAGTTTTTCAATTTTTATGAATGATATATGACAGATCTTTAACAGTTATTTTCACTATTTAAAATAACAAAACGATTTAAATTATTGTTGAGATTGGCATCGAAAATATTGTCAAGTGACGACTATAAATCAACGATCTTATTGCTCATCAAAGTAAAGCAGTCAACTAAGTTTAAGAGAGAATAAGGAACTTCGCCTTAACGCTAAAGTAACTTCTACATTAAAGGCTGAGAAGTAAAAGAACAGAAATATTGAGAAAACTGGAGAAAAACTACAACAACGATTTCCCAATAACGCAATCAATCAGGTTAATATCGTGATTATTTTCCGCTTTCTTGGATATATTCTTTTCCATCCCATTTTGGAGAATTTTTTAACTATTACTTGATGAAATTAACATTCCTTTCTTTTCAAGAAGAAAACTACATATCTTAAATTTTTATTTCTCAAATGGTGGCTGAACGATTTCTGATATTCTGACGAAAGAATTCGTCTTCCAATTCGTTTGTTGCTGCTGCTCCTATTGAAAAGACTGTCAATGCATAAAGGATGCAGCTAAGATTTTCTCTCTTTGAAATGAACGAAGAAAATCGATGCTCGAAACATTGCAATCGACGTTTATTATCTACCCTTCTAGGACGGACCACCTAAATACGTCATGTACTCGTTGAAAGAGAGTGGTTGAAAGGGATCATGGAAGAGAACGAATATGCAAATAAGTTGCGCTTGCCTATCCATTACATTCTATATTATTTGATTTCGGCTTTCTTAGCGATTCATTGCTATCGCAAAAGCAAAATACGATGGATTGTAAAAACTGATTCCATAATATGTATATTCATAAGGTTTAAGCATTGAATGTCCGTGGATCGTGATCTACGAGCAACGGATTTCATCAGTCCAATGAATTTTGAACATTCGTTCAAACTAGTCGTGATCCGTTAGATAACAAAAAGCTAATTTTGAACGGAAAAATGATGAGAAAGGGGTTACTGAGGACATTTTCAGTGAGGAGTGTTATCGGCAGTGAGGGGACGGATGAAGAGCGAGAAATGGTAGGTGGGGGCAGAAGAGGGATACGTACGGCGCAAGAATAAACTAAGATAGACCGATCGTGGTTGCGACAACGATCTTGATGGCGCTTCCGGGTTCTTTCAATAGCAACAAATATGTTTGCTTCACAAGCATAATGAAAATCGATAGCTAGTAGTCTGATCCAATCAGATATGATGTTGCAGGTTGCTGGCATAAGATAAATTTTTTCGAACTCGTTACTAACAATGAAGTAACCTATTTAAAAGAGACATTTCGAATAAAGACATATCAAGCAAGAGTATAGGCTTTCCGAAAGTATTGTTAAGCTGATTTGTGCTCAAGTTGTCGGAAGCATGGACAGATAAGAGCCTTCGCAGTTCAACGAAACGTTTAATTAATTTATCAGGGCAGAGGCGAAAGTCTTCAGGTCTCGCTGACACAATAATTCTGTTACTTCAAGATTTTCGCATCCCGAACAGATTTCATCAGTATTTGCTTGTTTTTCCTTACCATAAAATCTCAAATGTGCAACTAATTCGCTATAGAAGAGAGTTCTGTACTACCTCTAGGCACCAACTACGATGCTAAATCTTCTCACCGTGCGCCTTTCACGAACTATGTCAAAACACAACGCTTTCTTTTCGCGTCCGGACAAAAATCACAAACAACTTTTATATCTGTGTATGTTGTCCAATCCGTAGCTCCTCTGACCCATGAAGAAAATACTGGGCAAGCAATATTGAAAAAACAGGTATGTAAATGTACACATAGGGAGCCTTATTTAGCACTTGCGGAAAGTTAGGACTATAGGGTGACGAAGAGAATTTTGAGCTGAATCGAAATTTCTTTTGAATCGATAGGTCAACACCGCCATTAAACTTCACTAGAAGGATCAAGCAACCAATACGAGAAGGGATCCAATGAGTGGAAAGAGATAGAGGAAAACGAGAAACTCCGTACCTTTCAGAATGGTATCATCCGTCCATCTAATGACAACACTGCTGTTCGAAGGTCATTATATTTAGAAATGAACGTCCTTTCAATTTTCAAAATCGTCATGCCCTAATAGCTCGAATTTCAGTATGGTCATGTGGAACGGTGGAAAATTATACTTTGCTGGTTGCCAATTCCTTTCGCCTTCAATCTAATTCAGTTCATATCGCTCATTCCCTACAACGACGAGACTGACCCACACTACCCAAATATCAGAAAATGCGTACCATATGATGGGCAATTGCAGGTTCATGAAAGTTTACTCTTCCTTTGATCTTGGTTTCAAATTCCACGTTTGAAGTGTACCATTTATTATCATGCCATCTGAGCAGATCAAGAAATAGAACGTGACAACTGCGTTTGCTTAGTATAGAGAGTTTTTCTAGTGGTCGAATAAACTTACCGGAAACTTAATTTTGCATTAATAAGAGTCAACACCTATCATTAAGATCCCGCTAGGAACAAGCGATGGCGCAACGCTTTGAAATTAGGCTTCGACGACACAAATTCATCAAAGAAACAAACCTCTGGCTGTTGAATTCTGATCACGAATTCAGAGACAGACGAAACAGGAATTCGGTAAAAAGGAAATTTCTAACTACCAAAGACTACTCCCACACTGATGATGCTGATGACATTTTAAAAAGTAACTTTAGCTAGAGGAATGTGTTAAAGCATTTGAATACTAAAGGAGCATCTAAGAAAGAGTAAACCTCATCAAAATATTCCGGGAAATGAGAAGTGCTCTTATGTGATATGACCACATACGCAATGCTTTGTTTCGTCGTCGATTATTCAAGAAAACTTTTGTAACTTCAAGGAATTAAATAAACTTCACTGTTAACGTATGAGAATCACTTGACGAGCCCCTTTCTAAAGCACGAATTATGCGAAAAAATTATTGGTTTAAGGTTATCGCTGAGGGTGCCGATGTGATATTGTGTTACCTGGTACCATGCCTAATTGTTGTCGCATTGAATTTACTAGTTGCTGGCAAAGTGAAATCATCAAATAGAGGATTTCGGCAACAACACGGAAGTTCGATCAACTCAAGACGACAAGGTGGCAAAACATGTTCAAATAATGGCTCCACCAAGTAAATATTTCGTCATCAAGTCGATCTTGAGGTGAAAGGCAGATGGAGAGAGGGGAGGGAGTTGAAAACGAACGCCTTGTTTGAGACGCCTACTTAAGGAAATAGATGTTCTGTGCGGGATGATCTGATTTGAAATGATTTTTGGCCTAATGGAACAACTGCTTTACGAATACAAGAAAAAGCTTTTAGCAAGTGCTGCGGTCATTTGTAATATTTGATGAGAACTTTCATCGTGTGGCAGCAACTAGAGACGATTCCGCTTCCACCTTCGACTTCTAATGTGAGTGTTATTTGAAACAAATGTTGAAAAAAAAACTATGGACGATATCATAATGTAGTGTAAGTCTTTAAAAGTCTTGCTGATTGAAACAAAAATGTCGTTAAGAAATCTCAAATCTGCAGTAATCCTCTAATCCTAAAATATAATCGGAAAAACTTCCTAAAAAGTACATCTCTACTACAATGAATAATCTTCGAGAATTAGTTTACTGGAAGATACTGAAGAGATAAAACCGCTAGTATGCCATTCAATTCGCACTTATCTCTCTTCCCGTCCTCTTTCCCTTACACCGATGACATTTTGCGAAAATTTTAAAGGGCGCAAATATATTTTCAACATTTTATTCCTTTCGATGAGAAAGTGAGCAAAACTCGAGCCAAAAGGCAACGCTCAGTTTCTTCACAATCGTAAGACTTATATCCGCCTTAATCCCATCACAATCTGAAAAACATCTGCAACTGCGACGAAGCGAAAGTGACAGTTCCTCTCCACATAGGTTCCACAAACGGTGCGGATATCCATATTTTCGACAACTGGCAAATATTGAGAGTCACACACTTTAAGGACGGTGTGGATGCAGCGATGTGCATTATACTGATTGACGTATCATAATGTAAACGGGCAAACGGAATGAAAAAATATTCTAAAAACTATAGCCTGAATGGCACCTCGAAATGTCATCAATGATGTATGCAATTAAAGATGTTCAGGATTCTCTTAGTGGTGCCACTGGTATATATTTTGCTGAATACGCCCTTCTACTTGATGCGTATGACCGATACGATAGCGTTGAACGTCTTTCAAAGCAAAGAATTCTCCATTATTGGCGGTTTACATGGCGCTGGTATCATTTTCATCTACAACACTTCCCATTATTTATACTACTTCAATTTCGCATGCGATGTTATTGTCTACGCATTTTCGAGGTAAACATTTAACTCATCAACAGATTGCTATATGAAGGTACAAAGTGTGCGTGGAAGGCTGAACTTGCTTGCTAGTAATTGGCGATGTTTGATAGTAGCGGGAAGCTTTTGACGGAAAACGTGGCGGTGAACAGTTCCTTTCTGCGGAGAAGAACATTTGAAATTCACGGATGTGCCATTTCAGAAGAAAATTCTCTAATAGTCGTCGTTTCGTACGTTTTCTGCTTTAATTTAAGAATAGTATAGAACTCTTGATACCACTGATAAGCTAATAACAAGACTCTTGATATCACTGATAAGTTGAGTTTCGTGCTTGATATATAACTAGTTTTAGGATTCTTGATATATAACTAGTTTTCCGAGTTTTCACGCAACATTCCCGTTTCTATAGAATTCATATTACCGCAAAGATCACTAATTAAAAACAACTAAAAGAGTGTGAAGATTTCTGAAGCATATAAATTTAATTGAATCAACACATCGGAAAAAACAATTACGAGTGCCGCAATTATTTCGCGCATCGTTTATTCTGAATTTATTCTTAACCTTTAAAGCACTACTATTTGAATTCCCTCGGGTGAAAAATAGCAGTAGGCATGCTTTGATATTAAACGCCTATACCTTTACTCTAAAACGCACATAGGGAGGAAGAGATATTACATAGTTGAGCGATACCTTCATCTTCAATAATCGTTACTTAGAGGCTAATAATTTAACCACTTTTGACCAATATTTTACTTCACTGAATTATTCGTTCCTCAAAATGAAATTTAATGCCGTATATTTGCGGACGTTTTTTCAAATTACTTCAAAGTTCTCCTCGAGGAACTCTGGCTAAACGTTTCCAACAATTTTTCCACCGGCAAGATATAAAATGGCGTTGCTGTCTAAGTATTGCGTCGTGCTAAGATCAGAGCACTTGCATGACGTAATCCCACAAACGACATTTTCTGAAGGTGAACTTAGATCAAGCATCAGTGCTATTTTACTCTCTCACTCGCTATTCTTCGACTATCGATCGCAGCCTGACTCTTTCACTTTTAACCACTTTAGTCTCGATTGCATCCCACATTTCTTTTGCAGAAAAACCTTACTTCCTCTTTCTTTGCTTGTTATCTAGACGTTTCATGAATCGTTAAACTAATGCTTTTACAGCAATCATAGAAATCATCAATAGTATTACATCCGGTCGAAACAAAAATGATCCTCGAAGTAATTTCACAAGCTATCGAACTCGATGCCATTTATTCGCACTTTTAGCCGCTCTCTAGAGATCTTTATTTTTGAGTAAATCTCTCCTTCAATAATCTTCTCATATTTTAAGGCAAATCTTGAATTTATCCCTCCACTTTCAATAAAAGCCCTCTGTGAATGACCTTAACATCCTTCCGATAAGAGGACGTAAGGATTATGCCGATATCGCTGTATCAAAAACCGCATGGGCATTCCATTCCAGCGAATACCTACCGCATGGGCAAAAAATTCATTCCATGGAAAAAGTGACTAAACTGCTACAATGGACTGAGAGCTCCTGCTTAGAACAGACTACTGCTAATAAATGTCGACTCATCAACTGCGAAAATATGTAATGCTGCTCTTCAAGTGAATCTTCTCAAATCGCTTTTATTTAAGATATATTGAACAATTCATTCGATTATTTTTGCCGATTTTTGTGCTAAAGATATCAAATTGAGCGTAATTTATAATCATCACATATGCGTTCGTATATACGACGACTAACATTAGACACTCATTTCGTTAGGCACCCAAAATTCATCTCGCTTAGCTTTGTTGACACTTCAGTAGATTGAAAGGCTCAGTAACTTGTTAAAATAATTTACTCGGAAAGGATTTTTAGACGAATTGATCCAGATTTTTCAAAAAAAACGCATCCAGAAATTTGAAATCCATAGAATAAAATGTGCCCACTAAATGTGGACATACTAGATTATGTTTGTTTTTTAGTAATTTCGATTCATCAAAGTAATCTCCCCTTCTGTCTCAAATCTTGAAAAATAAACTAAAAGAAATCAGAAAGCGATATGCGAAACGACGATACGCCGCGCTAATCATTATCAGTCTATGCAATTCATTTCTTTACTTTCATTATTGAATAAAATATATCTCAAATTTGGAATTTATTCCTCGACTATATTTTAAAAAGCCGAATAGTTTCGTCGATGGTACGATTCAGTCAACTTCCTTTCAAATATTTTATTATCTGAACAATTTATCTCTCCCTTTATAGGCATTCCACGCTCTTCTTTTTGATGTGGACGGATTAACTGATTGATTCCGAACATCCTATGTTGGTTTTTTTTTTGCATCACCTATCAAATGCTAAATTTGCTTTTCTTTTTACCCTCATCGACGTACTCTCATATCACCTCTCACTTGAAAGACAGCTAATTTTCGCGCTCTACTTAGTAAGGATTTGAAAGTTAAACAGATATATCGTTCAGGATGCGTAAAGAAGTGAGAGTGTCTGCCCGCATAGGAAGGACGAAAAATAAGAAAGGCGGTTGGGTATGTAAAGGAAGAAGTTCGGCGAGGAATGCTGTTACGCAGCTACCTTATTCCAGCTGATACCATCAATATTTCAGCACATATTAAATGGTTTGAGGAATGAGAATCGCTTTAAATGTATAGTTCTACGTCGACTCAGCCATGCAAATTTAATCACTTACATAAACGTCACCTGCATAAATATTCGCCTCAAGAATTGTAGTGGAGACATTATCATCATATATCTGAAGAATGGGACATGGTGGGGGAGGGCAAGGAGATACAAGAAAATCATCGGAGCGAAAAAAATTATCCACATCCATCAATCTCCAATCTGCAAAAGTATAACTGCTATGACGACGGATTCCACTAAAAAACAGCCAAAGGGGGTGAAGGGGGAAGAAACAGCGATCAACTGCAATATCGAAAATTTGAGAATATTTGCCAACTTAAAATGAATGAAGAGAATAAATTCATTCAGCTAACAGAGTCAAATTAATGCAAAATTAATTGAAAATTAAATCTACTTTAAAACAATGCAATATATCATTCTAGCGGAAATCCGTAAAATGTCAGTGCTGGCGGAAAATAAAACAAACATCACCATATTAGTGGATTGGGATGATCTAAATACCAGAAAAAAACAACCATAATGAACTAACGAATCAACTCGATCATATATACTCTATCCAGCTGCAGTACTGGAAAGTGCTAATGCATATCTTTAAAAGAATTGAAAGGATGACAATATTCAACATTGGAGATGGCTGACAGCTTATATCCAACGACCGAATATTGTGGAATAGTGAACCATCCTAGAATTTTTCTACGGAAAAGATCGAAAGCACTAAAGAAATACTTTTCAAAGGCTAATTTTTCCCGCTCCTAAAGAAAACACCTCCAGTACTGTAAGAGTCCGGAAGCGTCAGAGTAATACAACGTTGGGATTCCTATAATTCGTTGCAACGAACTTTCATTAAACTGTACTCCAATTAGCGACGCTGCACAATTACTAAACTGCGTTAATAATGCAAACTGTTCGAAATGTCATAAAATTAAAGCATTTATAGTGGCCGAGAATATGAATTTACACTACATTTATCCATATTTTTACTCTATCTGAATAAAATTGTGCTCAATTTGTCCACAAACAAAGTTCCCTACCAAATTTCTTTAATAAACCACAGTTAGCATCATCGGCTACGAAAATCATAATGCTCTATCAACTTTGAGAAAAATTTCCCCCATAACGATTAGCATCGGTTAGATTATTATGCAAAATGATTTCGATCGAGATATGGTTTATTCGATAGAAAGGACATTTTATAAGACCCGACGGATGGAAATTCCCACTCCCCTCCCCATTGGAAACGTTTAAATTGAGAAGCAAGGATTAGATTTAAAGAACGCGTGGACTCGCAAATTGCAACCATTATTTTTGGATCCCCTTCTAGAGCCTCCAACAATGGAGCACTTCACGTCTCAGAAGTTTTCGAATTTCAACTAGAGAACTTAAACTGCCCCATTAATAAAAACAATCTTCATGCTACGTTTGGGACGTGAACGACACCCTAAGCAGCGCTAAAACTCCCTGGATTACGTACTAAGGCTGTATGGCGCTTCCCATGATCCCAAACATCGATTCCGTACTGAAAGGCACTTCGGCTTCGTCCTCAGTACCTGGTAAATCCGAATGCTTCAACTGCTCTGCATTATGACCATCTACTTTCGTGTGTGCTCAATTTATTTTTATGTGAATTCACTGATTAACTTTGGATATATTTGACTGAAATTACTCGCGAAACAAAGTAACAATATTCGGCCAACCCAACAAGTCGAATTTGCAAAATGCCCTTCATTAGTCATTGTCCTCCTCTAGCCCCATTCGCCGCTATAATCAATCCACAACCTTTTCAACGAACATATGAAAAAAGATTGCAGCTCGAATTTCCGTCGGACAGCAGTGATCGCATGGAAAGAGATTCTGTGTCCACGTTATCGACAACACAAGATCATATTAAACGAACGCGCTAGCCGTTTCAGTTACGGATTAACGTCGATGGCTGAACGAGAACGACCATCCTCTGGGAATATATCGACCAGAGGTATTGATATATAGTCGACCTTGCAGCGGTATGTCAACGTTACGCACCCTCAAACATCAAATCACATGATAAAACGGGCATTTACTTATTTGATATAATATATATAAATAAAAGATAGCGAGGAAGACAAGAGTTCAATTACCACAAAACAGAACAACGTAGAAAGATGAAGAGAAATTTCTACAAAGAACACAGAGTTTTACTCTTACCTTCAATAACTATACGGTAATTCACAACTGCTAAACACAAAGAATATGAATAATTCAGAAATTGCTGCTGCAGAAAGCGAATATTAATTGCCACTTCGGTGCTTAATAACTGTGAAACTCACAATTCGATGAATAATTTCATTCGTTGTGCTCAAAATGAGCGAGCAAACGGAAAACGGTTAAGCAATTAAGCACATTACTTCAGATAATAAAGTAAGATGCTATAAGTGCCATTATCTGATTCCACTAACACTAGCGACAGAGGTGATGGATTACTCCGCAACATGCAGTGTGATGATTCTGAAAAGAAATCCATGAAATTCAAGGAACGGAGAGTACAAATATTAGCGGAGAAGGTGAAACGGATGAGATTCTTATATTTGTTGGTTGTATTCGAATGATAGAATGTCTATCAGTCAACCTATATAGCTCTATTTCGAACGAAACGTTCACGTATTTGAGCAGTTTTTATGAAATCTTCTGCGAACAAGAGAGACGGTTTACTGCAATGCTTCCCCTCCCCCTCCCCCCCCAAAAAAAAACCTGGCACATTGTGGCCTCTAAACTCCACCCTTAATGAGTTTTTTCTCGAGTTAGCTCGAAAGGAAAAAAGAAGGGTTCCTGCATTTTGAGTGACAAAAGATGAGAGCTCCCGTTCTTCGAGAGAGATTTCATCGGAAAAAGTAGATTTTTTTCGAAGCAATTTGACATTTTCCCAAGTAATATAAGGTATCTGATACCATAATATTCCTAACGGAACAAAGAATAAATGGGAACCTGTTAGTGAAAAAGTTCATTCATGGAACTATGCTGCAACGGGAAATAATGGTGAACGTTCTTAGTCCAGATGTAAAACACCAAGCCATCTTTAACCCATCACACACTAAGAGTCTTAGAGTAATCGATGCTAGAAGTTAATGCAGCGATAGGACGTCTGCCCCTCCTAGAGTACCATAGGATATAAGAAAAAAAACGAAGTATATCGCTTCAAAAGAGCATAAACGACGGAAGTATCACCTTTTAACAGATAAAACCATAATGCAAAATAAAAATAAATAAACAGCACATCTTAATATGTATACCCACTATGAAAGACGGTGAACTGACTCTCTTAAGAACTAAACCAACCCAAAGAAAGAAACACCAACCAAAGTAAAAATATAATAAACAAGACCCAATGACCGGAAATTATTAAAGCTGCTTCAAGGTATGCACTCAGAACTTCATCACTCATTATGAGTCTACCACCGGAAATTGACTATGAGTATCTTCTTAGGATCTTCATGAGTTCGGAAAAGTCAACTTCATCCTTCCTTCTGTAATACATATAAACCTTCCAACTGAAACCTGGCAATCATACAATAAAACAAAATCTTTTAAAGGTTAGAGACCCACTGAAAAACAACGTCTCCAATCCCTCCACCCCCCCCCCCCTTTTGTTTACTATTAATCTAAAGCTCTGAGTGCGACTCATCCTATGGAACCACTCCAAGATATTCAGCGACAAACACTCGAATCACAGACACCAAATTATCGATTGTTAGATAGTCCAAAGCTGCTTCCGTATCCTTAAGTGTGTGCCAAACACGTGGGAATGGCGTGGGAATGAGATGTAATACAGGGACACCACGTCCCAGAAATGGTACATGGTCATCTTCAACCGCACTAAATGACAAGCCGGAGAAGAACATTTGTGGAAGTTGGTGCAGACAGCCCAGATTCTTCAATTTTGATTCTGCAATCAAATGCTCTAAGATTACGTCGCAAGCAGATCTCGTCGTAGATCTCATATATATCACTTTATACTCATCTCTAGCCTGTGCGCTTTATGATTTTCCTTATCTATCCTTCGAATCTTATAAACGATTTAACTCGCGTAGCACGTAGAATAACCAATGGCTTTCTCATTCCATTAATTTAACAAAGGGTTCCATTAAATTCCAGTAGATAAAATCGTCTTTCAACCAAACTGACCATTCAAGCGAATTTCACCACACTTTTCTAAAAGAAGCCGTTCATTCATAGAGCACGACCATTCTTAAAATATGTGAGAATATTTCGGCACTTTCAAATGTTCATCAGAATACTTCAATGCCGATATATCAAACTGAAAGGTGACATGGTGGGTTAACTTAAAGCGTAGATAACGCCCATCATATTTCGCACTCTAATCTCGATATCAATAACTCTGTGGTTGACAGTAACGGCCAGGAATCCACGTATATGGAATAAGACTGCACTAATATGCTTTGCATTTCTTATTTTATATCTTAAAAGAAGAATAGAAGTCTTCCCTACGACACCAGGAATTTAGATTCGACATTCGAAAGCTATTCGACTATTTAAGATAAATCTTTCAAAATAAAGAGATTCTTCTCTTCCGTATACGATATGAAATCATTTAACATCAATTCGGTGATAGTGATCAAAACTGCACGCGGTAAGGATTCTACTAGTGATCGTACGAGTAAAAAGAAAACTAAAGAGAGCTGAATTGAGCAACGCTCACTAACCAATCGATGTCAACTCCTCGAAAAGATTATTCGCCAACAGTCCATACATATTGTGAATCTGTGGGTTCGAAGCGCCAAGGAGATCCAGTAGCACGAGAACATCCTAACAATATGCATAATTTATTAAAGGATAACATCTCTTAACAAAAACTGCAGTCTTTAAACCCCCCCCCCCCCCCCCCCCCCTTCCTTTCATGTGATGAGAAAATACGACCCTCTTGTGTGCTCATGCTCAGCTTGTAAGGTATATTTCGCATCACCGTAGGACGAAATCGCACTCGTTTAGCCGACAATCACCACTGATATCCTTCTCAGTAATTTCGCATTCCTAGCCCTCACAAAACAACCTTCTGCATATTCTCTGAAGCAACAACATCGCTATTTTCTTAACAAAATTCAAAACGAGACTTTAAATGCAGTCACATCTTCGAATAGCCTCTGTGGTGCAGTAGAAAACACTTTCATGTCCTTAATGTATGAGTGATGGCCTCCTGCAGGCAGCCAGTCGGAAACTGGTAACGGTTTTAATACTGCTGTATAGCATCAGCAGATATCTTCCACCCGGTCAATCTCTCTTCAACAGCATCCTTTGTAAAAGATGCCGCATACTCTTTTTCCGCGATCCCTGCTGAATTGTCATATGCTTTAACTACCACTTGGCAAAATAAAGAAGTTCCCTGACACATCTTAAAAGAAGTTCTTGTTCCCTCTCACTTCCCACCCGCTAAGAAGGGGATGGGGATTCGTTTTCGAAGCACTACCTCGCTTCATAGCCCTTCCTCGCTGGAAGCTCAACGGCAGCCAGAATCCCAACCAAAACTCTCCCAAAAGTAACAGCACCAATGTGAAGCTGGAAGAAATCGCAGATCACGTCGAACAACGTGATAATAAATGCGCTAATTGGTACTGCTTCCTATCAGAGTGATGTAAAGCGCAACCGCACACTATTTATTCTAAGCATTCCCTCCCATATTTGGCAACGGTAAAGTTCAATGCGCTCCTATCAGAAGCGAAACATTATCACTCAATCTCTGCGTTAGTGAAGCAGACCACAAAAATATTCAAACCAGCTGCTAAAAGAATCTACTTCGACAAACTCATTCCATTCGTCACGCCCCATAATTCCTATCGATCTGTTAAGTATCGCTCATTTTCATTTACCCCTTCATCAATGTAATGAATTGCATACAATTCGATCGATCTCGTTATTGATACTGAAAGAAGAGCCCCCCGAATGTGAGTACCACTTCTCACTCCATAACTTCGCTAAATGCCGAGCACCATATAGCGAATCAGTATCCGTCCACTGTCCGAATGCCTCTTCGCCATCCAGGAAAAGCATTTGCAATGTCACTTCCTGAATGATACTAACAGTACGTATTCAGATGGCAGGGATTTGAAATTAGGAGGGGAATGATGGTTGGTGATACAGGAAACGATAATAACATAATGTACAAATTTAACAGCGCGATATTCTTCATCATGTTTCATTCAAAAGCACAAGTCGATCCGAAGAATTATACTACATTTCTGAAAAAAATCACATATCTTAAGGTTAGCTAGCCCGTTTCGTCCCCATTGGTTTTTTTTTCACCTTTGGGAAAGGACATTTCTATTCATTCACTCTAAGCTAATCCGGATATGGAATGAACGGGAACTCGATTGAGGGAGAGGAAAGTGTGAAATATCAAAATGAAAATATTCCGTTGCAGATCAACAACTTCGGCTCCCAAGTTACTCGCAGCTCTCGTTTAATACTACAGGATAATACAAAAAAAAAAAAAAAAAACGCGAACTGGATAAAAATAACACATAATGAGCTCTGTAACATTCCGATGACTTTCACGCTGCATACATTCTTGTCTAAGTAATGCCCACGGCATCATCACAACATTGCCCACCTTCGATCAGTAAGAAAGAGCCAAATTTCACGATCATCATTTCCCACTTCAAATCTACAAAACTCTCTCCTTGTTGAAAGCCACCCTCTTCTGGTAATATGCATAAAACCGTTTTTTGCAACCCACGTATATTTAAATATTTGCACGAAGAAATACCTTGTTTGTATGGGTACGTAGAAGTGGTGCAAAAGTGGTTGCAATATCCAGCAACATTGCACACGGAACGGCCGAATCTGTTGCTCCAATAAACTCAGCACTAAAAGATGTAATAATGTTGCTTAAAAATTACTTCCTCCAATAAAATTTATGAAGTTTAATCGGCAACAACAACTTCAGTTGGGTGAGTCGACAAATTTGAAATGATATTTGTTGAAATGAAGAGCGAGTTGGAAGAGGTAAGAGGAGGGGAAGGGGAGGGGGAGGTGGATGGTTAGAGGACGAATGATAAGCAGCAAAGGTACCTAGAAGCGAAATAGTGCTTTCAGTTTGCTGCATATGAACAGCAATCAAGATCGATCAGCTCAGTTCTCACATTCAACTTCACATGGATCGTACCGAGCAAGAAAAAAGACAGAACATACGACGAACCCTGGGAATATTTTCGATTCATAATGGCAAGCCAAAACCAATCGTCTTGGAGCATTGATATCATAGGTAGCGATGATATTCCGAAAAGGCTTCTCGCCATGCGGTGTTCGTTCGTTGAAACGATCAATCTCCACTGTAAAGCCTAATCGTTTCATCGTTTCTTGTATATACTGAAAATAATCTGTAAGTATCGCATTTCAGTCCCATTAAGTTGTGAAAGCATTCTTCGGCTAATCCATATTGACCTGTTTTCCCCACCTTAGCCCGGCTCGTCCCCGGGCATCGAAAAATGTTGCCCCTACATATGCAGCAGTAGGTCATCAAGTTCGGGTCAATATTTGTTCCTCAGTGAATAAAGAACGTTCAGTAGCGTTCGGCTGGACGCATAAAACATTAATAATTTATAACGGCTGAGAAGATGCGCAGCTGTGGTCAGAAGACAGATCACAGCACTATCGTTGATGCAAATTGCAAAATAGTGCGAAATTTCCCCTCAATGAAATCGTTTAAGTAGGATTCTATGCAGTGCACAATTCGGTCACTTTCTTCGGTCATAGCAGCGATTTCAGCATGTCGAAGAAAGAAATATATTAGATGCTCAAGTTATATTCTCTGCAATCAGCTATTGCTCAAGCTATATTCATCGTTATTCGTCGTCCTAACACCGCTAGCCTTTGGAAAAGAGAATCCACATACTCGAAAAGAACGCACAATTCCTTCCGAGAGTGCGGTCTTTTTATCCTATTTTTAGACAATAATGGCATCTAATTATTTTTCAGTGATTTCTGTGGTTTAAAAAATGTTCACTTCATTGCCGAATGCACCGTTAGCTTAGAATTCAAATCGAAGCACTTACCAATGCGACCTTCTTGTGCTGCTCGGTACCAACAACTCTTGGAACAAGTAACGGCCTCAAAAGTGTCTTCAATCGGTTCGAATCCGTCATTCGACATAATGCCACCTTAGCTTTTTCGCTTATACGGAACACGTTTAGCGGACGCTGAAATCAGTTCATTGCATAACTTATATGAGGCATCCTTTCTAGTGCACGACTTGTTTACCGTTGTGAGATTTCCACAAAATTCATGCCATCTCCCACTTCTTCGAACCTCTGTGAACATCTCCGTAAAACCCATCCACTCTGCAACATTCTTCTCCACTTTCTGATGCAGTTCCCATTGACTGAACGACCGCACACACCAAATAAACTCTTTAAGGAGAGGAAATTTACGATCTTTCTTCGCTTTCCATAGTGTTCGTGAACATGGCTTCCCAACGATTTCTGCCATGTAAATGAAAGAACACAGATGCGATGATGGAGTATAAGTTTAGCTGTCATATAGCAAGCAGGATCAAATATTGGCAATTTCTCCCATAAAAATCACAAGGTGACATAAATATCTCAGCTCAAAAGATCTCGAAAGAGGTCACTATAAACTTGCAAATGAAGGAAACACATCTCCTTCGTACAAACACGGAGGCCATTAGGCCATTCGTTTTTTCATTTCAAAATATACGTGGCTATTAAAAGGACTCGAAATTTGAGTCGAATGCTTAAATCAGAATCGTCCCACATTCCTATCACCTCTTCTCTTACAGGACTTTCACCAGTGACTTACATGTTGCTTCAATATCCCGCTCATCGTTAGTGAACTGTGGTGATGGCTTGATTCGGCAAACAGGACGGGTCTAACCTCATTTCAGGTAAACAGCATTGAGGCACTGCGTCAAATAATGTAAGAAATAACCAATATAGATCAAGTAGGTCACCCTATAAGACTGAGCGCTTTAATGTGTGAACTAACCACATAGTACTGAAAATGCCACCTATATTATCACTGCCGATATGGATATTTTGTAGAAATCAGTCACCCTCATATGGTCAATATGTATATTAATAAATTCACTTGCAACATACTTTACTAAATTTAAGTATATCTTAAGAGATGCGGTACTGCAGCAAAATTAATCATTTGAAACATGCAGCGAATAGTTCTAAAGGATCTAATCCCCGTTTCTGACAAGACTTCTCGAAAAAAACTGGTTGCCACTGATGGGTTTCAGAAATAAGGAAACATAGTCAGCCACTCGTTTACCTTCAATGTCTGCATGTAAAGGAGCGAAACGTTTCGAAAACCTTAAAAGCGATAGTATCGGCTTTCAAATTCCTTAGAAAAATAAGACTAGCTTTCGATTCTTATCGTGCCTTATTATCCTTAACCTTTGGCTTATCTGGCCGCATTATATTCCAGATGTGATGCCTCAATTTGAAGCATGATGTGTTCGGATGAAGCAACAAGAAAATTAACGACCAAATCCACTCGCAGAGACTGTCCTTTTATGTCTTTTCAGGATAACTATTTTATGAGCAAAATTTGCGTTACTGAATTGTGTGGCATTGGAATCACAGCTAATAAAAAATGAAAAACTGATAAAACGTAGTGATCTGGTGGAAATCAGAAATTCAATAAGATCTCTCGTAAAACGGCCCACTCAGAACGCCGACTGAACGAGAAACTCCGACATCTGAGGGCAATTTATGCTTCGTAAATTCGCTTTCAAACATTAAAACTGCTATTGTTCCTATTAGAGCTCTGAAAACGATAATAACGTCGAAATAACCTTCTAATCTGCTAGTGGAACTAAAATATTTCTCCCGAAAAAGGTAAGCGCATCACAACTAGCGGGATATGCAGTCTCGCAATTCCAATCATCAAGCCGATTGAATTCGCAAATCGATCGCAAAGAAAAAGGGAAATCTGCCCAATAACATGCTCATATTTTAACAGAAATGATCACTCATATGAATTGCCTATTTTTGCATTTATGAATAGATCAAAAACGATCCAAATTACTGCTCTAACTGCCAGTATAATCGTGAATCAACCTACTTGAATTCCGACTGAACCATTTGCAAAACCGCTGCAAATTTCATTCAACATTACAAGCTAATTACCTTTACTAATAGGTCAACCTATATAAAACTTCTTAAACACTACTCTGATTTGCAAAATATACATCATTTGCGTCAAATTTCACCTGAATTGACGAAGGAAAAGGTGCATAGATAATACGTCTATAAGTGAGCATACAATAAGTAGTTCATTCACCACAGTCGGCTGCTCAGCAAATAGAAAGTTCACAAAAGAGCGCTAACAAAGTACGAAAAATCTGACTTATTTCAAGCAGTGGCCCTTTTTGGTTCATCGGAGATTTTGATTCCTTTTATGCCTCTTGCCCGGAATTTTAGATTATCGCTTATTCATTATTTATCATTTTTCATAAAGCACAACGCTTCCGACTGGAAAATAAGGAACTGACGTGACTCATGATCTAATGGTGCGTATCATTCAAGAGGGCGACGATTCATCCCAATCGAATGAAATGTTGGGGGGTATTTCAAATAAGGCGAAAAGAAAAAACACTGCTGCTTCCAAGTTAATGTTTCTCAGGCGCCGCTATGAATCCAACAGGCAAATTCTGCCATTTTATGCTACCCGTATATTGCCATATATAGTGGAAAGTGGGAAAATATCACTGCGTTCTTATATCGTTAAGCATTCGCATTATTAAATTATTCAGCCACATAAAAAAACAAACTTTCAAATTTAGAATCGGCCGAATACATTACGATGAGTCAACGAACCCAAATGCGAGCTTCAATACGGGATTATATTTCACTGCTTGCGAAAAAGCGCTTCGATGAGACCGCCACAATCTACATTTTTGCAAATTGCTCACCTGCTTAATCAACTATGTAGATTACCAGCACCCCGTGAAATAATTCAACTAACGCTTCACTTTAGAAATAACGCGACGATGCCTAGAGATCTACAAAAGATCGATCTTCTATGATTGGACGATAAGCTCGGAGTGGGTAAACAACTGATCTAAAATGCATATAATTTTAAAGGCTTTAAATATCTTATTTCAACAGTGATTAAGCAATCTTGTTCATTTTACATAATATCCATCAAATGATGTAAATTACACCTGTTAATGTCCTCATCTCCACCCTTAGTGGTTCGTATTTTGAAACCATCAGAGAGCGAAAGGTGGCGATAAACACCGGGCGATATTGCAACAATGCTCTTGGCGAATGCAAATATGCAATATGGAGGATAAGTCAGTCATCAATTTTGCAGATAAAAAACCAGTAATAGTTACTAAACTTCTATGAGAGAATCTAAAGGAGCAATACTTGCATATAGCAATTTTTATCATATCAGTTGACTATATCTTCCTCGAAAAAGAGTTCGAAATTTTTTCTTACGTAGGACTTAACTATGAAATAAGAATTGAAACCGCCCATTTCGACATGTGTCGGGGATTAAATTACAAAGAAAAAGAATTACGCTCAGCAAAAAGAAACGACAGCAACGATAGATAGCGAACATGTGGAAGGTGCAATGCAACTCACCCAGCCGCTTTCCCACAATAGCATATAGCTTAACTAAGCATAAAACCGTTACCCCTTGCCGATAGAAGAAGACAGTGTAAATCAACTCCAAATCTAAACGAAGCTTCAGCTACTGGGAAGATGCCTAAAACCACCGTCAGTTCATAAATAAATCCATCTATGTTCAAAGCAACATCGACTCCTATTCATACTTTTAGATTCTTCGCTCACCTGCTCATCCGGGCTTTTAACTTCTTCAGTGTCCCCGATCGCTGTTTCCATTTTTTCCCACATTTTCCCCGCAATTATATTTTTTCACTAGTTTTCTGCCATTTCAATGCGGCTTCCACAAATTTCCCCTCCTTCCACTAGGCGCCTAAAACATCGCACACGTATAACACCATATTTTTACTCATTTCCGTTCATTTTGTCAGCCGCTGATTTTTTGCTCCCTCCATACCGCATAGAACAGTGATCTCAAATCTGAAGAAAAACCATCACTGCTAACAGCATCAGTCTTTAATCAACTTTTACAAGTGTTTGCATTCGATGCTCACAACTTTGGCGACTCCAAATGACCTCAGGCGCTCTTGAATTCTGCGTGTCACAAAAACTGGGAAACTCTGAATGATTTTTGAGTCGGAAAGTTCACTGGTGAAAGTCTCATACGGAGAAGTCCAAAGACACATACCCTAAGCTATCCAGGTTATGACGATTATCGCAAAAGCATTTACTTGAAACAAAACATTACACGTCGGAAAGTTCACTGGTGAAAGTCTCATACGGAGAAGTCCAAAGACACATACCCTAAGCTATCCAGGTTATGACGATTATCGCAAAAGCATTTACTTGAAACAAAACATTACACGATAAGGCAACCTGCTCAATTCTCCAATATGCCTGCGCTATGACGATCACAGAGAGTAGTATCCCGAAAGAGATGCGAAAACACATCCTCCTCGAACGATTCTCGACTCCAAAAAGTGTCTATCCTTGAAGCTTCCGGAAGTGTGACAAGTACAGCAAGATGCCAACGTTGTTCTGTTGGCCAAAGTGATGAACGTGCCACTTCTGGGCTTCTCTCGTCCCCCTTGACGTCACCTCGACCACAATTTCTCCTGATTAAAGAACTCATTTCTGTGGATATTGTGAAACTAAAACGCAGATCAACAGCATAATACGAGCAATGCCACTTGTGGCGAGTATATTCCAACATTTGATATTCAGACTGATCAATATACTGAATCGATCCATCTTATCCACAACTGCGTCGCAATTGAATCAGCTTAAGTACGTCGACTATTCTATGCGATTAAAAAATTTCACGTTCCGAATCAACTGTTCAGTGCGAATAAGTGAAATTCAATTCAATTAAGTTTAGGGAATTTGAAGACGCCCAATTTAGCAGAAGAATTAAATTTGAAATGTTACTGGCGAAACGTCAGAGGGTTGAAAACATGACTTTAGCAATTTCACATCACCACATACGGAAATGTTGCACTAATACTTTTTTACAAATCCCTGAAATGCTATGAAACGTTGCTGGACCTTATCCTGCATTCCATCGGACATAAAAATTTGCAGCAGCACTGATAGGCCATGTTCCCTACTTGCTTTAGAACCCGAATCATCGTCTTCACTGAATCACTTTATTATCGACCTACCATAGCGCTAAAAAAGTATTTTCTGGCCTGTTATCACTTTCCCACAAATAAATTCTGTGAATTTCTCCTTCTGGATCTCGACAATGATATAAATAATTTGAAATTTCGTAGCCAGCTGGCAAAACTCTGCTCAAGGACTCCTTCAGAAAAAAAAATTGTCATTCGCAGACTTCTAATGACTTTTCGACAATATCACCGTTACCTGAAAGATAGGTGCATTCGTTCTATCCTAGTCATTCATAAGCCGATTTCCACTGGCAAATGATCCTTCACGAATTATAATATCCACACTCTGTACTTGTCACCCAATTTTTGGGCATGCGATGTTTTAGCGAATGTACTTCTTCGGTGGGAAACATTTCGCGATAACGAATTGGTGAAATTCTTTCAAAAATTTCGACTAGTGACCCAATGAATGCCAACTTTTCTGTTAATCTCCATTAAAATGGAGTCACATCAAGAATTAGAG
Source organism: Parascaris univalens (assembly GCA_037576465.1). Classification (NCBI taxonomy): domain Eukaryota; kingdom Metazoa; phylum Nematoda; class Chromadorea; order Rhabditida; family Ascarididae; genus Parascaris; species Parascaris univalens. The sequence goes on along the minus strand of CM075173.1, from coordinate 178,887,978 downwards.
GGGGAGGAAAGATGCTAGGCTAGACAAGGGATGAAAATATCCGAGTTCCCTCTTCACTCATATATCCATAACAAATGATGAGTACACGCAAATGGACAAGATACTGCTTCCTGCGGGAAATCCAATCAGGCATTTAACACAACATCCTTATTGGAGAGCTCCTTCCTCCCTTAACGCATCCCTTCTCATTTATAGATTTGTTCATTGAATAAACCAAAAAGTGCAATAAAAACGAGTTGGATAAATTGGACATCGAAAAAAATTGGATAAAAAACGAAACGAAACGACTAACTGATCGATAATTCAGATTTGTAAAGCACTTCGATTTCATTCACACGAAATGAGATGTCACGTTGCCTAACGAACGAAATAACTTTTCACATCACGTTTTTTTCAACTTCTGGATAATGCCTAATAGTTCTGGATAACTAATGCCGAACAGTCAAACGTTAACGCAAAATTGCATCGAAGAAGCTACTAGAAGATGAGCTTCGATCATCTCGCTTATCACATCGCACCTATTTGTTACTCATCAACTGACATTAAAAAACGGAAAAGCATATGAGCCGAGCGCACACGACGTACCCTTATTGTCTTTTTTGGCTCATTTCGAAATGTGCAGTCATAAGGTTGGAATTTGAAATAAAATATCTCGAATAATGGCTTCGATTTCAATTGATCGGACCGAAAATACAAATCGTTCACGAAAGATTCACCGACCAATGTGCAGTGACCAGATCCTCATAAAATGAAATTATTCCAGCGTAAAATACGTCCAAATTTCATAGCACTTTTTTGAATGCCCGGTGTCCCTTTTGAAGTCGACGGATCATCATGAAGCACACACAACATCGAAAAGAGGTCATTCCCTCATAAACAATAGATCAACTAAATTTGACGACTTTATCTAAAAGGCAAAAGAAAAGATTACTGACTGCCGAATTACAACTGCTGGACAGAAGGGATGACAGGGAAGCGCACACACACATATATACACAGGTACATATATCACAGAACACGCATCCATAAATTACGCATTAGAGGTAGGCACATAGCACGCAGACGAACCCATTATAATGCGCTTTTACAGACATCATACAAAACGGGGCAAATATAACTCGTCATAAAACAACGCGTGAATATAACTATGTATCGCAATAAACTCTCAGCAAGTCTAAACGCCCTTTTCAATATAATAAAATATCGCTTAAACTATTCCGTCCTTGTTTCGTTGAGAGAATTCTTGAAATGTGCAGTGAGCAATAGAAACATCAACGTTCAACTGAACAACAATCGCAATGACACTGCTGATAATACATAGAATCGCTTAACTAGGAACTAAAAAACTTCTCCCCTCAAATATATCTCGAAGAGAACTTTGCTTCGCCAATTGGACAAATAAAAAATGACAAGAAACGATGTCTGCTTGAAGTAAAAAGTAATTTGATCATCGTCGTAGTCGAAAGACGATTGTGAGACGAGGACACTCATACGCAAAAAACCCGTTACAGCCACTATTCATCGCAATGGGAATGCCATATGATGAATAGCCGAATGGATTACGTCTCATCTATCTTTCCACGTATGTTTTGGTTCAACTCGTTATCGCCTTTCTTCCCTAGTTGCATTTTGTTGAATTCCGTTGGACAAATAATGTAATATTTTGCTCACCATCACTTTAAGAGAAAATGCTTGGGTAAGATTTAAAAAGCGGAAAAGCGCACTGAAAAAGCGATACGACATGAGCAAATAAGCGAAAGCTTTGCAAAATAAACAAAAGCTCGAAACTTCCCCCCTATAGGTTATGTAAAACAACTGCAAATAGAAATTTTCTAGAAGAGATCAGAGTTCTCCTAAGGTGTTCGGCATAGCCCTTTCATCTCCAAAAGTTTCGCCGCTACGTGACCCAATTGTTGTGCGTCGAGATTCCGATCATTGTGAAATTGCGCAAGTTTCACGGCATCTTTCAAGATTGGCAATTTTCTTCCAAGTTTATAGGTCATCGTGAAACACTACACAGGAGAGAGATGATTCTATAATTTATATTAGCCTCAGTGAAAATCCAGCAGCTCTACACCTTCGACGGTTCCCGATTTGAAACTTGGCAATACACAGACGAGCACACGCGAATACCACATATACTCATATACTATCTACAAAAAGTGAAAAACAGCTCGATTAATGCATAATCATTCAAATATTTCGTTCATTTTATGTTTAATTATACGCTTATAGGTAGCACAACTGAGTGGGAAATTCTCCCGAAAAGGTCGGCGCTCTTTGCTATTTGATTAGCATAAAGGAAAAACTCGATTACGGCAAGAGGTGGAGCGAAGCTCTTACCATTTCATTACAAACACATTAATTTTTGAGGGGCATTTGAATCTCGAGCACACTCATCTCAATTTCATTCAACTGCCTTTCTAAAGCAAATGCTCCGCTTTGAAATGAGGCACGTGTCACTACGAACTACGAGAGTTTCCTATTTCGCTCTTTCAACAAAGGCTGAAGTGGATACAACGATAATTATTCAACTTACTCCTTTATACTAACATCTTCAATCAAGAAATTGAGGTAGTGACAAACAAGTAATGCGCATAAACTTAAGAATTACATGCAGTGCGATGATTAAACTTACTTTAGACAAGATATCGAGAAATAACTGGACAAAGTGGCTATCAACACTGAGTTATCGTCATGTGAAACGAGGAAACTCTACTTTAAAAAAGTAATTTAAAAGGTTATTTTAGATAAGAAACTGCATGAAACGAGAAATAAAGAAAACAAATCCCATCCACAACTGTCAACACAAAGAATCTACGCATCTAAAGTGACGTAGTAGGTGGGCCAAGTTTGCAGAGAAAGAGTGCACTACACGGAGCCCAGCATAGTCAATATTTAACAATCGCTTTACGCCTAAGTGTACCCTAGCGTGATGTCTACTAAACACACATTATTTTTAATATCACCATTCTCCTCACGTTCGTGAAATCTCTTGAAGCGGCACCATCAGTTGAATTAGATGTGACCTAGAGCGCCCGCTCTCTTTCAAAATTAGCATCTCTCTCTTTGAGAACGAAAAATTCCCACCCTCTCCACTGCTAAAATTACAAACTGTTATATCATCAGCAATCTTCTGTAGAAAGGGTTTCTTAATGAAACCGAACCAACCTCTCTCTCTCTCAAAATGCGTCACTACTATTCTCATAATTGGAACAACTGCGGTACCACAGAAAATGCGCATAACTTAACAGCTTCAACTATATATTAGAAGTTCTATAAACAAGCGTTTCTATGGGAAAATATGAAATGAATATGAGATAGAGTGTGCGGGTGACGATGAACAAAGAGGCAACCCAGTTAGCGCCACTCGAAGCTATTCACTTCGAATGAGAAATCACCTCAACAGCGATCGAAGAAATAAACGCATAATTAGATTAATTGTATATGAAGCGATGTTCCATAGTGCATCGAGAATAAACAATCAAGAGGAGCCAATAAAATAAAACTACGTATGAAAGAAAGGGAGAAATAAAAGAAATAAGGTGAAAGCAACGATAGGAAGCACAGCGCAAAATTGCAGACCCACTTTTGAATAGAGTGAGTGCATCGATCATTGACGTCTCACAGTTTGTGTACACAAACGCCACCACATTTTTTAACGTTAACGACAGTCGCTTGTTTCGTTATTTAGCATGACGGATGACAGCAAGCTATTCTCAATACCCATTTTCAACGAATCATACCCGTTTCCAACGAATACCTACTTCTTAGTGGCCTTAATTTTAAGCCAATTAACGAGAAATATGCTATCCTCCCTTTGTCATTTCGATAAATGAAAACAGTTAATAAGCAATATAAAACGCCGAAGTTGATGCTGCCTCCGACAATAGGATAGAACTAATCGTTTAGTAGTGCATACAACTATCAATGCAAAAACCTACCTGCTAACTTATACAACATCAATTATTCCATAGAACTTTCATATTTGCACATATGAAAGTGCGCCATTTTCATTCATTTCCCATCTTTGATGATCTTTATCAATACCTCAGAGGACTGCGTACGCTATAATCTTAACTGCAAAAATCCTGCCATGAGACGACAGCTTATCTTTTTCGTCAACTAATCCCCTTCCTCGTTTTCTCTTTCCTCCTTCCCTCCCCCCTCCCTCTCTCCTTCTCTCTCTTTATGACGCAGAATCTGTTGATAACAGCAACCCACTTAGAAATAACTATTCAGTTCAACTAGAAAAAGTCATAAATCCTTCCTCATTAAAGTATCCCTTTACACAAGAAAAACGAACTCTAATAAAAACTATACAAGCGGCTGAATATATTAATGTAAATTGCTGGAACTAGCATGATTTTTCACTTTCCTTCGTACGACTAAACCATTAGGCCTATCGCGATCGGCATAAATCCTCAGCAAAAAGAGGATAAACAACAATCAGGCTTGCTCTGAAAAATGAGCTATTGGCATAAAGATTAATACGGCTGGACAGTGATCAGTTTAAGATAGCTGTCATTCATTCTCCTAGCTGTAGCCGCAGGTGTGGTAAACTTCAATTCTTCTCTAACGATCATATTTAACGGGGTAGATTCCAACTTGTTTCTATCGTTGCTGCAATGCATCACATAATCCATAATTCCGTGATGATACGAAAATATAACTGCAAAGATAAAAAATTCATACATAGGAAAAAGCAACTGTCGGCAACATTGTTCAATGGATCGCACGAATATTCTCGATCCGCTAAGATATGGCAACACAGTATGGCAATTTTACAGGGCTGTACGCATAAAATGAATTGCATTCTATCTGCTTACTTCACTGCCTCATTCAATGAGAACATATGGGCGAAAGATACTATTGAAAAGATCTGCCGTTTCACCGTGAAGATACATCATAAGTGCACCTAAGAACTCCTAGCTCTCTTAGTCGCTCTTTAGACATGCATTTGTCGATGTATATATCAAGCCGTTTCGTTATGGCTTAGATATGGCTCTATTTCAAGTTTTCTAAAATAACCTTGGAGCTCGATCATTCACAACTGCAATGTACAACGGAAAAATACACAATACAACTGGCAAATAGCTCTGATCGCTGTAACACAAATCAGCCATACGTACGTTTCGATCACAAACTCATTACTTAATAGAAAACGACAAGCGGAAACACAACAGTTAAATGTGAAAAGTTGAAGAGGCTGCAGTGATTCGGCTTTCTCATGACAGTGACATATTAAATGTGACAATTTCAATGAAACATAAAATCCATTCGTTCGTTTCAGCCAAATCAACTAAAGAATTTATTACATCGGTGAGACGCCAAGTATAAAATGGCACAAAAATGGTGATGTAACCTCAATATTGCGCTTCATAATAATAGATTATCCTACTACACAAACAGGCAATAATAATTCAGATTTAGACCCAATTAAATGTCGAATTCCTCTGCATCAAATTTTAAGTCTACTTTCGAAAAATACTGCCTTCCTGGAAAAGAATTCCGGATTCAAAAGCGGCGTCAGATCGCCGAACGTTGGAAGGTTCTCACCACCCAAAAACACTTCATTATTGCTGCTCCAATCAATGGCCACATCTTTCCCCCTTAGGTTTCACTCATTCAAATTCGTCGGCACCATCAACTTACATGATTTATTTCGACCATATGAATCGTTTTTATATGCTCCCTTTTCTCATTCGAAGAGGAAGAAAAAAGTTGAGTAGAGGAAATGTTCGACCCATGTGGGGGCTCTATATCCCAGCGCTTATATTCAGCAAGAAAAGAAATCCTTCACTTCTCTCACTATTTGCGATGAAACAAAAGGAATAACACTTCAGTGAAGACCTAAATTCCTAATCTTGATAGCATTCAATTCGTCAACAAGACAATAATGATCACTAACTATTAGCCCTCCTTGCTTCATAAAAGGGATTCCTGGCCAATGTTCAAGAAATTGGTAACCCATACAAGAGCACCATTTAGGATCGCGATAAATCGAAAAAGCTTTTACTTGTGAACAAATTCCAAAAAAACAAAGCGAAGACAGCTAGAAACAAACAATACAAACATCAGCAAAGAGATCGGCTTGCGTACAGTTTAGATGTCTGATTTCTCCTATCTAGCGAAGAATATCGACGATTATCCCTTCCCCGCCCTCAAATTGCCTAAGAGTTCACTGAAAATGCTAATTGTTGGTGCAGGCCTTGTGCACGTGGTGCAGATAAAGTGAGTCCTAAATTGCAAATTGTACGAACTAATTCACAAAAGATCGTTCCCTATGCAGATCGCTTTCTGAGGAACTGCTCGAGGAACTATGATGACGAGTAATCGCAATTTCCTAATAATTACATCTCGTTGAATTGTTAATTACTCTAACGATCGTTAATTCTATACTCTAATGAAGCATGCTTTCAAGGATCGCAACGAAATAAACTCTGCCTTGCAATTCCGATTAGAAGACTCCGCATGAAGCTTCCTTTGAAAGTGATATTCGAAGAACTACAAACGAATAAGTATGCGGCATTTTCGTTATATCACATCACCCAGTAAGTTGTGGTTCAAAAAAAAACAGTAATTTAATACAATGAAGTGCCAATATTATTTACGGAGAAGAAATAAAATGAAGAGAACGAAAGCGGAAAACTGAGACCCTCAATCGCCTTCAGGATCTGATGAATAATCTCATTGATAAGTATAACTAAGTGCACAGAATCCCCCAAAAGAGAGATGACTCTCATTCATAAACGTTTCCCGGATAGCCGTATGTGGTAGCTGCAAATGAGAGTAATCTTCGTCTAGGTGCCGCTTCAGTCATCGTTCTGATTTAATTCCCCTTCAAGGTCCTAGAAATACAATTATTTCACATCACTTTTAGGCACAATCTTTGAAAATTTCATCCCCGCTCATCAAACTTAACGTTTCGCTTCAAGTTGTGGCACCCATCACCACCATTTCTCTCAACTAAGAGAACATCAATAGCAAATCGTTGGAATTTCTAGACTGCTTGATTGGTGATAAAAACGCAAATCAACAAGAACAAAATGCCTACCTCAAAAGGAAGAGCTTAATAAAGCCCTTAGATGAGTCGAGACGTTGTAGGCTATTAATCGCATCACAACTCTACTCGATAGAGCATCACGTTGCATAGCTCTTGGTGAAGCGTTAACTGCCTATTGCTAAATTCACTCAACTGCAATAATAACATAATCTGAAACGGCTAAAGCAAATTTTTTCTCGTCGTTTAAACCACAATGAGAAAAACCGGTAGCCGGCCGGACAGCTTCGAAAGAACGTTTGATTGGGACGCAATTTCAACTCTAAATTGCAAAACTATCATTAACTTCACACGAATAGGCGTAAATGTTTTCAACGACAACGTATACTTCCCGAAATTTCTCAAGTTTCCATCCAGGTACTCCACTCCTGACCTCCACGTCCTCACCAACAACCACCCTCGTTAAAGACCACTTTGGTCGACATAGGGAGAGGAGGGAAGAGGGAGTGGTAAAAGAAGGAGGAAGAGAAGGATGTGAGATTGAATGAGAGTATGAATGAAAAAATCACGAATATTCCATTACCGAGGTTCCAATTCATATATATCACGCGTTTCTGTCAATAACACTTGAAAATGACCTTAAATACTACGGACAAGATATTTATCCAAGATATCCAGAAAGGCTGGAATAAATTCCGGAAATCTTAAATACTAAGCTATCAAGTTCCTCAACCTTTTCTTCTCTAAAAAATACCAGGACTTTAGTGCAAAACACACGGAAGCTGTCACATTCTACGGTGTCGTAGCACACATAAATGGGTATTGCACTAAGCTTCCCGATCAGCTGAAAGTATAGCGGTTATTTGCGCTCAAACTTATATTATCTTTATATTACAATGCTACTTATAAGATTATTTCGACATGAGATAGGTTTTTTAAATTATACTCTATGGGATATGTGGCTTCAACTTGGCCACACTTTGTAGAGTGACGAAGGAACGCCAAAAATAACGTTGCTGTTGAGAGGTGCAACAGCTCATAGAACAAGAAAATATTGAGGCTGCAACTCTGTTGGATGTTTCGGGAGCTCTAGCTGCACCTCGAATAGCCACACATCGCCACCTTACCAACGGGATAAGGCGAATCGGAAACATTAATCAGTATAACAGTCCACTAATAATAACAATAAAATTTTAAGGAAAATCTCGGGAAATTATCCTCCAAATTAATAGCGGAAGTATGCGATCATATCCGACCAATATTTCATTGCAAATATACGTATGCTTGCATGAGCTATAGAAACATTCAGTTGGCAAATAGACCAATAATAAAAGTTTAAGAAGCATCCATCAAAGAACAAACCAACTTATTTTACTCTTCGCATCAATATACAAAACAGCTTAAAGCCAAAACGGTGTAAAAGCAATAAAATCACTGCCACTCCAGCAAATATCGATTATCCAAGCAATTGGCTCATCGACAACTCATTGACTCCATTATCCAACCAACTGATCCGAAACCATCTCCCCTCTCCCCTAGCAACATTTCCCTCGAATCTCCTCTCCCCGACCCTGACCTATTTCTATTTACATCCAACTCATATCCGTGCCACAATCTACACACCTCAGCTTGGAAACATCTTGTCAAAATAAATCACAGTTACCACCGATTAACTTTCTTCCTTTATTTTCTCAAAATTGAAAGCACTCTTCATCTTAGAGGTCTTCCTCTCATCCCTCAGAACCCATCGCAATTTCTACTCAACTGATCGACGCAAGAAAATAAAAAGAGGCGGAAGAGGAAGCAATATACGATAATAAAGGCACAGCGTGATACTAGCGTTTCTCTAGAAGCCGAAGATTAAGATTAAAAAAAAAAAACAAAGAAAAAGAGCAACTTAATGGGATTCAATATATCACCAAAGACCAAACATATCGTCATTATTATACCTGCAAATTGAACCTACAAAGTGAGCAACGCGCACCGTAAATATCACTCGATGAACAACAATATCCCCATACAATAAGAGTCTACGTCTACAAATACGTCCATAATGAATAATCATCTGAACGATTCGTGCGAATTCAGATCCACACTCTCGAGGATATCCGATCAACATAGTCAGTTCCGTTTCTTCTTCCATAAACATATCGAAACGAACGATGTAAAAATTCCATTAAGTGCCAACAGCGAACTAGAGAAATTCAAGTCATCGTTTCCAAAATTGCATTCATAATAAATAAACATTGAAGTTATTAGAGGTCTTTTTCATTTAAGTTCCACATCTTAGTGAGATTGTGATAGATGCATGAAAGAAACAAACAAACGAAACGCAATAATAAACATATTTAGCATTAAATGACCATATTGCTAATCCACTCTCGTCATCTACACTATTCAATTCATAGTATCATCATGACAAAGAGAGGAAAGTGCCGAGTTTGAGCTGAGGTCGTACTAGATTAACACCCTCATGCCTTGCGAATTGTCAAAACTTTAATTTATTTATTTGCTGAAAAGACCGCCCATAGAGACTTTTGATTGGTCATGGCCCATACGACTGCAAAATGTACATATACTTCCCAGGCACATATTTTTTCTACGGATCGATCGGAAACAAGCCGTCCTACCATGTAGATTGATCCGACGATGTGTAGATAACATGCAGCAAATTTCCTAATTCAACTCTATCTCTCATTGTCTTGTCCCTGAGCTGGAAGTCACCGCTTTGAAAGCTAGATAAGCCTACAGAACTTATCGAGAAACATGACGTATTCATAGGATTGCGGCTTACAAACACACAACTACAAAAGCACATGAAAAATGAACGCACCGCTCGGAATCAATGACCACAAGTGGTGCTACTTGACTAAAGAGTCCTTCAAATGTTTTCTCGCCTAACCGGAGCAAATCCCCATCGTCTTTAATTGACGAGAAGAGCATAAACTGAAACGACACCGATTCTGAGCTCCTGATCGATAGTCCCAAGTGATCAATGCATCACTACTATCATTCACAAACTGTCTCCGTCATCAATCAATATTCTCTCCTCCCTTAGCTCATTCTCATTTAGATGCAAATCCACTCAGATGCTTGAAACTCTTCGAAATAAGAAAGATATAAACATCGTTTTTTCTTTCAAACAACAAAATGTCACCACGAAAATATTCATTAACAACAATTCCCCTGCATGAAAATCAACGAAGAAATTCCACAAAAAGGAAACAACAACGAAAGACGAAACTCAACGATCATGCGTGCCTACGATATCCGAAAAGGCGACCCGAGTAGCGTTTCAGAATGCTGTGCTCCTGCTCACCGAGCTGCTCCTTCATTGCTTGCTCCTGAAGTTTATTTTCATTCAAACAGACCACCTAGAACAAATGTAAATAAACATTACACTCGGCAATTATTATACCACTATCAACATCTCAGACCATTAAACCTCAGCCTTCATATTTCACATCCTCATATCACACAGCTATCAATACTACTTTGGAGTCAGAGGATAAAAAAGAAGTCAGAATGAAGAAACTGAAAGATATGAATAGTAATATCAAATTATAAGCCAAGATGAATTATGAACAATGAAAGATATGGGCAGCTCGAATAAAGTATCCATCCCATCGAAATGTGACAGCTTCCAATAGCAACCGTTCGAAAAGCTTATGGATATGGTCTCCGATTGCCTGCGATCTCTTACTAGCTCAAAGACCAAACTATGAAAAGTGCTGATAAAGCAAAGAAGTTATCAATCACCTGCTGGGCAAGATACATCGCGCGCCGTCGAAACTCCTTCGCCGGATCATCGAATTGACTATAATACTGCAATGTTGGTCTCACATCATCGACGTCTGATAGATGAATCGCTGAAATTTATTACCTTTCACTGAATTTGCATATCTTCACCTTTCAATCCGTGAATGGAGGTACTATTCGAAAGAAGTCCGTGGTATATTTACCTCTTCACATCTAACTTTAGGGTTGTAAGTTTGCCTCCTATACCCCGGACTAGGCTGCCGAATGGTCTCTCTCAAGCATCTTTCCTCAAAGCTCTGAAGTTCAAATCAGAGTAAATAATTATTTATTACGAGCAACGTTTTTTTCGGCAAATTTAGCAGATTTCCAATGTAAGAAGCCCACTCTTCCTATCTACCCTGTCGATTCAGAAGTCGTTGAATTCTTCGCAGTGACGACAACGATATTCTCATTTATCGAACTCTGAGAAGAACTTTAAGAACTCAAATCTCCTGTACGCTGCAGCAGCATTCATGGAACTTTGTCACAGAGGACAAAGAACAGGATTCGTTCTTTGCCTATTCAAGTAACGATCTCATTTTCGAAATATCGTTGTCGACGAATTAAAAAACCTATCGTGCTATTGCCGTTATAATATAAACAATGTAATCTAGTGAAATCGAGTGTTAGGAGATAAGCGAGAAGTGTCTTCCTCACTCCATAAAACAGTCTCCTCATTTGTGCATACTTCATTCAATCGCTAAAGAAATTCCGCTCCACGAGAACAATAGTTAGAAAATTTGGATCTAGAAAATATACGATGAAATGCATCCCGCATAGCAATTCCACTTCTGAAAATTCGCTCATTTCCTAAGCTTCACAAGTTCTTTTTTGCAAACATATCGCTCTAAAAATTACAATTATTACATTATTACAAACATTACAAACAAATACAAACATATGAAAGTTGCTCAAATGTCATCAGTTATGAAAATTTCCGCTAATGGATTGCTCTCTTTCCCTCTCCTCACAACCCTCCACCCTCCTCCTCCTTATACCTCAGTTTCTGAAACAATAACTCATCCGGGAGCACTGCTATCACATTAAATAAGCAGCAGTCATGCAAAAAACATAAGCCTTTGCTATGTGAACGATCCTTCTTTTCTACGACGGATCAGCCAATAGCTCGACTTAGCACCAAATTCAATGTCAAACTACTATAAATTGTTGTCATTTAACCGTTTCTTAGCATTTCTATCCAACCTTAATGAATTCTTCTTCACTCTATAAGAAAATGACGTCTATTCAATGTTGAATATTCAAACATTACAATCCCAAAACCAAAAAGGAAATATTGCAAGTTGGAAGATTCAGCGTAGTTTGTAAAAAAATCCCTTCTCAACATATGAAGACTTCTCTCTCTATATTATGTTGAAAAGAAATTCTTTTCTGATTTACTGATTTGTGGTGCATATTAGCGGACGTGTGGCATAGCTGCCTCTGAATTAAGGCAAAAAAGTCCACCCACGCCTATGGATGAAATTGCTTCTGGTGGCACTGGTCTGAATGTAGGGAATATACGGGAAGTAGGTCGATCATCAGGAAAACTACTCGGCGACCTAGAGTAAGGAAAAATAACGCGTTCTGCATCATCTGAGAGCCCTGAATGCCCAGTGTACCGGCTTTTCATGCGCCTCGACAAATATTTCCCAGCAGCACAATGTGGTAACGATTTGTTGAGCCAACAAGCAATCGAAACATATCTAGGCCTTTGTTTCTGTAGAAATAACCGTTTCAGGGAATAACTTCGTGAATGGCTTGTGAACAACGGAGATATGAGCTTCACAACCAATGGTTCAGTCAGCTGACGCTTAGTGATGAGCGCCTTTTGTGAGCGATCCGATGATGTGCATCTACTGCCGAAAAAAACCTCTTTCCGTGCTGTGAATCGCTGCGGAGAATACTATCTACAAATTCAAATTCCTTCGCGATTTGAATCACTTATAAGTGCCGCGAATCAGAACAAAACGGGATTTCAAACGTTATGTTAGATAAAGACCTTTTTGGCTCACGGGTTGCAAGCAGTGAAAACAACGGCAGATAAATAGACAAACACACTTACAGATGAAAACATGGCGTGTTTTCGAAAAAAAGAGTGAAATATCCAAAACTGAAAAGAATACTTTTAAGCAGTTCAGCGAGATCCACCAACGACGTGTCATTCATATCGCCCTCCCACTTCGGCACTCGAAGGACGTTTTCCGGATTCAGCTGGAAGGATTTCGGATCGTAATCGATATAGATCACTTTTGAAAGATCACGATTAAGACGTGATAAGTCCTGGAAAAGAAAAAGAATTGCAAATGATGATCTATTCTTGAAAGAAAATTTCGAAACCCAAATATCAGATGAGGAAGAAAAATATGAATATTTTCTTACATGCAAGCCCATTTATTTTACTCCTACCCGCGTGTAGTTCCAAACTGTGTCGCCCACAGTTATATAAACAATGGCTATTAGTCTATGATAGTTCATGATCGCTCTTCATATACTGCCTTCCTCCTATACTGCATTCACAATCCACTGACCGATCCCATAGCTTCCCATTAGCTCAATTCGAGTTAACTTCAAGAATAGCCGTTACTCGTTTTGGCTCTAGTGTTACTCCTGACTCGTCTACTTCACAGAGGTCGACTGGTGGCTCATCCTCACACACTGTTCCAGCGTAAATATTCTGCACCTCATTCACTGTTCTAGACTATCTGCCATAGCCACACTAATTCATCGAGTCCTTTTTCGATTATTCTTCATTACCTACCGTTCAGTGACTCATCTGCCTTCTACGTTCGCAATATATCTTCAACAACAATAAAATCACCGATATTCTTAAATCTCTAATTGTCTCTTATGAAAAAATAAAGAACTCATTGTAAACACCAATTAATAAAATATCCTTAAAATCAAAACAATCAGAGAATACCTTAACATGATGTCCATTCATGTACTTCGTGCAGTCGCGGTACAATTTGTACATAATGCGCTGCTTAGGATCAAACGATTCGATAACCTGCGGGGCACTCATCGACGACTCACACGTGTAGATGACGACCTCAAAGTTTGGGTAACCGACGATATCGAGAAAATAATCAAGTGCTGGTCTCTTTACGAAACGATGTCCCGTCTTATACTGAAAGAAACTTCACGTGTCAAGGAAACAAGCAAACGTCGAAGACAGGGTGCGGCTCAGTATTTGGTGTCCACGGAGGATACATGTGACTGCATAATTCTGAAAATTCTTCATCTTCATTTCCTAATGTGGAGCATAGTATTTCAAAAGAAATGTTATCCGCTTAATGCTCTGAGTAGCGAAGATAATTTTGAGCTTCCGCCACAGGCTAGAAATGGCAATTACTTCATCGCTAAAAATTCTAAACAGCCGAAAGCGAAGAGAGCAAAATAATCTGCCCACTTCTATGCGATCCTTCTTTACAGCGCTATAAAAACTATGGAAAGCTAATAAATTCCGCTCTAAACAAAGAATGAAATAAGATGACTATGGGACCAACCGTCCATTCTGGTGCGATAAGGATGTTCTTCATCTCGATAACAAGAGTGTATTTGGGCTGCAGATATGGAGCAGGCAGAGGATCGGGTAATAGCACTTCACGCGATGGTTCGACCACATACTGTAATCACATACGATTTCCTCAACTAGTCCCCTTATTTATTTTATTTTTTCCACCCATTCAAATACAAAACCCTAACGACGAATGCATAATCTTCCATTTAAGTGACTTTTTAATTACATCATTCACTGGCTACTAACAGATTTCCATGTAAATAACGAAAGGAAGAAAAGAGCCATCCTGTTTTTTTGTACAAGTTCCGCTGCCCGAAACTCTCGACGAACAATTTGTCCACTACAATCCTCTCCAAAATCCAAAACCTAAGCTTCCTATCATAGATTTGGTTATACTAATGCTTTTCACGTCCAACCTTGCCTTCTACGATAAATCCGGTAAAAGTGACAAAGAAAAATTCTTACATCCTTCCATAACTTGAGGCTATTGACGATGCGATAGAATGGTGCGAAGAATGAGCCCGAGAAATCATCTTTGATCACATTCCCTTCGCTGTCACGTTTCGCTCTTCCTACATCAAATAAAAAATTGGCCAAAGTAAGTGGTATCACATTTCCCAATGAGTGCAAACATTACTTAATCAATCTATTTTTAGATTTATTAAGTTGCGATTCGAGATTACGGATCGAGATACGACCCGAATCGCTTTTTGCCTCAACGATCCACTGTACCTTCACGCACTCACAACGAACATCAAACACTGACCAAATCTAAATACTAATATGCAGTTACCATAATAGAAGCAGAACCACACAAATCCAACGCATGAGCTCGCAAGAAGAAAAATTGTGCCGAGTTTCGTATTTCGAGCCATTTTTTGCCTCCGCCGCTCCTCGTAGGATGCGTTCTCATCAACCTGCACTAAGACAATTTCAACGCGAATATCTCTGCTATCCCAAGGAAAAAAAGAAGATTACGAATTAAACAACGAGAATAATCATAAAAGATTAAGAAGCAACGCCTCTCATCTCCTTGGAGGTCTGAAAATGGACAAAGAAAAAAATTTCTTCGACGATCCAAAAGTTCTATTTTTCTCCTCCCCACCTCCCCCCCCCCCCCCCATTTCCTAACAGCATAAACTAGTAATCTGAAGAATAATAGCTAAATAGTTACAGTTATGCAGAAATCGTAACAATCATCCTTAACCTCGATTCCCGATACTCAGAAAACAATGAATCACGGCATTCATCGTTTTCCTCCTATCCTTGCATTCCTATCCATCATTTGGAAAATTAAGAATCTACTGAATCAAGTCATCATTCACAACTAAAGTTGTCACCTTTAAGCAGAATGCTTTGTTTTTGGGCATTCGGAAGCATGGAAGATTGATTAATGAGATTTAGACCAATTCCAGCAACTATGAACTCCTCCTCACAGATACTGTTGAAATATATAAACACATATAGTGGGAAAATGTCAGCTATGGTATTGCCATCGTATCACTTCAGCTCTCGCCATCGCGAAATATGGAGCGAGGCAACTCTTTTAACCAAAAAATAATTATGTCCTTCGTGGTCATCGATGACATTCTTTTAATGAAGCTCAAAAACAAGAAAAGAAAATCGCTTTCCCCCAATAAATTCGTACAACTACTCTACTTCGCGAATTTTCACTTAACCGCAAAGTAAAACAATCAGAGATACAATAACAGAACAATATCACACCTCAGTCCCCATTGTTTGATGAAACTTCTTCCAAAATCTCCTATAAGCTGACAGCGTTGTCGTCGTGGACCCACCCAATGCCACTGTGTTCTCATTCATATCGACCTCGGATGATTCCGTTGTCTCTCCAGCATCTTGCTTCTGAAATGAAAGCTCCGATTACCGACCGCAAGATAGACTTGCAAAGATCCGATGAAACAAATAAATAAAAACACGATCGTATTTTGATCTCGTTTCACTCTCAATCTTACAACGCTCTTTACTTTACTACAAGCTATGAAGATCCAAATAATGCTTTCAGCAGAACTCCTATCAATAGCCGACTATCCTAATTAAGCTGTGCATTCGCGATGACCAGCCATGTGCAATGACAAAAAAAACCACATTAAATCTACAAATTGCACGGCATAATCCACTCATTCCGAAAGTTCACTACCGCGCTAAACCGTGGTGAACTTTCGATCGGCAGATCACTGTCATTTGAAATATATTAGTTAGGGAAGAAGTAAAGCATGCCGCCGATCGGATATGCCAATGATAATATGGCCGGGCAAAAAACATCCCCAACAATAGGTGCGCTAATGAAGCAATATGTGACTAGGGGTACTACTAACCCCAAATTTAAAGGAGTTCGAAATGTGGAGAACATTCTCCCAATAACCGCCGCGTCGATGCTCTCAAAAAAAAGATCGTTGGAACAAAAACGGAATGAGAAAAAAAAAAGATCAAATAGAAAAAAAAAAAAGAAAACAACGAATAAATGAAGCCTTATTAACATAAATCTTTTTTCTCATAGAATAATTTTGTAAAAAAAAAAACGAAATTTAAAATAAAATTCGATATCAATAATTCAACTATTTCTTATCTTTCCCGAAAACACTTTTACCTATTCGATGTATTCATTTCGTCTTTTTTTATTCCCTCACGTCCGCCCGAATAAACGATCTTTCGTCAAATGAATAAAAATACAATCGGTAGCTTCTTCTCTTCTTAGCCAAATATTTGATAATCCATTCTTAGGCTATATTCCAAGGAAATAAGAACGATACTGAGATCCTCATTCTATCACTACAATTATACGCATATACTTTCAAACCGATTAACTACGGTTTTAAACATTATGATGGCGACATTAAATTTATTCCTTTCTAGCCACTTCTAATTTATTCATTTGCATCTTCCTTATCGTTTCTTCAACAACTGAAGCCCTCGAAGCAGACAATTTCATGTGAAATGAGGCTTCAGATTCCCAAATCAGTCATCCTCTTCACTGATGAAGTCTACAAGTTCTTTTTGAAGATCTCCCTTGCGACTTACTTTTATCCACCTTCATCACCCTGAATAAGACAGCATATTTGCGATCATATTCTGGCAATTTTCTAATCAAGAAAACGCTGATTTCACAAAAATCGTATTAACGATTTCTGATGGTTCTCAGCGATTTTCGTCCGGCCTCATTTCGATGACTATCCTCTTCGCTCGACATTTTGAAGAATTTCTTCCGATCGATGGAAGCCGCTAACGCTGCAGTATCACTAAATAACGCGCATAGGGTAATTTTAACTTGTCCAGCGGAGACAAATCTCCAAACTTTAATGGAGATTCGTTTTCTTTGCACGGAGACAATACTTATATTATTTCTATGAATTGATCTACTCCTTTATAGCTGATTATGAGGAAAATAAGAAGGTAAATTTCGAGTCGTCGGGAAGCATTAACCGAAATCAACAATGCTCACCTTAATGTCACTTTTGAGGATAATATTCAGATCATATTGCATAGAGAGTAAATCTTCTCCCCGTTTCTTCTCGATTATTTCCAACTCATCCAAACAAACATAATGGAATTAGAAGATTTCACCGATGACAGTGTACAAATATTATGCGTTTTAGCATAACAGCTTACAGCGTAATGTTGAGCCAATCCGAACAATATCACTGAGCAAAAAATCGAAATCAGCCGAATTTCCCTCCTTACTTTCCGTGCTATCCGCCTTAATGGACAAGTTCATCAACGAAACACTACCCTCGACAATACTTCAACGATCAACAAGGGTAATCAGCAATAATATCACAATATATCCCTATAATCGAGTAAAGCTTCGAAAGATACCATTTCCAATAAATCCCCTTTCGTTCTCATCGCTTTAGAACCATTTCGGCGCCACTGAATCACGCAACGATTACATAAAACAACATATATACATTCCGAATAAAGCCTCCACAAACGACTCATAAAGAGAACAAATGAATGCGAGGAAGCCGTATAATTTCTGAACGACTTTGAAAATATATCTAATTAAAGAATCACTAAAGCTTACAATATGCGAGGAAGCCTCAATTCGCTTTATATTTTCACCGGTGAGTCGATTGACCGCTCTTTTCACGGGCTCCGATTCAGCGAGAGCTATCCTTCTGTGCGGCGTTTCGAGTTCATCGCCTAATTTTGCATTTCGAATAGTTCGCACCGCTAGCGGTCGTTTCTGAAAATCTCCTCTCATCACTACTAAATCCGTTTCCCTTCTCATATTTCCATTAGAGATATGAAGATTTCGAAAAATATATATAAAAAAGTGAGAAAGACTATTATTAGAATTAAGAATGAGAACAAAGTACCGTCCACGATATCTCTGAATCAAAAATTGAAAAAGAATGGAAGGAATCGAGAGCATAAAATGAACTACTTGAAAAATTCCATCTATCCCTCTTTTTTCAACGACATAAGATAAACCTTCTGGATTCGAGATGGATCCTCGAAAGGGCTCGTTACATTCGAATCGAAAAGACCGGATCGAAACGGTGGTTTACTAGAAGCATAATCTGAGATGAATAGACGTTGCTGTGCGATCGCAGCTAATCGTGAACAAATCCATCGACGTGAAAGCAGCATCGATTGAGTGGATCTTATTACCGTGATAGGAAGTGATCGTAACGACATCAGAATCTCGACGATTCCATACAAATAAATCACGATGAAGGCACTCTGCAAATACATCAACCAAGATCGGAAGGCAAAGTCCACTTCAATTTTCTGCAACAATATCTTCCACTAGGTGAACTTTGAGAAGAAGAATTCATCGAAGATACAATTTAGGGAAATATCGGTTACATTGCCGCCGATCGTGCAAACAGCTCGAGATTCGATATGTCGGGCAAATCAATTCAAATCAACATCCCCCTCCCAAATGACAAATAAATATGGAGTCAGAAGTATTCCTCGAAATTGCAAAACCCTCTAAGAGCTTCAGCTTAGTATACATTTCTGCGACCTTCGATGAGACTCGAACAATCTTCAACGGTGAGCTATGTAATAATATTGTGGCAGTATAAAAGAACTCCAAAGTGGAAGATTTAACCAGAAAGTCTAGCAAGAAGCCGCCGAAACAATTTTCGAAAGCATTCGCCCCTCATCTCTCCTCCTCCCCTCCCCTCCTCTCCCCCAAGACAAGACAACAAAATATCAGTAAAATCACGAGCGGTCGACTTTCTTCTCAGCAACTCCGGACGGATGGAGCAACGCCAACAGTTAGCTAACGTATTCCCACATTCGTGTTGAGACCATACTTGAAGGCCGTGAGGAGAATACTGAAATTCGCCTCATAAATCTCCTTATCGATCATAATTGCAATTGTGCCGCATGAGATAAGATCAACATAACGAGATTATCAGCGCATGTTGGAGTGTTTTTGTGGTCATATTCAAGCAGCCAATCAAAATCGATTGATGATCATTCAAAAACTCCTCCATCGTATTCGAGAGTGCTTTTATGAGAAGAGAAGGGTCACAATTTGATTGCTAAGATATCCGAGCGAGTATGAAAGCCCATCGAAGATATGTGCTCTTCACTTTTTGCCTACCTCAACGACTATTTTACACTGCGACAATGAATTAGAGCTAGACGGTTTATTGATGTATTTTAGCTGATTCGATCGCCTCAACAAATCCTCCACGAAACATTAAGACAGCTCCGTTTGAAGTGAAAAATTCTGCGCCACAAAATTCATCTGATGTCGTCGACTCCAAATGTTCGAATAATATCTCTAAGCTGTTGAATAAGCGCGAGTTATCGTTTATGAGGTCGACTTGCGACCCGCATTGTCGTTGAAATTACTGCATAGATAAGCAGTTACTAGTACATAGAAAGGATATAGGCACACAACGTTCTCTCATAAGAACTTTGATTCTAAATTTGCATTGACTCAAAGCTTTAGAGTCGTTGTCGCCAACCTCAAAATGGCAAATGAGAAGATTCATGGAAAGTATTATTATTGCGTTCGTTCTCTCTATATGAATGTAGGCTTTGTTGTTTCGGAGGCGCAGAAAGCCGAAGCATCACAATAATTAGTTTATTCATTCATAATTTATTTCCCCATAAATGGAAAAACTTTTGAATTTCAATGAACACATTGAGAAGATGATCGATCACAAGCGATAAATTAAAAGCCCAACTCGTTTTTCTCGAAATCAGCCGCTACAAACAATTGCTCATCATTATCACCTGAATCTTCCGATCGTGGTGTTGTGTCCAATTCGAATTCTTTTCTCGCATTTGATTGCTCCCCATTAAAATGCCTATAAAATTCTTCTGGTTGAAAGTGTCGTTTACGATTTCTTAACGATGAAATAGTTCTCCCACCTCTATCATTTCGATGCTAGGAAATGCAATCTTTGATTCCAAACGCAGCTTTTAACACCTAGTTCGGCGGCATTTCGATTAATCACATTGCTTTCAAATGTAGTATAGAAAATAAAATGATAGAATATACAATATATATATAATTTTTGAAGTCATCGAAATGAAACACAATATTCGTAAGTTTCTTCCCGGACCGATTAGCACCTCTTCTTTCTTTCCCTCAATTCCTTATATTTCACTTATCTTCCGCTAATGTTTAGATTTCGATGCGTTGCTCGTCTCATCTCGATTATATGATAAGTGAGGTGAGTTTTGAGATCATTTTCCTTACTATCGTAAAAGTTTTGATTCTAAATTTGCATTTATTCACTAGAAAAAAAGCTTTAGAGGCGTTGTCGCCAATCTTCGAATGAGAAAATTCATGGAATGAATAGCTGAAATATGTAAGAGATATATTTGGGTATCCGTATGGAATCTATATGAGCAATATTTTCATATGAAAACTTCATTGGTAGCTTATCTTTTTAAGTAAGCAATAGAAATCACGAGAATCTATAAGTTTCGCCGGGAATTGCAAATTCGCTTCGCTTTCAATAGGCAAAATTGCAAAGCTGATGAGAGTTCATTTTTGTCGAAATTTGCCCATTTAATTTATCTCTAATCTTTTGTTAATTTAGTAAAATAAATTCAACTTCAATATTCGTATTTTCCGGCCGCTTCCGGAGTTGTTTGCTTATTTTGCTCTTCCTCCTTATTACTATCATCGTCGCTCGTTTCGGCTTCTAAAATCGATTTAAACAGAGAAATAACATTGATAAATTGTACTGCAAACATACGATTCAGCCGATTTGCCAGCTGAAACGCCACAAATTGTATTATTCGGCTTCTTATTCGCGACGGCCAATTTCGATTCCTCCCAGTCGAAAGGATCACTAAATCTAAAATTGCCTGCTGTAATTATTTCTTTACAGAGACTATGAGGAACAATGAATTTTCAGTTGTTCTTTCGTCTATAAGAAAATTAGTGGGAAGTGGCCTTGTATAAAAAGCTTCATATTAAAATCTTTACAATTCTGTCGATGGTCCTGATCACAGGAAGTAACGCAGATAGTTGTCTGTCATTAGGAAACCTGTCTTTCACGTAACAGACTCCTGTCACTGTTACTCAATGTTACTATGGAACCTACCACTCACCACATTCATCGTTCAAATATCGGCTTCAGTCTTACAACATAACAAAATTGGCCTATATGAAGCATTTAGATGAAGTGAGATGGTTGTGTAACCACTGAGGTAACTTGGTTTTCTCGAAATTTGTGCTCGCGATAAGTGAAGATTCAAAATTCTTGGAACGATTCGAAATAGCGAAACGAATATTCGAGAAATTGTAACCTGTAATGACACTTAGACATAACGCTTGCAAATTTATTGTAGATGAAGAGGTAATCGGGTCTTTTATAGTAATCAAGTGTTCTTAAGTGAGCTGCAATCTGAAAACACTGTTGCTAAGTATATGTATCAATGATTAAAAAAGCGTAATTAGAATTGATGAATGCAGAATGAAATGTGGAGAAAAGATTTGCACTGTAACTCTAAAATCATCCTAGTTTTCGTTGGTGCCTCGGCGAAAATTCTAAAAAATGCTCTACGAATGAACGAGAAGGTAGGGAAATTCGCTAATTCCCCAGACGATTCACTGGAGAGAGAAGGGGATTTTTTTTTTTTTGCATAATTCATAGTTCATTTTTTAAAATCATATAGCAGTTTAAAGATCGTCGCCCGCACACGCATTCCCTGGTTTTAGTTCCGATTGCTTTATGTTCGCTTTAGGACGATTTTCTTATCTTCGCTGCTTCAAGCTGATCCTCCTCTCCCTCGTCCCACTAACAATCTCCCATTAACGCCATCATAGAACGATGAGTAATTTCTTAGAATCAAATATTTTTCTTCATTGCACATAGTTGTGCTCTTTCAAATATCCGTAATCTTTCCGTCATATCACTATTTTATGGCACCTCTGCGGTGAAGAATTCAAAGCAAATTGCGTTTTGAATTATCAAATTGTTTTCCTTTTACTACTAATTTACTATTTTATCGAAACTGACCATTACCAAATGGTGGGATCAATAAGACAACTCACTGACATCTATGAGTTCCCTTGGACTGAACCGGAAAAGTTCTTCATCAGGTGTTGATGATTTCATCTTCCCCACTTTATGTTTCTTCCTTAAAAAAAAACTGAAACTTGACGAACGTAAAAGATCGCAGAATATTCGGCACATGCTAGGGAGCATTCTCTCCTTAAGCCCTATCCGGAGTATTTGAAAATATATAGTGGCAATTCAGTTAGCTACTCCAGTGGCAACAAACTCGACAATTTGCACACGAAACTCAATAGCAATAGGCAATGGGCTTTTTAGGCAGGACGAAAAATGCATGCAGAACTTTTTATTTACGTTAGAAACATCTTGGATTGTTGATAGAGCGAATGCGGGTTTTATTCCTCAAAGTAACCTGGTTCTGGAAGAAGTTTGCATGCTGTGTGCTGCATGACCCTCACATCAACTCCAGTTTTAAGCACCAAAAGTGCTGACTATATATGGCGATAACATACTCTTAAAACTTTTACCTTTATGAAGTAAAACGAAATTCCTTGAAGTGAGTGTAAAGGTTATCGATCAGAATATGGGCGATCTGCGTACCTGATTCGGTTCCACGGTAACGGTCCTCTCATTTCAACAAGCACATAAACCATCGACCAAAGATCGTCGGGTCGTCCTTGTTCCATTCGGGTATGTGCACTGGCAGAACAATAACGAACCGTTCCTCTAAATGAAGAACCGTTCTACTTCATATATATATATATATATATATATATATATATATATATATATATATATATATATATATATATATATATATGTATATATATATATATATATATATATATATATATATATATATATATATATATACGTATATATATATATATACTGCGTTCAACATTTCAATTGCGCACAATATAGACTTTTGGAGGCTCTAAAATTTGAGCGACCTTTCCCAATTTATTCATTGTTGAGAATGACACTATGTTATATATGTGGTTATTTTTTATAGTTCCTCACAGTTTTTATATAGCCTTCCGAGCAAAGATTTCGTTTGACATATAAATATAGCAAGGAAGAAATCTTGATACTTGGAAAGAGTCGCATTTGAAAGCAGAATGCAGTTATTTTAAGAGGAACTTGGAAAAAAATCTGATAGTTATGGGCGAAACTCGAGTTCTAAAGTTGTTTTTGAATGAATAAATACTCATAATTTTGAATGAGGGAATAATATTGTTGACTTGTTTGTTTAAACAGTATACAACAGCTAGCTAGAGAACAATTTCCTTGTGGCTGACTGACAATATCTTGTTTATTAGCTATCTTACCGGAATAACACCTTCGTCCGTGGCACCCTTAGTTTTACCGTTCCACCACTGCTAAGAATGTATTCTCTTGATAGACCAAAATCGAGAATATGAATTATCCGCATCTCTTTGCCACGCCGGCCTACAGCTAAATTTGCTGGTTTCACATCTCGATGGATGAAGCCAACCTGAAATTTTTACTCACCTTTAGTTTACTTAAGTGAGGTTTGCACTAAATGGAAGAGCTTAATCTTCTCTCCACAACGATTCCTTCTGACATATAAATGAAAGATGATAGTTTATATATGCAAACTTATGAAACTTGCATAAAGTTTCCGCTTAGCCGTGCCTAAGTCAAGTTTACATTCTCGAAAAGTTTTGGAACATTCACTGACTCTAAAAGAAAAAGCGATTGAGCTGCCGAACTTCAATTACCGCCATCTACAGTTGTTCGTGATCAAAAATGAAGCCTATAGTGAGTTTTTCACGTCTTTAACTCTCAGTTTCCTTAATCTATGAGATCTTTCAAAATTATATCTCAAAAGTTACCATAAATTACACGGATTCGAATCCTAAAGTAGGCGATGTCTAAATGTTTTTGCACGATGGTAAATATGAATTCGTAGAAGTATCTTTCAATATAAAATCATACGGCAAATGCACGCACTTAAATTTACTTCAGAAACTACCAGATTGTTGGAAATGAATAGCAAAAAACGACCACCTTAACACTGATCTCCTCCTTCCTCAGTTAATCGCTTACCTCATGCAACTGTTTTATACCATAAAGAATGTTTATGCCAACGCGAACTTGAGTCGATATACTGCATTGCCCGCACTTTTTTAGGAGACAATTCAATGAGTGCCCAAATAATGTCATTACCATATATGAATAGCTGCAAGCGTCTTACAGGTAAACCAATTATAAGTGTAACATATAAACTATTCACAATTTAGTGGCAACTTTATGCAGTCATAACGATGCTATTTCAAATACATTATAGTATACATTCGCCATACTAGTAGAGTCTTCAATTTTTACAGATATCGAGGTGGTAATATCTAACAATTACATTAAACAGCCAATGATGAATTATCATAGGTTTACTGCTTCACTATAGCATCTTGAGACATCTACATGTCTTGTCTTCGTGACCACTGACGACTACGAATAGGCCATATGTTAAGGAATCCTCCTTGTACATTTGACGGAGAAAACAATAGACCATTATGCATTTTTCCATAGGCATATAAGAAAGTTGTACATTCTTGAACGCAAATAGCAGGAACTAGAAAAAAGTGCAATGGACCTCACTTTATAGTTGCGCGCAGATTAACGACATAACATCTTCCCAATAATTTAGTCTTTTTCATTGATTGTACTAACAAATTCTCGCCCAACAACAGAAACGTTCTTAAGATTGAAGCAACTAAATGACTTTGGTCAAGCACTTGAAAAGATTTCACTTGATGATAGTAAATTAAGTGCTGTTGGCCGAACTATTCGTTGCATCAGTGATTTCACAGCATGTCATCCCATAGCATGTCATCCCTCACAATGAGTGAATGCAACAACTGGAATAAAGAAAACTTGCGTTGACTTTTTTCCCGCTTGTAAAAGTTGAGCGATGTAACGTCGACCTTCTAATCGTCTCAAAACCTGAACATATCGTCTGATTGCTGTAAATATGACGCTGCGAGTTGAAAGAAAACACCCCCAAGACCAATTCTACTTCCTATTGGGACAGTGCCTGTGAGTGAAATCATATCTTAAGAAATCTCATTAGTCTGCTGAATTACTGCTAACAATAGGCGATCTTTACATTCATTTTACTGAATAACTTCATTTGATATCATTAGTGTATACTTTTCAAAGAATCTAAATATTGATGTCCCACTTATCAAAGTGAAACCACTAAATTTTTACAGGAAAACACTATCCGAGCGTTTGAAATTTTCTTTTTCGATTTGCCTCAAATATATGAAAATTTTCGTATCTCTATTTATAGAAGGTTGTCGTCTCATTGAAAATTATGCTACTGATTTGAGAGGCTACTTATCGATAAGATAAATAATTAATAAGACTCAAAACAGCCGTAATCGACTCAACAGTTTAAACAATTATTGTTGTTTGATTAAATAAGGCGTTAATCAACCTGAACTTCCAATTTTAAGACGCTACCACCTGGAACGAAGTTCGATTCGGCCTTAAGTGCCGCCTGAAAGCAAATCCTATCGTTCCAGGAGAAGGATGAATCGAATTATTGAATTTTGTGTATCGCTCAGCTAACCACCTAGAAAATGTCACCACTTCCAGTGCTAAAATTACAATTTCACGCAATATAGGTGTGCCAGATTGAACCGTAGGGAAATCCGTACACCTTCACCTACATATTATGAGATATAAAGAATCTATTTTATTAATAATTTACACGATACTTAATATTTCATAAGTCCATTTTTTAAATCATACCAGTCACATTTGCAGTATAACGAATATTATATAGGAAAATCTTTTTAGTAGTGCAAAAATGCAATAAAAATATAGGGCGTTATTAAAGGGCATCCGAAAAAAACACGCACAAGAGCTCCTACGGCCTTTTCACTTATTTACGGAAATTTGCTAAGGCGCCAAATATCGCCGTCATTTTGAAGAAAATTTCTGAATGAATTTCCACCATACAAAAATTCTTCGATGCAAATGATAATATAGCAAGAAATAACAACTTTTGTTTTAGTTAGGCAGTAATAGAGTAACCTATCATCAACTTGAATAGACAAACGAACTATTTCAGCTTGGCTAAGCATACATTTGCAACAAGTTAAAATATTCCCCTTATGGAAAACAATGGAGGTGAAGATATACACAAGAAATAAGCAGCAATAAAAGTATTGCAGACCAAGTAATTCCTGCCTTATTTGTCAAAGGTATCTGGGAAATTCACTTATAATTGTGGTCACTTTCACAGCACTTTCAAAAATTGGGCAATTAATGGGCAATAATCGATGGAAAGAAATTAACTCTATGCGGTTGAAATGAAATATTGTCACTGGCACTATAGAAATCGAAATATATTGGTCAAAACACAGCAATTAATTTTCAGAACGCTATTAATTCACAAAAGTTCACAATATCATTTCTTCATTTCTTTAGTGGAATGCAATCTTAGCGAAAATCATTGCAATCATAAATGTTTTTATAGAAGATAAAGTTATTTTTATAACAAGTTTAAACGGGTCTATTGAAAAAAGACTGAAAAGGTTTTTTAACTGTAAATAAATGAATTCGAGTATAATATATTACTTTCGCCAATGTTTGAATATCCTGAACTTTATAGACAGATCCACAACCACCTTCGCCGAGTTTCTCGATTATTTTCCACCTCCGTCCAACAATTCTTCCATTACTCAATTCAATAGGACCCTCATCATTAGCGGCACCACCTAAAATCACCTCATTAATATATTTCGTCATCCTATCTCCCTCATGCGAAAAAAAAAGTTAGGCTATCGAAGTTGGAACTCTTGTACCTCGCGTTCATATTTCACTATTATTTTTCTTTTGACAGTTAGTAGAATTTGGGTGAACTATCAAATTTTCGAGTTGCTGATGATACTACGCTATATTTTCGAAATTCTGTGAGCATATTTTGGGCGGACGATGGTGCACGGCGTTGAGAAGTAGACGACACGCATGCTTGTGCGTCTGAGTGCGTACGTGTGTGCGTTTGTGCAGATGTCTGTTCGGTATAGTGGTGAATGACGTTAACATCATTCAACTCATAATTCCAAAGCATTATAATGCGAACGTCTGATCGTTCACTACAGCTTTCTACATGTTTATTCAAGACGAGCAAATCCCGCCCCACTTAGATCGCCGAGACCTGTTCTTACTCACAAACTATACAGGGCTCTGTGCAATCACGACTTATCATATCGGAAAGAGGATTTCTTTTCGTTTCTTCTTATAACTGCCTTAACTACAGTGCACCATATGTGAAGTTCTGCAAAAACAATGTGCTCTAGTGAGCAGGAGATGAAGTAATCATACGAAGGTTACGGAGGGAGAAAGAGATGAGGATAGGGGGCAACTAATTTATTTGGTTGATGACAACCACAGACAATAGAGTAAACAAACGAAAATGCGCAACGAGGATGATGTAACGATGAGGCAGAAAATTATTGAGGAGGAGAGAGAAGAAGACGAATCACTTCAGTAGCTAAGAAATAGAAAAATATCTATAGCGAACGAGGTGACTAACTACGGGTAACTAGAGTGGGGGAATTCAATAAGCAGAAGTGCAGAGAAATGAAAAGTAAGTGAAGGATAAAGTTGCTGCATTCAACCAGTCAATGATTGGGATATGTGCCCATGAATAGCGAACACTCAATGGTTTTCAATCTGAATGAAATTGATGCAATAAAAAGTACAACTGATTATGCAGTCTTTTAAAGTGCTAATTTAAACTCATGAATTCTTCTGTTTCATTTGACTGATTGCATATGAACAAGAACAAAAACCGACTAGGAAAGGATTATCGAAAAATCTTTATAAAAGAAAAATCAGAAGAGGACGCTTTATTCGACGATCGGTCTAGAAGTTCAAATTGAGTGCTCTTAATCGAACGAGGGACGTAGCCGATGTTGAGGGACCAAAAGAGTAATACATTCCTCTATGCTTTCAACGATACTCACATCACCAATAAACTGGGGAACTTGATCAGTATTATGGGAAGTATCCTAAAATGAGCCGGCACTATACTGCAAAACATTTATTTTATTGCAAATTTCGCGTAAATTTTTGACGAATTCAAGCTGCCGTATTGTTTTAGCATAATTCCACGCTGCGGTCACAAACTCTCGGTTCTCAGCAAACAAAAATTGTGAAACTGGATGGTTCACTTCAAAAAGTAGCCACAATAAACGCATTCATGAAAAGTCGATAATTTTGCGTTCGACACGCATAGCCGCTGGAGTTTGGATCGCTCAGAGACTTACTTGCTCAGGTTTTCATAAATGAGATCAATATAAGAAGCCTGGAAGTCAGGAGCTGATGCATGAAGATATCGTTCTATCTTCAGGTGATCAAACCTCCTATGTGGAGTCAACAGTTAGAGAGACGCTAAAGAAAGATTTCGTACAAGAACATTTTGTGACATACACTATTAATTTTTTCTACAGGAGAGAAATTGCCTGTGTTTATTCATTTCCTTTCAGCATCCTTTACCGTCTTTGGCTGAGTAACACAGGAGAGAAGATTTTATTGCAGTAACAGCGCTTCGAAATGAAGTGGTTTGGACTAAATGCAACTCACAGAAAGGCTAATATGCTCTTAGTGTGGACTATTTCCGTAGCAACATATTAGTAAATATTTGTTGTGAATGATAGAGCTTGCGCCAACTATGAAGGTGCACCAAGAAGGCTTATTAAGTATTAAATATCGACGATGTTACATAAAAGGTAGCGAGTATAACAGCTGTTGTTCGTACGCTCGGGAGAAATGTGTAGGTACGCTTTCTTTACATGCAAAATTATAAGTTCACTTTGCTTTGTGATAGGGGAAAAAATTAACGTCTGAATTCTGACGCGGTGTAAATGCTTTCGTGAAAACCTGACAACATGTTTGTTTATGCGCAAATTGCTGCCTGTAGAAGTGCTTTCCCAAATGGATCCAAATCAGCAATCGCTAACTGAAAGCTCACTAAACTTACGTGATTAATGAATTGACTTCTTGTAAAACTATGGAGTAACAATAAACAAATGAACTTCTCTCATAATTCGCCATACCCGAGCGAGAATTTTACGTTTTATGTTGAGGTTTTAAGGTAAAAGTAGCGGTTGCAGCCATCAATACATTGATGCTGGTTAAAGGAACTCAAAACGCCATAGGAGCATGTGGAAGTTGCCATTTGTTACAACAGAGCGCAAAAGAGGGAAATTTAGTTTTTGCTGTAATAGGAGCGCCAGCTTATCGCCGAAAAGGTTGGTACTGGAAATGGCACTTCTCAGGAATAAACATTCTATCAATCCTTGACCTCGTATTAAGTGAACAGTAAGCCAAGAAAAAAGTGAGGGGATTTATTAGGCAAGCACATATGCATCATGGTGTTAGTGCGAGGAATTCATAAATCCAAGACAGTTCGGCTATACTTCTGTTTAAAAAATGTTTTTTGATTGAGATAGCACCTGCACGAGACAGCTCGCTAACTGGAATTAAAAATAGCACGTATTTGATCATACTGGGGACACACTGTGAAGCAGACGTCACTAACAGCAGCACCTATTATTGTATGAGTTAGCGACCATCTCACACTAATGTCTGTCTCAGACCGATAGTAATCGAAGCTCTTCACGTACATTCGGAAACCGATGGGATACGGGTGAGGATTTCTCATCAGCCAAACAAGATCGGTAGTCGACAAATATTGCTAACCTTGCACTCGTCCCTGCTGCATTTATCGGGAGACTTACAACGACAACCGCCTATAAACGTATCTTATAAAAACATTGAGTTTGATGTAACTAACAGCAGGTGACATATGAATATGCAAAGCAGTAACGAAAACATTTTAGTTTATTCAAGGAATTTTGAGGCCCCCTCAACATTCTTTTGGCTTACTCAATTTTTTTTCCGAAGTGGGAAAAAAATTAGAAGCAATGTAAATGGGGCAAGAAAGTGATACCTCATAGAACTGTGATAACGATAGGTTATTTCTGTTAAAACTGCATGATTTCCGCATGCTCCATAACCTCCAATGTGTTCTTGCATTTGAAATGCTCTTTCGATTAGATCAAGGGGCATCCATGGATTGACGATATCGAAACCTTTTTCATGTTCTTTAGTTGTAGATAGCAGTGTTTTAATTCGAGGTAGAAAAATGTTGTCCTGAGGACCAGGATTTATTCAATCATCTGCTTGCATAATCAGTGCAGGTAAAGGCTTGGCTAACAAAAGGAGAAAGAGAAATAGAGTCCCGTTGTATTGTAGTGAAACAAAAACTAACGCGATTGCCATATATTTGAGAGGTGTACACATGACTTATCAAAGAAAGATAATGGCATGTTCAACACAAAACTTTTAGGAGGATGCTTTCCTTTGCACTCTTTTCTCGTTCTTTTCATTTGTTCTGCTGCTAAAAATCCACTGGCAAAATCGTTTCCGTTGTTTACATTAATTTCATGGAATGACAGCCACACAAATGCAGAAAATCAATTTTGTGCAACACATATACGGAGGTCGCCTAATTGCACAAAAACAATATTAAAATCTGCTTTATTTGCAGGTGCCGATTGATTTAGAAAAGAGCCCAAGGATGTGAAATGAAATAAACGCCGTTTGAAGAAGTTTCCGGAAGGGCAGGAGAGAAATGAAGGTGGAAATATTTTGAATAAGAGATATCCTCTGAGGTGCAAAGTGGTGAGCACTTTTTTCCAGAAATGAGCGCGTTTTGTATTCCCAGAAGAAAATCGTGATTACAACACTGCAGCTTGGGAATGGTCAACGAAAAAAGCGAAAATGTTGAATCATCGACTGTACTCTCAGACATTTTCAGTGCTGCTTGTTGGAAGAAGTGAAAAGTTCTACATTTAACACCATATCAGTGCATTAAAAGTGATTCAGGAATTCGTATTTTACGCCTTTCAGAGTCTCTAACTCGTACACTATGCCACTGAGTTCAAAGAGCACAGGAGGCAGACTACACGTATGACATTTAGCTGCAGTGATTTTCCCTACACAACCTGATCAAAAACAAGTAGTTTTCTAGGCATGCGCGCACGGACACATTTGCACACTTAACGAAGCAATAATACGGTCTTCGAGAAAATTTGCCTAGGTGCAAGAATGCGGTTTGTGCAAGGCGATTCATGTCATTTAATTGAGGTTTTGATATTGTTTTTGTGTAATTATGCGGTTGGCCGATTCGACCGATGGATTTAACGAGAACACATGATGTGACCATGAAGTGCATTGTGAGTTTCCTGATCACTGGCAGGATTTTATGGGAGTGTATCCGTTTGAGACTCCGTCGGAGGTTCTCTCGACGAACAATTTGCGTGTTTTTTGGTCGCCGATTTTCTTTTCGGTGTCTGCGTGTTGGTAAAATCGATCCCCGTCTATAACAATGAAGCACTTCACTTCGTTCATGACTTGGGTTTGTAAGTGTGGCTATTCCGTTTTCCCGATTCCGAATGCATTCAAAGTGAATCCTCAGTATAGCACACATCGATTCATGGAGCGTTCACACTTTGTGTGAATTGAATTCTCCACACTTTCACTCCGTGCTCCACTATGAAGGAACGTGTTGTGTTAAGCAAGGAGTATTTGCCTGCCATGTATTGTACAACTAGGCGATATTCGTATTTCAGGACGTTGTAAAACTATATGAAATAATTTCGATATCAGAAAATGTTTATGTGATTGTATTTTATTGTTTTCACTAGTATATATTAACTTCGAGCGGTGATTTTATTTGAAGGCAGAAGCTCATTATCGCAACCACACCCACCACTGCTTATCAGTTGAATTATGCAGTATGATTACTTTTTGCTCGTTTCATTAGTGTTTTCGCGGTTCGCTCTATGAAATTCGGACATTCAAAGCATGTTCTACCAATGTTACCTACTCGAAATTAAACATTTTGCATATATAGGCATAGAAAATGCATAGAATTGCACAGCATGTGTTTTAAAATTCCGTTTTATAGAATGACACTGAGTACTTCGAGTATTTAGAGGTTACGCCTACCTATCGGCGATCCATGATTGTATGGATTTTGTTGGAAATGATAGACTCGAACGTCAACTGCGATTGGCAAAGTAGGTACTGAAATGACGCGCTTGGAACGGTGCCAAAATTCTCGTCTACCGTATTGTGCGATGCGTCAAAATGCTGTTTGAGGTGCATTTCGCACAACGATGTCGTATAAGTGATCCGCTGATAAAAATTGTCACGTTCGAATTTACATTTTCGTAGAGCAGTTGCTTTTTTTGGCGCGATCATCAACCGTCCACTTGTGTCGGTGTTTATGCATGCGTGGGCAGCGAGTGGTGCGGTGCGGGAAGAGCGTCGAGGTGTCCGCACTAGTTGCGGTGGTCGTTTCCTAGTTTCTCTTGTAGCCTTTTACAAATATGCGCTTGCAGAGCACATCATATCCTCGCTTCCCCATTGATATGTCAGTATTTCTACCTACGTCTTCACTCGCTTGGAGCCTCCACTTGGGGAATATGTTAGTGCTCGAACAGCAAAATTTAGAAATCGTTGTGTAGGTTGAAAGTTTATTGACCTTTATCTCATCAAAATCCATCTTGATTCACTCGCTTCAAACATATGCTTCCATGCAATCTCAGAAATTCCTGTGATTATTCACTGAGAACGTTGAAATTTTAGTTTTGGATCGCAATACCCTTTTCTTCGCACTGTTTAAATGGGCAGTTAAGTTTCCGTACAAAATGAAACGTTGCTACGAAAATCGGTACTAGTCAAAAAATTTCGGCTGCAGCTAAGAGAGTAGCTTTCTTATCCGGAAAGGCGAGATAGCATCTCTTTTATCAAGCAGTTCTTACTAGAAATCCAAAAGATTGCCTACCTCTTCCGTTGAATTGTCCATTTATGTTGCTGACGAATGTAGTTCTTCGTGGTACGCAGATGATTCGTCTAAGTGCTACATGGAAGCCTAAATGCCGATTGTGATTTAACGTCACTGCTAGTGATCAGTAGAGTTTTTATTTGTTCTCACGACGCTGGGCGTTTCCGGCGACAAACCGACGTCAGATTTTAGGGCATCAGTGTTAATGAGGGTTGGTTGCTGAGGAAGGAGCTCGTGAAATTGGATGCTCAAGGCACACATGCATCGTTGCTTTGGCCGGTCGATACTTTCATGATGGGGCCGTGCATTGTTCAGCATACTTATATTTGCGATGTTTCTTCCTCATATTGCTCTAAATTTGATCTTCGCAAAAACCGAAATGGTGTCGTTCAATAGATCGGAAGAACAGAATCTCCACTGAAGAAAGTTTTCAAGAAGTTTTCAAGCGTGATGAGGACTTTCATGACAAGTGTTTATAATTCCGCCAACAAGAGCAGACACTTTCGTGAATTGTCAGAAAGTAACAAAATTTGCGCATAGTCGCATCCGTAATTTAATTGAGCTGGCGAACGTCTCGAAATCTTTCATGTGACACTCGTTCTTTCGCGATTCGCTTAGCAGTATATACAGCTCTTCTCATTGTGGAATATATCCAAATCGCTGAGCACTTTCAGCTCTCCATAAGTGTTTTTTAGATGCAGAAGAAAAAGGGGAACCGGGTGCGAGACGTTATCTTGTCGTCCGCATGAGACCTTCTAATTCTGTCTTCAGGCTTCCAGCTGCGCTATTGAAATTGCAGAAGAGAGCGACTGACATGCATATAATGACATACCTATCTCGGCAAATTTATGAGATCACATACAAGAGATGGGTCGTTTCCGTTTGGGAGCTAGTTAGAATAGTGTACTTTCTCAAGATTTTATTTCTAGGCCTTTCGTTCTCCGTGTACCTCGTCTGTGAGTTGTTACACCTTAACGAAGTCTCTCGGATTTCTTTCGCTGATCGGTGCAATGTGATCTTTTTTTCTGCGTTTTAGGATTTGTTCACAAGGTCGATTTTGATGGATTTGTTATATGTGAAAATGTCTTCATCCTAGATTGACTCTCCGTTTACTATGAACTGAACCTACAATGCTTGTGATGAGACCGTTCCGCTGTTCCTCGACTTACTATCGCCACTTTTTATTCTGCGTAGAGAAGTTATGTTTAGCAGTTTACTGATTGCAGAATGCAACGACCTTTTGAAACCTCGTTCTTGTTTACTTACCAAATATCCTTTTTTCTGCCATCTAAAGGTGTAAAATTTATTTCTTTTATTCGCACTCCTTTATCATGAAAAGCTGCGTGATTTGAAGCCTTTTACTTATCGCCTATATAGTCTTCGCCATAGACGATCTCCTTCTTCATATCTTTAATGTATAGGGGATCAAAAAATGGAAGGTGCAGACACGTTTGCCACCTCACTTGGACGAAGATGAGAGCACCAGAAACAGAGGTGGAAAAATGAGAAGAAGCGGGAATTGAAAATCTTTAAAAAAACGTTTCATTGAGAAGCTGAAATCGATTACATTAAAAGATAAAAGCAAATCTGTGGCCAAATTTTGACGTTTGCGCTCAACTGAGCAGTTTTCTTCCAATAAATTGCGCTGGTTTGCCGGCAGAAACCTCTACCAGTCAAAGACTCACAAGGCATGTATTCTCGACCTCTACAAATAAATACTGCCCTAGAGTTTTTGTGCTCATGGAGAGTGAAAATGAGACGGCCGTTCTCCTAACTCAAATCGCGTCGATCTGTTTTGCATATAAGTGTTTACTCTTTAACTACTTTTCCTTGCAGTCATAAGTATAGAAGCGATCCATGTAGAGACATCGTTGCTAAAATGAATGAATGGGAAAAAGAAAGTATGCGTACAGTGTCATTTTATAGAAATTTATTTTCACGTTTAAGTTCGTAAATGTCTATTTTTTATGTATTGTATAGATAAGACTCGAAGATTAGCGGTTTAGCAGTTTCAAACTGCAGCTTATCATCTGTATTTACAGTTTCATAAGCTATGAGGAACATTGTCTATGAGGAAGAAACTTTGAAGTGTGAAGCCTGGACTTCAAGTTTTTATAGTGCTTCCACTGACTAGCCTTCGCTAGCTATTACGATTCGATTATGGCAAGCCCGAACATACGTCGTCCTAATTTGTCTTGCATATACGATTGTTTATTTCCATCACATAAACTTGTTTCGCCATGTATGAGCGCTGAAATCCCTAAGCACACATTTCTTTGCCTATGTTAGAGTGTTTATTGACATCGTATCCTGCTTATCATCATCATCACAAATGTTGATAAGCTTATTGTGCGCACTTCACTACGGCAAGATACATTTCTATATGTATATTCGTTGTTTGCTTACAACACAAAGAATTTCCTTCGATGTTTCAATGGCGATAACATCGAAAATAGTGAACCGATAACGGCGTACCGACGTTACGAGTTAATGATGATCATCTATTAAGAAACAGCTCAGGAAACTATAAAAGCCCAGTCATTCTCTTAGACGTTTTCATTTCATTGTTTGGTCCATTTCGGCTGGTTTTAACCGTAGTCTTTCCCGCTTGAGAGAAACTTGTTTGCCATTGCTCATCTTGATATTTATGTAGATAGCATCCAAATCTGACCCTCATTAAGCTGTCTAATCGATTTATAGCTTCCGTTCTTAAACTGTTCACCTTTGGACTCAGTACTAACCTTTGCATAGTAGAGCCGATAATAGCAGTGGCTCTTTTATAAGCACAAAATAGCGGTTTACCGCAACTTTCCACCGTCACAGGACGTCGCTAGATGGTAAATGTGTGTTCATGCGAAGAATGTAGGAGAGAAGGAGGGGATCATCAAAGTAGGTCAGCAGTTACGAAAAGGAAGAAGAAAGATGAGAAAAGTAAACGAGAGTAAAATTGGGAGAATGTCTGTGAGATGACACAAGCGGATCGAATAAAACAATTTACGCTTCGAGAGCACGTAAAGGATGAACAGAGCAAAAGTCATATGCTTACCAAGGGGGTTAGGTATCCGTCCTTAACTCGCTGAGAGCCAATGAGGTTGGGTGACCTTACTTATCTACCCGTTAGCAGGAGGGTTGTGTACTTATTTGCCTTTCGCCAAGAAGGTTGAGTATCTTTTATTTCTTGGTCCATTTGTTATCTTTCTAATGGACCGTTTATATAAGTTTATGCAAGTGTAGTCATGTTACTTCCTTTGCAGCCATAAAATATACGCCCCGCTAAAGTAACATATGCTATACACCGCGTAGTGTTCTTGTACGCTCGGTTTCCTCAAATTACATTTATGTGGTGTCAATAGGCTTGGAAATACACACACATAAGTGTGAAAGTGGCATCATAAGAATACGTTTTAAAGAAGCAAATCCACAAAAGTGCATAACTAATCATGTTTTGAACGGCTTTTGCAGTTTTCGTAATTCATATTTATAGATGTCGTTGTGCGCAAACATTGCGTCGTTGCGTGTTTTTATGTTCGCCGGTTCGTCTCTCCGTTCCACAGTAGCAGCTCAGGAAGCACAAAAGGAGAAGTGGATACAATTTATTTTGAGGGATAATTCCGAGTGCCTTCGTTTTGGTTCGGTAAATCGAGGGCATGCTGGTAGTGTGCTAAAAAATCGTGTATTTTCAGCAGGCAATGTTACGGTTATTACCATTTCAGCTGTAAATGTCGTGAACTTTTTGTAGATATGTAGGAGGAGTCGGGTCACTTAGAGCATGTCTTCGATTATTTTTGTTGCCTGTTTGTGATAATGTTGCTGACGTAATGAGCAAAACCTCAAGAAAGCAAACTTGGACAGTTACGTCGGCATATTTTCCCATCTTTTATGGCATAGATTTGATCAGCGGATTCTAAATTCTGTCATTCGAGTCATCAAGAAACTTGAATTTCCATGGGTTTTTGTACTGCAGCGCAAAACACATTCCAGTCTTGATCAGCTTGCCATATATATATATAATATAATCATTCATGACCACGGAAACTTTTCCCTATGATTTCATTAAAATCTTTTGACATGAAATTTGGTATGAACAATCCGAGTCATTAAGATAGTTTGATCCTTAAAAGTCACCTAACGTTAAATTATTGACGGCTAGGTCATTTAGGGTTATCGTTTAATGAGCCATAATGAGCCAACTCTGAGTCATGTGAAGAGTTGCATGCAATTGTCGTAACGCAAAGCACTTCTGCCTGGAATGCGCTCTCAACAATTGTTGTTTTTAATAGGTTTGAGATCACAGCTGTAATTTTGTGGTAATATTCAGTCGTTAGACGCAGATGAAAGAAGTCCAGTCAGCTTGGAAATTCAGTCTTATCAGCCACAATCAGTTTAACAACATACATTTGAGGCATTTATTTGACATCTATGATCATTGTGCTTACCTTGTATAGAAACTCGTTTTGTTGGACCCCCAAAATTTCTCAGTTAAGAGAGCGATAACTGTTTTCTGTTTCCTTCTCCTTCACCATCTCTTGACGGCAATATTTCCCATTATTTAAATTCTAGATACAAAAATACATATCGTATCAGCTTTGGTGTCGCACTTCTGCATTAGTTAGATCAAGTGACTCGAAGAAACGCTAAACGAAATTGCACTTTTGTTGAACTTTTCTAATATTTGACTGAACAGTCAGCTTGCAAAACTGCGTAAGAAATCACAAAGTTTGTGTAACAACGTACTTTCCGCCTAACCGATTTTGATCGGTTAAAAGGCGTATGCAAATTTTAAGTGCAAGTTCACGTTCTTAGCATGATATTTAGTTGTTAGATGTATTGGTTCTGTGATTTTCGGATAGAAACTTTAGCAGAGACAGATAGACGGAATGACAGACACGTGTGTACACTCGGATATACAGCCCGGTTAAACGCAATCTCGAGATATGTTGACGTACATAAAAATAGGTTGTTTTAAGATTATTTTCGTGTGTGTTGCGTGGTCGGCATGCTCGAGGATCCCTTCGTGTATGTCGTATCATTTATCTTTGAAGTTGCAGCTTGCCACAGTGCGCAACGCACCTTATAAGCAGATGCAAATAATGAGGTCGTCGGTATGCTTGCACCTCACATTTGCCTAATCGTCCCTCCGTGTCATGTATTTGCCCGTTCATTGGCATTCAATATGCGACTTTCATTACCCTCGCGTGCCTATTCCATTCACCCGCTTATTCCGCACATCTTGGGTGCATTCTACGAACATCGCTGGCGTGCAACTGCTGACGCGTCTTTTCCAACAGAGTATCCCAGGGAAGAACTGCTTGACCATGCTACGCTATATCGAATACGACATCCCACTTATAACGGTGAGCGATTCCGAATTCGGTTCCAAATACAATCTTTTTGTGTCACCGCGAACATAAAATGATATTTCCAAGCAATTTATAAGCTTTCAACCTGCGTGAGCCCTTCGGCTGTTAGAAGTCAGCTGCTGAATGATTGGGAAGTAAAGACTTAATGTGTAAAAGACTTTTTTCGACGTATGTATGTGGCGTTCCAACGAATGAAATTACAATGGCGTAACAACTTGATCGAATCGTTCTGTAAAATAAAAAATCACGTTGATAGTGCAAACTGTTCTAGATCACAATTAAGCTGCTGTATACCCAGTGTCGAGCTGCTCTGCGATCAAAATCGTTACATAAGCTCTTTGCACCTCCCTCCTCCATCTGTCTTTCCAAATGAATGCATCCAGTGACCGCCATTATTTGTTGCGTAGATTTCTTTTAGAAATTGATTCGCTTTTTATGATGTGAGGAGTTCTGTTGCCAAACTGACTCGGAAATATACGCTTTCATAGCCGTATTTATAATAAGCGATTGTTTTATACTCACTGTTTGAGATAATAGCCGAATTTTTAGAATTATATCATCTCACTACTGACGTAGGTAAGACACAAGTTGATAGTAATTAAATGATTCCTCTGAAGACTAGCGATGGAGTTCAAAATGTCTGTGCAAACGAAACATTTCCCGATCCTTTTTCCAGAGATTCATTTAGATTACCATCAGACTATACTTTCATAATCAGCTGATGTGGAACCAAACAATTACGCTTCTTAGTTGAATCGCTTGCCAGCATGTTGCTAAAAATTAATCCATCTGGCCTTCATTAATCAATTGGGAACTATCGCCATTTAGACGGAGGTCATGACGACCAATTACTACTATTTTCTTATATTGTCGTGCAGCGACATTAAACAAATATACGGCAATTTCCAGCAAAGAAGGTTGAAAATGAACCCGTGGTCATGCTTTTGAGCAGAGTGTTGAACTCTCGACCTTTAGCAGCCGAAAATTTTCAAGGTCAAGCTGGGAGAATCTGTGACCGTCTAATTTCAATGCGAAACCTTTGAAAACTGACTGAATCGTGGTAAAAATTTTCTTTGCGACGTGTGGAGCGACTCTTCATTAGCAAGCGTATTAGCGTATTACAACGAAGTGAAACTGAGCGTTTAAAGCTTCGACAGGTGTTATATTTACCTTCCATAGATCGTATTTATAAAGGTGGTTGAAGCAAGAAAATTTGAAATATGAGCCTTTAAATGCTGGTTCTCGATCAGGGTTAATAATATTTCCTGCCACATTATGCAAGGTTTCCATTGAGAACGACCCGCGTATCATAAGCTCTCATCGTTTAGGAGGGGATAGACAACGCAGAGAAGAGGGCGGCATTCTTGAAGAAATGAAGAAGAGTTCTAGAGAATTAATAGAATGTGAGCTTTTACATCCCAGTTACTTGCTGGCCGATTTTATGACGTATCAGTACTAATTGCGTTGCGAAATAATATATCAATGTGCTAATTAACTCAGTCATTTGCAAGAGCTTTAGCCAGAAGGTTCTTGGAATTTAGTGAACGTAGAATAGAGGAAGGCACGTGTAAAATGTGCTGAAGAAGCTTTCACTCCTAAAATGTCTAAAGTTTCTTTCGATGAAGGTGAATTATTCCAAATAAGCTATGAGATTCTTTGATGGAAATTGAATGTTGCTGAAAAAATTTAACACTCAATCATATCAGTTATAGCTCAGCACACTTAGTTCCTATAGTTGGTGTAGTTTCTTGGCAACGTCGCGAAACTGTTCGGTGGCTGTACAATACTCTTCGAACTGACCCGTCGTGGTAGAGCGCGGCTAAAATAAATAGGCAGACGGTGATGAGCTCTGCTAGATGTGTGTTTTTACGGAAATGCTAGTCGATTGTCTAAGGCGAATCGCAGCTTGACGATATTGACCTCTCTCAATCGGACACGCTTAGCGTCATTTTAGTGAAATCATATATATAAAATATATATATATATATATATACTTTTTATAGATAAGTTTTGGGTTATGAATTGAGAAAAATGTAATGAATTATTGACTAAATTTGATTATGCGTCAGCATTTTACGAATTGTTGGTCTTTGTAGCTGTTTTGCTTATTGTGTGGGTGTTTATGGACATGGGATTTAAATTTGAACTTATCACAGTGTAGCTGCACTGAAATTTTTCGCATATTTGCGTGCTGTTGTCGAAATTGATTTAAATATGAGCAATTTGTATGAAATTTGTCGGGCACTCGTGAACGTTCGCAAGGTGTCTTGATGAAGAATGAAGGGATTTGATGTTCCGATTTGCACGAGTTGCTGAGCGGAATTTTTTCTCACTGTCAAGTGCCAGGCAAGTCGTTGTCAAATCTTTTGACGTTGTGTTTCAGTCGTTATGCACTGTCGGCCTATGCTTGGCGTTCATTTGAATGGTGCCTAGATTTGCTGTATTTGCTAATTCTAGGCAGTAATAGTGCGCTTATCTTTGCTTTGCTAGTAATGCTGTGTTGAAGAGGGAGGAAAATAAGTCGGAGGGAGTCAGATGGCTGCCAGTGTGGTTACGAGAGTTTCGACTTTGCTCTTCATATGCCTCGTTGAAAGAATATACTGTATTTTTAAGCCTTTACTGTTTCTAGCAATTATTCAGTTCCTGTGACCGTGACGTTGTGTGGCCCCTTTTTTTCTGCTCTTTAAATGATGTAATCGTTGTTCAGACCAGGTCTCTTCGCTTTCTTTTTTTTTTCTGCTGTTGTACATATGGGTATTGCTGTCTCTATACTAAATTCTCATAACTGAACTTTTACCCATCTGACTCCCTTCGACTTATTTTCATCGTACTTCCTCACAACACTACTAGT
Organism: Parascaris univalens; assembly: GCA_037576465.1. Classification (NCBI taxonomy): domain Eukaryota; kingdom Metazoa; phylum Nematoda; class Chromadorea; order Rhabditida; family Ascarididae; genus Parascaris; species Parascaris univalens. The sequence continues at coordinate 178,846,087 of CM075173.1, read as the reverse complement.
GTCTTCGACGATAATGTGTAGTTGGGATTGGAAGAAGGCGGGACGAGGAACTCACATAATGCGCAAGAAGCTTCTCGAAGAAAAAGGCATTATTTCATCTTAGCTTCTGTTCCATCCTTACGACAAGGAGCAAAATCGGAGCAGACTCATAACGAAGACTTGAAGCAAGATGAAGAGAGCAGTAAGTGGAGGACCCGCAGATTCACCTGTCGATATCATTTGAAAGTGGGTAACCGAGATCAGAGGACGTACTGAATGATTGTTTTTTTTTTAGTCTTACAATAATGATACCCAGAAATATCACTGAATTTCATCGTGAAACTTCCATTTTGAAATTCGAATGTGAGGAAACATTCGTATATTACCTTTAAAAGGTCTCGAAATATGATAAAAAAAATTCTTGGGGTTCTACAAATAAGAATTACCACATTGGTATTCAGTTGTATAGCTGCGCTAGCAACTTCATCTTCCCTCCTTTGGTCCAGTTGAAGTAGTAACTTTGGTCCAAATTAAATTAGTCGACGGTATTCCCTTCCTTCGTAGCTTCTAGTTTATTTTATTTTATTTAAAAAAGAAAATTAGTGAGCGGTTCAGCGAACAGAACAATTAGCTGAAAAGCTTTCGATCAACGACGTCTTCTACAGAGCTTAGATTAGGTAGAAGAAAGCTCTGTTAAGAGGAAGAGCTGTGATATTGTACTCATCTCTAAGGAACTAGATAGGGCAACGCCTTCGAAATTTTCGAGCTCCAAAGTCAAGATCTCGCCCCTCAGTTGTGGGGAGGTACAGCGTATAGGAGTACCATTTTCCGCAAGCCCTCATCCCTCCTCAGTCGCTCAGGTTTTGAAGAAATTTGCTTGCGGCGAATTTTATTGCTTGTCAAAGATTAATGGATGTGCGTGCCTCAGGATCGGCTCAGGTGATCCTTCGTCGAATTATGCACATTTAGGAATATAAAGGATGTTCTGCTAAGAAATCTGGGGGGGGGGGGGGGGTTGATTGAAAGGATGAGCTGTGCCTGAAGGTGCTTCCATAGTCCTGCATTTCAAGGTTGTCCTTAGGTTGGATAGCAGCGTGGTTGTGCTGTGGAGTGCGCTAAGCGCGACACTGAACTATTTGCACAAAAAACTGGTCTTGGCAAATAACTTCTCCTGTGGGGTATTGCAGGATTTTCCGCCATATGACAAATCTCTTTTATAGAGACAAGTAGGTTGGGTGTGCCTCATGGCAAAGCGCCTCTCTCCTTACCTCTTTTCCGTGTTTTCAGAGGGAGGTTTGCAACTGTGTTTAATATGCGCATGAAGTAGGAAGTTCAGTGTTCCTGTAGCTGATATGTTTCTCGTCGAAATCGTTAAGATGAGAGTGCTTCAGATTTGATTTCTGGCTTGGAAATCGCATTTCTAATGTTCTCTTATTAGAGCTTGTGAAGAGAGATGGCCAGGTTCGGGTCAGTCCTATTTATATCAGATTCTTTCTTCTCGTAGTCGTTGCTTGCCGTCAAAAGTTTTTTGGTCGCGATCGCCCTTCCCTGTCGTTCTGAATGTGCCCCTAATTGACGAAAATATATGAAGTGCAAATTATTGAGTCGGCTGCGAAAACTTGTTGTCCCATTTGTTGGTCATCGAACGTATTTGCGCACACATTCGGAGCGCTGCGAATGCCGTCGGTAAATTCTTCCGCATTTGAAAATGTCCGACCATTGTAATGCTATGAATATTCTTAAAGCCTCTCCGTGCTAATAATTCGTATCTTAGAAATGAATTTATTATCGTCAACTTGCATGGGAGATATTTGTGGAACGTCGTCGATGATTGAAACATGCGTAATTTGCATAAATCACAAATATACTTCGAAATGTGAAAGTCTTCTGAAATCATCTGGAAATGGGAGGAATGAGTGAGGAATTTATTTCGTTGCGAATTTAATATAGCTGTTTCGCTCGCCGGCGTTCTCCGCCCATGGTCAACTGCAACGGCAAAATGAAACATGGGCACATTTGCTTCCAACAACTCCGCAGATGTGTTTAATGGAATTCGTTTCGCTCGTGCAAAAACTCGAGACTTACAATGTAACGTTCTCAACAATGATGTGATTTATACAAATTGTTAAATCTGCTCTTGAAATGCATTCATCGCGACGAGAACATAGACATTTTGGTTAAAACCTACTATTGCACTGCGGGAAATGCTTTCATGTCCGCTTTCTATGAGCGCTTCTTTCACATAATGCCGATGAGAAACATCTGCTACGGTAAGTGGAATGTTTCTAGCCATATTCATTTGATGAAGTTTTGAAGAACCACTATGTAGTCTGGTAAATGGGGACTTATAAGGGCCACTAAAGCCAAAATGATACCTTCTAGTTTCTTCCCAGATAATTTAGCTGCAACTTTCGAGTCGGGGATTAAAATTAGTTTCTAAAAGTCCTTTGCAGCTGTATTATTTAACACATCCTAAAGGAAGTAATCGAGCTGTTAAAATCGCTTTGAGCGCGCTGCGAAGAAAGCGAGAAGTTCAGTTTTAAAATGTTGTTAGCAGTCGGAGTAGCGCATAGTTTTTAGTCATAATGAATTCGACCGAAATGCTCCATTCGAGTGACTTCGTCAGCGGCAATTGACTTTGTTGAAGTTGCACCAAGTGAATTGGTCTGAGAGGCTGATGATTTTTATGAATGCACTGGATCGTACCTTACGGATTTGAACACCTCCGGGATACCTCATCAACGCTTTCAATGGCCGTTCGCGCCTTGTTATATTTGCATTTTCAATACGCAGATGTTGCCGTGAAACAAATACTTATTGTTCACTTCTTGGCAGCATTATTTGTGGTCGCACTGAATTACTCGTTTTAGCTGTTTTATTAATTTCTTAGTGAATAAGAAATAAACTCGGTTGAACACCCCTCAGTGAAAAGGAAAGTGTTGTGTTATACGTTCGGCAGTCATAGGGAAACTGTTAGCAGGAAGTACTCGCGACGAAAGTGTACAGCAACAATATTGTGTGAAGGAGATATGAAAGAATGAGACAAGAGGTGCACTGTAGATGTGGTAAGAATTTCGATGTCATTGTTACCGGCGTTTAAAAGGATTTCTCACCGTTGTTTATTAGCTCCGAAGGATATTTTTCTCCTAATTGATGCGCGTTTACTTTAAACAACTGCATGCAGATTCGCACTAAAGATAAGCGTTTTTGCGTTGTTTTATGGAATTTTGTAGGTCATGAATGCTATTTCAAATGTCAAATCTCTAGTCGGCAAACGGAATTTCCGCACCTTACTGCAGTATTGCTGAACTTCTTGTGTTATAAAACAACAGAGTGCAAATATAAATGCAAATGTGTGCCGAAATTCGAAATAAATGCAAAGCGTTGTTCATATAAATTCGGTGGTTTTGAAATTAACCCTTCGTTGTAGAAAAATTTTTCATCCATTATTCTTAGCTCGCTTGTTTTCCAAGCGTGACATGTTTAGCCTCGGTTTGGTTTTTTACTAATCCTTAAAGTGCTGCACACACTCGTTAGAAATCGTTTTTTAAAATATGTGGGAATTTTCGAGAGGATAGGGCTGACTGGCCTCGTGATCTTTTTTTTTTCGGCTTTCCTATTGTTTAAAATCAGACATGACTCGGTAAACTGAGCATTTTTTCATGGAACTTTCTCGCGATGAATTCATTGTATTTCCTCACTCAGTTTCAAGTTAAAACTAGCAATATACTGCAATTTTTCGATTACCGCTTGCTTGAAATTCAAATTCAGATACAAAAGCATCTCTCATGGAAGGTTCTACTAGCGATTTCGAGATGTACTGCGCTACCATTGCGAGAGTTGATAAACCAACATTGAAACGGGGACTGAGACCTTACGATTGTTTTTTTTTTTCTCGAGTGTTCGATATTTTTGCTTTGCAGTTCCGGAACGATTTAAAATCAGATCATTTACTTTGTTACGACCACGATTTCCGATTCCCGGATTTTTTCGTTTTTCTTCTTTTTAATATTGTCGGTGTTCATGTTTCCTGCCTCGAATATTTATCTCATTCCAGTCTCCTCTCACTGTTTATATCTTAATTGGTGCATGCAATATCCATCGCAGTTAATACCTCCAGTGTGCATCGTATTGATTGATCTCAATTGACCATTCTTATATAGGAACCTTGTCGATCACCGAGCAACGCTCCATCGACCTTTCGTGCTCCAACCGCTCATCTGACCTTGAAATTCGCTGATAACTCCGATTCTTTGTGGGCAAAAGACGTGCTTACGAGAGCTCGGGCGTGCTCTCCCCTCCCCTCTCTCTCTCAGTGAAAATGTCAACTAATGTTTCCCATTCTGTCGTTTTTTGCTTTTCAAAAATTAGCGGCATTTAATGAGGTGGAAGGTTTTCGCGAAGTTTAATTATTTTCTTCGCGGCGTCTCGTAGCTAAGAATTTATATGAAAGTTTCATAAATGATTTCATTCCCCAATTCCAGCTGGTTACAAATATGTTAATATCGTTTGCAGAGCTCTTAATTTACTGAAATCTATTATAGTTATGCGTTTAATTTTGATGTTCTTTTCGCTTCTTAGTGATCAGCATAACTCGAGCTGAAGTTCACGCTTCACCTCTAGAGTGTCAATAATGGAGACGAGAGGTACTTTAAAATTCGGCCACAACGAGTCTTTCGTTCCGTTCAAGAAATTGCGTTGAAATTCAAATGATCATCATAGCGTCTGTTCTATGCAAATTGTGCACGCGCACTCACAGTCATTGATGCGTCACTTCAAAAGTCAGCGAATGCACAGAGCCATCAAAATCGCAACATAGAGATTTTACAGTTTCGCAAGTGCGGTGTTACACGGGGAATGATTTATTCGAGTTAACACGAATTCTGTAGGAAACTTAATGATAGTTTAGTGATTCATTTCTATGATCGCAATTGAAAACGATTTTTAGCATATCAAAGTTGTTGTGGTTGCACGTGGATTAAGTTCAACATAGCGAAGTAAATCTGTTCCTTAGAAGAATTACTCTTCAACTTGTTACATCAAATTGCGTGATATTTCTGCTAGCTAAACCTTGAATAATTGAGCGAAGCGATTCAATGATCATTCCTGAAGTCGTTTTCATCAATCTTACTTGTCCTTTTTTTCTTTAATTTTGTAGAGTAAACGCTTTTTCCTTGAGAACTTTTTTCCTGATTGTGAACGGCGCACTGTGAGAGTTCAAGCAAGATGTGTCGATCGACTTGTTAAGGTGTACTATGAAGACTGAAGTTGGTTGTAGATTTCAATGGTTCACTGAGATTTTATGCATAGTGTCCTACTCAATAATTCCAAACAATCTTCGGTTCATTGTGCGCATATGTAATTTGCTCTCTTAGAGGAGTCGTCCTGCTTCGGACTTTGTGATAAGATGTATTATTTTCCGTTTTTCGTGGATCGAACTCGGATAGACATCACGCAGTATTACGGTTAGTCTTTTATAGGTCACTATGATATCTTTCATTCTTTGAGTCCACTTATTTCCTATGACAAATCATCGTCATTAATGATGTTTCATGCACTTGTTTATATACCAGTGTTTAGTGCTTGCGATAGCTCTTAATGTTATTGCGTTCTGTTATCATCCAGTTACAACGTAAGCTGTACAGCAGGATATCCTAAGAAATGCACACAGCAAAAAGTTTTCGTCTCGTCAGATACTCTGCTGATGTTTGTAAATACTCATGAGTGTCAATGGAAGTGTTATTTCTCAGATTGAACCTTTTCAACACTTCTCCGTTCCAGTGGATTCTTAAATACATTTCGTTGCTTAGTTACGTATCATTTTCTTCGTCATGGTACTAATACATATCTGCGATAAATCATTAATGGCGACGATAAATGTAAAACATCCGTGGTATATTGCAGCCACTTAATTTCAAGTTGCTAGTGGGTGGATTTTTCTCGAGCAGCCGTTACCTCTTAAAAAAGAAAAGAAGGCTTTTGATACGGTTTAACATAATTGAAAATGTAAGGCTACTATTGACATTGAACGTCAACTGTTCATTTCGGGCGTGTACTTGAACATTTTCACGTTTGGTCATTAAGGTTCGCCGCATATGTGAGGTGTCATATCTGGTGAACATACTCCCATGTTTGATTATTGACTCCTCACTTATTGTGAATGCTTCGGATTTTTAAAATTTGTTCGTGCAGTGAAAGCAGTGCAAATTCAGTTTCTTTGAAACAACATATTTTCATATTGCTTCAACAGTTAGTTTATTTCAGTTCGATCTCTATCAGAACAGGTTTTAAAGGAGATATCCGGGCTTCTTATTTAGCCGGGTGCGGAAATCAGTCCAGTATCTCATATCTTCCTAGGTTCCCCTTTCGGCGAGGATCGTGTACGCTTTCCGCAGTCCTTCCGTCGATATGAAAACTCATTTGTCGCTCAGCTGAATAGAATTAAATCTTCTAAATCATAGACTTGACATCTTAAATTATGAAGTTGATCATTTAAGGCGCTTAAAAATAACACCCTTTTGATTTTAGAACCTTTATATTAGGCTTTTTTTCTTCAGATCGTCGAAAATGAGCAAAAAAATATATGTTTTTATGTGATTATCTGAGGAAACTTTTCGCTGCTTAATTGAACGAATAATCTAGTGGTCGAATTTGAAGTTTGGCGAGCTTGTACAGGTGTGGTTTGCATAGCTCTCATTGTTGCGATGTTTTACGTGTGTGTATGGCTATGGATGTTTGCGTTTGTCTGCCACGTAGTTGCAGTAAGGGCAGGACTGAAACTGTATTCATTAATTTGGACTCATTGTAATTTGCGCAGCTATTAGACTGATTCACTAATTACGAAAAAAATTGTGGGGACTCAAAAACTGCAACAAATTTGCATGCTTTTCACTCCGATCGAGTGGAGACAGAGCTGAAAGCGCGCCAGAGAACCTGGCACAAAACCCACTCTTACACTCTCGCTGATCAGAGCACCTTGCATCAGTGAATCGTGAAGAGGTAACAACAGGGAGAGAGGCGTGTTAGAAGAGCTCAATGATATATGCTGTTGCAGCACGCGTCTTGCCCCACGAGGAGGTGAAATATGCGAAGTAACGCTTTCATATTTTAACATTTTAGCCTCGTATACAAACTAGAAGGAGCCCATGCTTCTGCAGTGTGTGAAATGGAGGTCGATTGCCGTAAAATGTCTTCAAATTCTTTCCGCCACTTATACTTCCTCTCAGAGTTGAAAGGCCAGCATGAAAAATCATATAATAGATCGCCTTATGGTATGCTGCAAGAAACGTTATTATTGGTGAATTTGTAACTGCGGTTTCAGTTGTTGTTAAATTGAAATAACCTGATAGAAGGAGAGGCACACAGACACATAGATGCAGACACTGTCTCATCACGCGCAAATGCTGCCTCTCTGTGATGTACCTTTTGAAAGGAGATTAGCGGAGGAGCTAAGAAATGTCAAACAGAAAAGCATTGAGGTTGTAGTGGAACCTCAGTGCTTTTCTGTTTGACATTTCTTGTACCAATCTTATGTGTTGTTCTGATTTGATGGATCGTAAAATAAGGGCTAAGGTGGTGTGAAAGGAAGCCATCCTGCAGCTATAATGTACGCCGATCTTTACGCGCATTGAAATAACCATATTTATTTGTAAAATAAAGGATCAATTTGGCTGGTGATGGAATCAACCTGTCTGCAGATATTAACAAAAAAGTGCTCTGACGACCATGGTTCGACTGATTTCCAAGTGAATAAAACGGCACCAAAGAAAGATAGACAGACGTTAACGTTTACAAAGCACGAATTCACTATAATGCGCATTGCAGGTGCACTTTAGCGGAGAGACGTAGAAGTAATATTGCTCTCTTCATTTATCTTTATCAAAGTCCTGGTTTAATCTTGTCCTCGTCAACAAGATCATATTACTGTGCTGTAGATCCTTAATTTGTATTCATTATGCTATAGCAGGCTTGAATTTGATTTCATCCGGTGTTTCAAAATACTACATTATTTTTCCAACATCGCGCCTTCTACATTGCTCTAGAGTTGTTTTAGCATGAAAAGCATGGACGGGAATATCGGCTAACAGGAAAACATTTAGCACAAGCAAGCTATATTTAGGATAGACATAATTAACATGCTGTGCGTATGTGGATCGCTCATAATGAGAGCATTTGATGTCGTTTTATCCTGTTTTATTTTATTTTTAAAGTATTCTCAGTGTTTATATCATTGAGGTGTTTGCTTCTTTGTTTTTTCTTTCCTGCTTTTCCGCATAACCTTTTCTCATTTTGTATGTGAAAGGAAAGCATCGGTCAATGTACGTGTTTTCGTTCCCGCTGGTTGTCTTCTTCTGATTATCCCCTCTTTGTTGATATATTCCTTTATATGTCTTCCAAATATGAGACTTTTAACAAAAGATGAAAATTAGATTTTAAATACTGGAAACATTTAGACATTTCCTGGCATTTCGTTGAGATCATAATGAAATTTTGCTGGAAGGTCACTCAATACAGATTTGAACCTTCTAGCGTGACCCTCTTGTATTCGTCTTCTTTTTCTCAGGTATTTTTAAGAGCGTGAACAGTGCATGGCAAAAATCACGAATCTTTACATCCTTGAAGGCTTTCGTAGTTCAAGAAAACTTTTCTCGTCTCACAGGTTAAAGATAAGCAAGTTATCAATGCGGTAGCTTGATTGATTGAAATAGGCTGAGTGCCTCAAAAAAGCCTTGTTGACCTCCACTTACATGTTTTACTGTTACCCCCGTAAAGTGGTGCGCATCATCATCATTGCGCAATATGTTTTTTCATAAGTCAGCCAGTTTCAAATAATCTCTTCATTTCCTTCAGTCTCTCATTTTCCGTGCGACTCTCCAACATTGGCAATTTTGTTTCACGAGTGAGGTCGAATATTTGTCGTCGTAGTTGGCCGTCACGTAGATAAAACATCTCAGCCTGCTTCACATTTTGATTCCTGCCAACTTTCACGTCATCCAAATCCCCATTCCATGTCAGGGCGTGCGCTCTCTTTAAAAATTCTCAATGCAGTCCTTTCCACCTGTCTTTTTTGCCTTGCTCTAGGGATCTCCAACATAAATGCGGTTACGGTTTGTATAGGCTTACAGAGTGGAAGATCTGCAGGGCTCTGAGATGTCTTAGATCGTAAACCGTAACCTCGTATTAGGAATCTCTGAAGGTTTGACGGCATCCTTTCGAAGGATCCCGCATTTAAATTTTTCCCACCCAGTATTTCCATCACTCTTAACATTAATCTTCTCCTTGAAATACCGCACTTTGCTTTCGTTTTCATGTGCAAGAACATTGCGGAGTGGTAGCAAGGTTGCCCAAATGCAATCTGAGCTTGTGTTTCTTTATTGTCCAAATACGATTATGTTACATGTTTCCTGACTGTTCTGCGTCCGTGATTGTTTGTCTCTACTTTTTGTTCGTGCTTATGAATAATAGCCTCAATATTAAAGAAGAGTGGCGGTGACGGAGGCGTCCGCTTCTGAGTTGGACATTTCCTGATGGCGAAATTTCGCGCAACAAAACCACCAACTCAGTATCCGATGAACGGGAGCGTCGACTTATGGGTATCAGACTATTTTGACTGCCGCTCAAGCGTCGTGAAAAAAAGCGTTTGGAGCAACAATAGAATCGTGCAAACATCACAAAAGAAAGATCCCATCTAGCTAGCATTATTGAATTGTTCATTGTATGTAGAATATAGAACTTATCTGCAAAGTTAATTGGGAAAACTCCGATTGCATATCGAGTTTGATAGGATTTTACATTTCTCATATCGACAATATGAGATCTGCATGTTTTTATAGAGCTGCTAATGAGAGAGGGGTGGGGGATGGGTGAGGAGCAGAGGAGTGAGCTGATACGAGTCTGCTTGAATAGCACCTATCGGCTGATAAACGTTGACTCTGAAGCCATCTACCTTATGTTATGTAACCCAACATGGTAAGGAAACTGCAATCTGCTGCAGTGATGACGGTTTAAAAAAATCCTTTTAGTTGGAAAAAGGAACTGTGAAAATCTGAGATGATCGTAATTATACGACCATTCAAAACGGTGATGCCTATGAATGCCTACCTCGTTGAAATCGAGTTTTAGATAGAGAGAGTGGGTATGAGAAGTGATGCGACATGATTGAATCCTACCAAGCGAAGGTTGGCAATTAAATTGTGGCTGTGTATGCCATGGAAAGATATTTTCCCGCTCGAGTAGTCTCTAGGTTCCACGTTCAAAATCTTTCAGCGAACGGAAATCTGCTTCAGAGAATCTCAGTAGCGGTCCCGTAACTTATAGCAACTTAATAACGATCATCATAAATTATGCGGTCATTTTAAACGACCTTCAGATCTCACTTCCATGTAACAGTAGCGATATTAATGAGGGGAAATGTTTCCAGAAGTAATAACAGGTCTTTGTTTTCAGGACGAGGCTAGTGAATATGACAGCCGCAGTAATACGCTCACAATGTACACCTTTCGACCATATGAGGGCATTTCTGGCAATGCATACGGGTATCATTTAATTGATTTTTTATTCCCCGCTTTGTCAAGTTGCATGTTACAAATGTTGGTCGATGGAGTCGTTGGGGGAAGGCTTGAATGTGCGTCCAATTTAAAATGTATAATGCCTATAATTCCTATTTCCCCACCATAATTTCTGATCTCTCGGAAGCCTCCAGTTTTACACGATTTGTTGTTGAGCTTACTATATTTGTACATCTGTTCCCTTCTTTATAGAATAATCTTAGTACATAGAAGATGTGTTTAATTGTATGGAGTGAACGTAAAATGTAATTGAAATAATATTGTTTGCTCTTTTTGAAGTGTTACTGCATCATCAGTAGTTAATGCTCCTCGCGACACTAGTCCCAACTCGCCGACACCATACACTACAACGACGGTTGGTTATGAGTCGGATGCCTATCGCCCAGGCGCAGCAATCTACCAGAACGTTTTCTACTCCGCCGAAAATAGCAGCGCAGTTCCCTCAACTTTTAAGGAGGTTCGTTTTTATACACTTTTTAGCCTATGGAAGCTCGTTATCGAAACTCTCGAAGCTGTCATACGCTGGTGTTCTTACAGCATGTTTAACGTTTCGCAGCTATTGAAATAGTTAGCATGCTACATAATACCACTAAAGTCAGGCCATATTCTATCTTCCGAAGAGATGGATAGAGCAAGGAGGGAAGAAAATGGCGAAAGAAGCGTACTGTCATAAATCCAAGGTTTAATAAGAGCAGATTTCCTCTATTGTCATAGCGGAATGTTGCACTGACATTTTGTAAACATGCTCTGAAGTTTGAGTTCATGCTGCAATTTTGACTAAGCAGTAAACAGGCCGAATGTCCAAATACAGCTTGACCATTTTTTGGAGATCGTTCATCATAATTCCGATATCCAAATAACAGTTTATTCACAGCCCTGATTGTGCAATAGTGCGTCAAATCAGTCCGTCTTCGTTGCTGAGTGGTGTGGTGCATCATTGCCTCATTCTCCTACAACAGCCGTCTTCCAGGCAGGAAATATCCGAGATATTTCAAGCATTACAGCTTTATCGTCATTATTCTTTTGCAAAGAGCCCTACATGATAACGATGGCCTAGTCCTCTTTCATCAGAGAACAGCTTTTTAAAGTGATTTCATTTTTCCACTCTTCCTCCTCTGTCGCTTCTAACGGAGAATATAAGAGGGTTTTTCGACAGTTGAGGGGATTACGGGCGGGGAGGAGGAAGGGGACGGTCAGGGAGCTCTTGGTCTTGAGAAAGTCGTCTGCAGTCAGATGGTCAACTTTAAGAACTCCAAGACACAGTCTACTTAACAGTCTACTTTTTTTCGGCAAAATTTCCACTGGACGGTTAAATCAGAAAGAAATGCTGGTCATTTCAGCGTCAGTGCAGATTATTCAGTCAGAGCAGTTTTAACGCTTTATTTCATCGATTTCCAGTAGTTTGACAGTTACTGAGCTTCAGACTTTGGCTGGAAATTATAAGCGGATATTTTGGAACGAGAATCGGAGAACCTCCTTAGGGTTTTGAGGATGAGATGGCTAGGGAGGTATGTTCGTGTTGGACTTCTCTTCAGATTCAAGCCGTTTCAACTGAACACTGAGTCGATTCGGTAAGTCGTGCTTTGCATTTTATCAGTGGTCGCATATCCTCCATAGCACAAGTTTTAGCATAGGTAGTACCCCCTTCCTCTCCCTTCCTTGACGGTTGTAGTAATTAATGGCTAGTGAATGCGGATACTCTGAAGAGGTCTGTAAACGTTTCCGCGAAGATGCGCTATACGAGACTATATATATACCAGACTGAAAAGCAACGCAACAACTTGTGTACGATCAAACGAACTCTAAATGACTCCGAAAAGCGTAGTAACATCGAAATTGGACTTAACGTTTCTTCCCGAAAATTTTTACGGACCTCTTCAGAGCATCCGCACTCAATAGCCATTAATTATTACAGTCGTTAAAACTGCTCAGACCGAATAATCTGCACTGACGCTGAAATGACCAGCATTTCTGATATAACCGTCAAGTGGAAATTTTGCCGAAAAAAGTAGACTGTTTCTTGGAGTTCTTAAGGTTGACCATCTGACTGCAGACGACTTTCTCAAGACCAAGAGCTCCCTGATCGTCCCCTTCCTCCTCCCCGCCCGTAATCCCCTCAACTGTCGAAAAACCCTCTTATACTCTCCGTTAGAAGCGACAGAGGAGGAAGAGTGGAAAAATGAAATCACTTTAAAAAGCTGTTCTCTGATGAAAGAGGACTAGGCCATCGTTATCATGTAGGGCTCTTTGCAAAAGAATAATGACGATAAAGCTGTAATGTTTGAAATATCTCAGATATTTCCTGCGTGGAAGACGGCTGTTGTAGGAAAACGAAGCAACGATGCACCACATCACACAGCAACGAAGACGGACTGATTTGACGTACTATTGCACAAGTAGGGCATTCGTCTTGGAATAAACTGTTATTTGGGTATATGCATTTCTTTACGTAGCCATAACGCATACCTCGTGGCTAATACCTGCATATGTTCGGTAGCTTCAGATGGAATCGTTTCAAGCATAATCACTAAGTTTGAGTGCAACCTGCTGTACGGATGGTTCCTGTGTCAACTTTCATGTGAATACCTTTTTTCACACACAGTTTGCAAGCAGTCGTCCCTTGATTTCCTCGTAAGTAGATATCAAAAAGTATGGAAAAGCTGTTTACAGAGATGTTTTCCTTGATTTCCTAAGAGAAGCTCATGCAGATGTTTACAAGAGGTCGGATGAGGTAAAATTAAAACAAAATGTTGTGCATTCGTTGTTATTTGCCTGTATAGTGTGAAACCAGCAGATATGACTAGTACGATAGTCTAATCACCAATTCTGCCAAGCAACTGTGTATGCTGTTCGCTTGTCTAGCCATTCAAACAACCTATCTTCATAGTGGAAGACATGATCGAGGCTACTGGGACGGAAATATTCGAATATAAGCATTGAATTTCGTATGAGTAAATCTGAATTTCCCACTTTAGATGAAGTCGCCGGTGCTTGAGGGGACCTGCGATGCATTTTTATCACCGCAGGATGCGCTCAGTCATATGAATGATGATGGCAATATGCGATTTAATTTTGCTCGTAATACATCACGATGCCATCAGTTGAAGAAGGTTTGTTTTTGTTGATTTTGTTTATGAAAAGATTTTAAAGAAATCGTTTCAGTCAGATATTTTCAAATTATTTCTTTCTCGCTACTCTTCCTCAAGAATCAGTCGCAGTTTGTTGATGCTTCCTGAAATCGTAATTTTAGTAAGTGCATATACACTATACAAAATATGGATGTGCAGAATGTATGGATACTCTTCATTGCAGCATCTTCATACTTATGAAGATGAGGAAATTACAATGCGTCTCTCTAATTCGAGCGAACGCGTTGGTTTCTCGATGGCCGGCGGTGCTGATGAGAACCTCGAAACCTTCGTCAACAGTATTCTTGCGGGCACGTTTTTGCATTTACCTTAGACTTTCCTGCGCTGCTAAATTCAGCTCAGGCGAGGGATCACTGTGGTTTGATTCGTTTCAGATCTGAAAGTTAGAAAAGGCTGAGGAGCTTCAATTTGGGTCACTGCAACATACGTAGGTAATGAAATTTACCATTATGCGCTGTGTCGTTGAATGTTTTGTTGTAATACGATATGTGCGATATCCGCACAAAAGTCCAACTTAAGTTTTATGTTTAAAAGTGAGTTCTTTCCTAACCGAAGAGGAGAGCTTTGCTGTGCTGCACTGCCCTCATTTGTTGAGAACTGTCCTGAAACCCCACCGACCAGTAAGCCATACTAAACGATGAATCGTTGCACTGCATGTTGTACAAAATTCCTCTCACAAAGTAGCTCTGTCAGCTGTTCTTTGCTCATGAACCTCGAGCGTGTTATTTTACTTTAAACTGTGTTAGCGATTGTGGCCTCCTTGTCGTTTTGACTGTGTAAAAGTAGGATTAGGAGCTGGACAGCACGACCGGGCCGCTTCGAAGAAATGAAAGAATGAACCGTACTTGTATCACTGATCTCCTACTCATTTGTACATGGGACGTTATATCTGGATTATGTTTATTCAAAGAACTTTTTCTGATCAAACTCAGAAGATGTGTGGTCTAGACCATGCGTGGAGAGACCGCTGCCAGAGCACACATTTTCATGCTGCCAAACAGTTTTTCTAGAATGATTTAAAGGATAGCAATATTGCAAGGAATCAAAATCCCAACCATTTTATATGTTCAATCGATTGCATTACTGGAAATGAAGCAAAAATGATTTCCTCTCTAGCCGATTTAATTTACACCCTCCTGTTAGTCCTCTTCCACTTCCTCATTCCTCTATAGGGCGGGCTGCTGCAGGGTTCTCCACACTTAGCTGCCAGTAGCTCTTCAGGAAATTCTGGCTGTCTTAACTCGCCGCAGATCATCATGCAGGCGCTGATGAAGATGTTGCGACAGTCGATTTTTTCCGATTGGTGGCAATATTTCATGAAATTTTCAACTCGATTTTTCTCTCCTCAGTTCACCGGAACAGTTACCATTAAATGTCTTGCAAGTACAGACTATACAGCCTCAGCTGTGCTACCGTTATGTCAATTCCCACTCCTCTTCATCTTTACATTCATTAAACGTATCCACTCTCGTTTATGTCTATACGACTTGTTTTCATTATGTTTCTGGCTGCCTTTCACTGCATACTATTCTTGAAAACGAGGAACGATTTCCTGAAATGTTACGCGGAACATTTCCTCACACGAGTACTAGCTGAGATGCTCATCTGTGGCGGCCTTTTGTTCACTATTTAAGTTGGACACTTTGATGCTAGTCTTACTTGTTACAAATAAAGTATTGGTTTTTGATCATGATCACGTAGAATATGCATCCTTTTGAAAAACTAGTGAGGCGATGAAATAGTACTTAATCTTTAAGGACTTTATTGCTCATATTTGTATACTTTCGGTCAAATGTTTGGCCACAAATATGGTGTAATAATATGGTAGTGGTTACTATAACGTGTGCAGAAGGAAAGTAAATGATGTCCGTTTGATTTACCTTAGACGTTTGAAATGGAAGTGTTTCACTACTCAATTTTTATGATTTTTTTCTTTAGTAAAACACCTGTAGAGCGAATAGAATTATGAAGTGCACATAGTGCGAGTTGATTCAAGAAGTAACTTTCTGAAGAACGTCCTCGATTGGTTTAAAATAAAATCTTCTCTAGTTTAAGTTATATGTTTAAACGAAATAGGAAGATACCGTGCCATATAAGGGCATAAAAGTTTCTTGCGCGTCCAGTAATATTTGTTCAGTGACTTACACTGATTGATGCCGCACTTAGGCAGCTGTTTGTTGGCAGTCCGCTGGAGGCACATAGCGAAGAGGTAACTGGTATCCTTAAGTGAGCGAGACGCCTGTTCATTTCCATGAGGTGTTGAAAAATTTGTTTGGTTCGTGGTATATGGGTTCGAAGTTTATATTTCTTGTCTATTAAGATTCTAGGTTGGTGGTAATGTTACTGAGGTATTTGAAGCATCTTCACAATTCGTTCCTCTTATCATTCAGAATTTTTCTTGTTTTTTATTTTTTTCGATTAAAGAAGCAAACACGAGCCATATTAAAGGTGTTGTTTTGACCTTCGTTCGCATCACTCTGTTATACGTGATCAGCTGGGAGGAACTTTTCTATGGGCAGGATTTCCTGCTCGAATTTTTCGACAAAAGTGGGCTTTCGTTCAAAAAAATATAGAAAAAATGATTTCGCCAAGCACAAATATTGCGTTTTGCTTCATTACATTATCCTGTGTTTGTTTTTCTGCCTCCTCAATCGCTATCAAATGTGACACTCATAGAGTATTTTCTGCTGCGTTCATCCCATCTTGTATTATTTATTCCGCTTTCTCGGAAAACACGTGTTATACAATGCGTTCCGACGAAACGCCACTGAGGTAACACTTGTTCATAAATTTGTCCACTGAGGTACCACCTGTTTTTATTTTTCTGTCTTTTTGTGATGTTTAATTTCCTGCGAGCTAAAAATGTTGTGGCTGTGGAATCTGAGAAACATTGAAAATCTTCACTTCGAAATGGAGTGTCTTTAAAAACTGTCGTCAGGTCCATTCTTTGATAAAACTGAGGATTAATGACAAGACAGTGTAATACCTGTAATGCGCATGTTGTGGTAAAGGTGTTCATAGGTACAGACATCAGACACAGAACACGAGCTAAAAGAATTAGGACGTGGATTGCAAAGATGAGATATGTGAACGTGTCTGCCACATGCGGGCGTCATCACAGTAATGTTCGTATTGATAAGACATAAATAGCAGCGCGTTTAGAGTATACTGCGAGTAGGAGAGAAAGAAAAAACTGCACTGAATAGAATAAAGAGTATGTTTGAGAGATGGGGATAACCGGTGAGAGGAGGAAGCAGAATGATGGA
Organism: Parascaris univalens; assembly: GCA_037576465.1. Taxonomy (NCBI): domain Eukaryota; kingdom Metazoa; phylum Nematoda; class Chromadorea; order Rhabditida; family Ascarididae; genus Parascaris; species Parascaris univalens. Next base: position 178,829,125 of record CM075173.1, on the reverse strand, counting down.
GAGGGATTAGCCGATGGGATGTGTGAAAAAATTAGGCAAAAGGAGTGACGTTATGTGATGATGGTATGTTTTCGAGATTGGTTGATTGAATTTTTTCATTCTGTTTTCCCCGTCACAATTCATAGTGCTCGATTAAAGGCAGTTCACAGCATAATTTCAGAAATGACAGAAAATTTGAAAAGGACCTTCATATATTCATGAACGCGGTGTAAATTTACGCGACCCATTTGTGGATTTATTTTTCCGCATACGGCTGCTCGAATTTCACTTTCCGGACGTGTTGGCAATGCGTTCATCTTTGGGCCTTTGAATTCAAAATTGGCATCTTTTTCACGACAGCTATTTTCGCGTGAATTTCACCGAGACAGTGGTGGGAAGCGAAAGATGGTTAAGAGACATGAACTCAGAACCTTTTTCTCTCTTTAAGCCTCTATGCTCGCTTAAGGAAGCCCCATGTCGCCTAAAAGGGCTTCGAGACAGATTGCAGCGTTATTGCGTCTTCGTTGTGTTTCTTCGAACAACATTCGAATAAAGCGCACTGCTATAATGCGTAGTCTTCAGTTTTCCATTTGAAAGAAAAAGGGGTGAGGGAAAATGATTTCGAAATTTTCTGGTGCTTTTGATGGAAGTCTTTAAAGCACAATTGCTTCTAAAGGCTCTCATCATTAACTTCTCAACTTCTGCATTTCTTTCTGCTCATTTGCAGTAGCATATCTCTAAAAGAATAAGAGAAAACCTCTGCCATCGGAAATTTCTCTTCTACAGCATTTCTCTCTTACGTATGACACTGTGAAGGAAGGAATACATGCAAATGTTTGTTGTTCTTTTTAAAGTGAAACTTTGGAAGCAGTTCGTGCGGTCCATGAAGTTTCCTCAGCATCCGCCTTTACAAAATTGCATTTGGTAATTAGAGTGTGCCTTCGGCTATTCTTGCGCTTCAAACGCAAGCCATCTCGTCCGACCTTGTGCAGCAAGTGGTTTGATTTGTACAGACTGCAACTAGAGCCCTGCGTATTCTGCGACTTCATTGATCGCAGATTTATGATAGAACCGGGGAATCGTCCATGTGATTGAGCTTCGAATATAACATGATGTCCCCTTTGTCGACTTTTGGCTGAACAAATTCATAGAGAGTCACAGTTTTACTTTCACTTGTCTTCGAAATTCGGGACGATCGCAAAGATTGCCGTGGGCAACCTTGTCATCGCCGACGCCCCTCTGTAGATATACGTTGTAATTCAATTTGGTATTTTCAGCTTTTAAACAACTGTATGAGTTTTGTTGAACTCGTAAAACTCGTAGCTGTTACCATGCAGTAGGTGACCCGCTCACTTAGAGTTAATCCATCCCTTTTTGAATGAAGTTGGAGGCAAATAAAAAGCCTCAAAATTTCCATGTAGAAGAGTTATTTGGCAAACGAGGGATGCAGGCACATGTCTGTTTCGAATTGACGTGAATATTTAGTTAGCTCATAACATTGATAAATTATTTCATATCTTTTTGTTCTTTATTTACTGCTTATGAAAACGATTGGTCAGTCGTCAGAAGTGCAATTAGGTGCCTTCCTTTGCTTTAATTTCTGCTAGTTTCTCAGCTTTCTCTTTAGGTATTTTATAAAACCATATCTACATGGGTGAACCCCAAAGCGACGGAGTGCCGTCTGTGCTGACAGCTAATCTGCTTAGTAGGCATTTCCAGCTAAGGAAGCACTCAAAATGGAATAGAGAATTTTAGTCTTAGTCATAGTGGCCTCAAACTCTGATGTCTCGCCCTGAAACACTAAAGATTCATTCCTTCTGTTATACGATGTCTGATCACTTTTTTTTAGAATGCTTGGATTTCCCTCTGTTTACCAGAAAAAAAAAGATTCCATTCTAATGGAGTTATACTGAGTTAATATACATTATCAGTAGAAGTATGTGCATAAAACTCTATGTACATCTTGTTTTATGCTGACCGGAATTTCGATGAGAATAACGTTCAAGGAAAAAGTGACATCGCGATCGTAGACTCCATGCCCTTGTAATATTTCAAAACCCCCAGTATCAAAATACTATGATGAATGAAAGCTTGTGTTGTGGAAAGATCTATGAAGGATTTGATAGCCTTTTGGAGTCAATTTTTCTTCTATATATAGCATGGCCGAATATGCTCAAAACCTTTTTCATTCCTTTTTTTAATAGTCTCGAGTACTCTTAGAAACTGATGCTGAACTTTCTTCCTCTTTATTCAGTTTTGCGTCCCATTTCCAACCGCTCATTTGAAATAGCAAAAGACTTTCATGTGCGGGAAATATTTCTTCATTCATTACTTCAACTCTAATGAAGTTTCGGTGGCTAAATTGTTCATGGGTTATCGATGGAGGACCTGATCCAAAAAAGTTTTAGAGTTTTGTTTCGTTTTCTAAGATTCCTAGACATGAAGGATGTACTTGAGATTCAAAACCACTTGTCATCCTTTGTAGGAAATGCTGAGGGAAATAGCCAGGTTTCTAAAGCAAAGTAGTGGGATTCTTAAATACAGGTGGAAGAGTCTTTCCTACATTTCCTAAACAAAAAAGGAAAGTTTGGAAAATTTTACAAGAGTATCTTTGTTCGAGGAGAAATTGTCTTTCCGGAGGTCATGAAGTGAATGGTGAGGTTTTAGATATTTGAGCAAGTAATGATGTTCTTTAATGACGGCGTGTTCCACCTCAATTTCTCTGCAAATGCAGAAATTTTGGCTGCGAGTTTGGTTTTGCTACTCATGAGAAAGCTGCGTGATGTGTGGTAATGGTTTGCCAGCTGCTATTTGTAAATATTTCCTCCACCTCAAGCCATATTCAGCCGAGCCTCCGGCTGCAATCAGAAGGTCGATAGCAGTCCCCAATTTCGTTAGTGGACAAAAGTTGACTCACTTGGGATCCATAATTGGTTGTAGTCAAAGAGATGAGGAAAGAGCAAAGACAAAAAGAAATATATTTGTCCAACTGCTTTTCTCTGTTCGTTCCGTTCAGAATCAGTGACTGAAACGATAAAAGTGCTAGGAGAACACTGCATATATATATATATATATATATATATATATATATATATATATATCAATAATAAGAGGCTGTACAGGTGTTTGACTTCATCGAATCATGTTTGTGCTAACTGGAATATCAAGTAATCTCATGGGATTGTCGGTTTTAAACAGAGCCTTTACTATGTACTAAAATTTGTGTGTCATCCCTCGTTCTGTATATGAATGTCCGCTGTGGTACAGTCGGCGCTTGAAATTGCTCATGGGATTATAGAATTATGAGTTATTGGATGGTATAGGAGCTCTTTATGGGAAATTGTTCCTTGAAAAATTGTAGTGTATGTCGATGATGATCCCCTTATATCTATACAAATGTGATTCTCTTACTCACATGGATGACATCACGGCTATAAGGACGCGCCTGATGCTATATATGTATCGTTCTATATGCCTCATACATACAAACTGTCTGAGCTGGAGGTTAGAAGCTGACATGGGCAAAATCTAGACCATGGATTGACCCTCCCGTGCTGTATGTCATATTAGTAAGTACGTCGTGAAAAAATCCAACTGTGGTTAAAAACTTGCGTACATTTTGCACTGCTTGATCCCCTTAGATCAGCATTGGAAGCTTGTGGAAGTATTGGAGTGGTTGTGACATAGCGTTGTTTCTCATATCCAGCCTCGGTTGTTGGCGGATGAAAATGATGTTTGAAATGTTCGCTTGATTCCACTGCAGTTGACCGTGCTGTGTTAACCACCATGATGCTTATCTTAGTTTCCTTTTTCAAACTTGAAGTTCACCAGAGCTTCAACTTTTCAAATCTTTAAATGGGCTTTTCTTGCAGCATTGAAGCGCAGCATTCAGCAGTGGAATCTTTTTAAAAAATCCTGATGTAAGCATTCTATAATATGTTAGTTTTCCAGCACTGTGGATAAATGTTTAACGGCATTTCCCACTATTACTGAGCTTTAGATGGTAAATACGACTCTTTCTGATGTGCCCATCAGGTAGCAGTTCAGCGCCTCACTTGCAGTCTTTAGTTATACCTAATGCTGGTGGCCATAACGGATTGACCGGCTGTGCATGAAGGCTTCGAAATTGTCAAACTAGTAGATGAACTTCTCCGGCCAATCCGGCATATTCGGCTCAGGATGCTGAACAATATACCTACTTCCACTCCTCCCATTTTTTACTGTTAGTTTCTGCAATTTTTCGTGTTTCCCGTTCACAGATTCCGGTGATAGAAATGAAGTTTTTGATGATTTTATTCTCGTGAGCACGATTTTGCTAAACTCAAGTGCAAAAGTTGAGTCCGCTTGATTGTTCAAAGATTATAAAGTATTCGGAGTTCGATCAAATGCAAACCTCTTCGATTACTTTGGTGTTACGGCGTCAGACGATGCAACACAACATATTCTTTTTTGCATGGCTCAGTTCGATATTGGTTTCAATTTCCTCGTTTACTTACTGTGTTGTTAACCTTAGGACTTAGAGATTGTGCTTCCATCGCTGACGAGCTCTCACTTCCTTCACTTCATCCTTTTTTTACCATCGATTTCATCAAGTTTTTCTTTTATTTTAAGAGAAAGAAGCATTTTTAGAAGTGGAGATTATTAACGAAAGTGTTGCGTTTTAACTTTTCATTACCTTTCACCACTCTTCTTTCCTAACGTTGAAATATTCTTTTCGCATCTATAGAGTTCGATTGTGAGCGAAAATGAATTGTCATTTTTTTCAGTGTTTCTTGAAATTATCGTTCTTGCGTTTGTACATTCTCATCTTTGCGACGGAGATCTCAAAGAGCTCTTTTTTGAAGCTTCTTCTTCCGTAACGCCGTATATAGTAATATTTTTCAGATATCAGTGCCACTTATGGTGACCTATGCCAGGTTTTATTGGAATAGGAAAGATCTATTTTGGAATCCTGTCCTATTCGATGTGCATATATATTTTTCGCTGATTGAACATATTTATCTAAACAAATATATATGCACTCATAATCAAATGTGTATATGGATACAGGCGAATGTGTTTGAGTGTTATTGTGGTCGCTGGCTAATGAAGTATTGTGGCCAGAGAAATTCTGTGGTAGAAGAACGAAGCAAAAAGATAAGTGTCTGTAATATGTGCTTTAAAAGGCATTTAATCTGTCTAAGTGATTTCAAAGCAGTGCTCAATATTCCTGAGGTGCTCATGTGTAGCGTTCGTTTATAGTAGATATATGATCGTACAATGCGAACCTTTCCCGACGAAGACACTGCTTTGAAAAGGTAACAGATGATCCAGCACTCCATAGAAGTACTTAAAATGTCATTTAGATATGTTCAAATATTTTAGGATATTAGCCTAATCGGTACCCCATAAATCGAGAAGCAAGAGTTTTTTCCTAGTTTGATGCTGTCAAGTGGGTTAGTGGGTTGTACAGTGCTTCTCCAGGTGTCGATTTGAATCTATGCTCACAGTTAATTCATTGATCGGTAACTTGTTTTTGGTTTATCATCTTAAAAACGAGATTTTATTCATTAAATTTTGCGACTTTACTGATTGCCAAATGCAAAGATGCAGATACGAACATGTACGGAACACATACATATACGCGTAGATGGAGTGTGCTTTATTGGTGAAAGCTTCGAGGAGCACATAGAAGCAGTGATCATTGTCTCGCAAAGTTTATTTGCATCGAGTTTTCCTTTGGAAGGAAAGCGACGTATTACGTAATCCGCGCTCCGAGTATCTGCTTGTTTCCACAATTACAGACGCATCCCCTTGAGTAAAGTTGATCCTTTTATGCGCTTCGCATTTCCGTTTTTTTTCGATCCTTCATTTGTTAAAGCTGACATTGCAAAGTTTCCAAATCTATTATTATAGACAATGAAGTAATATGATAGCATTGTTGAATTTGATTAAATAATTGGAAAAGATGTTATATCACTGAAATAGTGAGAGGAATATATGCCTACATTGAAAGCGATTTCATTTGCATTTTGCTCTGACTATACAATAGAATAGTTTGAGAAATCTGCAACATGTGTTAGCCTTTTGTATTTTGCCCATCTAAAAAACCGTTTCCTCATTTCAGATCGACCTGACGAACCGTTGACATTTTCAGTAAAAAAGAATTCCCCCTTTTTTGATTCGAGCAGTAAGCATATCGTGAAGGAAAGTTTGTAGAAGCTCATAGCCGATCTGTAGTGGAAGAAAACTGCGCTGCTCAATTTCAGTAAAAGTTATTGTATGAAAAACAAGGCCCAAATCTTTGTATCATCTGAAACTGTATATGAAGTAAGGAGATGGACACATGGAAGTAGTACTGCACTGGTACCACAGGGTACTGCATTTGTGGTACCACAGACATGAAAGTGGTGCTGCATTTGATGAGTGCGTTCGTTAAAAGTTCGCAAGAAGAGCATCAAGCAATAAAAGAACTTAACTGAGTTGGAGAGGAAAGCGCTAGTTAACCGTGCAAGTGATTCAAATAAGTTTCGGCATTATGAAAAAAATTAAGAAGTAGAGGATGAGGGAAAGTTATTAGAGGTGCATTAAGAATTACTTCGAAGATGTACGCAGAAAGAAATATTTTGCCTAAAAAATCTCTGAGAGCTTTACCCCTCTGTTTTTTGAGAACGGAATAAGCTTTTTTCAAACAATCTCTTCTCAGCACTCGGTGAACAATGGAGAGAGGCATCCCATTCCAAAGACTTAAGTTTTCCATGAGTTTTTTTTTGATTTGGGAACGTCCGTTTCGATAGTTTAACGTCAGTTCCTGAAAACATTACGACTTGGGTTTTTTGAAGCCTAAGCGTTTGTTCTGCTTAAGTTGACGAGCTTTTTGATTGTCTGGCTATTTTTCATGACCATCTGGCTATTGAACTTCTGAGCTTTTTCTTTAGCTTATGAATTTTTTTTCCGTTTAGTTCAGTCGATTTTGACTTCGCGGAAGTTCACAGATGAACTGACCCAGTGATGAAGATGTTGCATCAAAAAAAGATAAAATCAGTTTCTATTATGTGGAATTGGCAAGATGAGTTAGTGAAGGGAAGATATGGTCAAGTTCAGCTGTTTTTTAGTGCCTCTCCCTTCCCTCTTCCCGTCCTTTTCGGGCATTAAAAATATGCCTCCGAGTTATGGCCTTGTTTATGCTTGATTGCATCAGCATTGAAGCGTCACAGCTATGGGAAGAGAAACGAAATTGAAGAATGTTCCACGCGCTCGAGATCTTTGCTCGAACTCAAGCCGATCTTGCTTAACAGTAATCGAGACTCGAAGCTAGCAGTTCTCTCGTCTAAACTGTTTGAAGTTCTTGTTTTGTGTTCAGGTGTAGAAAGCAGTATTTTGAAAAATATATAGGGAGTAGGAATCACTCGAAAGCTATGAAAACAAAGCTGCAGAGAGCACCAGAATAGTTCCCCGTTGTTGTTTTTTTACACTGAATGCTCCAGAAAAGAACCTGATAGAATTACAATATAATTCGCTGCCTGTGAATATTCTGCCATTCATATATTTTATCATCTTGCCACCATGAAAACAATTAACAGGATTATAACCATTGATAGCAGCCTTTTGAATAGAATCCACTGCTGTTTGAATTAACTTTGTTGGGGCAGCATTTATTTTTCAGCCGTCGAACTGAAACATTTATTATTCCAGTTGAGATTGATCCGTATGCTCTAATCCGAACGAGATTTCGAACTTATCCGAACTATGTAGCATATTTCTTTGGACAGACGTCTGTAGCCCTCATCGATTTCATAAAATATGAGACGGTTTTCCGATAACAAGCATAGCAGAACTTGTAGCAGTGAGCGAAATGGGGAGTTATCAATTTTTTCCGTTCCCAGTTTGCTTCGACAGTCGCTTTCTATGGATAGAGGATCCACAGCTTCGAATTCCATGGCTAAGGTCGAAATATTGAAGTTGATCGTTCTGTAAAGTCTGAAAGCTGGAAATAGAGGATTGGATTGTCTTGAAGCAAAGACCGCCATTTTTATTGACATTCATCATTTTTTCTCCCAATATCAAACAAAATTGTGCTCCCCTATATTGTTGTGGGATTTCAATGGTTAAAACTGAGTCATTTCTACTCCTTTCATTTTCTTTGAATTTCCAAGTTACTTCATCCTAATTACTAAAATCGGATTTTTTCTCAGAAACGTTCGTAACCTAATTAGTGTTAATGAAGGAAACTTCACCGACAGTGAATTTCATCTGCTTTTCTTTTTGCAGATCGAAAGCCAGCCGGAACATTATTATTGCGAACCACTAATGAAGCTGTAAATATTTTATCGGTTACATTCTTATGATTGCTATAAATTCCGTTTGTTTGAGGTTTCGAAAATGTCCAGTTTTTACCAGTACCTTTCTTCCGGCCAACTATGCTCGGTCTTATTGCCTGCTGACACGGTGGTGAAAATTTCAAATTTTTCATTCCCCAATCAACTTGTGAATATCACTGACAGTATCATATGCTTTCCATTTTGTGGTGCAAAAAAAAAAAAAACCAGAGGTTAGTGTTTTGTTCGTTTCTTTCCATTTGAGCAGTTGAGGATGTTCAACATAGCCATGCAATAAAAATTTCCTCCTCCATTAAGTTTACCCTTCAGAGGCACTTTTCTCGTCGTTCGTATCACAACGTCTAATTGAGAGCTGAAGAAGTTGTTCCCAAATTTCTTCACCTAATCGATTCAATAACAAATGCTTTTGCGTTTCTCGTTTCTAAAGCATTTCTCACATTTTTAAGATAAATCGCATTTTATCAAGTTGGTATCTGGCCATTTATGACTCTCGATTAGTTCCAACCTAAATGCGTTCGAAATTCCAAGTGTAAACTTTGATGAGCGCATTTTTAGCATAAGTTTTGCAGCAGGGTGGATGGTAAGATTCAGCGAGTGCCTGAATTGCAAACAACGGATGAAACAATTACGAGCAACTGGCATCATATATGTTGTTACCAGAGATCGCCACTCATCGTGACATCCAGTAACGTAGAAGCTAAACGAATAGTATAACGTCGAGCAGTGCACCCATACGTTGATGCAACTGATTTTTCACTATACAAAAAAATTTTGACCCGTTTAGTCGCGAGATATCGTATATTTTTTTGTATACAACTGGTTGATTTCCGAGTAGTTAAAAGTTGTATTATCGTTAAATCGGTAGCGTAAATCGTGGTTGCAAAAATCTCCGCTACCTTCTGTGATTCCAAATTACAGTTACGGAAGTGTCACAGAAGCCTGTAGCAGTTTAGCGCAAAAGATTTTATCAGTGACGTAGCTTATCTTGAATTTTCTTCCACGAATTCCACTTCCTACAGTGAGAAGGAAAAAATGATGGAGGGCAAAAAGTGATCGAGTTTCGATTGTGAAGGAGCACCAAATATTCAAGATTTTTCAATTTCCTTTTGTAAAACGTTACGGTTTTCATGACAGGAGGCGTCTGTGGAATCTGCCATATGCTGCAAATAGAAAAATGTATCCTTTTCTATAGATTCAATGTGGCTCCGATGCGCACCGTTAATGCACATTTGCAGTAACATATGAAAACGCGTCGCTTGTGGGAGAAGTGCACCAGCGACACTGATATTGAATATGCACAGTTGAATTCGTGCAGGACATGATATTGATTGATCTAAACAAAGGAATGGAATTATTAGAGTCATGCCAACATTTTTTGGCACTTTCCTCGTTTTTCAAACGTATCAGTGATACAAGTTGTTTCAACGGTGGAACTGAAAAAAGCGCGCATTAAATGCTGGTCTTTTTCGAATAATTTCAAGTTCAGGTGTTTCAACTGGAATGCATTGTTTAAAATAACAGCGAGTAAAATCTCTCATTGTTTAGCGTTAGCGGATTTCGCGTACATTCGAGGTCGCGGCCGTTTAAAAGGAAAGGCGCAGAGTCTTTCGTCCATTCGACGACTTCTTGGAAAATGATAAATTGCTTTGAAAGTTTCCTTTTTTCACGGTATAATTGTAAAAAAAGGGTGTAAACTTTTGATCAATCATGGCTTATCTCATTGCACATTCGCTGGGAGTGTGAAAAACATAGTTTGCTACCTTCAGATGGTCTCTGTTTTTCGACTTAAAATTTTTGGATTCCTCATTTTCTCACCGAAGTAATAATTTCAGTGCTATTCCATGTTTGCTGTTGTTGTTTGTTTCCTTCTGTTGAAATGGTTTGCAGCTTCTATCACCGCGATTTCATTTGAGCGGACTTCTCAAACCCATCCATTCTACTGTTATGACTTTTTTCGCACATGGAAAGAAGAAAATTGAAATTTTTCTGTTGCGAAAGTGATGAATGGTAGAAAATGCAAGTGCTGCATTTGAACGTCACATAAAGCAATTGACAATTGTGGATTCATTGAGCTGAAATTCAAGTTCTCATTGCATTGGTCATCTCAAGAGAATTATGACTTTCGTGATGGCCTAAATTGCATTCTGTACTTTCAGTGAGCAATTGAAAAGGATTTGTACCCAGCCGAGCGTTGTGACGTCTAGGTTATTCTGTTCTTCGTATCACATCATTATTTTATGACACCGATTCTTACCAGTTAATGTTATGTCTGCAGTTGTTACACTCTTGCATTTCCAGATAGTCGCAGTGTTCGAAACGGGGAGTTCATGCGTCCGTCCACAACATCGAGTGGATTTTTTACTAGAATCATCTTTGGAGGATGCACTCTGTTGCTGCGAACTTCAAATTTTACAACAAAATTTAAATTTTCCTTAAGTTTGTTCGATACATTTTCAGAATTAATTTGCTTGCTTACTTGTTTGCGCTGACATAGTTATCAAGTACCATAAAATGCTCAAATTCGTCACATGTGGCATAGCTATTCGATCAGAAGACGCTTTCCACGGGTAAAAATGCTCTTTGATTTGGAGTGATATTTTCTGAATGTACAGTCCATATTTCCTGTAAATAACCGAGGAGAGTAATCGCAGATAATATGAGTGGGACTGAAAAATGAAAGTATGAAGACCAGGAAAGATGGTCGATGGAATGTGTGGAAATAAGAATATTCAGGAAAAAAGGAATGAAAATCTTTTCCAAGAAATGAATTGGGAATACGATGATGCGAAAGAAGGATATTTATAGTTTGAATTGACTGTTCCTTATTCAAAATAGTCATTACAACTGCTAAGCTCACTGGATGGCTCAACCACACAGACACATAGAGTCTTTTTCGTGCGTGAAATGGTTTTCAACAAACTTTTGCAATATTAAAGCAGCAGGCGTTTCATTGAGCTATTTTTTTTCATATTTTTCGCTTTAGCACATTTTTTCGCGATGAAAGCGATACAGCAGCTGTCCTTGATTGGTAAACCCATGAAATTTGCTACTTTGTAACCTAAGAAGGCAACTTACTGATCGCCAGTTTTTGAATGTGGTTCATGTCAATGATAACATGAGCTTATATGACTATAGTTTTATCATTAAGTTTGTAGTTGACCAGAGTTGGTATGAATTTAGAATTGGCTCGAACTAATGATTCATAGAATTGGTTTAGCGTCATATGCTGGTTGGCATCTGCACAGCGCTTGATGCGCCTTGTTTTCACTGCTCGATGTGGGTGCTTCACTTTGCTGCTGTCCATCTCTTATGGACCATCTCCGCTTTTGCGATGCATACTCGCACGCGCGCAAACGCACACGGCCACCGCGCCTCAGGGCCGATGCTCTCTTTAGCAATTGCTTTTGAGGTCCCAAAGACATCCGGTCTGTTTGAAGGACTTCCCACTGACAGCTGCAGTTCAATAGCCTTCGCCTATTCGTCTGGCACTCTCGTTATTGCAGTTCTTTGCAACTTTATATCTTTCATCGCATTTTTTTCCTCATAAAATGATTCATTCCATGGTTATTGCGCCTGGCTGTTTATTTTCTCTCGTTCTCAAATGATTTGTGCTTTTTTTCGACTCTTTGGTGATCCACTCGTTAACTATGTTGGCTACTTACCCATCACTTTGTATTAATGACCCACTCGTTAATTCAGTTAGCAGGTCTAAAAACGCGAACTCAAGAAATTTTGCAAAGGCGGTTTGCACTCCTTTTGGGCTCGCTTCCATTCTCCTCTCGTCCGCTTGTATCAATTTCTTTCGACTTACCAATTTCTACAGTTTCAAGCATCCGCGCAATAAACTTGGTTGCTGGTGTTTATGTTGTATTTACGCTGCCTCACGTGTTAGCCAAACGTTAAAATTTACAGTCTTTTCGATTTTTGACGAAGAAATAGTTTGCGGGTTGTCTCACAAACACATCAGTTTCGATCAACCTCACTTGCCCTTTCCCAGTTCTATTTTCCGAAAAGAAATCTTTAATATGTCTGCACTTACCGTTTTTCCGTTATTTTTTTCGCTGCAGCTAGGTTTATTCAAGACGAACTTCTCGTCTTCAGGAGTCTCATTTCTAACCATAAAACTCGATAACAGGTGAGGAGGGATGTGCTTTCGCATCGTAAAACAAGCACTATGGCTCGTTGTCAGTTTTTTCGCATTCTTATTCAAAGCACTCTTGTCTGCATTCGAATTTATTCATTATTAGCTCTTTCGACAATAAGTACCACTGTGACATCAAAATCTTACTCTTAAAACAAAGTGGCAAATTAAACTCTCTAGTACGGAATAAACTGATACAGTAAACAGTACTTTTGAAAACGTTTATGCGCTTTTTTGTAATTGCCTCAGTTGAACTGTCTCATTACACCGGTATTGTCGCAGCCTTTTGCTGTGCAGCGAATCAGTTATTTCTGTCATTTACAAAGTCGTTTTCACTCCTCAATTAACCAACTGCTTTTGGGATAAAATTGAGCCGAACTTTATGACAAGTTGAAACTTCGTTCGGATATGTACTAAAGATAATTACTCGGTCCTAGTTGAACTTTATAGGCTGCATTAAGATATAACCTATACTGAAGACTTGCATCTTCATTGTTTTATCCCATTCAGTTCATATGAATCGATGTTAACAGTGATCAGGCATATACATCGCTGAAATAACATCTCATAAGCGATTGGTTGGTTATGAGGTGATGTGTGAAGACTACAGTGAGTTGCGCTAGGCAAAGTATATTCACTGTCAGGAAATTATCAGAGAAAATAATTGCTCTTTTTTGATCGATCAACTTATTTATTTACTTATTCATTCACATACACAGACATTAGGCAGTCCATTCATACCTAGCATGAGTGAAAGAATGCTCTGCTGGACTATACATCAGGATCGAATAGAATCGTTTGTACATGTTTCATGCATGGATGAACTGTGCAAGGGGATTTGCCATTCTTAGAGATATGATTTTGCCATTAAATTTCCTATTCTGGACTGCTTAGAGATATGCTCTAGAACAATGTGTAATCCACGACGTTCTTGTTTTTCACCTATAAAGTTATTCCCTCAAATGGCGCTATATGGTTTACACGAAAATATTGCCTTCGTTTGACCGAATATCGAGAAACATCACCATTAAATAAATATAGCTGAAGTGAAGAACTGGGTGGGAGCTTATGCGTAAAAATAATCGAATTTCTTGTTGTGTCATCTCTTAATGGATTTGCCCCTTCACATTTACAAGGTTCTTCAAGCTTGAAAGAGCATTATTTATAGCAATAACAATCCATGCAATGGCTAGCTCGTCTTCTCCAAGCCGTTCCTCTTTTTTGTGTTTGCTCGCTTTTAGCGAGTTGCCCGTCCCGCCAGACGTCCTCTTCTCGCTTCTTTCGCTCCATGTGATGTTCACGTTTATTTTGTCTCGATATTCGTTCGTGCATGAAAGAATTGTTGCTGATTACCACAACGAAACCAAAGAAAACGGGTTTTATAGATATTATTTCATGCTTCTGAATAAAATGAACATTTAAGTAACGATTCTTTTTGGGAGTATGTGAGTATGGGGGCTTGCAACTGCAGGGTTGTTTGCAAAAGTTTTCTCCTCTTCTTCAATTTGTTCCTGACCCATAACACTACAGATACTGTGAAACAGGGAGATTCAAAGACTGCGTGGTTGTTCTTTTATGGCAGCCATACTCCTTTTGTTGTTTTGTTTCTTCTGTGCAGTTTTATTAAGAATGCTGTTTAGAATCCATGGTATTAAGTGGTGTTCGAATTTCAGTTCATGCGAGCAGAAAACATTACTTTTTGGTGACGAGTCATGGGTGAATGTTGAAGTTCAATTCCTGCGAAAGTGGAGCTGAGAAACGGTCAGAAATCGAACTAAAAAACGATCGAAAATTCCCATGCGATCTTTCATAAGTAGTATGCGAAAATTGTTTTAGGCGTTCGTTATGTTCACCCTCCAAGTAATATGTCGATGTCAAGCGCACTCTGCACAATACTTTCGAAGCGCTTTCACCGTTTTTATATCACTCATTATATGTAGTATACTAGTGACCCGATGATCATTTTCAAGCATTCTGAGGTGCTTTTCATATTAGTCACCTTTGGAGTATGCCATAAAATTGGTTTATGAATTCCTATTATTATTTAATTTCTTAAGAAAGCTTTTGCAGCCGAATTCGTTACCTATGGTTTTCTCATTTCTGATATGGTGTTGCAAATTGCCGATAGAAAAATATGCATCTGTGATTTAAATATTAATTCCCATTTCACGTGGATGCGCCATCAAATGTTTTCTAAGGACCGTCTTCAGTTATCCTGCAATTTCCTTCAAAGGTCACTGTTACAAGCAAGCTTAGCTTTATCGAGTGTGTGGACGTGATTGTGAATTCCGTTAGATGATGTGCTGACGATGGAAACATTTTGCGACAGTAAAATGTACTATTTTGGCCACGTTTGCTATGGATTTCAGATTACTAAGAAAGTTAATAGAGCAGTAATCGAATGGTTATATTCTCGTTCAAATGTGCAAGCAATCCGGACAGTGATGCATTCCAAATCGGAACTAGGCAATGAATCTGATTTGAGTGCATGCTGTATCGATATGAAATTGGCCAAAAGCCGATCATCTATGGAACGATGCGATTTGCAGTTTTATTTGCTTTCTTTCTAATGCCGAATGATGGAAAGAGCGATTGCATTAACCGACAAAGCACCTTCAGTTCATCGTTCCCTCTCGGCGAGGAGAAAAAAATCATTCAGTCCCTGCGATTTCATTGCTTCAACGTCGTCATTTAATAATGGACGTATTCCATTGCCTGGTTTCGTCATATTAGTTGCCTTTGATGCTCAACATAAAGTCATTCTCTATGGTGTGTTTCCCTACCTTAGAAGTGGTTATATCGATCCAGGAATTCAATCTGGAACTTGATTCTATAGATTTATTTCCATGGAAACAAGAACTTAGCAAGCTTAATTTCAGTTCCATTTGACGGGTACATTGATGCATGGTTCCACGCAAAAGAAATAATGAAGTGTTGATGTTTTAAAAATTTGAACAAAGATACAGTAGCATCATAGTCATGAAATGGATTTGCTTTTTGCGACAAGTTTTTGATAAAATTTGAGAAGTGGGACAGCAGGTGATGAATGAATTAGAGAACTGAAGAGGTAGCAAGAGACAGCAATCCTATCTCTGCTCTTCCACTTGGATTTCCCGACTATGTATATGGCAAATTTTTCAATGGAGATTGGGTTCAGGTACGCCGGCCGACCGGGCTGGTCTTTGCGTTGGCGACGAGATTGTTGAAGTGAATGGAACTCCAGTCGAGGGTAAAGAGCATGCTGAAGTCGTCCGTCTCATCCATAAAGTGAGTGCACTTTTCAATCAAGAAATCTACGCTTTTTTCCATCGAAGTTACATATTCGCTTGATTCAATTCTCTACAAAAACCTACTCTCTCCATTTTTTTTTCATTGCTCCTTTCTTCTCTACTTGTTATTAGCTAGTTTTGTGACTGCTATCCATCTTTTCCTCCAGTTGTTTCTTCGCTCAGTTTTCTCGTTTCAAATGTTCTCTAAGACCGGTGAACTCATGACTGAACGTAGTCGAACCTGATTCACAGCGTTTAAATGATGTGTCCCCCCTTTCCTTGGTAGCAGTTTCGACTTGGTATGCGCATAATTTGCTACCTGGACGTACAAGTGTCATTAATTTCGCAGCAGAGCAGTAGGGCATCGGGAAGCTGTCACTTCACCACATCTACAAACTTTGGCACATTTTACCTGGCACTGATTTTTGTCACCGTGTGCAAATTTATTCCAAAAATCTGTAGGAAACTAATTTTATAAGTAGAAAGTGTTGCGTCAAAGTCGACTAACGACTGAAAAATTCCTTTTTCCTTTTGTTGCTGCCTCAGTAAAACATAGCATGCACTAAACGGAATGAAAATAATGTTCAGTAAAGTACATCTGCACGTTTAGACAAAGCAGATTTCGTCAGGGAGCATATATGCACAGAAAAAAATTGAATGTTGAGTTAAACTTGTCACTTGAGAGGTAAGATTGGAATTGGCGGATTTCTTAACTTTTCAAATTGCCGCAGATTATTTTCTAGTCATCCGCAGTAAGGAATAGTGCTTGTGAATTTACGTGCGTGAATAATTTGATGTGTTTCAATGAGCTGGAATCTGACTCATGTAGAGGCAATAAATCGAGCATCGTGACCGCTGAAAACTTGTTCACATAAAGATACTAGCTCCCGAACTTGTTGCGCGCTGTGCTAATAACGATCGAGGATTCGCTGCTAAGCGAGTGGTCATAGGGATCATCCCCGTCTAAGGCAGTTTTCGTTGATCGTAGCGCACATATTATTATGAATTGGCTGCGTTATTGTCTGTTAGTTTTTTACGATCATCCATATATGGAAGTAGCCAGGCTAAGGATTCTAAAATGATTCGAAACTAAACTATCGTTTCCACTTGACCGTCGTATCTTGACCATCGAAATTTCTTGTTTCGAAGGTTGTATATGCGTAACGTATATAAACGGCAAGTAATTGAATGGAAGAGCCACTCTGCAAAGAGAGATCAATATCCTGCAAAGAAAAGAAGTGGCACATTGCTTCACTTTTTGTTACTTGTCTCGGTGTTCATTTTTAAGAGACTTTGAGTGCGGCATTTGCTGGAAGTCAGCGATTTCGTTTGTTAAGGACAATATCTTTGCACGATGTAACTGGAAAAGTGTTTCGGAATTTTCACAGCACACCACCATTCATTGTTTATGAAGCTCGAAGCGTCTTAATACGTTACGGGAAGATTGATCTAGTTTCACCTTGCCAATCTAATTCACCCCTAATTTCACCTGCTTCGCTGTGGCCATGAGAATTCTTAGCTGATCATTAAGAGTGCTGTCGAATGACCACTTGACACGTAACATTTTGATTGGCTAGTGGAGTCTTGAGCGCAGTTCCATCTACTGTTTAATCGCTCGCGAATTATTCGTACTTTCCCCAAGAGCGGAGTTCTAACACGACCACACTTGCTTGACTTTCGAAAGTTTATTAAATCCTTCATTTTTATACTTTCCTTGATTTCGCTGCAGTCATTTATGTAATTCTGCCTCGGGATTATCACACCTAACACTGTATCAACAGATATCCTCATTGAATGATGAAAATTCATTTTTTTTTAGCTTTTTCTGTTTCCTTTTTTTCTTCTAGCGTCCACCATATTGAAAATTTTTCATTCTCTATACAGAGGTCGGCATTTCCTTATTAAGATTCTGCTTTTTCTATTGCGAGAGCATACGTGTTGCACTTCATTGTAACACATGGAGTGCGAAGATGCGCCGCATGCTAGAGTTCCCCTGATATCTAAATATTGTACAGTTGATTAGATGGTTCCTGTTATGCACATTTGCTGCTATAAAAGGTTCTGAGAATCGTCGATAAATAAACCATTGCGCTGCGTAATTCAGAACATAATACATAACGTTTTTTTGTAGCACTGTAAGTGGATTGCAAATTCAAATTCTTTTATACTTCCGGCGTATTTATAGTACTGTTGAATGTGCATTCCGTTAGTGCACTCTTTGAAAAAAAACGTGACGCTAGCATTTCTTTGTGGTTCGGAAATGCGGGTAACAACTAAGAAAGTGCACTAACCATTGGCAGTGGCACAGAGAGGAATGGGAAGGATCATGATGGGAATCACACTGGTGCAGAGGAAAGCCAGCAAATGACTCCGAGGTGTAACAAAGGTGAAGGATTGAGTAACCAAGGCCAGGATGATTTAATTTATATGGGCGGTAAGGATATCTGCACTGAAAAGTGGCGACTGAATAGAATAATAAATGGGCGGCACTGGATGAATAGAATAACAGAATGGACACTACGGATTCAAAAGAAATAATGATTACTTAAAAGAGACCGGACTAACCAGGTGGATCAGAGGAGCATTGAATCGGGACTACTGGAAGCGATGTGACGAGAAATTAATTTCGTAATGGATGTTCCGTTGATTGAAAGAAATAAAAAATGTCCGAACGTGCATATATTGAGTAACACTGTAACCTCAGCGTCAGTGGGAATGCACAAGCAACCTTACTAACTTCGGAGTGAGTAAGAGTATCTTTATTTTTCAGTGGAGAAGGTTGCTTGTCTTATTCTCACTTTAAAATGCAGATTCAAAGGCCTTCGGAGAAAATTGGAACAAAACTTGAAAAGACTGGAAGATTGAATTGGTCAGGGAGGCAGTAGAGCGATGAAGTATGTCCAGTAACCTAAGTGATGCCCAAAGAACACGAAATAGGTGATAAGAAGAGGCAGTGGGAATGAGCGAAGGAGAGGAGAAGGCGGATAAGATTCTAATGTGTAGCACTGGACGTTTATTGTCGCATCTTTACGAGCAAATGCAGGTTTACTTGTGCATTTTCCAAACAGAGGCTCTCTTATACAGTGGTCAGGTATCGTAGTTGTCGGTCGATGTCATGAAGGGCAACCGTCCTCAGTCTTATTCGGTTTTGCTAGAGAGGCAGGGAGGATGAAGGTGAGAGGTGATGGGTTCTTTAAAGCTTTTAAGGTTCCCTTTTAGTGTGTTTAAGAATTTTTCTTATTGCTTGGGTAAATAATTTCAGCATCATCTTTTACTCTGCACATTTTCGACGGAATTTTGGAGAAACTTAAAAATAAAATTTTCAACGCTTCGATCTTCTTTCTTCAATGAATATTTTCAGTGAATAAATATTTAGAGTAATTGTCTTTTACACTGAGCTTCTGCCACACAAATAAGATCAAGCTTTGGTAGCTTGTCGCATTTGAAGTTTCAGTTCCTTCGTCCCTTTTTATTTGGAAAGTTTTGTTTGAAAAAGCCAGCGAAACTGTTACAGTTCTCACAAACGCTAAAGTTTGCCCCTCGAAATTTCAATCAACTATGAGTGTGTGGACAACGCTTCATTATCTGTTTATATGTGGACAGCTGCAGGGCTACTGTAAAGAAGTGCATTTACGCATAATCTGAGTGATGTTGTTGTCCATATAATTTCAGGAGTGGATAATCATATAATGAATGATTGGATGCAAAAAAGAGATTTTTGTTCAGTTTTTTAAAGGTTATTAGAAATGTGGAGTATTATTGGGCGCTTTTTTTCTTTGAGGCATATAAAGCTGTATGCTCGATTACGCGAAATAAGTTCACCCTTGTATCGTTGGCGCATCTTGTGCTCTGCGTTTGTTTCCTAACTTTGAGTTCTTTTTCAATTTCCGTAGGAAAGTCTGCGTTGAAATTTCAAATTTATTTATTCTGAAAGGATATAGTTTTGCTTTGAGCTGTTACTTTCTCGGCTTGAGCATTTTCTTTGGAGGATTTGGTGACATTATTGTCTCTTTTGAAAGGTGGATGTCCATGCCATATCCGACTGATGTAATCAAGAGTTGACAAGGGACAATGGGTTTTTCGCGTGTTTAGTTCGAACCTACTTGATTTTTTCTCATTTATTTCTCCAAAAAGTGGAAAACCCTTCCGACATTTGAAGAATTTTTTTCAAGCAGAATCTCCTTTTCTTTGCTGGTAAAAATGCTCACTCGACAATTAGTTAACAGTAAAGTTAAGTAAGAAATTCATGGCACTTTCACCGTTTATGCTTAGGGAAGTGAATTTTTCAAATTTTTTCACGCACATTTCATAAAGAGTAGATGAGAAGCATCCGTTAGCGTTGCCTCTGAGGGGAGCTTTTCACCAGCGTCCGAAAAAGACGGTTTTTGTTTTTGCGAAGAAATTCTAGACTGGAGGGGATTTCACGGAAGCCGTTACATTCGTTGTGGAAGCATCTTCTCAGTCGCCCACTTCATAGCAATACTGAACTATCCGTAGAAGAATAGTGAGTGACTTGTTATGTTTAGATTTTCCGGAAATTTTTAATGGATTTTCAGGCGAAGAATATGATTTCTCGAAAAGTAGACTGCATTTATATATTCAGAAAGGGTTTTCCACTTCATTTAGTATCGGCAAAAGGAAATAAAGTTGCTGTTTTTTGTTAACCTACATCCACCGAGTACTGGTAGATCCGAGTTTGTGTAAAAATTGGGCTTATTGGGGGCTCTACATTGTGCGTGAATAAGTCAGGCGTGTCACTTCCATGTATGGAATAGATGTGAGAATGTTGATATAATAGAGGATCCAGCCCGCAGAGGCATTTGCGAAGACATTCTACACCTGTATGATGCGACGAGGGGGAGATTTCTCTCTCTTTTCGCGGGGGAGATTTGCTTAGATGAGAGCTTGCGACGGAATTTTTACATTCTAAAATGTTTGAAATCATCGCGAGGAACGGAGAGTTGAAACCGCCCGCTTCTGTTAAGAGGCCGCATTTACATTTCTCGTGTTACTGCGTTGTTACTATTAGCAGCTTCTGAAAAGTTGCTATCGTGGCATGTCATGGAGTTTTTAAACAGCAGCTGCTGCCTATATACGAATTCTTGTCTGCGTCGGACGCAGTAGTGAGCATGATTCGGCGTGATGTTTGTGGCTTTTGCTGCAGACGAACATTTGAGAGACGTCTGTATAGGAAATAATATCTTTACAGGAGATCTCTGGCTCAGTTTATCTGCACCAGCGATATTGAAATTTCCTCTTTTTCCATAGTTAAGCGCAGAGACCTGCTTTAATCTTCTGAAAACTTCTGAAAGCAGTTTAGATCATCAGATCTTGCTATCAGGTATGTAACGTTTTTTAAAAACATCTTTCAAATATTACGACCATTGCTTTATCACTGTATAACTGTTAAAATTGTTGGTTATAGTATGCGCTAGGTTGTAGCAGTCCGATCTAGCAACCTTAATTTCGGGAAACGTATATTTGCCCACCATCCTCAGTATAGAAAGAATATTTTCGATGGCTATTTTAGCCATAACGTATGATTATCTAATGGGTAAGCTATAAAAGATTGCTTTGTACAGGTCAGTTGAAATTTCAGCGATAAAATCACATTGTTCGTATATTAATTAGCGTTGATTTGCTTTATGAAGCTGTGAAGTCGGCTACCTTCATCACGAAAGTTTCGAACACTTCGGGATGTTATACTCTCAGATAATTTTTTCTCATATCGCGTTTTCAAATTTTTCTCAGTATATTTGCCCCATCAGTACTCAAAGATTTGCAATTAACTTTTCTTCCGAAATCGATAGAAGTGGGACAGGAAGAAGTTTTGCGAATGTCATTCAAATAGCAGTGCTGACCAAGTGGCAAGTCGCGTCGGTGATGTGCTATAGCATGAGTCACGCAGTTACAACTGTTTCCAGAAAAACCTTCACTTTAATTTTTAGAGCTATGTTAGGTCCACTGTGTGCTTCACACCGAGCACTATGTCACTTATTGATTATCTCTTTTGCATATTCGCGCAGAACCCTTCGTGGATATTGCTGTCAAGATAAAATAGTTTCTAGATGCATGGATGGTCTTGTGAGGGATAGAAAACGCAAAGTTATTATTAGGAGATCGTTTTTCGCCTCGTTGAGGTTATTCGACCTATCGTATTTGCATAAAATTTTATGAATAAGCATTTTCGAAAAGCTGCTGCATCTTTATACCACTGAGTCGAAAAGCAGTTCGTTCTATGCAGCAGCTATGGCCGAAATTGCAAACGTGTGCTCAAGCTGGACACGTTGACTTTCATGACTGAGTGTAGTTAATACGGGGTTTTTATGAAAACGGTTGCTAATGATCAGGGTTCGCTTGCGGGATGATGTGAGAAGTGGCAATGGTAATGTCGCATTGCTTTCGAAATAATTGAGCCGAAAGTGAAGCAAAGAAGAGGGATGCGGAGAGTATAAGGTAGCCGGGGAGTTCATTTTTTTTTCGATGTAAAAATAACAAAAACTAAAGCCAGCAGTGAAGCGGGATCTGTTATGGAGAGAGGCTAAGAAGGGGAGGGGGTTGGGTGGGAGGAGAATATAGAGCTGTGGGAAGTGGGGCATGAAACGCTGGATGTGATAAATTTACCTATGCCATCTTTCTGTGAGAAATGAAGCTTATGATTTTCCCGGGTAGAAAGACAGAGTATAGCATATTCTGAGGGTTTTTCTTGACGTTAAAATATGATATAATACAACTCACGAAATCGTGAACATGATGAGAAGTCATCTTCATGCGGGGCCGTCGGAGAAGGGGGAGCATCAATGAGGGAAGTATCGAACACTTTAATTCATAATTCGTGTTTCTGCATCAAAAAGCATGCCATCATCACAAAATCATACAGCTTTTGATTGCAGTGTGGATATTGTTCCGTTATAATGAAGTAGACTGCTTTACGCTCATTGGAATCCTCTCGCAATGAACCACCTTCAGCAAGTTGCCGAAGAACTGATTAGACAAAGTGGACGAACAGCCTTAAAAAAAGAAATATGGAAGGCAATTTTCTGAGTTCGTTGATTTCAAATTGAAATTGTTTCGATGTGAAGCACATTTTGCAGGCAATATACCTCCATTTAGATCGTCTGTTCCTAAATTTCACTCCACGTTTCGTTTCGTTTGCGTTTTTGCGGACTTTTTTTTGAGGGGAACTGAAGGAAAAATGACACACTTTTCTTTTGCTTTTGCAGAGCCATCGATGTAACCATATTTGAGGATAACTCGCACATTTCAAGCCAATATCAACCGCAGTGATTTTCATCCAAGTTTCTATGCTGTGTACACAAATCCATTAGGAGTTCGCGTCGAAAAAGTCAGTCGCGAACATCAACATCGAAATTTTGCGACAAACTAGGATTCCTTATTACTGAAAGTAAGAGGATGGAAATCCATCACGACGAGATTTTTTGCAAGCAGGTGTGTAGTGCAGTAAATCGAATGAATGTAATGAATAGGTGATGCAGGGTTTGTAAGTCCTTAGTTTAGTGATGTATCTGCGCAACCGATGTGAGCTTTGAGCAGTAATACATTATGTGGTACTAGGCGGTCCCCACTTTAGGAAGCACAGTTAGGGTTTTCGTGCATCCGATTTCTTGCTATCGCGATGCAGTACTTCCGGTCTTGGAGCGGTTGCAGTAATCAGCGCAAATTTTGAAACCGCTTGCTCATTGTCTCCTCATTGCCCCCCACCCAAAGAATGCTCAGTAAATCCATCGAGTCATTTATCAACAAGAAGGGGATTTGCATAAAACACAAAGTGCTGTGCACGGTGACTTGCTCATTTCAATGAATGGCACCTTATTTGTAGCTGATTTTTGTGTATCCAAAGCCGGTCAACTTTTAAAAAATCTTTCGAATATCCAACTCATGTTACTGCCAGATCCTCTCTCTGTGAATATTCTTCAGTATAATGCAATAATTCTTAGGAAGATAACTCATCTAGAAGTTATTAGGTGAGACTTTCACGTGCATATTCAGTCAGTAGATCAAGATCTGCAACTGTTCATATTTTTTGTATGTGCCGCTCCGAACCTTACGTTGACAAATTAAGCTAAAACTCCTTTTCTCGTTTAACCCTCTCCATTTTCCCACATTCTCTCGAATTCGAACGTGTTTCACTTAACGACGGTTGTGTAAGTTACTATAGCAATATGGTTTAGTTTGACACATACAACTTTTTTGGAGCGATATTTTAGGGTTCCGAAATAATGGAAGACGGGAAACAGGGTTCATCAAGAAAGTAACTTAATTAGTGCTGGGGATCACTGAAAGTTTTAGTTTTGTTGATGCCATACGTATGACTATATTCGTTACTTTATTTCGTTGCGCCACTACTGTTTCATAAAATGATGTTCAATGCTCTTGTTTTTGACGATGTTTGAACAAAATTGACTTTCATTAAATTTATTTCCTCTTATTTAAAGCGAGTAACTTGCAATGCATTTGCTTACAAAGTACATTTAATTTGCTATGCGATGTCGTTATGGTTCCTCGGTGAACGTGTAAAATGTAACATCAAGTCGCCTAACAGAGGAGAGCTGGTTGTACGAGAATGCTTTTCGTTCCGATTGCCACTTGAAACTGTCGTGTTAGTGGCAGTTACACTGATGAGTGTTTTATGCTTATCAGTTATTCGGGTGCATTAGTTTATTCTCTGTCTTCACGCGCTCATAGGTTATTCATTTCCATATCGATGCAATACTTATCATTTCTCATATACTTTCTATTTTTTTGTTTATGTATTATTTGAGCAGTTCATCATTTTAACATGTTCATGAATGATTCCCATAACATCAAATGCGTTTTTTTTCGCTCAATATGACACGAATCTTGCTTTCTGAACCAAAGTTCACTGAATTTGGATTATGCGTTGGGAAAATTTGGCTAGTTTAGCTTCGGAGACGTTTACTCGAAATACTTCTTACTTATGAGTGATTACTGCGTAATTTGTGGTAGCGATGATACGTTTGGAAGCACAAGTAAAATTCGGTAACAGAGGCGGAGGAAATATAATAAAGGAGCGCGTAAAGTGACGAAGCTATTTCTTTATTTAAACTCGTAGAAGTTGATAATTCCTGGATATTGTTCGGTGAGGCATAAAGCGATGTTTCTTTAAATATATTGAATAAATTCACGAGAACTAATCAATAAAAACATCAGTCAAGTAAGAAAACCTCAGCGCCAGTTTATAAACTTACTCAGCTAAACTATAAAAGAACTAACTCGCACTTACATTAGCATAGCAATATGCAATGAAATTTTATCTCTCATCTTTCGCACATGTTTTTTTTTTCTTCGTCGCTGCAGTCTTCTGTATGCCCTATCCAACATCTGAACACTTTTTCGGTCAAAATCACCGAAGATAATTTCTACTCCTATGCCCACTAATGTGCTCGTTAATTGATTTCGTAGAGAAATGAGACGTCGGTGAATGTGATGATAATAAAAACGACCAAAATGAAAGTTCTTGAAATAAGGAATATGTGCTCCAACAGATCGACAAACTTCCATAAATTTTACCCCCATGGAAACATCAGAAAAAATTCAAGTATTTACTTCATACATTTGAAGGATTAACTGAAAGAATCGTGTACCTAATCCTCGTAATGGAAAACTTTGAGCAGTGGAATCTTTGGATTTAGGTACTTAAAAGCTCCGATTTATTGTGAACTTAATTTGTTTTCGGGAATGCATCATAACTTGGCTTCATCTGGAAGTCCGAACGTCTTCCCCAAAGTATTTGCTGATTCGTAAGCTATTCTCGGATATGCGTACATATTCAGATCTTTGCAATATTTATTCCTGTATAAGAATTAGCATAAAGGCGATAAAAACTGCTTCAATGAGACTAGAAAGGTGCATGAACATAGTGAATGTTGCGCAAACGTGGATGAGCCATCGCAGTCACTACTATATTTGCCCTTCTTGTGTTAATTTAAAGTCTGTAGACAGAAGAGAATTTGTGGCCACATTTCTTCAGTAACATTTTTTCTTTCTCTGTTTATCGTTACAAATAACGAAGTTTATCTAATATTTGTTCTACATGTACAGGACGGTCTATACGATGACAGACGATCATTCGTGATAAAAGATGCTTTTCGGGATCCACTGTATCTGTGTGATTTTTATTATTGACAGCTAGAAACACCAAATAAAACAGCTGGCCATTGGTTTATGGCACGTACGTGTGTTGCTCTTGTGAATGTCCTTCAAAGATGCGCGTTGTGGCAATAAATGCCCTTCTGCCATTCATAGCGAAGGAAAAACCGTTAAAGTTTGTAGCGATTCATTTTCTTTGTAGCACCGTTGAAAGAATTTCTTCATCGGTGAACTTATAATAGAAGTCTGAATTTCAAATTTGTTGCGAATCAAAAAACTTGGTTCAAATTGCCAGATTGAGTTGAGCGATAAACTGCTACAACATCGCCTGAAGCTTCCTTTATTCGTCCACTGTTGCTTAAACTTCTGACTGGGGATGTAATTCTGGAGTTTCCAAAAAATACAAGTTCCCCTTTTATGTGATATTGGAGGGATTGTACGTATTTGGTTCCCGCTGAAAGTTCTGGTGTTGTATCGTATGGATCAACAGGCTTAGGTATCATGCGATAAGCGGTAGCTGATGACAGTTTGCTTGCGCAATGAACCGTATAGACGCCACGGCTTCCGCTGAGCTGTAACTGTGCAAATCCACTCTATGTACCACTCTTTTTGCATGATTTCCCATAGCACGCCGTAATGCGATCGCTCTATCCCCAGGTAGTAGTATAGAGCGCAAATTGCCGTCGCCCTCGTGCTCCCCAATCAACCCCATTACCTACCGATCGATGCTTCAGTCGCGGTACCCCACTTTCAGCTGCGAGTTGCGAAACACTTCATGTCTGTTCCTCCTCCCCGGTCTTGTTTTTTCCCGTCCATTTTTAACTGGCGACACTTCCATTCCATTTTTCGTCAGTGCGTGCGTATGTTGCACGTTGGATTTGCAGAAAAAAATGTCGTGCTAACAATACAGGTTATATAGGCAGGATGTTGTTCAACGCACAGTGGCTATAGAACGGATAGCGTCGTTAAATGAGCACTACAGTCGCTGTTTGTTCGTGTCCGGTCTAGCTTGTAGACCTTCTTGCATTTCATTTATTTGCGGGAATTTCCAATGCCGCAACGTTCCGTAGGAAATATATAACTTTACCACTGACCCAGGAAAATTCATCATTTTCTTTTTATTCCATCTTTTATCTGTTGAAAATATTGAGGTACTTTTTTTCAAAACACACATTGAGGCTGAGTAATGAGTAAGTAATTTTAATTATTCGATGTTGTGGTTAATTAGCATTTTTCACTTTTCCTCATTTTTCTGCTTTCTGTTTTTCGCTCGTCAATTTTCCCAGCTTTTTCATCCTCGCAAGGTAAATAAAATGGGTAGCTGTTCCAGTCAACTGTCTAACAAAGGAAGTCTGGCGCCTATTGTCTGACTCTCCTCCAACAGTTTTAGGTGCAGTGCAGTTTTACGACCCTTGCATGAGGAAAACTCTCGCCACAACATAATTTTAATTTTATTTTATTGCATTACTTGGTTTATGTTTAAGTATGACCTCGCAAATTGTACGCGCAAGTAAGAGCTGAAAAAAGTCGAGCCATTAATAAGGTTGAAAGAGGTGGGGAACATATATTGCGCAAAAGCGCTTCTTGTGTGCGTGCACTTTTGTGTGTGTGTTGCATATTGCATTCATCAAGATTTTGCTATCTGCTTGGCAAAGCGCCCATGCGCTGTGACAGCAAACTTATGAAAAGCGTGGTATCCTCGAATTTTTCTTATGTCTGCGCTTGTGATTGGACCGATGCACCAAGCAGACTCTACCACGCTCGAAATGACGGGAGGTGAATGTTTTACTCATCTCAGTATCGAGGCTGATATTGAGAAACGTAGAAATGTGGTTCCATTTGGCAACTTCAGTGTAACTTTGGTTCCGTTTGGTTCGTGCCGTGAACCTCGACTTTGCACCAGTGGAAACTTCGTCCAGTGTTCAACTTTGTTTTCAGTGTTATAGCATAAATTTGGCAAAGTTTAAGCATTCGCACTGGTGCTGTTGTTGACTTTCGATGTAATTCAGAAGTATTGGTAGTTTTGGTCTGTGCATTTACTGTTAGTTAAAAATGACCACAGTTCAAACGCAAAAGATCGAAGTTTCTGTTTTCAGCTGTGACCGATCAGCGAGTATATTCATAGGTGAACTTTCATTTCTATAAATTTCGTTGCAGTAGGAGAATTGCATAAAAATGTTTGAGTGGCATGGAACAGTGTTTTTTCGCATAAATTTTGATGAACCTCTGTTTTCTCGCTGTCTTCTTTTTGTGTCTTTGTGAGGTCGTCAGTGTTTGTTGGATGTGCTGAGGAGATGAAAGAAACAGAATTGCAATTTCGATGCTCATGTAGTGCGGTTACGACGGGAACAGAAACGAATCGAATATTTGATCTCATTAGTCACTGATTAACATTGTCGATATCAAAAACGCAGAGACAGCAAAAATGCAAACTGCCAAACTTCATATATATATAACTGCAAAGCATATTTATGTATTTTAAAAGTATGCCGTATATATACAACTGCAAAGCATATTTATGTATTTTAAAAGTATGCCGATAGCAGGTGGACGGTTCCAAAATTTCGAAATGTGATAACACTATTCTGGAATGATAAATAATAATTTATAAGAGGTCAGTGGCCGGTGCAGTAGCATTTCGAAGTGCAGCTTCAAGATGGTGAAGATTTCCCGTTTCTTGTGGAAATGATCTTCTGACCGACATATGTCTTAAAACATCCATGAAACGGGCCATTTGATGCTGATATGCTGGCTTAGAGTGACTAAGAGCCGAAACACATGCCCACATTTGTTTTCTTCACATACTCCTCAGTGGCATTCGTTGAACCGCTCTCTACGCGTGAAGGAAAAACTTGGCAGCATCACTAGAACTTCTTCGTTGCAGCTTTTTCTTATTCTGATAGGTGCAGTTGTAAAATATAATTACAAGAAGAAAACTTTTGCAGTTTGCACATCGGAAGTACTCTGTTCTACTTGAATGTTGATGATTTTCGAAAAGCTAGGTCGATGTGAAGCAAGCTGTGTGAGCCTTTATATTGCTATAATCGCTTATTTCTTTTGGAAATTTTACAAATGTTCCTCGTTGTCCCTTTGAGCCGAGGGAGTGGTGCTGTTGTGTACATATCTCATTGATTTTTTTCTTCCCAGAGATTCATTTCTGAAGCTCGTTCTCGGCATACTGTTTTGCACATCATCAACATATATTAGCACTTTTCCGTTTAATTGCAGAAGTAGCAGCATTAGACCTCATAGGAGTCTTTTTATCTAAAATTTCTGCACTGGAGGTTATTCGAATTCCTGAGAAATGTTGATGGGAAAGTTGGTAAATTGGGGCAGTCGAGAACTTTCTGAAGCAGTGCGTAAGCATTTACGGAGAAATGGAGTAATAAGCGCGAGTTTAAGCTGCAGCAGATGAAACAGGATCTGGAAAATTCTTCCGTTGGCAACCTTGAAGGTTTAATCAAATCGTTTGCTTTTAAGACGCTTTCTTTCGCGTTATGTTCTATAACGCTGTGATCAGCTATCGAAGCAGGGCTTCACGCTGGTCGGTTTTGTCATATCAGAAGCCTTAACTGATAAAGAATATAAAAAAATAGGCCTTATTTATCTGTTGCATATTTTTTCGAAAAGTAACGTTGGTAGCTTCGATTGAGCTTGACTGGAGAAGCTGGAAAATTGCCGTCATAATATGGATGACCAGATTTCTTCAGCTGTCGTCAACCAAGACTAACCAAGAGGTTTCGGTCCTTCCTTCTAGGGTTTTATTTTTTGTGTCTCACTGCGGTGAACAATGAAGATAGGCGACATTAAGAAACTAAGAATAAAAGTGAAGCAATGCTGATAGATATGAAGTGGCGCATTGCATCAAAAAATTTGCATATGCGAGGATAATTTCGACATCTATAGCATGCGAATTTCCTTTCATGTTTCGATGCAATAAGTAATGTGTTGCTTGCGGAGGCAGGCTCATTTGAAATGAAGCTGCTGCCAACTGTGTGATCCAGCTAGGCGCATTCGAATTTGCGACTAGTTGATGCAGCGACGAAATGTTTGGTTCCGTTTGCATTTAGAGCTGGCACAAATATGCACGAGATGGTTGTTGATCATTCGGAGGTATCGACCGCGCTCGAGGTACAAATCCCCTTGGTGCTTGAAGCACATGGCGTCAGCTGCGCACTATCAGATGATGGACATTGCGTGTGTTCGCTTAGCCAAAATGAGATGGTCGTCTTCAAGGAATATATTGGCGCTAAGGTAGTAACTTCTTCAAATCAGCTTCGTGTGTATAAATGGCCAGGGCGAAGATAATCCCTTTGGTTGCTTCAGTTTGTGGGTAGATGAAAGATCATCTTTCAGAAATTGAGATTGTGTCTAGCGATCCCTAACCAGTGACTATCGGCAATGAAGAAATTGGCGTCCGTAGAGATTTTACTCAAGGATCTTACTGATTGCCCACCACTGACACAGCAAATAGTTTCTACTTTGAACACTGTTTTAATAGTTCAGTTGTTTGTTTTGTCGAATAACTACACATTGTTTTTTGCTTGCTTGTAGACCCAGTCCTTTCTGATTCGTTCATTGGAGCTTTTCCTATTCAGCAGTGTATGCTGATATTTTTTATTTTGCGGTTTCCGCTTCTTTTCATCTTGAGCATTTCTCACGCCATTTCTCAGCATCTTGAGCATTTCATAATTGTGCCAGTTGAATATTTCTTCCATTGGATCTAAATGCGTATTGCATTACAAGATCGGGTCTCAACTGCTTGAAAAATTGAATAGTTTCATTTCATAATAAGGGTGTTGTCGGCTTCACTCAGACGCATTCAAAAATGGTTAGTTTCTGTTTCGTTTATCTTCAAAATGATAGATATGATACCACACTTCTTAGTCCTATCCCATATGATCTTCAATCCTCCCTATTGAAATGCGTTTGTGTCTAATCTTTCTTTACTGATAATTTATTGGTAGTAAGAATATCTCGAATGGGAAAGCTGTCAAAATGAATCGTTCTCCAGCTTCAGATATTCCTACTTGTTCTTTCTTTCTCTTTTCTTCTTAAATGTTTTCGGAGACTAAAAAACGGTGAGTTTGATTTAAATTCTTTTACAGATCGATTTTTATTATTAAGGCCAACATGAATTCAAATTCGATATTTTTTATATGAAAGTTGATTAGATACGAAGAAATAATTCGGCATCCGAACAGTTGAAGACGAAATTTTGACGTCCATTCAAAAAGTGACATCTGCTCGGAGGCCACTTTTTGTTCATATGATGAAATTGTTTACAGTTAATCCAGGTTTTTACTTCAGTGCATCAAGTCTCGGATTATTCAGTTACGAGTGCGTAGGAAACAGGATGTCAACGATGACGGTGAGTTCATTTTGCGTTTTCAGCCTTATCTTTCGTTTGTTAGCTTTGCAAAGAGATGCGGAGGTGATGAGAGGGGGGAGGAGCCATGAGCATATTGGCGAACGAATGGGCGTTATTTGGGGTACGGGCCAGTAAAATATGGTACTCACAGCGTCGCGTGTCGTAAGCAGGGAACGTAGCTGTTATTGATTGTCTTTTTATCAAATAGGTGAATGTGGAATTTATTTATGGTTTTTTCACATGGCACTTACGAATCAGTCAGTTACGCTTTCTGTTGAAATGAAAATAGCATGCAGGCAATTTTCTTAAATCAAAGGTAGCAAATTACTGCGTCAGCTCAACGTTCGAAATATATCTTGGGTACCGGCTTTTCAAGTAACAAACTGAGCAGTCCGCTAAAAATTTTGGAGTGATGAAAAATCTTTTTGCTGAAATTGGGACAGTAGACACAGTAATGTATAAAATATGCAACTTTTAGTCATTCACTTGCCGTCTATTCGATCCAAACTGATTAGGATTGTGAGAATTGCCTTAAATGACGACTGTTGAAAAGGACTTGAATTGGACTGCAAGAAGTTAGCGTTTAGTTACATATTGAACTGTTTGTTTTGTCTGAATTGTATTCAAATCTGTTAAAGAATCAGCTGCATGTCGACCGTGCACTAATTAAATGTGCCAAGGAATGGCTTATGTACACATAGGTATAGCCACTTATGATATCCGTCCACTCGATTACCTTTTATTTGCTGTATAGACGAGGATCTATTGCAGTTACTTTGCGGTCGATATACTTGCGGAAGTTGCTGACACATCGGGCACCCTGGCATTTTTACGCACACAGGGATGGGCAGGAATAAGGAATAAAGAGGTGGGCATCAGTCCATAGATGCATGAACGGAGAGAATTTTTCTGTATTTCACCATTTTCCCGCTAGATGAAAACGTCCGAACTTCGCATGTTTCCCGCCTCCTGTCATTTTCCCTTGCTCATGCAGCCATCAAATCCCACGCAATCCACGTATACAAGGCCTATATTTTCTGTCCTTTTTTCATGACTCTGTCCTGCCATAGCATCGCTGCCTTTAAAGCTATATTATGGAGGGAAGAAGCAGTAAGAAACTAAAACTTCCCTTACCAAGTGTGCGAATGAATTACTTAACCTGAAATCGATGCGATTCGCCTGAAGGCTGTGATTTTCAGTAATGTTTACAACTTATAACTTCGTTATAATAAATTGCATTGGGCAGTCTTTCTTGCAAAATAAGCAGTTTTGCAGCATAACAAAAAGACAGAGAAATTACACTACATGTCAAGATTTGTTCTTCTTAACTGTGTTGCAGATCGTGAAACTGCATCGAGTCTTTGCTCTAAAATATTCTGACCACTCCTAAACTTCCTGTCATCGAAGTTTCAATCAAAGAATCTTTTTTCAGAAGCTTATCATTCAATTCGTGTGTGGAAACTTTTAACTGAGACAGTGAATAAGTCCCTCGCTGTATTGTGAAAGAAGGAGTTCTTCTAAAAATCCCTCGCAGTGCTTGTAAAAGTCTCCTCCACCTAAATTCTGCTTAAGTTTAGGTGTAAAGAAATTTCGGGAATTTTGATCCGTTTTTTCCAAGAAAGTTTACCGACATTTATCGGCATCCGTTAAATGCTCCCGCCCTGCCCCCAAAAGTTTTTTCGTTCGCTTTTCTTCCTTCACATTCCACTGTGAAAACCATAATCCCATCGCTACGGATATCCTCAAAACACTAATGAATAAATCATTTTGCTAAGGTTCTTCGAATTCGTCCAGCAGCCAACCAATGCTATTATGAATATGCATTGCATTCATTCATAGCACATAAATTACTCTTTTATCGCATGTTGAGTGATTTTTCGTCGCTCTCACAAGAATCTAACCTTCTTATCCACGGGGAATTTGTTGAAATGTTGTCCGGTCTTTTTTAGGTTCGTTTTATTTTCGACGCATGGTGCGCATGAAACAACTAAATTTATTTGTATTTTCGTTTTCCGAATTTTCTTTGAAAAAATATTTGTTCCCATTCCATTAAATATTTCGCTACAGTGACGTCCTCTCCAATATAAATATCATCTTCATTGATATCCTATCGTCATCCTAGGTTACATACTTCGTAGATTATTCTTTCTTGTCACGCTTCTGTTTCCTCTTTCAATCTTTCTTTGATGTGGATTCCGATGTCATCTGATATCTCAGAGTCACAGGAGTTTGCTATCTCAGAAACACAACACATTACCACAGTGATTTTCCCCCAGCAAATCTCCCTTTAAAGGAAGACGGACAAATCGGAGTTGGATATAAAATATTACCTTAACGGTGAAGCGGGGACGGTGCGTTGAGTGCTCGCAATTTTTGTTGTTGTGGGTGAGGGTTATTGTGGCTTTGTATTTCTCGTACCGACACGAACTCTCTTCTTGCTCGTTATTTGTGTTTACATATAAAAGCAGTCAACACTCGTCCCTCTTGTTCAACTCTTGCACTGTGCTTCGTGTGGTCTACGTTAGAGGTCGCCTTGCTATTCACTGCACTATGTTTTGATCGCAGCTAGAGAAGGTATAATTCATGTTACTCACTCTTCTGTCTCTTTCTTTGTTTTTGTCGGTCTTTGTCTTAGGGTAGTACGACTGATTTTTATTCGTCTTCACCGATTCCAAAGGTTTGAGGCTGTTTTTTGAAAGGTGTGCTTGTATATTATTTCTTAAAGAATGGAAAAGGAACCAGTATCATTTTCGAATTTAAAAATTGCGTTGCGATCACGAAAGCTGCAAAAATAGGCTACTTTGAATTTCGTTCTTTTTTCATCCATTCAGCATGCAGGAAACAATAGAATTTCTTAAAGTAGTTATTGAAGCTTTTCTTCTTTGAATTTCTCGAAAAGATCCCTTTTGAAAGAGCACATTCGTTGTTTTCGTCTCATATGATTTGAGCTATTTGCTTATAGTCGAATTTCCACTATTATTTTTATAAATTAATGACCTCGACTACTGACCGATCACTGGTCTTTTTTAACCTTCGTCTTAGTATGTTATCGCCCTTTGAGCGATCTTTTGCTTTTCTTGATTTCCGTGACAGGTTTCCAAGGTGCTTTTCAATTGTATATTTCTTTAAAATTAAGGGTCAGTTTTAGCCCGCTGTAAACTTGCTCATTTACTCTCATAAAAGCGGACTTGTGAGGACTTTCATCACCGATTTGTTGAATAAGAAGATTGATGCATTCACAGGTTTCTCTGCCATCTGAATACGATTTTAGATCTTTTCATTCTATAACGAGCGTCTCGTCGTTTAAGTGCTTATAAAGAAGGCGTATAATTGATGCTAGTTTGCAGATGGAAATGACAAAATCTTTTCCCGTCAACGGGTATAACATTTTCTATTTGCCTTACAAATTTTTCCTGCTGAACGTTGTTCTCTCTCTCTTCTACTGCAGTAAGCTTAGAACTTGTTTTTCTTTCTGTTATTTGTTAAGCGCGTTATAAAAGTTAGATTATGTGTGTAAGTGCAGTCGCCTCATGAAGAAGATAAGTTGTAATTTTGGTTTTTGGAAGGTGCAGGTTGTGCTGAATATAGCTTGGAAAGGTGGTCGAGAAGCAACTTTCAAATTGCTTTTTGTTAAATGTGGGATAAATTTTTGGATCTTTAAATCCTTCTTCTATAGTTGAGTTATTGAGTCATTGGTTCTGCTGGATTATTTTTTGGTAATCTTTAGGGTATTTGGATTCTCATTGGGTGTGAAATTAAGTACCTTGATATCTCTGTATTGTTCACTTAGTTATTCATCTTTTTTACCTGTCTTTTTTTGCGCCATACTGCAAAGCGTTTTTTGCCACTTAATTCCTGCTCCACCTCGAGAGTTTACTTCCTTACGGGGTCTACTTCTGTCGAACTTGTGTTGCGCTTAGTTTACGATGTCTTCGTGGATTGTACTTCTTGTTTTATGGTCTCTTTTTTGATGCGAAAGTCATTTTTCTATGAAGTCATATGTCCTTACGCGCGCAGAAAGTGTGCTCGTGAAATGGGAAAAGGAGATAGCTATCACAAGTAATGTCTTTCTCATACCTGAGTTATCTTCTTCCTCCCCTTCGTTTTTTCCAACTGTTATTGTCTATGATGGTCGCCAACCCATGTTTTCATTAAACTTTTTTTCACTTGTCATCATACGCAGTAGGTAATTATGGCTGTTCACAAAGTTTTATTTGCATGGAACACCAAACTTTTTGGGGCGAAAATGCTCGCGCCTTTGATGTTGCACTTTCTGAGGGAAACTGTTGCCCACCGACCTATCCAAAAGCACTTGATGGGACGTACTGAGATTGCCTGATGAATAAAAAGCGTCTTACTATTGAAAAGCAGACTCATTCGTTCGTACGGTAGCAGTTGCACTGTTCGGGTTTCTGTTAAATAGTATTCCGTTGAATTTCTATAACTTGTCCACTTACCACTAAAAGGGCTCTAGATGATAGCGTAAAAAGCCCTAATAAATAGTGATTTATCAGGTATAGTGATTGCAAGGCAGAACGTCTCTCCTCCTACCTCCTCTCCCTCCCCCTCCCACCCCCCCCCCCCATCCTTCCCCTGCTCCCTTTCTTTCTTTATCCGGTTTTGTGTTTAAAAATGTGGATGTTCATCTGTTTTTTCTCGCCTCTCGTCCGTTCTGCCGCTATTGTAGAACATACCATTCTTGGTAAGGAAAGGAGCCTGAGGGTGGTAAATAAGAATTAGGCGGTCCCGAATTACGTTCCATTTTATGTTAATAATGTTTCAGTTACACTTTAATTTGGTAACATTTCCCATTGCGATTTGCACTTCTTGTAACGACGATGAAGTTGGCCACTCTCTGAAAATGATAGTCGACAAGTTTCTGTAGTGCATCCATCACTCATGATGCCTCAATATGTTTTTTCTTCGCTTCAAAGAAACTCCTTTCACATTTTCCATAGTTTTTGCTTCGTGAATCAAACTGATCTGTGTAATACAGAAGTCTCAAAGAGACGATATCATTGCATGCACTTCTTCATTCTATTTACTTATCGGGAAATTCCACTTCTAATTGAACCGCTGTTAACGCAAGAGTTCAGTAAAAGGTTATTCTGTATTCGCGTTTCGATAGGTATAGACACAATAAACGCAACCCGCTCGGTGATTGCAAAAGTGTGGTTTCTTTGGCGGCTTTTAATGGTTGACGACTTCTTGTCAAGTTAATGGCCTCATTCTGAGATGTGATTGGTTGGCACCATTAGACAGACAAACCGACATATGTAGCACAGACATGACGATGCTCTAGGTGGACTTTATGTTTAGAAGCTTGCAGAAGCGCATTTAAAAAGTTAGTGGAGTTTTGGTGGTTGCAGTTCACTTATATAAATGCGGAAGGTTGTTTCGATTGAAGTTTTCTTTCTTTGGGGTTTTGTGTGAATAAATTCCCTCATTTTATGGTTTCACTTTGCACAGTAGAACGAAAAGCTCGTTTTTCTTTTGAGCAGATGAAATCATGGAAATTTCCCCTGAATAATGCTGGGTTTTTCCTGTGTTTGGTGCTGAGGGAATGTGATTTTCACTCCACTTTGCAGCCTCTTGAAATTAGACGGTCTCACTGAATTAGGTGGAATTTCGCCAGATGTCAATAACATTCCCAGTTCTAGTTGTTCTTCGGAAATAGTGACGTTTGTTTTTTGTTCCTTTTTATGGCTGAGCAGAATTTCCGATTCGTTTTTCTCAGCTGTGTGTCATCAGCTTTTTTATTTCAAATTGACTTTATTTCATGATTTCAATGTCCACTCAACCCACTCGCCGATGATAAAAGTGAGCGTGATTCTTGCATTTAAAAGCGGTGATGACTTCGCATATAAAAATTCATGTTAAATATTGAGTGGCGAAATCGGCTGAGAGGAAGTATTCCTTGATACTCAGTTGCTTTCTATTATTTTAGGTTATGTTCAGTTGTCTGTATTTTTCTACTGATCCAGTCTTCCCGCTTTCAACTCTTCTGACCGTTGCAGTTTGCAAATTATCTTGCTAGACAAGTCATCCATGCTGGTTGGGTTATATCCTTATACCCACTCTTTCGACACCCTGGCACTGCCGCTGTAGAGTCTAAGTTGGATGCTAATCGTTTTTGTTTTTTTTTTCAATTGGAACGGATATTCACTAATGATCTCAAAATTAGCACCATTCTTGATGAATGAACAAATAGTTTTGCTACATAAACATGGAAGTTGAACTTTAGTATACCCAGGAGGCATGGGGGCTTTATATTGTCTGACTCGAGAAAATGTAATTAGTTGTTAGCTGCAAAGAAATTCTCCTTTGGGGGAGTATCCGAAACTTGATTTGCATTTTTGGACTCTTGCAGTCGCTTTCATCAGTCTGTGAAAACGTTCGGTGACCCATAGATTCTTAGGTTTTATTTCTAAACAGCTGTTTGATTGGAATTTTGTGCAGAAACAAAATATGCATGATTCCCTCATTTGTTCTTAGTGACAATAAATTTCTTCATCCGTGATGAGGTTTCGACGCCTCGGATGTTCAGCTTGCATGTGTGAGTGCTGACGCTGAGCGGGAGAGGATGTGCCTGCACGTGGAGAGTCCCACTACAAGGTTTCTAATTTTCAAGGTACTTTTCTACGTTGGTGAGTTTTCTTGACCAGGAAAAAACAAGGGGGAAGGGAGTGAAAGTAATTTCCTGACAAGTTTTATGAAGTTTGGAATGTGCAGTTCTGTTATTGCAATTTGATGACATCGCATATGTAAGCTCCATATCTTAGTTATGAAATATGACACACACAGCGGTGAAAATCATCTTCATCATCCAATGAGAGTGTTGTATGGTTTATTTTAGTTTCAGTAATGCTTAGGAGTTTTATTCACATCTTGGATTGAGGATCGATCGAATATTGCTACTGCAAGAAGCGTTACATTAAAAAATTTAGTTTAAGCGTTTCTTAATAACAGTGAAATGACTAAGTACGATTAGATGCGTAAGAAGAACAGCCCGTTGTTAACTGCTTTCATCCTCTTGAAGAAGGCTTCTATAGATCTTCAAAATATTTTTCTTTCCAGTACAACTGATTGTGATTTGTGACTCAACCGAATCTGAATTTCTAGCCCATTCTGAACCCTTTTGAATGCCTTGATACGCTTTTGAAGGCGATGAATGAGTGTGGAAAGTTCCTTTAGGAGGCTGTGTTGCATCCAGCGATTCTTTTAAGCATGTGTTTCCGTACTTCCAGAATTGGAATTAATGGGTGGAAACAAACATATTCATCCGCACAGTGTGACGTCATCGAAATGTGCAGTCTAGGTGCAGATTTGCCAGGGCACATCAAAGGCAGAAATGACAAAGAGCTGTGAATCCCCTACTGCCTACCGGTCTTTATTCTTGCTTGTGTCCAGGTTTTGAATCGTCGAAGTTCTACAAAACGTTCGCGCTTTCACAACGAGATTACAGGCGGTGCTGTCGGGGAATTTATGATGGGAATTTCTGCTTCATTCAAGATTTTTATGAGGTTTTTGAAAGATAAGAGGAGAGCAGCTCAAACATCAAATTTCGAAAATTATTCCACAAAAGTGGGAATTGCGAGCACTCATCGACGACCGTTCTTCCATTTGCCATTCTTTGAATGCAGTATTCCGGAGGAAGAAAAAAGCTTTTTTCTGTTTGAAGGAAAAAATGCGTTTAAATTGTTGATGCGAAATGCATATGATATGTTTGTGTGAATGTGCGCTGTGCTTTGCTGTTGAGGAATGTTTGACTTCAACGATCGATCTATGCGTCGCAAATCGTCGTCATTCTTTCCTTGCTCGTTGCTTACCCTCCTCCGCATCAAACCTAATGCCCATTTTGTTCATTTCTTCACATTACGCAACAGTCTGAATGCATAAATCGTTTACATGTTTTTCCATAGTTACTCTTTCATTTACTTCATTTTTATCACTCGTTTAGTTATTTTTTAACGAAGAGACAATAGTAAGTACCATGAAAAAGTAAAATTAATCAGTGGAAAAAATGGAAAAACATCGTGTTTTTCGATGCACTCTGCCAGTTCTTAATCACTCTATATAATTCAAAAATAAAAGGGTTAGCGTGTACGAGTGAAAATATATGTGAAATACACTATTCAAGTACTTAGTATGTAATAAGTGAAATTTGCAATAACCAGCTATTTAATATGGCATTTACCTATAAAAGAAAGGATTCGGCCAATTGCTGCTGTCGTTAACGAAGCAAATCTGGCATCCTATTTTTGCATGAATTTGACGTCTGTAACTGTAATTTACGCTTTTATCACTTCATCGTCTATCTTCAGAATCGTATCTTTCAAAAGCCGATTCAAGGCTGAAACGCGTATAAAAGAAAAAAGTTTTGCTGTAACTGCATATATTGGGTAAAGCATTTCTGAGAACACTGAGTGCCAATGTTCCGCTCAGCCATTCTCTACCACTTAAGTTCATTTTGCAATCCATTTCCAGTTCAGTTTCGTGCGGGAAATAATTCAGTAATAGTGAATTTAGTGTGTTGGAGGGGATCGAGATAATCGCATAGGTATGCTGGCGATCGCATGCAAAATATGTTTCTTTAAAACATTTCCTCAAATGTCATCCTTGGGTAGTGCACTGTCACGGTGTTATCAAAAGTATTTCTGATATATCATTCTGTGTCCGTCGCATCCAGTACGTTTCCGATATTTCTTGCTATAGTTGTTTCAGATGTTTTATTCATCAGCTCCGTAATGAGCATATTTCTGGTGGGATTTAAGTTTAAACATCGAAACAGTTAGTCTAACATATCTCACCTGGCTGAAAAATCGACTACCTCGCTCGCATAGATTTTACCAACACAGTTCAAACATTTTAATGCATTAATATGAGCAGCGTGCCACTAATGGCAGCATAAATATGTTGTCAGCTGACCGAATTGTTGTGCAAGTGCGTTTGAGTGTATTATACATGCGTGGAATCAGCCACGACGAGGTTCATTAAAGAGGGATCCTGACATTTAGTAGCTCGCAAACGCTTTACCACCCTACAATCTTCCCCAAAGTCGATGAATCGAAACGCTCCACTCTTAAATAGAACTATCTAGTTAAAGTAGACGTGTTCTTCAGTAGGCGAATTTAAGCGCCCACATTTGTGTCTTTCTGTACTACGTGAAGTTCGATTTCGAAATACTTACAATGGAATACCTTTCATCTGCTTAGGGGAGAGAACACACCGCTATTTGTCAGTGTTTTTATTTCGTTTTCAAGGAATCGCATGCACGAAGCACGTCACCACTTTTCACAACGCGAAAGGAAAATCCCACAATTAGTTTACGTTTTCTTTGACTTCGTCACCAGCAAACGAAATTCCATTCACATTGATTCTTCTCTCTGTATTGCAATTCCAAAAAATTTCGCAGTTGCCCATGGCGACAATCAAAATTTAAAATGTAAGTAGAATGTCGTGAGTTTACTGGAAATAGAAATAAAACATATCAAAAATGTAGGTAGCAGAATAAAGTTGTTTGCCGCATTCCGTCTAATGCAGTCAAAGTTTACGGAGTGTCCGCATGGGGCTGCTTTTGTCAAGTCGACATTTTCGATGCGTGAAAAGGTCGACTTCGTCGCCGCATAAATGTGGCCTATTGCAAAATTTCCTCTTAGATCATCAGAGCAGCGTTCGCTAACAATCCGTTTTTCAACTCGACGTTATAGAAATAGGTAGCTGGAATAAATATGGGAATCTTGCTTATCCGGGCTGCAGCATGGAAAATTTATGCTCGCTTTTTTTGC
Organism: Parascaris univalens; assembly: GCA_037576465.1. Classification (NCBI taxonomy): domain Eukaryota; kingdom Metazoa; phylum Nematoda; class Chromadorea; order Rhabditida; family Ascarididae; genus Parascaris; species Parascaris univalens. The sequence goes on along the minus strand of CM075173.1, from coordinate 178,788,128 downwards.
ATGTCTGAGCCCGGTTGGTCAATTTGGGAGGCAAATTAAGTGTGTGTCTAGATGACGCGCAGCTTCTGTCTTCTTTTACTGAAAAAACTAACCTGATGTTATTCCGTTCCTATTCGGCGACCCCACTATGCTGCCCCCATGTTTCGCGACTTCTTTCGTATGTGGCACAAGAGACGAGCAAAAAATTCCATGGTTTCATGTAAAAAGCGTGTTTTGCTGGGAGAAGCGAGAAAGCTGAAGCACGCTTAACACAAGATCACTTTTTATTTCCTTCATTGAGGGATGCTGCATCCTATAGCTGCAGAAAAGTGGTCTAATTTGCAAATAGTTCTACCCTTTCTTTGCAGCACAGGTGGATTATTTTCTGCCATTTCATTTTATAATGCTGTGCTTTTTTGAAGTCATATTTTTGGTTTCTGATATTGAAATGTTCGAGAATATCTGCAGACGCCTCACCTCGTATTGCCTTTCATCAAATTTGTCGCGATCATACCCCCCTAAATCATACTGCCACATCCATTCTGCGATAGTCGTTTAAGCTGGAATCACTGTTTGGATCCCGTCTTTATTTAAAAAATTGATTTGCTCTTGCGAACGAAATTGTTTTACTCATACGAATACTTCAACGCTCCACGCCGTCTAGTCGATATGGGCATCATTTTCAGCTTGCCACAAAATATAGCTGTGCGTATTCTCCGTGTTCGTCTTCCATATGACTGAAATGTGCCTCTTACGAATATTATTAATGCTTCCAACTCGTCATTTGTTAAACTCCGATTGGGACGTTTTCACCTTCACACTATTGCTTTTTTTAAGTATTGAATATATTGTCTTCGCCAGGACTTCTGCTTTACGGGCGTATTGCTCTTTTGTCTTTTCGCTGTCATTTGCATGGATCTTTTCCATGTTCTCGATGTTCACACAGTTTTTATGCTTTTCGACGTTGGGTCGTTGAAATTTTGAGAAAAGTGAAAAGTTGAGTGCTGCTATTCAGTGATATTCGTATATTATATATGAGCGGTGTCGTAGTGCATTTGGGACATCAACGATTGCTTCCCTTCGAATTCTCATTTGAGTTTTATTGTCAATTTTTAGCCGTCAGAATTGTGCTGTCATGACAGGAGGTTGACAGGCAACCTAGGAATAGTGCGTTGAACGCCATCCAAAATCCCTTTGAGTGCTTAAAAAATATTGATAGTGTATAGCAAGCTGGCAAGTGTAAAAATTGCTTTTTTATTAGTATTTGCTTATTAGTGTGAAAATTTGCTGAAATTTAATGATCGTTGATCCATACCATATGTGGAATTTATAACTGTCGTTCGAGAAGCTTTAGGTGAAAGCGAAATAGATGAGAGGCCCATTACTGTGCTCATTCGCCAAGGTCTTTTATCTCCGTTTTCATATAGCAACTTAACGTTTACCATGTTTGTGCTGAATGAAGTTTATGCGCATATTGTTGCACCGCACGAGAGTCGGTTCTTATGCCTAGGGCTTCCCCCCCTCCCGCCTTACAGATTGAACTCCAGCCTCGCTTTTATAGTGACACGCATACCCACCGTTCCCATCCACACTTGCTGGTAATCTTGGGGATGTTGTTGGATAGCGCTTGTTAAAATGTATTGTGGGAGTATTCGAAGATTATCCTGTAGAGGATTATCTAGTGTGTCAGTTTGTAGATCATCAGTTAAAGTCTGTTAGAATCACGTTGTTTTGATAAGCTGCCTCCATGAAATTGCGTGTCGATAATTACTCCGACTCATATCATTAGAGCATCATTCGGATACGTCATGCAGCCATACGTCAGATTACTTGATTTATCGTCTCTTTGTGATGTTGCTTCCTAACAACGGGCATAAGCATTTGTACGAAAAATGATGAAAGTGAGAGTAAATGCATGTGAGCTATTTATTCATATTAACTAAATATTCCACAGTTTATTAGAAACACTATCATATGGACTTCGGAATATCCACATGACGTGTTGTGGGGAAATCTCAGGCTTTGCCTTCCCTTCTGTGTTTTGGAAAGATGTAGGAATCACCGAAGATGTAGGAAAGTGTATTTCTTTCTGATTCTTGACATGTCTTGACAAAGATCACTCTTTCATTTATGATATTTTCTTCCTGCAAAGTGTAGAAGTTGAATTTACATATTTAGTATGATCATTATGCCGTGTGGTTATTTGACAGTACCGAAAAATGCATTTGATTTTCCTTGTACAAACTGTTGTTATCTTCAATTTGAAGCTCGCTTTTCCTTAGCTGTGTATTTCTTTTGCAGAATTTCCTCAAACGAATCCTGAAGTAAAGATCTCGGATGCTTACCTTGTCAGCGTAGACAGGGATCACATTAAAGAAGTTGGAAAGAAGCTGAAGAGGTATGTCATTTCGTTTTGTCTGGATCTGCTTAGTGTCTTTACAGTTATCCTGCTAGCAAGCATAATTACCGTGTGGCATTGACTAATGCTGCACTATGTCCACTGAGCTTTCTATTTCAATCCCCTATTTTAGCAATCTTTCGTTGCTTTTCTATGAAGCAATCACCCTCACTCTCAGGCTTGAAAGTTTCTTTTTCTACTGCTGAATTTTGTGGAATTTATAAGACATCTATTACATCCTAATGGGAAATACCGGGGTCAAAGCCAGATAGCAGCAAAACCTGTATCGAGATCCTATTTCCCGTTTCATAACGAATGTGTTATGTCACTGCGTTCTTCTGTTTTCGGTAGTGATGAAAAGGTTTTTGAAATATGAAACGTTGTTGCAGGATGTCTGTTTTAGAAACTGAAATACATACTTAGAAATGCCCGAATCGACGACAGTTAGTCTGACTGGTGCCTGTAGAGCGTTTCATTCGATGTTTTTTGTAACCTTATTTCGAGATATTACACCTTTTATCTATCGGCACTTAGGGAATATTATAACATAAAGTAGTACTGCGGCTATGAAGGTTGTCCAGAAATAGCCTTCAATTTAAGCTGCACTTTCTGAGATTCGGAAAGATGAATTTAGTATGGTTTCACGAAATTGACGCGTATGTTTCTGTAATCGACAAACTGCGACATATACGTGGAATTGTCCTCTCTTCAAAAAAAAAGGTGAACAGATAGGATTTGCATGATTTTTTTTCTGAATTTAATTCAACAAACATCATTTTCTTCCAACTAAATTTACGATATAACTTGATTGATGAAACTTCGTTCAGTCGTAGCTAGTTTCGGCCTTACTCTCTTCATTGAATAGAATTCATAGGTAGTTTATAATCGTTGCGATTATTTTGCCACCGAAGCAATTTAAACAGCCGATATTATTTCGGTCGTCTAATTGTCTTTTATCTTCTTCGTTTCTGTTCTATCATGTTGAACGGACTACGCTTCAATTGCTCCGCGTTTAAAAAGCGGCGTTTAAACATTTAGCGATGGAATAAGTTTTTATGGGGAAATTTGAAATGTTTCATGCCGAAGAAGTCTTCGTTGTATTTTGAATATCTATTTGCTGAGTGCATTTTTTATTTCAGCTATTTTTCAGATAAGCTATTTCTTTGAACTGACAAAAATATTTCACTGCGGATTTATGCATAGATCGATGAATGGCACCCACAAGAGACCATTGCTAATGATACATTCTCGCTTTACTTGTTGCACTTACTTGTTTTTATAATCTTCTGTACTTAGCTTGTTCTTGTTATACTTGCGGCATTTGTTATTTTCGGAAACTGACAGAGTTGCCATGTGAAGCGTCATGTGGGCAGAAAAAGGCTTTTGCGGTTTGCAGTTGTTGCGTGAGATTTGAAGGAAAGAAAAATTCAATTTTCGTTCCATTTGTGGTGTATCAGGTTAAATGCGTAGAGATCTGTGACGCAAGCACACCGTGCATTTGAGCTGCAGCATTATTATTTAGATTAGATCTTTCAGGTTTTATGAATTGCCAACGTTGCCAACGGATATTGAATTTCACATGAAACACTTGAAGCGATGGAGTAGTTGAATTTTCACTCGCTATAATAGTGGGGGGAAGTTTAGTTCTCCAATACTATTATTTACATTTATGTGCTGATTGAAGGAGAAAATTTATCCACATTCCTTGAAGTCAATAGAACGCATAACTGAAGTTTGGTTGTCATCATTTTAATCTTATTTGTAGCTTGTAAATAACAACTCGTTGTGATAACTTCACATATGCTGAAGTTTTCGTGAAAATTCTTCCAGCAATTAGTCCTTATCTTTGTCGTGATTGCTTTATCTTCGATATTTTCTGCGAGATCATCAATTTTATTTAAGGAGTAGCAAAACCATGATGACTTCGCGACATTTAACGCAAAAGAGTACGGAAACTTGTTTAATGATTCGTTACGTTTATTTTATCACCGGCATTCAACAATACTGTTTTGAATTCATGGAAACTGATCAGTTTTACGAACGAAATACAAGTGCTGATATTCCAGTGGGATGAAAATAATCGCACTGTGGGATTTACGATTTTTTGATTGGCTCGATGAGATGCAGTTATTGGCTTTTTTGAATTCATTGTCATAATACATTGACTATAGCTGCATAGTTGCTTTTTTTGCATTACGCAGCGATTAATGTTTACGCTGATTGCAGCTTACTCGCATAAAAGGCAAACGAAACAGGATAAAATTGCCAGCGAGATTTTTACCGTGTTTTTAATCTATCTGATTGCTATGAATTTCCTCACGTTCTTGAAAACCATTTTGAAATATTAAAGATTCCTTCTCAGCCACGACGATGCGAAAATTTAGGAACTATCCGGGAATAAAGACATACGATATGGAAACAGTCGCTGCTACGCCACCTGGACGAATCCCAGAGCCGTTAAGTGTTCAAAATGCCAACATATCTGCTCGTGCCACCCAACTGCAGGTGAATTCTCAAATTTGTCATTGTGTTTTTTCTACGAACAGAAGCGAAGAAATTTCCAGTATTGATTTTTTTTTTGGCATCCTCAAGGATGTCATCTATTTTTCGACTGCTTTTGCCTCGTCTACCAAATGTTTTGTAGTCAAGAGATGTTAATGGCAGAAAATTTGTTGGAGGAAATTTGCAGATAAAATTTTTCGGCTCCTATTAATTGTTCAAAGTTACCCATACACTAGTAGCCTTCTTCATATTTTCGGTTACCTTTGCTCATTTTTTAGCAAGAAGCTATTATTCCTTGAATTCTAGCAGCAGAAACTTCGGATATCCAAAGTGCCCATAGAAATTCTGTTTCATTTGCAGTTCTGCATGCTCAAATACCTGTAATAACTTTTGTTCTGTTTTCTGACTGTGTTTACTTCAAACGTCATTTTTAAAACGTCCATATTCACTGCAAAGATGAGTTAACTTTTATAAGAGCCGAATTCCTTATGAAAGTGCTATGCAATTTCTTCCTCATTTTGGCTTTTCTTTTATAGATCGTCACCAGCAGGTGGGGCACAAGATTAGTTGTTGAAGGGGAGGAGGGGGTCTTACTTTCGTTCCGTTATGACTGACGTCTTGTTTTTTAAATAAGGAATTGTTGAACCGTTATTCTTCATCTCAAAATCTACAGCAGGCATCAGAACACGCACGAGTACAGCCGTAACTTTCAAATTAAAAAAGATTTTCGCTTCGCAGGCAAAGGCGTCTATTTAACGACAACTTTCGTCATCAGAGAAATGTTCATATTCCGTATATAGACGACATTATATATATATATATATATATATATATATGAACAGCGAAATGGCACATTCTTATGGCGTCACCACTGTGTGAATTTGAAAAGGACATAGTTCAATTAAGTCGCCTGTGAAATGCACATCGATGAAGCTGAGGTGGTTCATGAAAATGGATCAACCTAGTGATCGTTTCTGGTGATTGCTTGTAAACTTGGACAGCCCAAAATTGAACGCCGTCGGGTAACTTTTCTGTTCCAGCTTGTCAACCGTGTGCTCAACGCTGTCTTGGCTTGGGAAATGTGGGCACCGTATCTCCAAAAATACTGTAGGGGGCGCACGACCGCTAGAAAACAATAATGTGAAGTGGAAACATGATTTCTCCAACCATTGCAAATGCATTTCTCAAAGTGTTTCATGATTCCTGCTGTGAATCGAGAAGAGCTTTTTCAGTAGTTATTGTTGGAGGGTTTTTTTCGGTAAATTGAATATCAGTTCGACTGTTCTTTTACCAAACGTAGCAAATACTGGTCGAAATAGTATTACGCAAATTCAAGCTCTATGTTGATTGGCAAACGTAAATGATTTGGCTGAAAGTTATAAGTAATGCATATGTAAATTAGGTTTACGACAAATTTTTCTGCTTTCGTTAATCTCGAATGCCACAAGTGAGATCGGTAGAAGCGTGCAGCCTTGTTGGTGGACTCATGTGTTATGGAGATCAATACGCGAAACGCAACGCGTCTCTTTGAACGGTGCCTTTTTCGATCACTCAGTGGAAATAAGGGCCGTTTGGCACACTCTCATGTTCGCATAAAAAGTACATATTTCGTTGGTTATAACGATAGGGTTTGAAAACGGATTGCGCTGTTGAATACTAGGATAACGATGTATGAAAGGAAGGATAGGGATTGTGTTGCGCTTTTTGAACGTCATTTTTGAAACTGTGTTCGAAGTCCCATTTCCAAATGATTTCCTAGTGCATGTTGATGACAACTAGACATATGTGAATCTCTGCCATTTCCCGATCAGTGAGGAGAAAAGGATTCCAGCTTTTTTCGTGAGGATTGAAACGTCGATGTTGAATTGGAAAAGTTCTCTAAATTAACCTCACTTTAGTCATTTCGCGAAGCATATTTGACGATATATTATTCTCCTTGAATGTTAACAGTGCTTCAGGCGATGTTTTCATGTTTTATTATATTCAAGGAAGTGTAAAACCTCCGCTTCGTTAATTTGAAATCCCTCACATTGATTGACAAAAATCCTTTCCTCGATCTGTTTGCAACAACGCAGATGCCAACAAATAATAACCCAGTGTGTTAGGCCATCATAGCATCTAAAATCTTTCACGTTGTAGCATCTTTCTAAACGAAGAGTTTAGAGTTGGTGCCTCTGCCCGAATGGTCTTTGAAGTCTAGAATGAAGTTAGTTTGGTGTGGACTTTTAGTTCTTCGGGGTTTTGATATTTCATTAGCAGCTTAATCTAGAGTCGTGCTCCCATTCAGTATTTCTGCTTTTGTTGCAGTTCAGAAACAAACCAACCCGGTGATTGTCGTTTTTCGGCCTTATCTCATGCCAGTCTCAAAGAGCATTTTATGAGGCGTAATTGCATTTCTGCTGTTCAAGTCATATTTCAAGTCCGCATCATTTTAGTTTTGTATTCGATTTATTTTTTGAATGTTTTCTTCTGCTGATATATGTTTTAACACTGATAATTAATATTTTATATGTCTTAGCGTCTGCATTAATTTTTCTCCTTTGTTTTCATCAGTACTAGTGTCATTTTATATATTATTCTTTTTGAGTGTTTAATGCACTTCCATAAATATACATCCATCAAGTATGATATATATGCGCTCATTCTTCTAACTTGAAAGCCTCAGAGGCTAATTAGGAGAGTGCGTAGTTGTGCCTCTCTAAGCTGAATTCCTAATGCAGGACGTACGAGGAGATCGGATGACGTTTTGTAATGGCAGTGAATTCATAGCGATGCATCGCATTTAAAAAATAAATGTGAGAACGTTTTTCTGCCGACCACGAAATTGATTAGATAAGCATCTGACGAGGTTTAAAGCCTCTGCAATTCAAAATTTCAAAAATCATAGTTTTATAATTGAACCACTAGTACATGGCCTTTATTGGTGTCATTATTTGGTTTCGGACATATGCATTAATCGAAGATTATTTTATCTGAAAGGGTTGTCTTTATTGATGAAGGATTATCTCCATAAGTTGCTATCGGAAATAGCTTTTAAAGCTTATTGCCCAAGAATTATCGTTTGATTCCATAAGGTAGGTAGGTATTAAAGGATCTCTGTTTGAATGAGACGCTGAAGTTGGTTGCGAGCGAGCTGAGCCGATATTCCTCTGCTCAAGTTTTCAAACAAACGCCAGAAATTTCATTCAGCTCACTCATCTGCTTAGTGAGGTGATTTTAAAGATACGGCTGGTGAGGCAGGTCGCGAAACGTGTTGTCGGGGTTAAGAACCGAAGAGAGCAAAATCTTCGAGTTTAAGCAAGCGAACAACTCGAAAATTTATCGAGTGGTGCGAACGAAACTGCTCAAAGAGAAAGAAACTTGCGTGCGAATACTTCGGTCTTAGGTCGATTGGGTAGTCAATCTACGTTAAGGGAGAGGAGAATTCAATTCACTTTATTCGTTTTTTCTCTCTCTCTGTTAATTTTTGCTCGCTGATATATAAAGTGAAGTTGTCGCATTTTTGGTTGATTTATGCACTTTGAAAGGAGTTGCAGACATCTGCGTTTCTTCTGGAAACTTGTAATTCATAGCTGATTTGTCACCTTTTAGTGCTGGAGAGGGAGATTTTCAGAAAAGAAATGTGAGCGATGAAAATTGGCGGTTTCTTGCGCGTATTGTCTCTTCACTTTAGCAGTTTAGGATGTTGGACGATCTGTTTTTGATAGGGTTTACAAATGCGCGTTTCATGGAGCCTGGTAGAAGTGCTTTTGCATCTTTTTCGCCCTCAGCGAGTTTCTTTTGCAGCAGCCTCTTCAGTTTTTCATCTTCCATACTTGTTGCCCATCTGTTTTGATATAATTAAACAAATCGAATAGTAAACGTCGTTGCGCTAGTTACTACGTTACAGTTTGCTCATGTGTATGAATGTGGTGATGCGGTGCTGAATTTTCATATTTTTCAGCGGTGAATTGTGGTCATTTATTTGTATTGTGCAATCCCTCAGATCACTCTTTCAGCATCCATTCTGATGCGTTTTCAGTTTCATCGCTTTTGAATCAATTTTTGTGAAAGTTTCTGAGGCGGGTGGGATTTCTGTTGCATATTTTCATTGTCAAAGGCTATATCGTGAAAAATAACTGTTGCTTCTCAGCTTCCGTATAACCTTTGCTGTGAACGGAGAAAGAGCTGACCGTAGATGCTTCTAAATTGCGTTCCTTTTCATAAACTTTTTACAAATAATTTCGTTTTATTTCTTCTAGTTTTGACTCCGTTCTCGTTGCACGTTTTCAAAGAAGGACGCTGAAACTTCAGATTTCAAATGGTGAATTGGAAGATGCTGGCTCCGGAAGTAATTCGCTGCAACTTGGCGATCAGGTTGCAAGAATGAAGAAATATGGGGAGGATCTAAGGAAACGCAAAGAATTGGATGAGAGGAGAGAGAGGGAGCAAGATTTCCTCAGGTAACTTTGCTCATGACCGGTGAAGAATATTAGTATTTTTCGTTTACTGATAAGAAATGATCGTTTTAATGTTGTTTAGGCTGTGGCGAACGAAAGTTATACCGAAAATTTCTTGATCGTTCGTTGTTCCGCATGATCTCGATGTTTTTTGCCGACTGTCGGATTTCGATGAAGAAATAAGTGTTGTTGATGGAAAGCTTGTTGGTCGGCAGAATTTCTTTCCCATTTAGCAACTGGCGTAGATCGAAGATTTTTTTGTCTTGTCTTCGATTACCGTCCTCGAAAAGAAGAACCTAAGAAGCGAACTAGACCGAAAAGACTCAGATATAAGGAAGAATATTCGGCTCGAATCAATAATAGCGCGGATCGTAAACGGTTTTGCTCCTCGTCTCAACAATAAAAATGAACCAACAACGTGTTTCATGAAACATTAAATCTCAGTTATATCTTATTTCATTCATCTATCAACACTTCTCAGCGATAGCGCAGCAAGTGAAATGGAAATGTAAAAAATGGATTTTTATAGAGCATCGTTACGCGGATCGAAAAAATTACAATCACTGGAAACCGGCAGTCTTAAAAAAATCGAATTTGCATATGATAAAACAGCGAATGAGAAGATTATCGAGATGGGTTATTCAAATAGATGCTATGTGGCAAGTGACGTCTCATATCGTGAGAGTTTGGGCAAATGTGACAGTGAAGCTATACGTAAGTTTCGTTCTGCTGATTCATTTATTTTAGAACTAGGGACGACACTTTCCATAATGAGTAGAAAAGCATACGAAAATGATTGGTGTTATATGCGCACATGCATTCTTGGCCCATAGCACAATCGACGGACAACATTTTCGGAAATAATAGCAGTACCTGCGATGGCACTTTTCAGTGAAATCAAATGATTTTGTAGTTTCACTGAAGATCGTTTTTTGTATCCATTCGGTTGATGAAGAAACCGGTAGGAAATCCTTAGTGCGGAATTGCTGCGGAGTGCAGTCTCTATACGCCTTAAATGGTACAGCCCTCGCGTAATTTATCCATAAATTTAGTTTTTGTGGTGCAGTCGGTGTAAAAAGAAAATCTCATAGATGTGGGTTTTCCATGTGAGTGTGTACACGTTTTTTTCCGCACTTCTATATGCTCATGACTCCTTTTGGAGTCGATGGCATGCAAGAAATGTGGTACAGAAGATCATCTTATGTTGCACTTTTGTGCGTCATGGACCAGAGTATGCCACTCAAGGTGATTTCTGAGTTAAGTTCAACTGCTTGTGTAGTTGAAATTGCCGAAGGCACAGTATGCGTGGAGACGTAACGTGCAGCAAGCATCGTATGTGCATATTACAGTCACACACGTACCTAAATATGCATAGGTACACCGTCGATATAATATGCTGTTATGAAAAGCTTACAGTTGAGCGGAAGATTGACTAGCGAGTTTCGTGATATGTTTATTTAGCGCTTCTTTTTATTTGAAAAAATAAACACTTGGAAAAAACTTGGTAATATGGTGGTCATTCTACGATGTAGAAAAAAATAACTACCGAATTAGGCGCATGCATAAATGTACTGATGTGCATTACTCCTCCATGATGCCGTCGTACAGATATTTACGAGAACACATGCAGAATTGCAACCGATAGTTGAAAGCTGTACGAACGGGAGTGGGGGGGAGGGGGAATATGTCGCATCATGTTCTATGGCAGTGTAGCTGTGGAGATGCGAGCGAAGTGGATAATTATTCCTCACATCCTGAAGCATTTGTAACACTATCCTTAGGAATTTTTGGGTATGTCTCTTTATTGCGATACTTCCACTTTCTGGCCATCTGTTTACATCAGTATTGGCCAAGTAGTAAAACAACACTGCCTGCACTATATCTGCAGTGAGAGCTCGGTTATACAGTTGATTAACTAAAGTGTCATTTGTGGTCTACATCCTGTAGTGTTGTATAAAAAGCTGCTCTATTATTGTGTTTAAAGAGCCATCTTGGTAGGTGGGTTAAGTTCGCAGACTTTTATCATTATAATTTTGCAGCTGTGAAAGCGGAATTATGGAAGAAGTAGGGAAATATGCTTACAATTACTTCTGCTGCTTCACATCTGTTCATATGATTTTCGCTCTGCTGTAAGGAAACCAGGTTTTTCTCGTTCACCAGAACTAGTGCCGCGGTTTTTATTAGAAATCTCCTCTCAGTATTTCGTTTGTTCTTTTTTGGCATCTTTTTGATAACTGTGTTAAGATGAGATCATGTCCACACGTTTCTAATGTGTAGTTTTCGGTCTGTGTATCCGGCGGTTTCACTTCGTAAACCACTCGACCGAAGTCAGGTTTGCTCTGCGTAGTTAGCATTAGTGGCAGTTGTTCTCATCCGAATGTCAAAAAATACGAATTAAATAGCAAAAGCTGTAATATGATGAATTGTCATAATATTTCCAACATAAACCGATTTTCAATTCCCGGTGTGTTTGGTGTATGTGTGAGGGGGGGGGGGGGGGGGGGGTGAAAAGGGAAAGAGAGTTGGAGTTGTTTGATCAACTTGGCGATATTTAGATCGATCCCTGACATGAACGCTTTCTTAGGCTAAGGAGCGTGGCTACACTTGAGGTCTTGGTTCTGTAGCTGCGCATTCACAGGAAATTGCAGCATTCCGCTGTCGCTACCAAGTGGAAATGCCTATTGCTTCGAGCATGAATTTTTTTTTTTTTGGGTCGTTTCTCCTATCTCGCTTCTAACTGACAGAATTCGAAGCTGTTCCTATCTCGCTTTTAACTGACAAAATTCGAAGCTGTGTCCGAAATCACAGAAAATGTTTACCTCCATCTATGGTCGACGTGGAAATTACTTCCAATTCGCTTTAAAGTAATGCAGCAGAAACGATTTTCAGCACACTTTTCTTCTTCTGCATCTTTTTTACTTCACACTGATGCTTTGTAGTCTTCTCCGACGTTTTGGGTGTATGTTGGTCGTGATGCTTTGCAAACTTTGTGGCTTTCGTTGTTTTACTGCCTGTTTTTTGTTCCTATTCTCATACTCTTCGTGTATTGTCCAGCTTTGAGAGGCAGAAATATTCCCGAGAGCGTCATATCCATGTTTTTATCCAGGTTGCAAGTGTCATTGTCTTGGACGGAAATTGTCTATCATATATTGCGGACAAGCATTACAACAGTTCATCGTATGTCTTGAGCAGACAGAAAAATGGTGCAGTAGCAATGAAATAAAATTATGTTAATTTTTAGCGCATCTTTCGCAACCTCTCGATAAAATCCTCGATCTTCGCACTGTTGATGTTTTCCTTTTGCATTTCGAAAGCAGAACGGAAATTGTGCCTTTTGCATTTGCATAAACGAAACGGAAGAAAAGATAAAATATTAGTTAAGTATCTTGGAAGTTTCGGTGCTTTAAACACCACAAACTTGAACTCACTGTGTTAATCCCTGTGCCTTTTGCTGTTGCTCAAGTGACGCTTTATGCACGCAGTTTTTTCCCTTACTCTCATGACATAGTTCTCTCTCTTATTTTCTCTCTTTCCTTTCAGATATAGGCATCAAATTACTGTGGCTTGCTCACTGTCATATTATCGTAGAAGAAATACCACTCTATAGGTCCCTCTTTGTCACCTCTCAGGTTTTCTTATGTTTTATATGACTTCCGGTTGAGAGGAGTAATCCCATTGTTGTACGCCGTTGTAATTGTAAGTTTGAAAGCTGTTTTGAGTGGTGCGCTCCGAAAGCGATTTCACAATTCAGCACAGAGACTTCAAAGTTCAACATGATGGTAACTTAAGTTGACCTTTGTTTTGCTACCTGAATTAGAGAGCTGCGCATTTGGCTTTGAATGAGTCGTTAGAGCGTTGTATTTATGACTGAATGAGCGAATGCGTCGCAAAATTTTGCATTTTTCAAAAGCAGATGCCCATTGAATTCAAATGTCAACTTCGACTTGTGTCCTCCAAATTAGTATCTAGGAGAAATTGCATCTTTTCATCGACTCCTCTACCTCAGTACAGCATTTATCATTTTCCTCCTCCAAAGGGTCGACCTAATTCTAGCACAGTACGTAATGTTGTGTTCAACTCAGTTGAAAAGCCGATTTCTTATATTGCCAACGTCATGAATATTCCACTTAAAATATGCTCATTTCGATTGAACGGATCACTTGCCGAATCTTCGATAAAAAATTTGTCTTTAGCCCGGTTGGTTTAACACGCGCGCTGATCGACACAGACATACTGGAAGATAGACATGGCGTTGCTATGAAGTGAGAAGGGCTAGCAGAAGTGGCGGTTGGCGTAGAAACGAAGTTTAGTTACTCAGTTGTTGTTATGAAGGAGGAACGCGTCCGTCGTCAAAACCATCGACAGCATTTTGCGGAGAATTTCATCGTTGGCTGCAGAAGTAATTCCAAAATGTACTGGAGCCATGAACAGGCATGCAGTTTTATTTTACTCAAAAGCCGAGGTCTATTGAACTTAGGTGGAAGATTTTTGCGATCACTCTGAGAAGCCGCGAATTATTTATTTAGTTCGAATGAAGTGTTCATCTATGTGCATAGGATCATTATGATTCACCAAAGAAGAGTTCTGTTGTATTTGCGACTTTTTTTTATATCACTTTCCCAATAAAAAGGAAACGCAAATCATATCATCGTTTGCGGTTCTTGCTCAAACGGCAGCAGATTTTCGCGTTATGTCATGCCAACAGTGATGTCATCACAGCTACACTTCTAACTTCTAAGTGTCGTCGTGAACGTTTTGGCGGCTGTTATGTTCTCACTGGAGAACAAAAGTCTTTAAAAGATTATTTCATTACGCGGAATCTTGTTGGGTGATCTGGCTATGCAACCTGCTTTCAGCAGTTTCCTAACAAAACCCGAGCAGAGTTCATTAAAATCTATGGCATATAAGCTTAGCGCATCCTCTAAGGTTCTATTTCAGTTTCTCATGCACTTGCCTATGACATCTTGGCATCGCCACTTTGCCCTCGACTGTCGACAATTTTTATCTCGTTTGTCGCTTATCGATTGCGCTTAATAGTTAATTTCTTTGAAGGTCTTGTATGGGAGTTTTCCGTAGTTACCGCTCGAAGTCTTTTAAAGCTCGATGACACGATGGTATTTGCCAACATGAAGAATGTTGGCAAATACCCTACTTTTGAGCGATTACATTCTTACGTTAAACATGCTTCATTCGCAGGCATTTTACAGTATGTGGAATGGTGGCATAGCCGAGTTTCTAGCTACGGGAAGGTTGTCTGCGTTGCGAGGTGTTTCATACACTGTATATGAGGGGCAAGGTTGAAGACTGCTTTGCAGTGAATGTGAACATGCTTCAGAACATCTGCTTCATCTTATAAATCAAAGGTCAAAGATATGTGTTCTTTAAATGCCTTCTTGTTTACATAATTCATTGGTTTTGACTGGTCTTTACGTTTGTGGTGTGGGATCGGTAACATGAATCTGCCTGCTCTCTAAATAATTTGAGTTTTTTTGTATTATACGTCGTTTCTGTTAATTTTTCCTTCCACTTTTATCTCTCAGTTTTTCTGCACAGCACCATGACTGACATCAGTGTTGCAGTTATAAACACCAAGGATGTTATATATATCGTGGCAAGAGATTAACTTAAATGTATTTGTATGGAAACTTCGTCGGAAAGCCACAAAATGGAAATGTCTCCCATTCTGTTAGGGGTACAAATTTCTGAAGAAACGCTCTACAGGACGTTAGGAAATCGGTGTGCAAGAGACCAGTTCCTTTTAGAAAAAAGGTTATTAATGAGTTGGAAACCTTAGCAGTAAATTTCCCTTTCCCATCCTTGATTGCAGCTTTAGGAAACTTTCCACTCATAGAATATTTTCGAAAATTTCATGGCGAAAACAGTGGTTTCCTCAGAAGGTATGAAGACAGGGTATTTTTCATGTCCACGTTAAGTCATCTTCATTATATAATAGCCGTAACTTTTCTAGATTCCCTTCTTCTTCTCTCTGCCTCCCTCTCTTTGTTTGAAGAAATCCTGTTGACGTCCTGAGTATGAGTATAATGGATTACGTCTTTTCAGCGTTGGAGCAAGTGATTGTTTCTGTAAATAGAGTAGCGAATCATCTAGAACATTCGGAAGGCCGTAAAGAAGAATCGAGGATTATTCGCGATTTTTTCACTCGAGAGCCCATACAGAAGGCGATCGAGGCGGCTGCTGTGCATCACTCTACTCAAGTATGCTATTTTTGTTTTTCTTTCTTGAACTTATGTTCTGAATAAACTGTATTTAGTTAGATCTCGGCTGTCATTGTCTAACGGATGCGGAGCATGTATCCTTCCTCTTTAGTCCTGAACAGTTTTAATTAATGCCGCAGAAAATGGAAAGAAAATTTCTATAGCATTTGTTATCGGATAATGCGAATGTAGTGTGCTGCACTATCCAGCGCTACAATGATCATTCATATCGGCAGTATATCTAATAACATTACTCTTTTTTATGTCTACCTTTATGTATTGTATTTAGCCAAACGAATATATTCAATAATCGATGCTTGTTCTTGTTCACGTTAAATGTTTACTGTTCAGGTTTGTTTCTCCATATATCTCTTACCAGTTAATCTATCGAAAATCGTCTACTAAAAAACTAAGTTTGAAAGGAAGTAAATAAAACTGTTCTGTGGCAAATGCGATTTTCATCGGGCACTGACAGAAGCGAGATCTTTTCTTATGTTGGATTAAACTGAAATATTTTGGGGCAGAGGAAGTTTCTCTGTCGTTGAGACTTTTGCGTATTGCAAAGTGAAATTCGGTAAATCTATGACGTGTGGAAATGGTTTGGAAGATTTATATGTTGAAATGCACCTCACTTATTCAGATGTCAATTCAGAAGCCGACAACGTCATCAGATGCTTCGACGAGCGGCGAGTTGGGTGTTGCTGAAATACAAGGCGGTCTTAAAATTGTCAAGCTGACGAAATGTGATGACACCTATCTGGTCTGATTTGCAATATTCGGCACCCAATTTTGACCTGCTTTTCCTTTTTGCATTTCATTTTTATGGGGATCACCTGCGTTTTCATCAAATTCCAGTTGGCTAGTAGAATAACGGTTTTTTCTTTTGTTTGAAAGCGTTGGTATAAGCGATTGATTCGGTTGAAACTAGCTGACATTTGGTTGAACTAGTTTGTTGATCAAATGCGCTTGGTTTTGAGAACGCTAAATGCCTGGCCATATTCTTCCTATCGTTATGCAAATTTTTTAGATATGCCTCGTGTTGTATCTATGATCATTCGCAGTTTTGCTTACGAATTTGTGTGGCGCATGTACTATCCAATTTGTGCATACTAGTCTACCACCCTCCCAGCCCAGTATTTTTTGCGCTGGGAGATGCTTTGCGCTTTACCAAACAAGCTTGTGGTTTTGCTTTCTTGCTTCCTATTCCTTTACAATGCGGATTTCACTCAACATATTTGAAAACCGCTAGCTTACAACTCAAGAAATGATTCGGCGGTAGTTTCCTATGGATCAGGCGAGAGTTACCTATAGAGATAGGCGCGGGGTCAGCTGTAGACTCGATGAGAAGTTCGTGCCTGAGAGTTCTAATCTTTATTTCACTGCGTTGGCAAAATAAATTCCACTTGTTTTGAGCACATCGTTTATAACAATGTTAATGATTGAATGCTAATGGCAAAGATTGCCGAATGCTTCGATTTTTGCAGGGTGCAACAGTACGTAATGAAGGCGAGAAGGTAATTGTGGGGCGTGTGGTGAAAGGAGGAGTCGCCGAGCGGTCCAACTTGTTACACGAAGGTGACGAACTGATAGAGGCCAATGGTCACGACCTCAGGGGGAAGAGCGTCACCGAGGTTTGCGATATTTTGGTAAGTTTTATTGCTGTACAATGCTTATTGCTAATGAACTTCGATATTTCAATTTCTCCGAATTTTGATTTCTTCGGATTCCTCTTTGGAGTCATCCCTCCATGGAAATGTTGGTTTTATTTCATTCTGTATGCCTGGCAACATTTCAACATTCTGATACTTTTTTCATACTTCAGCAATTCTGTAATTGTCCGAAAAGGTTCTTTAACAAGTTGTTATTAGCATTATCTCTGAATTGGCATGTAAAGCTTATACCTAGAATGTTTAATCTCCTCTGTAAATATAGAACAAAACACGCTGGCGTCATGAAGCAGTGATGGGAACTTTCGCTTTTTCGCTAAAAATTTTGCAGATGGGCTTAGTTAAATTTGTTTGCTCAGCAAGTGTCTGGTCGGTTCATTCCTTATGAATTTATCGATGTAGTTCTGTTGGATATTCGATTAGTTGGTTGTGCAGAGTTGTTTCCTAGTCAGTTATCCAGTTTTAAATTGTTGACGTTCAATTTCCATACATAACTTAATTGGTCGTTCTGTGATAAAAAATGGTGCAACTTATCAAAACTCATTTGATAATACCGATGACATACAATGTAGAGAAAGCTGTGAGTGAATGTGAAATTTCTTCAAAAACGAAAAACGCTCGCTATTACAGCACAAGACAGCGGCGTGGGGAATTTAATATACCTCCTGTAGTGTTATATGCATATTCCTTAATAAGGGTCAAAGAATTAATTCCTAAAGAAATCGAGATATAAGTCTACTTCTCGCTGTCATTTTCGTTGTCACCCGCATGAGTTTTAGCATTTGTACTTTTAATCTCTGCTTTAGCTGTACGTTTCACTTATCACTGCTGAATTTCAATAACGGAACAGTCGATATCAGTAGTCTTATCACTTCTTAACAACTGAAGAAATTTTAGCGTTCGATCTCTGGAGAGTTGTCGTTAGTTGTCGTTCCTTCGTCGAAAGCAGAGATTGATGGAGGCTCCGGTGAATCAAATACAACGATCGTTCAACATGTTCGTGCATTATTCGACTATGACCCAGAGGTAAATTCGTCGTTATCATTTTGAAGGCAAAGCCTCATTGCTTTCTTGTTGAACAATCATTTTAGGTAAATAGCATCTCGACTGCCCCTGAGTAGTCGTTAGCATTATTAACGTCAATAATTACATCTTGTTACAAGTTGCTGAAGGTATACATTCTATGTAGAACGAACGAAATTATGTAAGAATGAGATAGCAGATTCGCCATTATGCAGTTTGTTGGCCTTCTCGTGACAGTCGGCTGTATTCTCCTCATTTCTATTAAATTTTCGCCACCTCTTAACATCGTACTTTTTTATGGTTGTTGTTATGTTTCAAAGGCTCGTGTTAATCACAAGAAATGATTGAAAGCTCCATTGTTACGCTACGGAATAAAGGCGCCTGATGACATCGGTGGTTTTTATGATTTTAGTTTGGATATGTTTCCCTTCCATTATTTGCTTAGTTTTATTTGCAGTATTTATCAGATATTTACGTTTGCGGTATATCGTTTCGATTTTCTGTGGGTTGGGCTAAATTGGTTGGCGAAGAATATTTCATCATTCCAACTTTAGAACATGTGATTAAGAGTGTTCTAGAAGTTTACTGATTCGGATGAGATCCTGCCGTCGGAATAATTTGTTTTTGAAAAATCGCATATCTTCGAAGATGAGTTTGGAAGTTTTCTCTTTTTTATTCTCATGCATCGTGATCAGGGTGGGATATCTTTGAGATATCTTTAAATGGGCAACAGCAAGCATCTTATTTCCTTCATGTCGGATTTCTTTTATTGTCAGATTTTATGCTTTTTTCGAAAATCTTCACACACGTTATAAAGGTAGTTTAGTTGTCATTGTTGCTGTATATATGTGCACTACTTAGGATGATGTCTATGTCCCGTGCAAAGAACTGGCATTGAAGTTTCAAAGAGGCGATATTTTACACGTTATAAGTACTTCGGATGAGAACTGGTGGCAAGCTTATCGTGAAGGAGATGATCCATCCTGTTCTCTAGCCGGTCTGATCCCTTCAGTCACGTTTCAGCAACAGTATGTGTTGTACTTATTTTCAATTTCAATCGTACCTTTTTTATTCTCGTCTGCAAATTTCACCATAACATGTATCATATACGCCATAAGATGATTTTGAAGTGCCAGTCTGGGGTTAGAAACAGTTCAATATGCGTTTTGATCGTGTTTTCGCAGTTTTTAGTCTGTTGAATTCTCGCCAGAAATTCTAAATAGGAGGTTAGATCAATCGAAATACAAAGAATGCAGCACATTTTATTTCTTTATTTACTTACTTTTTGTTGGTGTTTGTGGAACTGTTTGGTCATTTGAGCCAGATGCAAAAGTTTTTATGGACTGCTGACTTAATCTGAAACGTTGCTCGTTCATTTCAAATTTCACTGAGATTTCTTCTAACCGTTTTTGTTTTGTCTTTATCAAAATTTGTGTATAGAGTGCGTCATGATCCTTCATGCCTTCATTATGTAAATGCAATAGTTTCAACTCGGAAGCCACGTTAGGGCTACGAGATTTATTAGGTTTACACATGTAGTGTAACCCTTATATGAGTTTTCAAATTGCATTACCGTGTTCGAAAAGTTCATGCATTTGTGTTCAGGAAAATTGTCTTCCTTTTCACGGTTAATGAAAGCAGAGAGGGAACTTTATCTCAGCAAAATTATGTGAGCAGTTTTCTCGGTTTCTCGGTCATGCTTTGTTTTTTTAGTATGTTAGATATTTATTGTCTGTTTTTGCAGTCAGTTGGCGTAGTAAGCTAACTTGCAAACGTATAAACTGCAACTTTCTGGTTACGCTTTTTCGCATATTCTCATTTTTAGTGCGCATAACATATGAGATAAATAGCCAGAAATTTATGAATGTTGATGGAAAAAATAGCGTTTCTGAACAAAATGATGTCTGTTCAAAATTTCTGAATTTACGTGGTGATGTAAGTGAAACATATTGTGATCAGGTAAACAGATGGGATAGGTTCGGTTGGTTGCTTCAACATGAATATCAGCGGTTGTTTTGTGCAGTGAAGCTGGAGCTAATGTTTTGTTGATGCCTCACACATTATTAATAAATTATTTCACTCCTTTTTTCTGCATCTGCAGAATCCATCGCCCATCATTTGTTATTGTTTCATCTTTCATTGAGGGCACAAAAGGGATTTTGTGCTTTCAGGCTGATAATTTATAATCGCGAATTGGAAAGGGAAAATATATCTGATTGTGGCAAGCGTAAAGATTTTTTCGGATGTGCAAAGAAAAAAGCCTTCATCAAAGCAAAAGGAAAACGAGCAAGCGAAGATATGAAACCAGCTGACGAAGTCGCTAGTGATGAAGGTTTCAATTGCTGTTTGTTTATTTTCATTCCCCTTATTATAGTTTTACTTTTTAACTCCCCATCTTAATTTTTATTATCTTTAAGGGCAGTTTTTAACCCCAGTTTTTGACCCCCTTCGACGTTGCCATCGTTCAATAAAACTGCCATTAGCCAATACCATTTTTTGCTGTTGTTTTTTGCCATTATCGTAGTTAAGAAATTTAGCGTCACAATGCGTCGGGGTTTTGTTCGGCGGTGAGGATGCTGCATTTAATGTGGGGGACCACCGTGCCATGTGACATCCTGGTGGAGTTGAAAGTATGACATTCTGATAATGTTGTCCTCGTTCTGTGATCGATGAGGCGCGTGCACAAAGTAGTTTTTTTTCCTTGGCTTTATTCACCATTCATCACTAAAGTCGTAGTCAGCGAGCACTTCATCCACAATTTGGAGAGCTCTGCACAGGTTTTATATGTTATAAAAGTGAATGCATTTTAAGAAATGTTAACTTACGAGAAAGTATCATTGTATTTATCGAAAACGAGTCGAAAGAGACCTATCGTACTATGTGGTCCCGAAGGAGTTGGATGTCTCGAGTTAAGGCAACGGCTCGTGGAATGCGACAAAGATAAATTCTCCTGTGCAGTTCCTCGTATGTTGTAGATGCGAAATATTTTAAGCCTTATCTTAGTTTATCTTCGTAGTGTTAACTATCCTTACATCTTTGTCCATACTGCGTAGCAATTAGGAATCGGACTAAACAAAGCGATGAGATTATGGATATATGTGAAATTTGAATTGTTTTCTTTTTTCCTATTCGGCGATGATTTAGTAGTTGTTTGGGGACATAAGTGTGAAGGACATAAGGATTGCCAAAAGACGCAAAAAGGAAACAGCTGGCAGTTTTTGTGATTACGAGAGGCATTCTCTTAGCCTATGAAGCAGCAGGGTGACCAAGTGACGGGTGACTGCAAAGTGCCATCAGAAGATCGTGAAAAACGAGCTTTGAGTGAAATTTCAGCGAAGCGAAATCTTTCTCACTCTGCACATATTTTCGCTTATTAAAAGTGAATAGGTACCAGAAAACAAAAATAAGGTGTCAGCCATCCACGTCTTTCGCGTTAAAAAGTGATGGCCCTAAGTTTGGCTTGGAAATTACTGGTAACAAAATGTGCGTAATACTGAACTCATATTCTGGCTAAGCCGGTCGTTCACGCAGATCAGCCATAAAGGCGCATTTTTGTTGCAGTCGGACTTTCAGTTATATTAGAGGTTCACATTTTCTTTAACAGTTCATCCGCGCAGTTGAAGACACGAAGTCACATATGAGGTGAACTAAATTCACTGATTTTTACATTGGGAGCTTCTGTGGTTTCTGAATTAAGACTGCTGAGATGACCGAAATAACACATAAGAGCACAAATGCAGCATCGATATTGTATGTTTTACAGGTGAAAATAACGAAGGGTTAAAATTTTAACTCTTTCGTACACATAAATGGGTGCATCAGTAGTAATCGGTATTCTTCTGTTTGAAAGTAATTGTAGAATCTGTTACAGGAAGGCGTTCTTAAGAAACAATTTATGACTTGTGCCATAAGCTTTTTTTGTTAGAACAGACTGCTTGTGCCGCAATTTGTTAGTTGTTAGGAAATGATATCGCTCTCGAAACCGAGTTTTCGATGCTCTCGGTATGTGGGAGTTTTACGATCTTCTGCTTTCTCTTTTCTTGTCAGTAAAATAGGGAAGTAACTCATGCTGATAACGGAAATATTCTTCCAGAAATTAATTTTTGAGGAAATATTAGAGGACGTGGCGGCAAAAACTAGTGAACTGAAATATTTAAAAAACGGAATCATTTAAACTGTCTGAATCGTTATTAAAAAAACAATCGACTCAGCTAAGTCGGCTGATTTTTCCTGGAAGAATTTTTGTAGAATAGAAGAGAAACTTAATTTTCAAACATTTTAGGAAGAGTGATTTTGCACGTCATTAATGAGGTGATATGGTAATACGCCCCAAAAAACGATATGTTCATCGTGTGCTGCAGATACAACGCGTCCTAAGAAGGCGGGAGAAGTGGATGGCGTGCATTTTCATTTTGCGACGCGGCAAAAGTTCCAAGAGGATGCGAAGATGGGCAGATTCATCGAATATGGTGAATATCAGAAATACCTATACGGCACGTCGATTGCTTCGATTCAAGCGGTGGTCGATAGAGCAAAAATCTGCTTACTTACTCTCAAAGCCGAGGCAAGTCGGATTTTTCATTTTATCGCATCGTGGTTGCTTAGATAAGACTCTCGTCAGGAAGATAAAAATTAAACTAAATCGACCATTCCTTAAAATTCAAAAACTTTGGGATTTAAGTGCTGCTGGAACTGTTTTGAAAATTGATCAGTGCTGAAGAGAGTGACTGATTTCGTAAATACTCGTTAGTATAAGCGAATCACATTTATCATTACTTTTTATCTCCGGAAATTTTTCGTGCATGTACGTACATACCCTTGTGTGTAGTGTTAACGCAAACGACCGGCCAAAAAAAGAGTCGATCGATGGCACTTATTTATTTTGTCGAGCGTTTACACTTTTTGAGACGGTGGGAAATTTATTACAATATTTGAGTCTAGCTTGTAACGCCAAATTTAATGTTTCAGTGAATGTTCATTTTTCTTGAAGAGGTGGGAAAAGGGGATGTGAGTCGAAATATTTTCGAGTTGAAAAAGACGGTTTGAAATGTTTTCCAGTCTGTTTTTCGCATAGAACTATTGAATTCCATTTTTAGACGTTTGAAAGATAAAACAAATTAGACGAAAATTTTCAAGCTAGGCCGAGCAAGGCGGTGCGCAGAAGTCGGCGTTTGTTGACTGTTATTTACGTTTATTGCTTCCTTTGTCTTCGGTGAACCTGAAACTCCAAAAACAGGCCGATCTAATATTTTCGAAAGGGATTATATTCTGATGCCCTGCAAGTTACAAGGTGCGTGCCCTGCAATTACAAGGTTCCATGTTTCTTATCCTTCCGATTCCGCGAAATAATCAGACATAAAGGGAATTTTTCCAACGTTTTATCTCGTCGAGTTAACCATGTAAATTAATCCGCGTGCATAAAATTCATTTTTCCATAACCTGGCAGGCTTGGCCTACGTTGTTCGATGTTTTATGGGTGTAGTACATACTACAATTTGATTAACTTCTGATTCCTTGCTGCACATTGGTTAGTCAGAATCGTTAGTTGTAGACGTTTAAAGCTTGCATGACTCGAGCTCTGTTTTATGCAGATGTGAACAAATATAAACGAATATCTTGGAAAATTTGTGGAAGTGTTTCGTAAATCAGAATGTGGATGCATTCTATTGCATATTTTATTTCTTTCACGTTGCAGAAATGGTTGATCACTTGAATGAATGCCAAACCGTGTTTTATGCCCTCAGATCAATATACTGCTGCATTTATTTATTTGTGTAGAGCCGATCGTTGATCGTTGTTTTCGGTTTCAGAATTTGAAAGCTTTGCGGCGGACATCGTTAATGCCTTATGTTGTCTTCATTGCACCGCCAGCTCTTCAGCAATTGCGTCGCCAGAAAGAGTTGCTAGGACAGCATGGAATAAAGGATGATCAGTTAAAACTTATACTTAATGAGGGAAAACTCACCGAACAGGTATAACATTTAAGTTCAATTAAAACTGCGTTATGTTAATAAATCTGTGGTGGGGGTCTTAGGTGGCGGAGGCTGAGGTGTACATCATTATACTGTGTACACACGCATATCTTTGTGCAAAAATATGTAATGCAGATGTAAACATTCTTGTTTTATTTGTGTTATAGCAATTTAGTGTAGCTTCTGAATTCTTTGACGAATTTTGCTTTTTAAAGCTTCTGAATTGTTGACGAATTTTGCTCGCAAATCAACATACTGTTGAAAATAACAAAAAGGCACATTTTGCCCTGTCGGTTTCTTAAACAGTGAGATGGAGAGGGTGGAGCTTTGCCCGTCGTTGTATATTTTCACAGCCGTATGCCACTGCTGTTGTGGGAATCGGTACCACTGACCACGATCAGGATATGTTTACAGTGTAGTGTTTGCAAATTTTAAGATTCATGATGTGATTTCTAAAAAACACAACTTGCACAACTATGATGGAAATAAGGAGATCCTACGTGCCTAGGAATTCAGCACAAAGCAGTGACACGTCTTTGTAGAATTCAGACTTGAAAATACCCGAAAACTAAAAAACTGAACAACGAAGTCGAGCCTCGAAATTTTGGCTGCTTCAGATTGTTGAACTTTTTTTTCAACTCGCTTTTACTTGGAATTCACCTCAAGACTTAATTGATTTGTTTATACAAGAACGGATTGAACTTTGATCTCTTTCAGAAATATGGTCATTTATTTGATCGTATTATTGTGAACGCTGATTTGGATCGGTCGTTGAATGAACTGAAGGATGTTGTGAGGAAGTTGGAAGTTGAGCCGCAATGGGTGCCGTCGTTTTGGCTTAACGGCAATAGTGCTAATGCCTCTGCTTGATATTGATGCATTGAGGGTTTTGTTTTTGATTCGCTTCATACGAAACGCCTCGCGCTATGTGAACTCATGACGAGAGTTTTTTTTTTTCATATTCCATGGCAGTTAAGATTTACTTAAACAAATTAGCTATCATATTAATTTACTCTTATTACTGTAGCAGGATGCCGGTGCATGCCAGTGGCCGATTCATTGGGAGAATCGTTAACATTATATACCGTTAAGCTTAGAGATCCTTGATGTTGTTGAGGGAGTCCAACTTATTCATAGAACCAAAAACCATAACTACTTCATGACGGAAAGAAAGTGTTGCTTTTGGTTCTGTTTGATAGTTGGAGATTACTTGGAGGAGGTTTTATGATTTTTATACAGTTTTTTGTCTCTCTTTTGAATTTTTTTCAGCTCCTCTCAGATCCATATATCTTCAGTGTAAACATATCTTAGAAGCGTAGGAAGTTCTAACACCTATCTAAATGGCCAACTTGCCATATCATAAAGTCTTGAAGGTGTTATTTTGATTTTGTACGGCGCCATCCGCAGTTAAAAAATCTGATGTATTATGTTGTGTACCCACGAATAAACATGGTTTCAACAAAAGTGTCTTCCAAATAACAGTAACGCTATACTTACTACATGTGCTTTGTTTTTCCATAGTTCCGCAGCAGCGACTATAACTGTTGAGTGAGCTCGCTTGAGCTCTACGTGGAGCGACCTTTGACGTCTTTTTTCTGCCCCAATTTATTGCCATGAAACAATTATGCCTTCGATGAGCTTTGATGTAATGTCGAATTAACTTCTTCGTTCGTTAGATGATCCTTCAGGATTATTTAGGGAGTGTTTTTGTGATATGAACCGGAAAAGAAGTTTTGGCACACAGTTCAGTATTGCTGGCCTGAAATGTTTCTTGCCATATGAAATAACTCGATAAAAGAATTATAGTCTTAAACATGGCTCAGGCAAAGTGACTAATAAATGGTACAGGTATCCGCGTACAGTTGACGACAAAACCAAAGACGTGTTATTTTCGAATTAATCCGCTTTTAAGGTGTTGTATAATGGTGAAGATGTTTCATAAAGTCATAAAGTCAGAGTCAGTCTCACTGTACTATGACGTTATGAAACTGTCAGTAGACTTATTCTTTAACATACTACGAGAAGAATATAGCACAAGGAGAATAATGGAGAGCGGCCGGTCTAGTTTCGTTGAAGATGCAAATATCTTCGCATCGTTGTGATAAAATATGAATGCAGAGGTTTGAGTGGCAGGATGTTTTTCGAATTGAAGGTTCTGAAAATGTAGCATTTCTGCGGCGAAATAACATATTCGTTTTAGTCATTTCATTTCGTGGCAAAGGGGATGGAGAGTAGTTTTTAAGTCTCATTCGAAAAGAAGATTGGTGCGATGGTTGCTTAGGTCGATCGATCCTTTCCAATTTCGATATACCGCTGTCATTTTTCCATTCGTGTTTTTTTCATTTTTAGTTTCCGTTGTTCGTTTTCGAGTCTTCCCATTTTCCATTGCTCAGTGAGTCGCGATTATTAGAATTAAATTTGGGAGATCAGTACCTGAATTCAACCTTAAATGTTGAAACTGGCAATAATATTAACCTTACTCTCATTGCTGATGCTAATAGTCTGAAAGTAGTACACCATTACTGCTAACATTGTAGCTATTAGTTTTGGCGCTGCTGTGAGTGCTACCGCAACTAATGAATGAGTACTCGTAAATGCTGGTACCTCAGAAATATTGCTTTTAAGGACGTAGTAAAACAGTGGTGCTTATTATTCCCATCTCGTTTGCTTGATCAGTTGAAGTATATGTAATAGAATGGAATAAATGAATGATTAATGGCGTCAGTTTGAATTTCCATGAAGAAATTTCTTTTAGAAAGTCAATATATCAAGCGACAGATTTTACAGATCTTGCAAAAAACTGAAATCTCCTCAATAAAAAAAATACTGCAAGTGACGCATTTGTGCGTTTTCGGTTCGTCATTGTTTATCCGCGTATCCACATATTGTAGTAACTTTCGTGTGTATGTGTGGGTAGTTTTGAGCAGAGAATATCTAACGATAAAGTTAGGAAATTTTGGTAGCATGACATAAAACGTAGAAAGCCTCCTTTGTTGCGCCTTATTCCGTTAGCTTTGAGAAACAGCTGTAGGCATCCATGAAGAAGTGATTTTTATATGAGACGCGATTAAACTAGCATTTCGAATGTTGGAACCGTTATTTTGCCTGTTTATTTCTTTTTAGTAATCTGTGCGAGTTTTTAGTAGAATATAAAAAATGCACTAAGCATATCGTAACACGAAAATCCGGCTCATGCACAGAATACACACTAACGTTAAAACACTTGCAAATGTTTTTAGTTATTTCTCAATTGATGGAATATAAAAGGTCAAAGTAAGGCGGACATTGTAATTAATAAGTTTCATGACTTTAGCTTGAGTGGTTCCCAAACTGAAACTAGAAGATGAACTGGTGCTAAGCACATATCTGCGTGGACGGACATACAAACACTATGCACAAATATGCAACATCCCAATGATGAATATTTAAAAAGGTGTAGAATTTAAGGAACTAGTTGAGAGGCCTTTTACCGCCAATGACATTATAAATTGCCGATGGCAACTCTTCTCGTTTTGGTTAATTTAATCATTGTTTCGCTTACTTTATTGTCGATTTGTTGCATATTTAGTTGCGCTTAATTTGCGCTGTCACGTTTCGCTTTTCACTACGACATGCACCACTTCCATTGTGGAGTTTCGCTTTCAGATTTCTGGGCAGATCTAATTGAATAAATATTTGGCAAAAAACTTGCATTGCTTGTTTGTGTGGTGAATTATGCAAAAACAAGAAAAATCTAAAATCTGCAAATATATTCTATGAATGCAGGTTTAACTTCAACTTAATTTAACTGTTCATAACTCAGCCAAAGGAACGGATTAAATCACTGATGAAATTGTCCGTGTGTCAGGCGGTTGCGGAGCGGATCGGAGAAGTCAGGCTGAGATGCTTCCTATCTTCGTATTGGTTAGTGTGCTAAGGCAGGAAAATTGCTATTTCTCGTCGCATCACATCTCTCCTTCTTAAGCACGAATGCTTGTAGCATGACGTAGAAACCACATCTTCCAAGGTATTTTCTTGCCTCAGAAGCGCACTTTATCTTTTCGCCAGTGATTTGCAAAATGGCATATCAAGCCATCAAACTTATTGCTATGAACTTTGATGGCTAAGGTCTCTGTCTTACTGTGAGCACTACACATCAGTGGTTTCGATTTCAGATTTGCATATCATTGTAGTATAAGTTATTTTAGTGTGCGAAATATGTTTTGCTTCGTCCAGGGTGTGTGGTTGAGCTCTATGCAGTCGCACAGTCGACTTGATGCACAGTCGACTTTTAAATCCATTGATACGCAGCAGACCACCGCGCACTCCTTACTACATATATTCGGCGAGGATCAACCGGGAACAACCACGAAATTCGTTGACGACTATGCATTTATTCGACCAGACCAACCATTCAAGCTCAGCTGTCCGAAAAACTTCAGTTTTCAGTATGCATCACCTTCGATGAAACGCGTAGATTTAAACTGGTAAGTGGGATAACTGGTGAAAGTTCTTCGAATTCAAGTAACAGATAGGTGCTGTTTGGTGGCATTTTGACGCATTCCTATCTCCTAGTCGGATAACTTATTTTTTGCCTCTGTATATTTGTGACCCAGTTTGTGTACCATAGCCCTGTTAGGACAATGTTCACTATTTGGGGTTCGAATGCTATATGAATTATTGGAACGTGCATGCTGGATACCAAATGATCTTGAGGACTGACGTTCACATAGGCCGGAGAGGTGGATTAGCGTGGGTGTTGTTTTGCTATTACATAGCTGAAATGGGAACGAGCTGTTGAAAAGTGGCCTAGAGCACTGAATTGATCTCTGATGACTGTTTTGTCTGGTTCACCAAATGAAACAGTCGCACCATGCGGAAAGGCAGGAGCTTGACATATTTCTTCACATTTTTTTGCCAGCAATGGTGTTTTAACGAATCACCATTCAACTTTGGAAATGGGTCGCGGGCAAAAATAGCGTAGGAATTGATCGTCGTGATCGTCGGTGAGAATCAAAAAGTAAAGGTGGCAGCTGATTTGAAGCTGACAGGAAATATCTCTGAAATACCTCTACAGCCGTTACGTCTGTGTTTAGATGGGTCATATGCTGAAATATGTCCTTTGATAGGGGGTTTGATTATCGCAGGTCGCTTAATCAGAAAGCTTGGCTAATACACTGTTAGCACTTGCGCCTACGGTTTGACTGAAAAATGTATGCTTGTCCAAAGTTGTCGCATGAGCAATCCGTGAAATAGAACTGTCAGAAGGATCTGTGCAACTGAAAAGAGGCCGCAGGGTGATTTGTAATTCCGTTTATTGCAAGTACTTTCGAAGCAGCTCTTCTGTTACCTTGTGCCAATGAAATCTTGCCTTTGTGAAAGGTTTTCTATAACTAAGCCTTAGTCTGAAGAAGGTGTTCGTGGATTTCGTCACAACTGTGAGGGACGTTAAAAGCGAGGAGTTTGCACTGGTAAGCTGGAAAAAATTCCTCATTGAACCATGAAATATGAAGAAACTGAGGCAGACTACGTTCGGAAAAAAACGTTGGAGGTGGGGCAGTTTACTGCGAAGAATGTGTCAAAAGTAACAGTGTTGTTTGGATGTAGACAGAAACAACAGAGATATGGCGAAAACACAGAAAAGAAGATTAGCTATGGTTGAACAAAGTGGACATCGATTTCTGATATTTCATATGAACGTGCATCTTTACGGAGCCAAAGAAAATGTGGCGGTTTGCTGTCATGACACATAAAATGTTGGAGTTGAAAAAACCAGGTCGTGTCGGAGTTGTTGTCATTTTAGTTGCATTGTTTCGATGGGACGACCACCTAACTTGCAAAAGTGGCCGCCATATACACAGTCTATTATGTGCGAAAAAGAAATCACGTTACAGACACACTCTGCGACATGACGCGGAATCAAGACCTGTGTAAAGCATGCGATGTTAGAAGGAAGGCATATGGGTGTCAGAGTTCTACAAAAGCTGACTCGCATCCTTCCTTCATACTTGCCTTCTGTTTTTCTGTTCTGCGAATGATCCTGTCAGTGGGAGAAATAGTCCTGTGCGCAGGCAGTATACATCACAGTGGCAGCTCCAAGAGTTAGAAGAACGCTTGGTCAGGATAATATGAAGAACAGTTAACAAGAATGTAGCAGATTAGAGCGCCAGGTGACCACCATTTTTTAAAACATATCCCCAGAAATTATTTTGTTCTACATTCTGCTACCTCCGAAATTTTTTGGAATATGTTATATGTACTTCGAGACCTTTTTAAAATGTGTTGTAATACACTCATTGAATTTGATACACTGCGTTAACATGGACAACAGGAAAATGTTTTCGTTTTTTCCAATCCTCCGTCTCCTCGGAATTGCTCACTGAAGTCCAGAACGCTGAAAGTGTCGTCAACAAAACGAAATTGCTGGTCGTATGTAGACGCCAAAAAACGTCAAAATCATTGACTTGTTAGAAGAACGGATAACAGAATTAGGAGCCATTTCGGCATCTCACAATATCTTCATCAGCTTCATCTCCTGACGACTGTGTGTTAAACGTTCTAACGGCTGGACTGCTGCCAGTCGACTCCAAGTTCGCCGCAAGTTACCACCACTTAATCATTCTTTATTCTCTTATCACATGCACCAAGCAAACATGCATCTCAGCTGGTTCCTTAGGTATATAATAACACTGCAAAGTGCATGCCGACTTATGGACTTCTAGGGAGTTCCACTGCTGTTTTAAGGTAATGGCCTCGCAGGGTTACATTTAGTTCTGTGGCATCTTTCAGGAATGATGATGATGATCATCATCATGATTATGATGATAGCGCACTCTACTGGACATATGCGACGGAAGGCGATATTGTCAGATGCGTCGAGCCAATGAGCGATACAGTGTACCGTTATACAATAAGTAAGAAATATCGCGAATTGTTTCGATTTTGAGCGAAAATTAATGAGTTTACCACTGCTAGTTAATATCAAAAAGCTTGATCATCTAAAAGAGGATCACGAGACATATGAAATGTCCTGTTGCAACGATAACGGCTTCCTTGAGAAGCAAATCCCTAGCTTGTCCTCCTCTCCTCCGACGTATTTTTCAAGTGCCATCCCTTCCCTCATCCTCCCTTCGCCTCACCCCTCACCCATTTATCCAGTTGGACATCGTCATGTCATCTTTCGGCTTTATGTGATCATATGTCATGGTTTTAACCAAACGTCTCGCTTTTAAGTAGAACTTATTATGGATGGATGCCTTGCTGACATTTGGACTTAGTATTCTTCCTTTTTTACGAGAGCATCGAAAGCACTGGTGCATTGTGACGAAAAATGGGCTTGCAACAACAGAGAATGCTTCAGCTTTGTGCTAGACGCTTTAGTTTGCAAGGAATATGCGTCACGTGGTGACTGGGTGTCACCACTTGACGCTTAACTCGTTGCGAAACTCTCTCAGTTCCGTTCGGTCACTTGCGAAACTGGGTTCGAGAAGCCTCCCACGCATAGCAAGCCTATAGACCGGTAAAACCCCTCATCCACCCCCATTTCTCTATTCCTTGTCATCCCTCGACGAGCACCTGTTTTATCAAAAAACTTCTTAGGTGAGCACTTTTTAGCGACCACCAGCGAAATGGCGCAGACATGTTCACGAAACCAGTATTGCTTTGTTCTGTCACTTTTGACATCTTGCCATCTTCCTTCGGTGAGATTATCCCCTCCTCCCATTAAAAACGATTCAGAAGGTATTCTTCTTGGCCGGAAGCAACTTCTGCCTGCTCATTCACTTAACTTTACTTTTGCAGCAATTCATCCATTTTCACCTAACTCACCCTGAATGTTTTCTTCTGAATTTGTTCATTACGGTCCACTACAAAATGCATCTCGACGAAGGTCCTGTCTACAAATCATCTGTTATTGGCGTTTTCACTCTGATAAGTAAGATATTTCAGGGATGCAGAGGATTGGACTCTGCTGATAAGCTTTTGTCCAGAGCCTGCAATTTTAGAAATACACAGCCAGCTTTTCAGTTATTTAGGAACGAACTGCGAGAAAATAATGTTTAATTTTTAGTTATATTTATAGCGTTTACGCTGCCATCGTTTAGGTGTAGATCAGTGATTACAGTTGAGTTTATTTAAAGGCTGGTTGATATTTTGACATTTTGGAGTTGATATTTTGATATCCTTTGATATAGTTGATATCAAAGTATTTTGATACACAGAGTTGATATTTTGGAGAAATTTCCAAGGAGGAAGATATGAGCGGAATGAAAAGCTCAAAAATTCTTCGCTTAAAGGTCTAGCGTATAAACGATCACATGTTGAAAAATCACTAGTTTGTTGCCGTGATGGGATGCCTTGGCACATTTTCTAATATGTTGTTTTCTGTGATATTTTCTAATGCCTATTATTATATAGTTCAGGGACGGGGATGACAGGAGAGGAATATTTTCTCCTCTATCCTTCGAATATCTTACTGGAGAAGGTGGCTGATTGAATATTCCAGTTTATCCCAGTTATTATTAAACTTTGAAGGCAAATTATATTGGGATTAATATTTAAAAGTATGCTTCTTGATAGCGTAGTATAATATTCGTTGGCAGGTTACAAAAACTGCTCGAGTCCGATATGCAAGAATGGTGGCGCGTGTGTTGAAAAGCCGCTTGAATGGGGTATTTCGTATTATGAATGCCACTGTCCATACAAAACGAGAGGTTTGGAATGCGATGAAAGTAGGTTTTCACTATGAAACTTGAAATGCTATCCCTCAAAAGGTGAAGCTTTAATAAATCTTAATGACCTATACTGTCCCTCTCGCCCTCTTTCGACTTCGCAAGGCAACACTTACTTTTTGATGGGAAGCAGTTCATGTGCGTCACGGTCATCTAGAGAGGATATCGAGTGTTCACTCACGTAACATATGTTCAAGTAGCTCATACTTAGATGATATATAGACAATATTCTGTGAACGATATTCACATGTATTAAAAGTATGATCATTTGCGATTCAAACTCGCAATTGCTTGGCTTTTATATTTCCTTACGA
Organism: Parascaris univalens; assembly: GCA_037576465.1. Lineage (NCBI taxonomy): Eukaryota > Metazoa > Nematoda > Chromadorea > Rhabditida > Ascarididae > Parascaris > Parascaris univalens. Next base: position 178,754,911 of record CM075173.1, on the reverse strand, counting down.
GAAGTATATCTGCTTATTTATGAATATTTTGTTCAAGGAAGCCTCCATTTCTATCTCACAATAGCATGAAGGGATTCATTCAGAGATGCACAATGAAAATCACTGTTACAATGCTGGAACCTTTCCTTTGCAACACATTTAACAGAGACATTATCACAGAAGACAGGTTTAAAGACCGACCGAAATCTGATCGATTCTCAACACTTTCGAAATCCATGCGATGAAGTCACAACTCGTCGTCTACAGCCGACGCATTAAATTTGATGCAGCCTAGTGAAAACAGCTACAATATTGTGAAACATTCTATCAGCTCTGCTCTATCGTTTCTACATCTGTCGTTCCAAGTTAAACTGCAAGCTATGAAATTCTAAATTTAATGCTTTGCTTACGGTTATTAAATGACATGATGTTATTCGTAGACCCTACGTTCTCAATATTGCGTTGGGCTACTGGCTGGTGGACGCAAAGCGATTAAGCAAACGCGCGAAAGTTTGCGTTATTTATAACGAGGAGAAAGAGTGCTGGATATTAACAATTTATCGCTGCGAAAAAATTCGTTAATTTGAATTCAGTATTCTCGAAAACCTCCTTTATACTTGGGGTGTCCTCAGCTGCTATAAAACTACCCTCCTTATTCCCGACCAATCTAGAAATTATTATTTCGAATTCGCTTTGAACTGGTGATCTAGAGATCTCTCGGGTGCTGGAATCTCCAACATGGTGCTTGTCACTTCCGTGCCAATAAAGTCAGCCGAGAAGTTTGCAGTAAAGCGAAAAAGGCAAGCCAAAGCAAGCCGAAAAGATCAAGACTGGCCGACGAACTTCGTTCCTTTCCAGTTCTCTCACTGGATCCGCCATAAGAAGGAAAAGGATTGAAGCGGGATTAGTAAGGGAAGGGATTTGCACCTCCAGTCTCCCTTCCACGCGCGGATATTCACATGCGTAATCACGCTTGGAACAGTTCAAAAAGATATAGAATGCTGGTCTTCCGGATGTGTAAAACGAGCTTTGTAGACAGCAACGTAACAATTGCGCCGTTGGAAAAGTTGATGAAGCAGCACCTATGTGAGCAGCCGACAAGTCTACCTTTAGAAGCGTCTATGCATATTTGGATGTGACGCATGCCTGCTGACGCATTCATCCCAACACGGCTGGTGTGTAATGTGCTATGTGCTCATCCCCTATTCGAAAAAAATCTGAGTAACTCTGCACAGTTAACACGTGGTTTATAATGAACAGTGGAAAATCAGTATGAGTTCTTTGTCTTTTTTAGTAATATCGCTACAAATTTTCGACACCAACAATTTTCAGCGCAATCTGATTATTTGCTAATTTATGCCTGCAGTTCTTATAACTGCGCACGTCATTTATACAGCAAGTCTGTGGGAAGTAGCGAAGCGAAACGTACAAGAGTAACGACTATTCCAGGATATCAAGGCATAGAGTGGCTTGTGGCGCTCCTTTGGGCAGCTGTACTCGGAGAAGTCACTCTCATGGTGGTCGCTTTATGTCGCCATAAGTAAGTATGAGATGATTTCCTTGATATGGACATGCGATTCTAGTTGGGCCGAAAGCAGTCTCTCGATCGGCACGGGATTTATTCCATGTCCATGATAGCACCATGGGCTAAGTTCAACACCCATTTCCTATATGCCAACCAAGGAGAAGCATGTGCTTTGTGGATTCAACTGTTGCGGTAGCTGTGATGATGCGTCAATTGTGAAAGACGTCAATGATACGTCAAAGATATGATGTAATATCCTTTACAGCAACGAAAGCAGCATTTAAAGCTGCGAATGAGCGTTTTTAAATGAATTCAAAAAAAAAACATGAAGAGGAAGTTTGAAACAGGAGGTGAATGGGAACGCATGAAGTATAAAAAACTATAAGTGTTTTAGCTGTTTGTTACGTTGGGTTGTCGCCTTAAACTTTCGTATCACCTTCGGCTGCGTAGGTGTCACCCATTTGTCGTCGAAAAGAAATAATCTTGTGTTCAACTGCTAGAACGTGCAGAAGCTTTACTTTTTAATTTACTTTGCATAATATTTGTTTTCATTTATTCGTAGACGGCCATTTGTTTTCAGTTTTCTCGGCTGAATCCATAAAAGACATTGGCGTAGTCCTAGCTATAGAGAATTCGTTAAAAACGAGAAGTTGAGACTGTCTTATTCAACTGTAGAGCCCAAGTACGTCCAATCAATCGAAAAGCAGTTGCTGCTAGCATCTAGCTAGAGCATGAAGATGACGCTCTGGAACATTGCGCTCTGCCGTTCTCATACAAAACTAGACTGGCAGTTTTTGGAAGGACGTGGTTTTTGTACAGTTGAGTTCAAGTAAGGGTTATCTGAAAACTGGATGTGACTAAAGTCCAAAGAAACTCATTTTTTCCAGATGTGATGCATTCATCGAATTGAATTTTGGATTTTTAGTTCTTTCCTATGCTCATCATCGTTTGTTATTCTGGATTTACAATTAAATCTCGTTCTAAAATCGAAGAAAGGAGCGCGGGACGGAATTGTCCAAGTGACATCTGAGTGATCGCACTGGTCAACAGCCAAGCCTCACTGCTGATGTGCGGTTAAACCTATCTGCGCAAAAGTCATCATTTTATTTTTTTAGCTACGTCAGGTTCGCCGTCTCGTTTACCTTGAGCGCTATATCGCTTATTGGCAAAACGTTCTGCATGTACGCGCAAAAATTCCTCTTGAACTCTGCTACGAAAAAAAGTGACCTGATGTCTGATTTGCATTCTTGACCACGTTCCGGTTGTGCTTTCCAATCTTATCTACCCCTTTCACACGTTTTCTTCTTCACTGAATTCCTTCTTTTCTACTTCACTAACTCTGCATCCTGCTTCACTCTTTCCCGAAATTTTATCGTATCCCTGCGACTGACTCTGAAGAGATTTTTAGAGCTCGCAGAAACAAATCCGCGGACCTAGCGTCCTTTGTACAGACTCGAGTGCTCACAGAGGCCTCAAAACTTATCAGGGAAGAAACATGTTTTCAGAGGATTCCGCAGAGGGGAGGAGATCCCTGAGACGTCAGCCTCAATGACCCAGAATCAGTAAGTTGTCTCTGAAAGTTGAAAGGGTGCTCGTAGGTGGGCATGAAGGTAAGCATCGAAAACAGGTTCATATGTAACGATGTTGCGGCGTTTATTTCAGACATCAGAGATACTACTGCGGTATAGCCAACAAGAAACGATTCGTGGATGTGCTCAATGACTCCAAGAAAGACGTTTCATGATGGAAGATTTTTCTTTGTTTTGATGAAGATTTTAAGCTTACTGTTGAACCACATATGTATATACGTCCTCTTTTCTAACCTCTTTGTTTAGTCTTCATTTGCAAGAAGGTTCATAAGTATGTGAATGTGTTAGAAAAGACACCTTCAATTTTTTAAAGGACTCCAGCGTAAGGTGAGGAATGTCAAGTCACCGCGGATTCATAAGTGACGTTTTACTTCAAATATGAAGTCGAAAACACGTTTAATCCTATCAGGAATATAAGAGGTGGTTCTTTTTATAGTAGCGGCATGCGAAAAAAGTTGATTTAACCTTGAAACCACTGTTCTTGCAACGACTAGAATTATTGGTCACATAACGCTGCGAGTTACCAGCAAATCAGTGTGATGGAGAAAATGGAATGGACGCTGGCCAAGATATCATGACGTTCCGACTTTCGAGGAATAGTGATAGCGTTCGACGGCGATTATAACTGAGTTTTTTTTTTTCATCACACGCATGTGGACCATTAGATCGAGCCTAACTTCCACGCATTACTTCCGGATGCCTGGATCGATGACCTCTTCTATGCAAGTAGTAGCACATAACTTAAGAGACCTGGTTTTTAGTCCGTTGGCTTTAAAAACCTCGGCCCTGAAATGAAATTAGAAGTCGCATGCTAGGAAAATGAGGAACTGACGAGCTAAACAATTTGTATGGATTCCAACAAAAGGATTATGTGATTTCTATAGTTAACGATACCTGGAATATTTGGGATATATTTCTGAAATTGTCGTATATCCTCCTCTATATTTTGGGGTATTTAAAATCAGTGCAACAACCTGCTGAATATTACAGTTTGGTCTCATTCTCAACTCCATTTCTTTGGTTTAGATATCCGTGACTGAGATGAGAGCGTGAAAATTTCTCACAGAAATCATGGCGTTGTTGCCGTTGAAACACCGCCAGATGTTCTCAAACTTCAGGATAGGTTCGTTGTCCAATCATCTCCCAGTGAATCATGCGATCTCCAGTAAGCCTACGAGCTTAGATGCGATTCCGTGGTCAGTGTGTAGCGCTCGTTGTTTCACATTTGAGATCAACAACCGTTTGCCTCAACAGAATTTTTTTGTGGTACTGAAAATGTTCAGCGGTTAAGAGTGCTCTGCTTGACTTGCGTAAATACCTCTATATATTTCAGTGAGTGAACATTTCACTCCCCATGTGATAATTACTTTGGATCTCTTGTTTTTAATAAAGGTGGATATTGCCACTCATACTATCACGAGAAAATTCTCAGAACTACGATAACGAAGATGAAACGGTCTTCGTCCAACAAGCTGCAATGTGTGCAGCATGTGTGCTGCATGTCTACGCGCTACTGTGCTTCCCGTCCTGTTTCTGATTCTGATTATTTACCTAAGTTCATTTCACTTGTTGAACAAGCATGTGAGGAAGAAAATGTCTCTTTTCCTAGGAGTTTGCCTACCGCACCTAAGATCTCAGTGGGATTCATTACTTATCATACAGAAGCAATGATTGCATATATCTGCCAAAATGTAAGGCGCATTTGCATCGCTGCTTATATTTGATTTTTCTAAATGGTGCAGCGAATTGCGGAGTTTGTAGGGAATAGGGAATTTATGACCAAAGAAACGAATACAAATTATTCCGGCATCGTTTTAGCGTATTGGGTCTCTAGCCCACCATAGCCGTTCTTCCTATTCAACAGCTCTCCGATCGGCAACTCTGCTGCCACTTCTCGCTTTCTTAGTTTGGAGAGGGGAGGGAAGGGAAGAAGATCACCAACAAACGCAACGTGACCTTGTTTTAGCAGAATTAGGCCAATGAACTGGCTTCATAAGTAGCAATAAAATCCTCCTTATGCAGCCTTTGTTCGGACTACAACTATGAGCTGGATCCAATATATACATATATACATATATATATATACATATGATCAATATATATACGTATATATATACGATTCTGATTATTTACCAGTACAACGTTTTTATATTTGGTACGAAGTAAAAAGACGAGGGAGTCGGAATATCCGACGAAAAATACAGGTTTTATTTATAACATAGATTCATATATTAGTTCTTTTTTCGTCACCCTTCTGATCTTTCCCCTCCTCCTGTTATCTAAGAAACTCATTACTGAACTTCAATCGCAGATTCAATCAAACGTGTCTATTGAAATCTTCAAAAAATGAACACTCGTAATTATAGCGCAGTCTGATATTTCCGCATTATGCAACAGCACAAGCAAAATGAACACGCCCACTCGTGTTTCATAGCAAAATTTTTTGATATTTGAGGCGGTTGAGGACTTCAATCAGCGGAAAAACACATCCATGCTAATGAGAACAATGGGCATCCTTTTCACTCTACACCATCTGAATAGAGAAAGTCTTCAGACAATTAATGCTACTCGCATAAATCACGCTGCTCACCGATGCAAACACGTAAAATGGACGATCGCTGAAATGAATCCCCATTGGGCGATGGCCGAATATCATATTAACGGATATCAATTTTATCTTAAATTATCTTTTCTCGGAATTTTGTTCTAACAAAAAATTATTATCGCCATTTGTTTTATCATTTAATTCTTCACCATCCACAGATGATTTTAAATTTTCATCATTCTCATAGATTCCAACTGATACGATACTTTGAGACTTTTGAAATGACACAAATCTTACACCAGAAGTTGATCTTCCAATTATTCTAAGCTCATCAATTTTTATTCTTATTACTTTCCAGAACTTGTCATTATTAATAAATCTTCACTTCCTTTAACAAGTTTAGTAGTAATAACTCTACCTGCTTTTTTATTAACACGCATAGTTGTTACACCCTTACTACCACGTCTGGTTAATCTATAGTCACTAGCGTCAGATATTTTTCCTAATCCAAACTCGCCTATGGTTAAAATATACTTTCCCTGATTACTCGAGCTTAAACCTACAACACCATCATCATCTTCTGATGACATATTCAGTTTAACTCCTGAAACATCAAATGCTGCTCGCTCGGGTGGTCTTACATCTTTTCTTTAAATCTCACTAAAGAACTATTGTGAGTTCCTATAAATATTTCCTCTTCACCGGTTGTTATACATGCATCAAATAAAGAATCATTTTCTCGCAATGAGATGACAATTTTCCTATTGCTACGAATTGATTCAAGTTCTTTTATACGAACTCTTTTCACTAGTCCTAAAGTTGTAACCATAAATAAATAATTTGAAGAGTAATCATTATTCATTACTGGTAAAACCGTCAAAACTTTCTCATCTTTTTCAATCTGAATAAAATTTGCGATCGGTATACCTTTTGATTGTCTTGAAGCATTAGGGACTTTATGTGCTCTAATTTTGTGCACTTTACCCTTATTAGTAAAAAATAATAAATCAGTATGCGTTATAGTAATAGCAAGTTTATCAACTTTATCATCAGAATAAGTCGACATTCCTTTCACTCCTACGCCTCCTCTATTTTGTACCTGATATGTTTCTATAGGTAACCGCTTAGCATAATCATTTGCAGAAATTGTTATAACAACGTTTTCGACAGGAATTAGAGATTCATCGTCTATATCGAAAGAATCGCCAGAAAAAATTTCAGTCTTTCTACTATCACTGTTTTTTTTTCTTAATTTCATCTAATTTTTTTAGTATCTCATCAACTTTCAATGATTCGTTAGAAAGAATATTATTTATATGAGGTATTTGATTTAATAATGTTTCTAACTCTGCTTTAAGTTTTTCACTTTCCAAAGAACTCAAAGCACGTAACTTCATTTCTAATATTGCTTTTGCTTGATTTTCACTTATGTTATATTTTGAAACTAATTGAACCAATGACTCTTCATTATTTTTAGAACTGCGAATAATTTTCATAACTTCATCGATGTTAGAAATTGCAATCATTAAACCTTCTAAGATATGTGCACGTTCTCTTGCTTTTTTTAGATCATATTTTAGCGATCTTGTCAACACATTTATTTGATGCTTAAGATATACGTCAAGACATTCTTTAATACTGAGTAATTTTGGAATACCATTTTCCAATGCTAACATGCTAACATTAAAATTTATTTGCAACTGTGTATGTTTATAAAGATGATTTAATAACACCTCATGAATTGTATTTTTCTTGACGTCTATTACAATTCTAATACCTTCACGAGAAGATTCATCGCGCAAATCAACAATACCTGTAATTTGCTCACTTTTCACTAAATCTACTGTTTTTTCAATCAACATAGTTTTTTCAATCAACATGTATGGGATTTCAGTGATTATTATTCTTCGTTTTGAATCATCAGCATATGATTCAATATCAACTTTCGAACGTATAGTGACTGCTCCCTTACCAGTATTAAAATAATCATAAATTCCATTGTCACCAATAATCAAAGCAGAAGTAGGAAAATCAGGATCTTTAATTATTTTTATTAAATCCTATGTAGAAATATCAGGTTGTCTTGCAATAGCTATGACTCCATCAATTACTTCGACCAAATTATGTGGAGGAATGTTTGTAGCCATTCCGACTGCAATTCCACTTGAACCGTTAATTAACAACTTCGGAATAATTGCTTGCAAAACAACCGGTTCATTCTCACTACCATCATAATTCGAAATAAAATCCACAGTATTCTTATTAATATCATTAAGTAATTCCCCAGCAATCCTTGATAATCTTGCCTCGGTATAACGCATGGCAGAGGGAGAATCTCCATCAACTGAACCAAAATTACCATGTCTGTCGATAAGTTGATGTCTCATAGAGAAATTTTGTGTCATTCTTACCACTGTGTCATAAACTGCAGAATCACCATGTGGGTGAAATTTACCAATTACTTCTCCAACTAATCTGGCGGATTTTTTACATGGTTTATCATAGCTCATTCCTAACTCATGGGCAGCATATAAAACACGTCTATGTACAGGTTTTAACCCATCTTTCGCATCAGGCAAAGCTCTTGAAGCAATGACCGACATTGCATATTCCATAAATGAAGTTTTAAGTTCATCAGATGTAGACGTATCTTTTATCACACTCTCAGAAAGTGACTTAACTACTTCTTCATACTTATTGTTGCCATTATTCTTAATCATGTATTATAAACTTCCTTCCATTTTTTATTAAAACCTATTTATCAATATTAAATATCTAAATTTTTAACATAGTGAGCATTCTTTTCTATAAATTCTTTTCTTGGAGCAACATCCTCACCCACAAGCAAACCAAAATTCTTGTCCGCAAATGTGGCATCATGTGTGGTTACTTTATGTAACATTATCGTTTTTGGATTCATGGTTGTTTCTTAAAGTTGTTTTGGATTCATCTCATCTAAACCTTTGTACCTTTGAATCTGAATATATTCAGTATATCGACTTTTTTTATTCAATAATTCTTATTCGAAATAACAATAAAAAACCTGCTTACCGACACCAACTTTAAATAAAGGTGGTTGAGCAATATATATGTGATCATTTTCAATCAAATTTTTCATATATCTAAAGAAAAAAGTTAACAATAAAATACGAATATGTGCTCCATCCGCATCAGCATCTGTCACGATGATTACTTTGCCATATCTAAGTTTTGATATGTTAAATTCAGATCCAATGTTTGAATCAATAGCAGCAATCATTGAAGTTACTGCATCCTTTTCAAAAATTTTATCATCTTAACTTTTCAACATTTAAAATTTTCCCTCGCAACGGTAAAATTGCCTGAAAAAAGCTATCTCTACCTAATTTCGCTGATCCACCAGCTGAATCACCTTCTACTAAATACAATTCAGATATTGAACTATCCCTTGTGGAACAATCGGCTAATTTACCAGGTAATGAACCAGCTGAATCAAATGGGGATTTTCTCCGCGCTAACTCCCCTGCTTTTTGCTGTTCTATTCTTACATTTCTAGCAGAAATAACTTTTTCACAAATTAAAATCGCATCTTCAGGATTTTCAAGCATAAATTTTTCAAAAATAGCATACGCAACCCTTGCAGTAACACCCCTAACTTCAGTGTTTCCTAATTTTTGTGTGGTCTGACCTTCATATTGTGTATTAGGATGTTTTATAGAAATAACTCGCTCTGATATATCATCTTTATTTATTTTTTCATCATTTTCTCTTGAAATTTTTTTTCCAAGACGTACTTGTTTATGAACTTGAGTAATGCAGACTTAAATCCATCTTCATGCGTACCACCTTCGCTCGTAGCTATATTGTTACAAAAACTAAATATTGTCGCTCTACAAGACTTATTACATTGAAAAGCAACTGCAACTTTAATCTGAAATTTTTCATTATTTTCTTGTTCAGATAATGTCCCAGGGGTCACGGATGTTTCTATCTCATCAAAAACTATCCTATTCATAATTTGTTCTTTATTTTCATTTATATACTTTACATATTCAGAAATTCCACCATCGTATTTTCAACTCGATCTTTTACCATCTTTAATTCTTTCATCTAAAAATGAAAACAATATTCCACGATTTAAATAAGCGAGTTGCTGCAGTCTCGAAGAAATAATATCATTATCCAATTCACTTCTTTCCGTGATTTTGTAATCAGGAATAAATTCAACCTTTGAGCCATTTTTTTTCACTTCTTCCGATCAAATACAAAGATTTTTTAATTTGCCGCCATCAACAAATCCTATGCAATGCTCTTCAAATCCCCTAATAACATTTACTTTGAAATATGAACTTAACGCATTAACAACCGATGCACCAACTCCATGCAATCCCCCTGAAACATAAGAGCTATTATCAAATTTACCACCGGCATGTAAGACGGTCAATACTGTTTCTACGACAGGTTTTTTGTTTTTGGATGAATATCTATTGGAAAACCACGTCCATCATCTTCTACAATCAAACTCCCCATCTTTGTAATCGTAACATCAATTTTGCTCGCAAATCTCCGCATAGCTTCATCGATTGCATTATCTACAATTTCTCAAAGCATATGTTGCAGTACCGGTAGATCCTATATACATACCGGGTCTTTTTCTTACTGCTTCTAATCCTTCTAAATTTTTTGTACTCTCAGCAGTGTATTTTTTAAATTCTGTTGTTTTTGCCATAAAATTACCTGTCGCTATGAACTTCTTTTTAATCGATAATCAATTAAAAATTAGTGAAAACTACCTGCTAAATTATAACATTAGAAACACTTATAAATATAAGTTAACAGACCTATTAGAAAAGATCTACATTTTATAAGTCAATTAGAGGAGCAAGAATCTGTGAAAATCCTTTTTCTTTTGGATCTGCGAGATAAAATGGATTTTGACTACCATTAAAAATAAAATTAACAATATCATTATCAAAAGATTTTAATTGATCTAATAAATACTTGGGATTAAATTTAACTGAAATTTCTTCTCCTTCAAAATTATTAATTTCGGTCTTTTCGTTCAAATTTCCTAATTCTAAATTGCTATATAAATGTTCGACATGTGTTTCAGAAATTTTTAAATTAACACCAATTGTATTATCTTGCTCTTTTTTTTGAAATAATATTGTCAAGAGTTTTCCTTTAACAACAGTTTCTCCCGTTTTTATTACTTTTATATTATTTCTTATCTTAAATTTTCTTGAAATATTTCCGTTAGTACTTATTATTCCTATAATATCTTTTTCTACGGAAATTAATTTTGCGTGTAGAGCAGTGTTGGTTGAGGTATTATTGGATGATATATTTTGAAAAAATTTAAGAGCTCTTGAAAACTGGTTATTTAATATCGAAAATTTCATATTTTTCATTATTGTTATTTTTTATTTAATATTTAATTTAATTTATATTTTATTCTTTAAAATAATACTTATTATAACGTTTAAAATGTGGAAAACTGTAAAAAGTTTATTTTTGCAGTATGATACTTACCATAAAGAGATGAATAATTAGTTATAAATAATTAATTATTATTTTTTCTAAATAAGTTCGCATTTCCTCACATTATATATAATAAAGAATAAATTTACTTTTATATATTATTATATATGATAATATATAAATTTAAATGCATAAAGTCTAAATAATATATGAAATGTTTTAAAATATATGTCTAAATAATATATTTTTTAAAATTTATATTTATGTAAAACGAAATTATTTGTTCTATATTTTTATTTTAAAAGAAAAAATTATCCATAGATAGAAAATTTGTGAAAAAGACTATTTTAGAAATTAAAGTTATAAAAAATGTTTTGTGATGTTGTTTATTAAAAAATCTAGTTTTTCTATAGGACATTAATAGTATTATGTTAGTACTGTAAGTGATATTATGAATGATACGAATTTAATGTTGTAAAAAATATTAATATATTCAGTACTTTAAGTGCTTTAAAAGGTACTGTCTTAATACTTACTTAATTTTATAGAAATATTATTTTTATACTTGATTTAATATTCTAAATAATATTAATTTAGTAATTTGGTAAATACTAGAAAAATATTAGAAAAAGTATTAAATTTGTATATTTTTAAATTAAACTTATAGTATAATTGTAACTAGTATTTAGTGTGTAAAAAGCATGGATAAAGGAAATAAACGTGCATAACAAAAATTGAAGGGAGGAAAATATGATAATTTCTTTTGTAAATAGTAAAGGTGGGGTTTTGAGGACAACTATGGCAACAAATATAGCCGCATCCATACTAAAGTTGAAATCTTCAAAAAGAGTAGTTATTTTAGATCTGGATGATCAGGGTTATGTTTCTGCAACATTCGGACAGCATCCCGAAAGACTAAAAGATACTCTTATTGATATATTGAGGAAAAAAAACAATCGAAGATTGCATTCTTAATGTATATAGTCATTTGGATATTCTTCCATGCAATTGTGAATTAAGCTTTGTGGATATTGATGTTGCGACATATGCTTTTCATACGAAAAACAAAAGTAATGCTGTTTCTAATGGAGGAACATGCGGTGTTGATGACATAAAAAAGTAATTAGAGATCTTGATAAAATATGTGATTATGTTATAATAGGTACACCACCCTCTATGGCAACAATTGTTTCCATAGCACTAAGTTTATCAAAACTAGTAGTTATTCCTTTTGAACGAGATCAATATTCAATCCTTGGATTGATGAGAATTGTTGATACCATAAATGATTTTAAGTTGAAGAATCCTAATTTAGGAACATTAGTTGTACCCACAAAAGTAAATTTGAGAACCAAGTTACATTTTGATGTTATTTCATTGATAAAGAAGACATTGCAAAAAAAAATTGTCTAAATCGTATATTTCATTAACGACCAAATCTGCTGCTTCTGTTGGATACGAAAAGGTTCCTATTTCTTTACTGATGCAAAAAACAAAATATCATGATGAATATGCGAATATTACCAAAGAAATTCATGATTATGAGAGGTAAAAAATGGGTTTTAACAAAAATAAACGTTTTTTAGATTTATCTAATGAAGATTTATTTGAAAATACTGACAAAAAAAGAACTGCAAAGAGAGAATTATTCTAAAGTTTTAATTGAAGATAAACAGCAAGATAGTTTTAAGAATTCTAAAAAAATATTAAACTCAATAGCAATTACATAGACAACGCAGTTCAGGAATCTAAAAAAGATGTTAAAATTTTAGACGATTTGGTAATTATCCAAAAGGATCCATCCATAGATAAAGGTGTGCATTTTTACACGGAAAAAAGAATTTATGAAAAATTGCGAAATTTTTCAAAAAAGAATAGTATAAGTACTTCGAAACTATTATCAACTATTATTGATAAGGCAATATCTGATGAGTAATTAGTGGAATTTATTAGGAATATTTAATGAGAGAAACGAGGAATAATAAAGATAAATAATGAAAAACAAAAAAGAATTGATCAAAAATTTGGCGGTTCTGAAAAAACACTGGTGCTGTTGAAGTACAAATAGCCATTTTGACAGAAGGCATAAAAAATTTAACAAATCATCTAATTAAAAATAAAAAAGACTATATATCAAAGAAAGGTTTGTTTATTAAAGTTTCGCAAAGGAAAAGATTATTAAAATACCTGTCAGCGAATGATATAAAAAAGTATAGAAATATTATTGAAGAATTAAAATCAAGAAATTAACTTTATGTTGGTGACAATTATTCAACTTTTTGTCACAATTTATATCCAATAAATTGATTTAATTTATCGTTATTTTTTATAATTTTTTCTATTTTTTTTTATTGATGATATTACGGTCGAGTGATCGCTTTGAAAAATAATCTCTATCCAAGTAGTTGAAATGTTCAATTTTTTTCAAGTACATACATACATAATTGTCCGACAAACACTACGTCTGTGTCTCGCTTTATTGATTTAACGTCATCTGCTGTCTTATCGTAGGAACGATAGATTCTCTCAATAATGAAGTTTTCATGATACTTAATTTTTGTCTGTTCAAATATTTTGTTTTTGACTAATAAATCAATAAAATCTTTTGTTATTACTGTGCTGATATCGTCATTCGCTTCCAAATAAAAAGCTATATTTTTTATAGCACCACCAATTTGTCTTATGTCTTTGCCATAAATATTTATTATTACTTCTATCGCATCATTGGTATATTTATTTTTTATTTTAAATTTTTTTATTTTTTCAGTTGTTATTAGTTCCAAAGTTTCTATGCTTGAACTTTCAATTTTTATTGATATACCTGAATTAAATCGCGATATTGTTCTGTCTGCAAAACCATCTAACCTACTACGTGGTTTTTCAGATGTTAAGATGATATGTTTGTTTTTGGTTACCATTTCATCGAAAACGTTAAAAAATATTTCGTTAGTTTTATCTCTGCTAGCTAAGAACTGTAAATAAATCACCGATCATTAACAGATCTAAACTACTGACTTCTTTTTTTAAGAGTTCAAATGCATTATTTCCGGATGAAATCGTATTTACAATGATCTGTATTAATTCATTAACGTTGATTATCTTCACTTTTTTGTCATAATTTTTTCTTAGAAATGCTTCGCCTGTTGCATGCAGAAGGTGGGTTTTTCCCAAACCCGCGTTGCCATAAATAAAAATTGGACTGTACTCGCTTAATAATTCGTATGAAATAATTTTCACATGGCTTTATATGCTTGTTCATTAAAATTTGCCACTATAAAATTGTCGAAATTATATACAATGTTGATTCCAGTATGAATCGGAGCCTTATAATTTACGTCCTGATTTGTAGAATTACTCAATATTATTTTTGCTTCGTCAGTACTCATAAATATCACTTCTACAGCTATGTCAAAAATTTTTCTGACAAGTTCGGTGAATAAAATTTTGTAATTCTCATTCAAAACCGTTTTTGCAAATAATGATCCTGAATTAATAAAAAGCCTTGTTTATTTCAATTTTATTAATTCTGTTTTTTTTATGTAATCGTTGTAAAAACATTCATGAGATATATGTGGTTCAGATTCTTTAATAACTTTCTTTCACAAATCTTTACATTGAGATTCTGTCATCATTTTACCTAAATTCATACGACACTTATTTGTAATTAAAATGCGAAATTAATCTTTTTTTTTTCTTTTGTGAAAAAAAAACACTTGTACAATTATTGCACCTATTTGAAACCGTCTAGTTAAAATTTATGATATAATTTACTGGTGTTGTCATTAATATTTTTGATTTTAAGGATGAAATGTTTTATATGAAACGTACTTATCAACCAAATGTTTCAAAACGAAAGAAAAAACATGGTTTTTTAAATGGAATGTCTTCTTATAGCGGAAAAAAATATTATCAGAAATAGAAGAAAAAAGGCAGACAAAAAAGGGCAGTCTTGTATTTGCCGGTGAAAAAATGTCATCACCGGCAAATACAAGACTTAAGGAAACTAGTCAGGAACAGCCGGCGGGAGATTACCCGGTGCTGATTTAAGAAACAAGCCGTCCGGAATCACTAACGTGCGCCGAACTATTCTTCTTAGAAAATAAACCCCTCCGTTTGTAAAACTTTATTTGATGTAGGTAGATTACATGATGTAGAGATCCCAGGTTTCATAAAAAATTCGTTGACAGAGCACATCGCTGTGATCGCTCAACTCGAGCTTGCATTCACTGGCACGCTTCGGGTTTCAATACTGTTTGCAACTGCGATCATCGCTAAAATGCTTAGACGTGAACAGATTGTGCCTTGATATACTTACAACAAGTTTGATAAATCCGCTATGAATAGAATCCCTCCGCTTCACATAGCCAACGCTGTCCATTCATTAGGTTCGCACAAGCGCATTTTTCGGGCAAGAAACCACTTCACGAAATGAACTTTTTTTAGAGACAGCGCACCACACTTGCGCGTTCACCTGTAGCGAAATCATTTAACATGATGCTATGGATTTAACAAATCATAAGCCATTGGAAAGGAACTTTTGGTAGGAAACTGGAGGAAGATATCTGAAACTTATGAACCCAGATGATGTGTTTAGTGGAGTACACTACCGGCTGAAATCAATCAAAAACAATTTTTTTCCAGATGCACGGCAATCTGCTGACATCTGACGATGGAAATCCATCTGCTCGCAAAGACTCGAGTTACAATCTGATCGTTTTTGGAGTAATATCACAAATGTGCAAATATGAATAAATGTGCGCATATCATTCACAACAAAGCAATGGAGAACTCAGCGAACTGTGCTCTATCTCAGCTTGGCGACGGTAAGTCCATATATAGATAAGTAGAGGTAAACGCGTATGTGCGAACATGGGAGAATGACTATGTGACTATCTGCGAATTTTTGATTAATAAGTAAGAATTCTTTCTTAATTTCATTAGTGAAAAAGAAACCTCAGCAAAATTCTTTGCAACAATCTGGAACGACTCTAACCAAGATAGCAAGATACAATTCACTTTTATTAAAACATCTCCTCTTTCGCCGTGTGTGGCTTCACAGAGGTACACAAGCAAACGCCATAATGGAAAGAAGACGAAGAAAATCTCTGCTTCCCTGTATTCGTTGGATGAAAATAACTTCAATATCGCTAATGCTCCGTCACAGTGAAAAACTGTTACTGCAAATAACAAAGTTCCCCGATAATAATGGCAGGGAAACGCTTTTTTTGCTTTCCAACAATACAATAAATCAACCAGTAGCTTTTTATTTCTAATTTGCGTGCGAGTGATCAAGCAACAAAAAAAGATGCACAATTCAAAAACAAGCACATATTTAAGGGAACAATAACAGAAATGATATCCAACAATGACAAAACTTGATCAGTTACAGCAATAACGATACAAACACCTCTGTGAATTTGGGGTTAGGGTGAATCTGATCTGATTTCGGATGGGCTGACCGTTCCTCCTCAGCTCATGGTTAGCCACAGTTATTTATGGTTACCTGCATAACGCTAAAGGATGCAAGAATCAAGAGGAACAATGTGTCTCACTGTGAATGATGAACAAGGAGCAGATCAAAGTTTACATCAGGCGGCGATACAAAGTACTGCGCTAAATTTCCCACCGAAATCAAAGACAATATCTCTCAGGAAGATATTTAGGAAATTATTTGCTACCGCTGTGAACTTGCTACTGCAGTGAACTTGTCATCCTACCATAAAAACGGAGAAGCGAGGCAACTTTCCTTCCAAACACTTGAAGATTGTATTTTCGTAAGAAAATAAAACTTAAGTGATTTATTTGCCATCAAACTTGAAAAGAAATAACTGGCTTGTCAACAATCATTAAAGATTTCTCAAAAACAGACGATTTAAACAAAATGGCGCAAAGAAGTCCTCATATTACAAATTCTGAAAACTGAGCAACTCGCTAACAGGAGAATAAAACTCAAATGGTCGAGTAAATGTAAGTCAAATACAAGAGTTATTGAGAATCATACAATATCCCTTACTTGAACGTAGGACCAACCACCACAAAATTTTTGAAAGGACCAAAAAGGAAAGGGCATTATTTCTATTTAAAAGGCTCTTCAATTTTCCGAAGTACCCGAGGGGTTGCAGCCCTACTGGGAAAATTACAACACACCCAACGATTATCGATGAGCTCATTTCAAAAACTCCTCTCCGACGGAACTAAGCTGTAAATAACATGGAGAATGCTCACATTGTGAGGTTTTAATCAGAAGTGGACAATATTTGCGCTCCTGGCAATTACTGGAATTCAGAACTGTCTTAGCAAGCGAAAACAACCACTTTGTGACAGCAATACTTGACATTACATCCAAATGTTATTTGATCTTGTATTTTTTTAAAACCGATTGGATGAACATTATTCTTCCAAATAACACAATTTAATTACTCGCTTGTTGTTGAAATAAGAAATTAAACCCGATGATTTCATCAGCGAGTATTCTACTCCTTATATTCGCTAGCAGAAAATATTAGGAAGTAGGAAACAAAAGCTATTAGCAAAAACATCCTACTATTAGAAACGAGGAAGCACTTGTTCCCAACCACCAATCCTGCGTAATAGTTGATCTAATGCCGAACAAACATGTCTGAGAACTCCGACAGGAAATCCTGACTGCTCTTATAAAATCAGTCAAAAACCTTCAGCTTACCGCCTCCGTATGAACAAAACATGTACTGCAACAATCCCTCTCCAGCTGCTCTTGTGAAAATAAGATAGTGCAACATTTTCGAAAAAGAAGCTCAAAGAAAAGTCTTCAAGCATATTAACGATAAGATGTATTAGAAAATGTTTGATGAAGAAAAAAAACAACATTCATCCTACAAGGGTCTCGACACTTATAATCCAGAAGAAATAAAATTCAACAAAAATCTAAGAGAACATATACTTAGGCCGAAATATTATCAAAGATAATTTTGTGAATGCTTCACATTTTACTGCAAAATATCGTCAATCTCAGAGATGAGCAAACTATTGCCATTCGATGTGGACCTCTGCTCCATTAAAATACACGCCGTGCTGACAAGCACTGATAATGGAGGCTCTTTTCGACGACTTTTATCTTCGATTAATTTGACAGAAATATCGCATAAATGAAACAAAGAAAACTAAACAACATGAAATGATGACTGTGAAAAATAATAAGGATCTACAATCAAATCATCTACTTAGGAAAGAGATCACTTTAAAAAACAATTACAAACGAACTGAAATAAGAAGTTAGTGCACCTTTTCCTCGAAAAGTGACTGTGATGCTGTTTCTTCTTTTAGTCGCAGCTCCCTTTCGCGCTGCTCTGAAATTAAAAACAAAGAAGAAAAAACAGCAAATGAAGTTAGCCCGCCTATCCAATCTCATACAACCAGGTTACTTCATTATTACGCTGGTGAAATAATGCTACAACAATAACTTCATACAGTGCTACATATTATTAAGCATGAACAAAAACGAGGCAATCAAACAACAACACTGAGGTTCTAGAATCGTGAAAAACGGATGCAATGGTAGGTTAAGGTTACGGCATTAGACTCTAAACGGAGGTATCTGGGAGTATCTAGATGACGGTAATGGTTCCCAAGTATCTAGATATGCTACTTATTGACTCTTACGTAGCCTACTGCCATGCCATAAAAAGCAGTGAATGTTACAGCTACGAACTGATGTTACATCACAGTAATTAATAAATACGTTGTCCTCCTTCGAACAACAATAAGCGCAACACGGCTTCTATTATAGGCAAACAAAATTGGTGACTTCTTAAAAAGTTTGAAATTTGTTTCCGTTAAGGTCAAAACTGTGCACACACTTAAGAACATACCGCAAATCACAAAAAACACTATATTTATAAGGGCTGTGAAAATAAAGCCTTCTAAGAAATTTACGGAAAATCATCCACGTCGAAAAAAGCAACCCCAATCAATCATGCGGCCTTCTTTTGAAAGCACCTTCGACCCAATGACCTCGTAGGAAAATTTACAAAAAGAAGTTACTTCGTTTTTCATTGGTTTTTCTCCACCTTTTGTCCAACTGTGCCTGCTCGCTTCTGACGCAGTGGTACATGTCCCTCAGCTCTTGAAGTCGATCTTGGAGCTGAGTTATCAAAGCCTCACCTGTTAACGACTCGTCTGAAAATAAGGACTTCATTTTAAAAAAGCTGAACGTATTTATTATGTCAAACGCTGTTTACACCTCCTACAGCCAGAAAAAGGAAAAAATATTTCAATACTGCACCTAAATATGCAAACTGACAATTCACAAGCTCATTTCCACAAAACACATGCACTCTTTCCTTATTTCATCATCTCAGCTTCATATTACATTCCATGAAAATTTCACAATATCATCACAAATGGTGCTTTAAAAAATAAGCTGAAGAGTTATCTCACCAAGTGGCGACAACTGCAATTCCTTTTCCATATCCTCCATGCAAATATTTTCGCAATCCATCTTTTGTTGCATACGCACCTTCAACGCATGCAAGCTGTCCTTCGGGCTTGGACATCCTGTTAGCAATTTGCAAAGCTTAATTTTGCGGCATGTTGAAAATAACCCAGTTATGCACTACAACTTATTTCTTCGCATATCTTTAACTAAACCACTATGATCTCAAATATTACAATCTTCTCTATTTGTTCAGTGATCTTTAACACTTCAGCGACAATGGTGGCGACTTAAGTTGCAACGTTGCTCTCTGCGCTCGGCTTACAATTCCATCGTATTCAAATCTTATATATTCTATTCTGTTGTATCCATCATATTCTATACAGAGCATAACTAATCTTTTTCGTCGTATGACGCGACATCTTTCTTTGAAAATGAAATTCTTTTCTCATTTTTTCCCAACTTTTGGGTTTCTTCCAACTACAGACACCTGTAGCTTTGTTGTTTGCATTTTTTATTATCGACGAATTTTAAAAATACCCAAATTCCATAGTTAACATCAAATTCTCATGTTTCCTTCCATCTTTCTTCCTTCTTTTCATTTTTTTTCTATCCTTCTCTTCGTGTTTCTAATTGCTTGAGTTGGGTTACGCTTTGGAAAAGTAATCCTCAATACTGAAACTAACCTCACAGTGGTTCGAATCGAACTTCAATCTCGAATAATTTGCGTTTTTTTGATCGATGTTTTTGAAACTTTCAGGACCTCTGGAGAAATGATGCCCGGAGTTGACTTCACTTTCAATGCTGACTTTTTAATTACTCCGGAAAAGTTATAAGGCGGGTGGGGACGGATTTTCAGGGCTGCTGTAGCCTATTTTCCATGCAATACAAAACGTCGTAAACTATTTTACCCTTTCGTTCATGTTATCTCAAGAACGCTTCGATCGGTTCGCCTCATGCTTTGATCAACTGATGAAAAAACCTTGAATATGAAAAATTTTCCGGAAAATGTTGTGCCATTCGACGCGCCATGGAAATCTTTCGGGAATAATGCGTAGCAAGGCGGGCAAGGAGCAACGGGAGGGGAACGATGAATTTTCCTTGATTTTTGGAGATAGTATTGCGCGACTAGACGGAAACAAATGTGAGAGGCGCAGAAACGATCTTACTCTCTTCCCGTTATACCAGCTAGACGCGAAAGAGGGCAAGGGGTTGGAGAAGTAGGACCTTTTGCATTAATCCATAATCAAATGATGTTAACTATATTGCGAACGTTTAGAAAGTGACAGGAATATATTTAATACAAAAGACCGTAAGTCATTTTACTCTTTCCTTCACGTTATCGCGCTGATGGCGCGAATATTTTCTACCACTTATCCTGCGTCTCCCTGCGATTAGCTGAGTGATGTGGTCTGTGAGAAAACATGCAGGAGGAGGGGATGGGGGAGGGGGCAAAGGTTGGCGCCGTGGCGCATGGTTGTTCTGTTCGTCCCTGATTTCTCGTGTCATATCTCAACCCCGAATGGACGAATTTTGACCCCGTTTTTTGCAAAAGATGTGGAAAAGTGTGATACCTGGACAAGTGTGACGCGTTAGGTAGCAGTATGCAGAAATTGGATGATTATCTTTTGGCCGAATAATTCAGAATGGAAGATATTATCTTAGTGGTTTAACAGATGTTTCCAAACGGTGTATTTGTTAAATATGGCTCGCCTTGTTAGACAGCAGGAAAAACAGAAGCCCGACCGACTGAACGACGATCACAATCACAATAAAAAACTCCCGAAATGTCTTTTCCGCCGCAATAATTGCTACGAAGAAAGCTTTCGACTATAGTGACAATGAATGATGGAAAATGCAGCAAAAGGCAATGAAAAAACCCCGAACTATGCTGCATACAGAAATCGAAATTATTTTAGTGCTCAAAAGGCAGTGTGTGTTTTTACCTGATTGTACAATACAGTTTGAAATATCTCGTACGCTTTTTATTCTCCCACCCTGTAAAGCACTTTCTGTATGCACTGCACTCAGATGTGAATGAACATACCTTCGATATCACTTCCGGATTCCTCGTCCGATTCATGGAAATCATCGTCGAGGTTCCTCCTTGAAGGCCTGCCCGGCCTTCTTTCACCTCCCACAAACGACGTGTTACGATATCGTTTCCTTTTGGCCCCTCGCAAAATCGACTTTTGGTGATGACGGTGGGATGACGAAGAACTTCGTCCCGATAATGACACAAAATGTGAACCTCAAAATGAAATTATGTAACAAAATTTATGTAAAGTCTTCAGTCCCTCCATCATATTACTTAAAAAAAGGTCATATCGAAATATCCGAACATACCCTCTTCATCGGCTTCCCTTGCTGGGGTTTCACCACCTGTCATTTCCGATTCGTTCGTCATACTCTCAGTGTACGATTGTGCTACCTTACACTTCATTGTATCGCTTACAGCTGAAAAAATAAATAAATAAATAAATAAATAAATGCTCTGCTTCAGTAACGAAGAACCCGCACCTAAATCTGTCACGTCTTTAGGTGCGGAAGGAAGATCGTGTCCGCAAAATTTTTTCAAAGCGAGGTGCCGCACAATCACTTTATGTAAAACAATACATTCAAATGAGCCTACAACCAAAAAGCAGTTATTTCCAATCAGGAGGAGAGAGGAGAGAAGAGCAAGGCAAAATTCTTCACTGGTCAACTAGGTCTGTTTTGTTGTGCGAAATGCTGCATTTTTCTATTTTATGGATCATGGTTACGAATGAAAACATACGTGAAGGCTGCATGTGTTTTGCTGCGCTTTTCTCCATAGCAACTTCCTCCTCAAACTCGTTGACTTCGACTTCCCCAGCTGGTCTTGAGAGGTTTTCAGTGAGATCAGTAGTCGGTAACGTAGACATTTCTTCTTCTTCGACCTTCATCACCAACGAACATCCCGCAACATCCTTAAAAAGCCTTTCGAAGACCCAAACCATAGATGACTGCTAAATGCAAACAGTCAAACCTAACTGAATAATTCATTGTGATTTCACCTCGTTCCACATACTTATCTTGCAAAAAAACCTTACATCGCAAATTATATACCTTCAGTAACCTTCAGGGAACGTCTTTAAGCAGAACGTTAGATTACTTATGATGTGCGTGTTATCACTGCTTTTTGACCTTAGCCTTAAAGTGAAGAGGAAAATCTTCCACCACTTCCTTTCGCGCATGATCACTTGTTATCCCCCCAAGATATAACAGCGGCAAACTTTAATTGCTACTCAGTTTAAAAAAAATAAAAAATTGCAACCCTGCAGAATTTACTTTTTCGAGGTCTCTTCTGGCTGAGTCGGATCTTCGAAGGGTCTTCTGATGAATCTGAAATTCGCGTATATTCCACTACATACAATTAAGGTGCAAGCCAGAGGGATTTTTCCGCTAGCAGAAACGACAAATCCTACCACTTAATTTCCGTCAACGCAGCTCCAGAGCAGTCTCTTAAAGCCCCTTAAGCGCCCAAGATATTTTTATTGGAACTATCAGCAATAGGTAACCAAACGAACATCGCCGGAAATATGAATTACATGCAGCTGCATAGTGGATATGACCGCCTCAAGAAATGCATAAAACGGATTCTTTAACTTATTACTGACAATAAATCTTCGATAATCTCTCTCTCTCCCTTTGATGTTTTCGTTAAAGGAAAATTTTGAGAAAGAGCTAAATTTCAGCATAAAAAAGTGATACTGAACGAAAACGACAGAAAAGCAGCATGATTATATGAAGATCGCGTACCGGAACAGTACGCAACGTAGGTTCGGCCCTCGATCCAGCGGCAGATGAGCGTTTGACTGATGACGGCTTCAAGACAACCGACAATGTGGCACTTTCAAGTGAAGGCAATGCGATCTGCTTATGAGCGCACTCCGTTAATCCCTCTGGAAAAAAAACAACTGAGGAAATTGCTGAAGGTGGAAAATGCAAAGTTTACTGCTCCCATGAGTGAAGCCAGGATACTGGCTTGTACGGAGACCATTTACTTCTAGTGATTCGTACTTGCAAATACCATGCACATCTGCAAATACGAAGGACTAGAAATAAATTATCTTTTGCATTTTCTGTTAAAAAATATTCTGAAATCGTTGAAGATGATACATTTTCACGTCGTTCTCCTCAAAAAGTCAAATTTCATGAATCTGTGGGCATCAAACAAATTAAAAACTCCGAGTGATTTACCCGAGGATAAGATATCAGACATTTTTACGGGAGGCATATTGATTGTGCCTACACGTGGAGCACTTTTGATTAACCAGAAGTCGCAAGTGATATTCCGGATCGTAGTTTCAGACGCACCACGCTTTGTTCTCACCGAATCTGGTAAATCGCTCTTATTCGATCGCTGGAAATAAACATAATTTACACAGCAGTTATGCAACTTGTGAATGAGTATCCATTTTCACCAGTGCAAATTCTTCTCACTATGCGACTATAAGACAAATTGGCAACCATAAAAAACGATCATTCTTCCTTATTGTGGCGTTATAAAAAAGTGACTTTTTTGATGCTGTACGCTCATAAAAACGATGCAGTGGTCTTGTGTGCCCAAATTACTCCCTCTTAGATCCTTCAGCTGCAAAAATTATCACCACTTCCACAGTGCACCTCGAACTGCTATACTTCTATCATGATCTATGAACTTTGGACAACTGAGCTACTCAAAAAATTAAAATGCAAAATTGTGAAGAAAGCGGCGAGAAGGGAATGCAAATGTACTTATTGATAAGCACTTCGTTTCTAAACCAGTCGGAAGAACAATGCAGAAGGCTTGCTTTGCTATCAAAAAACAATGTTCGCAGCTATATGAGATTACAGTAGCTTTCGTACCTCACAATTTACTGAACACAGTACCGTCAAATTTTTGCGTTTTCCAACGGCGCACACAACAGCGATCAGAAGAGGGATTGGCAACACCTCTCCTGGACAAAATGAGTAAGGAGTTTGATGTCGGAAAAGCCCGTGTTGGAAGGTTGAAAAGTGCGGAGGCAGACGTTCGCTAGCGCTTCTTTTATTCTTGAAATAAACAAGTTTTTCAAAAGGCACAGGTTAAGTGCTCTAAATTACCACAAACTTCGGCCTCAGCGCAAATAGATAAAGTTTTCAAAACAGCGCAAAGAAGCGTTCATTTGCAAGGTTTGCTAAGTCCGGTGCTCAATGTTAAAAACAACCGTAGCTTAGAGAAGCATCCCACTGGAAGCATTTAAAAGCATAAAAAACCCAACTCGACATTTTCTAAAAGGGGCTAAATATCGCATGGAAACTGCATAACACTTGCAAAACATGGCGATTTTATTCGCAAAACCCGACAGTAACTTAAATTTAGCCATGCCACGTTTCCTAAAAATCGTAAAAAGACATCAAAAAACTCGGAGAGAAATAATAAATCCGCACAAGAAAAGCGCCATTTTGCTTTACATCAACGAATGACGTGTATGCAAAAAAGAGGATGAAAACAACAACATATTGAGCAGCTCTTCAAATTTACAGATATGCCCTATTCTGCAAACTTTCGGCTCACTTCCCTTACTCAAATTCATCTCGTGCTACTCCGGAAATCAGTTGCTCGTTTCGTTCCAAAGAGAACGATTTTCGGAGCTATTGCGACGTTGCTCACCTGCTGAAGTTTTCTCCCTCCCTTTGCTCTCTTCAAATGTTTTTTGCCGAAGATTTTATTGCGGAGGAAAGAAATCTACTCACGGACTTTTCAAACAATTTTACGTGAAACTTCACAGCATAAAAAGATTTATGTGCGCACTGAAACTATTTCCAAAAGAAAGACACAGCTGTGTTGAGAAAAATAAGCAAAACTTCTGAAAAGTGCTTTTATTTGATAGAAAGACACCCTGTTATACTGCTTATACTGAAGCTTTCAAAAACTCCTACTTCTGGGTGCTTTGCTCGTCAAAATGCTTGGAAATTCTGATCACATGCGCACGGCGCAGAATTTTCGCGAGAACCGCTTTTGCTCTACAACGTGGATGTTCATAAACCTTCTAGAACTGAAAATCCTACGCAGACGCTTGCGAATAATCCCTGAGTGTAGAGCGGGAACACCTTTCCACAGACGGGTTTGGAACTCTCAAACAAAGGCCCAGAACTATTTCAAGTAAGCAGCGACGTCAGACGAGTTCTACTGAGTAAACCGCTACTACTACTGCCACAATTTCTTGCCAGACGAATATAAAATACGAAATAAAAAGCATTAATCCTTCTCTTATCTTTCTGCCGCACAAAAAACCAACCTCCAGTGACCTCTTACTTGTTGTGTCTTCAACAACTTCTTGCTTTTCTGGGATAGACTCTTTGGGAGGTGCTTCTTGCGAACCCCTGGTCGGCATCATTTCTGACGCAGTTGTTAGAGGTGACAACTTTGAAGAAGTAAAGACGACTGTCGATGGAGAAATCATTTCTGATGAGGTCACAGAACACGCGCTTTGGAAGGGAAACAACGAGACGGGTATACTTGACTGCGTTTCGATCACCGAAGGCAATCGCTGAGGCAAGTCCATAACGATATCGTGCAATACACTTGCAGACTCAGTATTCATTCCTTCCGTCTGCAAAATCAATCTTTGAAAAAGCTCACCTTTGAAGAAGCCTCAATTGTGTGACTAATTCCTCCAGAACCAGAGCAAACAAGTGGGTTGAACTAACCAAACTCGACGTAAATTATATATATGGATGAAAACTTTGATGTGGTATTCGACTAGCTCACCTACCCTACCTTTACAGTCAGAATTCGTTGAATGTTGCCCTCGAATATCACGAATTTCTCAAAGAAGTTTCTAATCACTAATGTAGTTTAATGGCGACATTCAGAGAAGCCTCACTTTATATGAGCTGTCGCTTACTGTGAGCATGGTGTCTGACACTGTATTTGTGCAGAGACACGTGTCGGCATGCAACGTCACTGTTGTTTCAGGTACAACTACCGACGGAGCATTAAGGGCAGTCGTTGCGGTCGGCAAGGCGGCCATTTTCGAGATGGCAACGAAAGAAATCCCACTGTCGACTGATGCGCGCAAATTTGCTGTCGACTGAGAGTAAGAAATCGGTGAACCACTGTCCAACAAAGGCTCTCGTTGCTACAAATTGTAAACGCCATTTTAATGCACTTCATCTAGCCTTTCAGTCATTACAAAAATCATCTCCCACTCACAGAATCTTTCGGATTTTTGAAAAAGTTATGGCCCATTAGCTGGAAGGTTGTTATGGACCACGCTGTGAGACCACTTCAAAATCACCAAAATCCTCAATTTTTTCACGACTTGTTCATCCCTTAACCCTAAAATTCTGATCATTCCTAAATGTAAAATGGCCCTCTAACTGGGAAAGGGAGTAGATGAAATGCAGTAGAGAGATTTACGTACACCACCGAGGTTATCAAACAGAACAAACGATAAAAACCGACTAAAAGAATTCAATTCGCCTCTTCCAAAAGCAACCTATCTTAACCGAATTAAGAACTTTCTTCGCTACCTTATGGACATTCCACACCTTTCTGGTCGGAGTTAGAATGGTCTGATACTTTGAAATATGAAATGTAAACTATTAATTGATATGAAAATGAAAAATGTAGGCAATATAGGCCCACCGCTTGTTTTTTATGCCCACGTTTTTCGGAGGTCGTTTGCGGACGAGATTCGACGCTTCCACGATGCAATAAAACAGCGCCACCAGAAGGTGATACCGAAGAATGATGACTGGGTGCTGGCGAACATCCCTCAGCCATACTAATCGCTGCGAGATGTTGCTCGTAGTGGGAGATGGAGATTCGTCGAGGCCTATATCACTGATGATCAAAGGAAAAAACTGTAAAAACCAGCTACTTCATTATAAAACAACATACTGTAGGCATGAAAATCCAGATTCCTTTTCTTGAAGGATGAACAAAGAACCATTCACTAGTTCTGACCTACCATGAAAAGTGAAACCCAGAGGAAACACAAACAAGACTAGAAGAAACTTCTAAAATGCAGTGTCTCCAATTTGGCTAGCCCATCGCCCTTCTTCTCCTCGCTCTTAGCGATACGATCATATGAGATACTTATGACGAATTACCCAACCTGAAGCCGCCGAACCCAAGCACATCTCCACAAGTAAGTGCGCCGGCGGTGATCGTAGAGTCCACGGCGCTTGATCGCCAAGCAAATGCCGCATCAAGCGTGGCTGCACCTACTCTCTCTGGTACAAACGATCGGAATGACTTCTCAGATGTATGCTGATCCTGAACGAATTTTATTCAAAAGATCACAGAGGGAAAAACCCCAAAGTTTTTAGGAATTCTATAATGAAACTTCAGCGGGCGCTCAATTCAGAATTTCTTATCTGAATTCCATTTACTGATGAGAAATTATTCGACATCACTCTACCGCTACGAAAACGTTCTTTGCTGTAACATAATGCATTCATGAGGAAACACTTTGTTCGACAATAATCGATCTCCCAAAAGTATTCTGCTTGATTTTCTTACTCAAAAACTAATCTGCCAATAGCCTGCATCTGAATATTTAAAATCTGCACTGCTATGGTTGATCTTTAACCGAAAAATAAAAAAAAAGTTATGAGGAAGGTTAAGGCGATGAAAGTAAACGCAATCTCCGTGAATAATCTGACCGACCTTTCTGCACATATGAAACTTTGCTCGCAACTAAATGAAAAAACGGCTTTAAAGAAAAATTCTTTAGAGAATTTAAATCTCCTCACTCTTTACTTAGCAGAGAGCAGATAGCTTGGCGCAAACAGACAGTATTCCCATGCAAAAAGGTGTCAAAACTCAGATTCCAAAATCATCTCGCCCTCATTTACCATACTATCGCTTCGATAATATCGCTATTAGTTGCATGTGCTCATCGTCATTTTCTAGTGGATGATGCATTTAAGCAGAACTCATTAATCAGAGACGCAATTTGCAAAAGAAGAAATAATCATCACCACGGGTTCCCTACTCCATCCCATCACATCTTCTGCATGTGAAAAAATGCACCAGAGAATAATCACCTCTTTTTGAGAGTTCGATGAATCGAACTAAAGCAATGATTACCATATATGATCGCAGAGAGCAAATAAGAAGTCTCACTCATCTGCATAATAGCATTCCAATAAATAATCGAAAAGAGATTAGAAAATTTGCACTTAATGAATTCCTCTTATTACGTTAAAATATCAAAAAATTGTTCAATATCGTTTAATATTTAGAAGTTATAGGACCCGGTAGAACGCAACACTGCTCAAGAATAACCTGATCGCAATCAAAACTAGACTATTCTTGGAAATGATCGAAAGACTGCTATTGAACCATCCCATGAAGAAGTTAGATCGCCGCTATTAAACATCTGTGGAAATTGTGCAGAATGAAACGAGTAAAACTGCTGCAATTAATAGGCCTTTTATGCAACGAATAAATGAAACGTTTCACCGGTGCAATCTATGAAAATTCACTGATTGCAATTTCATGCTTACTGCGAGAATAAAAATGTCATTTTAAAGACCTTCTCAAGTGTTTTGATTTTGGCTGGTTCAGCCCAGACATCGTATCTGGCATTCCATCCGAGGTAATGCACGAAACATCGCATTTCCTTCAGATGAGCCTCTAGACGGTCATTGAGCCAAGAAGATGCGGACTGTTTTAGTTCTCCTCCTTCCGGCTTCACTTCTACTTCGGGATCGCTCTCGATCTCTTCTGCATGCCTATAATATAATTTCTTCATACAGCCTCAAGCACAACCTTCCAACACTGTCCAGAATTCGCTAGAAATTACTGACTGCTCCTTCGACTAAACACTAGTAGGCCTTATTCGAAATTCTAGGACGAGTTTACTTGAAGTTTTACGATAAGTAAATCTGCAACTTTAGATTTCCTGCACTAGTATTACTTATCACCATTCAATATTCGATACACATATACCTCTTGACCTGCACGGATCAAAGCAGTGATAGAATGAAAATAACAAAACTACATTCCCTTTCAATCAATCGTATTTCACTACACATATGCTCGGGTTATTGCTGTTTTCTTAGAACTTGGGCTGCAATTCTAAAGCACATCTATTAACCGATGACGACAACAATGACAATATCAAACAAAGCTTTCATTACTTCTTCTCGAACTCGGTCAACGTTGCAATAAGATCGACAACTGGAGGCTGCTCAACCGTTATAACACGGGCATCGTACCACTGACCATGATGATGCGCCTTTACCTTTTGTCCCATATAGAAGCGAGTGAAACTGAAATTATCGAAGACGACTAGCCTGTGACGGTTACTTTCTATCCCCTTAATCTACTTCCATTTCCTCATCACATCCTATAATCATCATGAGAGAACAAACGTTGGACGTTGCACTGAAAACGAATATTCCAAGTAAACAAACAACAATACATTAACTCCTCTTTTAAGCACACAAATGAGAAGACTACGCAGAATGAAGAGATTTATGGCTAGATCTTGACTGACTGAACATAATGCTAAGAACAGCTAATTCAGACCCTTAGAAGAAATCCCAAATTCGTAGCAAAATACCATAAAAATTATTCACTTATAACGAAAAAATTAAGAAACTAACACTGTTGCGGGTAGGTAATTTTCCTCTGTCATCTTCTTATCCTTTTCTTTCTTATCGCTACTATCTTTTTCCCTCTCCTTTTTCTTTTCTTCATCGTCTTTCGCGACCATCGACTCTTTTGCCTCATCGTCCCATACCGATGGCGGTGATAACGCACCTCTTTCTTTCCCACTCATCCTCCGCTTTTCACGTTGGCGTGATGTTCTAACTCGTCCTTAAAGCGTTTATAAGTTTGAAATTAAATAATAATAAAATTCATTCAATAATAAAGGCATTTAACAAATAGTTCACAGACAAACGTTAGCTACAATCTATATCATCCAACCTTGTTTCTGTAGAAACGTGGTTGTAATAAGCTTCAGTGATTTAATGCAGCAATACGCCGGGATAGTGAGAAATACAGATTAAATAAAATGTTTCTGCAGATTCGCTTCTTGCCCTCTGATGCCAGAATAACATATTCTCCTCCCAAAATTCGATTTAATTTCTTGAGATACCATGACTATTAAGTCAATGAACCGCTCTGTCAACAAACAATCGCTCTAAGATTGATCTTATAATTCACCTCTTCTACTCATCTCGCATTGTATAACAGCAGTTAAATGCTATCAAAACTAGAAATTTAAATAAAAGAGGGAGACGAACCTTCGTCATCACTGCCGCCCACCGTTTCTGGCAGCTCAGATTTAACAAACGGATTCGGACAGGACCCCATCACCGAAGGCGACTTCTGTTTCCTTCTTTCAACTGACACACGTTTCAACGAATCCGCCGGCGAATTTGATTTGCTCTCCTCAATAAACGCTGTATAAGCTTGGTTGCACGAATAATTTCAATTAATCTCACATTTCCGATAATTCTTTATCTTCCTTGCTTGATTTCCATTCGCGGAAGAGCCGATACTTGTAGCGGGGATGCAGAGGAACACAAAATATGTGCGCTATACGGGTGGCACAAATGGTCGAGTGTGCTCTACGAAGATACCCTTCGCCTATGTTGGAAACAAAGATGGAAGGACAGTCCAACAGGTAATTTATGATTTCCACACATGACGTTTTAACTCGGAGCAAAAGGAGCTCAGGTAAGCTCACTTCTCCCGTGATCATCACAAGGCGCAATGGGTTCCACAGTTAGAAGTCATCGAGGAATCCAGATAGAAATCGCAACCAGTAACGTAGAAGAGGAGGAGAGGGGAGTGAAATTTTAAGGAAAACACGCCAAGGATGTTGGCACAACACCCGTCTTTACAAATCCATTGAATATGTTGATCAAATAATGAATTATCAACGGTCAATGAACTATGTGCAGTAACGCATCCATACTTTAAATGAAACGGCCACCTTTGCACAACACCTATAAAAATTTTTCCGTTTTTCTTCACGTCAAAGAATGCAAAGGAATCCACACCATCACACGTCACTGTCTCTGATCGCAGCTGATCATCAACTTGATTAGTGGTAGACGAGGCCATCCTTAACCATCTTACACATTACATCCACCAAATTTCACACTTCTGGTTTATATATATACTCGTGAACACGGTTTGCTATGCCGGAGTTACACTAAACTTGCAAAGACTCAAAGATAATAAGAAACATATTGAAAAAATTCCGCATAAACTGAGGATGTGGACCAATCTGCAAGTCAAACTCACTTTTATAAACAACTGTGTGCCTTCTGCTTGTTACGTAAAATGTATTTGCCTTATGCTCTCTCTCCGCCCTAACTCCTTTCTTTCCTTCTCCCCACTACCTCTCTTCTAAACCTCGACGCACACAAACGTATAGTATGGACGCAGGGGCGGAATGAAATCATGTTGAAGTGTGATATGACGCCAAATCCTATAAGGAGGGTTTAGAAATAACCTCATTTGCACTGAGAAAACAGTACGACGAACCGAATTTTGAGCAGAAAGGGTTTCAATCTGAGAAAAAACACTGGTTAATAAGAAATGCATGCATGCACCTTTTCAAGAAGAACCCTTTTTTCATGACGGATCATCGCAATTTGAGGAATTTATTCCCCACTGAAATTCAAGGAAGATCGTCGAAGTGCACATCATTTTATGCTACAATTCTTTCGCTTCCCTCTTATTGTTGAATGCCCTCTTGTAAAATCAAAATTCGCAAGAAATATTTCGTCGGCAAAAACTCGCCGTATAAACTTTGAGTTCTTTTCAGCACTGAGAAAGAAAAAAAGTTTGGTGTAAGATATTGAAAACCTTTTCGGGCGATCTCGTCATGTCGATTTCTCTTTCGGATTTCTCCTTATCGATGATAGAACCTCCTTTATCCTTTTCACTAGTTTGATCTCTTTCCACGCTAGTTCCTCTCCTAAAATGCACAACATAATATAATAGTATTCCTCATCAAAGAGTGAGATATTTTAATTTTACAGAGTTTAATTAAATAACGCAGAATAGTTAGTGATGTTGGCGCAAGAAAATTGCAAGATGAAGGAATGAGGCGTATAGCCCCAGCCGAATTAATCAAGTGATTTGTGAGATAACAATGACAAACGCGAACAAATTAAGGGCAGGATATTTTGGGAAACTTCAATCGCAACAGAAATAATAAACTTTTTCGATTTTTCCTTGCCAAATTGGAAACTATCAACTTCATTTACGTCAGTATGGTGAGAGAAATGTGCTAGAACAGCTGCCACGGCATGCATTTTCACAGTGACCGCTTTCTTCAGTTACTAAAACATCTTCAATATGTTAAATAAGGCATTCGTTTTGCAGTACATTCGGTCGCTCTAACAACAACAAACCTATGAAAGATCTTCAGAGGAGTCGAACAGCATAAGACGAAGTTCAATTAGAATTAATTTGTTGATAACTTCAATAAAACTAATAAATAATAATGAATGAATGAATGATAATAAATAACAATAACAAATAATAATAAGCAATAATAACAAATATGATAACAAACAATAAATTGAACGATCAGTAAATAAATGGTAAATAATAAACAATGAACGGATGATAAATAATCAATAATAATTAAAAATGACTGATAATAGCCAGTAATGATTGATGGTTATATTGATAATAATCGATGATAATCAATGCTAATTACGAATAATTAATTAAAATTAATGATGATCGACAACAACAAAATATAATAATAAACAATAATTAATGATAAACAATAATAATCAATAAAAACCAATGATAAATAATAACTAGATAAAAATTTATAATAATTTATGACCAATACCAATAATTATGACCAATTTATGACCACAAATAATAATTAATAATGGTTAGATAACACCTGGCAATAATTAATAATATAATAATTTATGACCAATTTATGACCAATACCAATTATGATGACCAGTTTATGACCATAAATAATAATTGATAACGGTTAGATAACACCTGATAATAATTAATAATAACTGGCAATAATTAACAGTACTGATAATAATAAGTTACAATGACCGCTAATCACTGATGATAATTGACAATAATAATAATTCATAATTCGGAGGATAATTAATTAATAAAATTATCAATAATAATTAATAAGAGCTAATAATAACTGATAACAATCAATAATTGATAATAACAGATAATGAGTGGTAATAATTAATAATAACTGATGATAATTATTAACGAATAATAATTAACCAACATAAGGAATAATTAATGTAACTGATAACAATTATATTTAATAATAACTGATAATAAATGATTCAGCAATTTTTTGATCTTTAGCAATCCTCTTAATTCTTAATCATTCAAGCACTGAAGGAAATACATATATTATTAATCTCAAATTATTTACAAGACTCCCTTAGATATTGGTGCAATATTATGCAAAAAAAAGATCACAACTCACCTCTGAGCAGCGAAACCCTTCTCCTCCTTAATCTTCGGTTTATCTTTCTCTTTCTCCTTCACTTTCTCTACTTCTTCATGTTTATCTTTATCTTTTTGTTTTTCCCTTGATCTTCCCTTCTCTTTACCCTTTTGCTTCTCCTTCTCTTTATCTTTTCTTTGTTCTTTCTCTTTTCCCTTTTCACTGCCTTTCTCTTTTTCTTTCACTGCATCCTTATCTCGATTTTTCTCCTTCGCTTTGATTCTTTCCTTCGCTTTTTGCTTGTCTTCCACCTTGTCCTTTTCATCCTTTTTCGATGTCTCGCATAATCCCCTTTCATTCACTCCCGTCTTCGCTGCCGTCTGCGAGAATGCCGATTCTCTATAAGACCAACATTTACGCATAACTGGATAAGTGATGCTTTGGCTATGACCGCTGAAGGCGAAAGCGGGACACAGGGCACGGATCAAAGCTATAATCAGTAGCGTAAGTGGGGGGAGGGGGTACGAGTCGAGGATTCATTCAGCTGAGGAGGGTGACTGACCCTATGTTAGCAAACAAGATTTTGCACAAACCTAGTCATCCAATAAAATTAGAAAACAGGCTGTAAGTGCGAAATTATGCGTAAGCACATGGCGCCGAGCAAAACAAGCACTAGCTGAAAAACCGCTACTCGCATGTGCAAAAATGATCCCTAAACCTATTCAAAAGCATCTTAATATTAGCCAATAAAACAACGCCTCATAGCCACAACCAACTACGCCACTGTCACAACGAAACTTCCATGCAAGAGTTTCAGAAGAAATGAGGGAGGAAGAAGGAGAATGAAGAACAAGAGAGAAGGAAGACCTGCGGAAACGCTCCAGTCGTCATAACATCAGAATGGCAGTGCCCAAAACATTCTCGAAAACTTAAGTGCTTTTCTTTGATGACAAAGCAACCTCAGAATTTCCCCCCCTCCCCCTCCCCATCCTCAAATTTAGGCAACTTATATTCAGAGAACGGCTCGAATACGCTTGAAAATTGTGCTTACAAGGTGAATTCCTCCACGCCCCTTCTCCTTTTTTGCCCAGCGTCCCTTCGGTATGGTACTAGCTTACTTCTTACAACGACCAATAGTGAAAATCCAAGTACACTAAAGTGAAATGGTTCTTAAAAAGCGAATCAAGTGAATAAAAAATTTCGGTGGATATAACTGCAAAGGCTTGGAAATTTCGCAAAAGCCGAGCAGCGGCAGCAAAAAGGAAATTATGACCAATAAAAACAACTGCAGCCCTCGGAAAAAAAGCGAACAAAAGGTGGCGAGGAATGTCTTAATTCTGAAAAGAACGGGTAATTAACCGTATAGTGTCAATAAACACCTCCCAGAAATGGTCATCATGAGTTTAGGATGACGTTCTGCTAGCACTCAAAAGTAAGAGCATCTACCCTTTCAGACATTTCAGATTACGGTGAAGATAACTTAAAATTAAAATACACTCACCGTTCCTTCTTTGTCTCCTTATCATCTTTTTTCGTCTTCTCTTTCGTCTTTTCTTTGTTTTCTTCCTTCACTGCTTTCTCTTTCTTGAGCTTTTCCTCCCTCTCTCTAGCACCCTTCAACTCCCTCTCCTTGAGCTCACATTCCTTTTTTCTTTGCTCCTTCTCTTTTTCCTTCTTCCTTTCCGCAATGAGTACTAAACGTTTTCTCCGCAACTGCAATGAGTTCTTGAGACAAAAACTAAACGTGGGTAAGTTTCATACAATTATAGTTCATAATGAATGGATGAACCTGTTCCATTAAGTCGACCAGATTCTGCAAAATTAGGACATCTGACAACCAAAATGTGCACATGAGGAGGAAATAACTTTGAAAAAGTAAACGATTATTCGTACGACTTCTAAGAAAAGTATATCGAAATGAATTAACCATTACAAAGATCTCTGCTCTTTGATGATCCCAGCTGAACTCACTGATTCGAAAGTCACTATAAAAAAGATGCTCTCAGGCCTATTTGTGACAGCAAGAAATGAAACTATGGGTGAAATATATCGCAAGTTAGATGCAGTCATTGAAAAACAACAAGAGGAACAGTAGCATCGTTAATTGACAAGCCTCTGAAACATGCTGTCCACCCCCTCACAATTATAGAATTTCACTCAAACTTTTATGGTCCCTTTTTCGAATAAAGGCAATATAATGTTCGACTCTAAAAAAAGCAGTTGGAAATCCACCGAGCCCTCTATCTTAAACGAACGACGAAAAGAACAGAAATCAAGGAACCAACTTGTGCATTTTCTCTACCACCAAATCTGATTTGTCGCATGCTTCGCGATGACGTCGAGGTTGTTGGCCAATTAGAAAGACCCAAACTTCTATAGAACGAATTGAAATGGTCCAAATATCTGCAAGGAATAGTCTCATAATCAATTCATTCAATATAAAAGCACTTCGAGAATCCGGTCGTTGCTGGAATAATCATTCACTTTGAGCGTGGACTATATATGCGAATGATCAATCGACTAACGGATAGAAACTGTCAATCTTGGATAAAGTTGCAATGACTTTACTTACCTATCCAGCATCTTCACTCCACCGACCCTTTTATTTCAGCAATTCAATAAATAAACTTAAAGAGATATTGTGTTAAATGAGCACCTTTCAGACAAATTACATTTGCGACTTCACCTTAAAATACGGACTTGAATGAGGAAACAAGAGAACAAGTAACTCAAACTTCAACTTCCCATGTATCACGCAATAGCCTATATTCTCTTCCCTCCCTCCCTCCACCAAATATTAAACAATTCTTACGCTGATGCTTACATCTCGATATCAAAACATGAACAAATTTACTTGCAAATGGTGGAATTGATGAAACTCCATTCATGATAGTCATTATGAGACGAAATCCGAAAAGCATTATCGAAAACACCTTGAATATGCATTTTTAACCGTAATCGGTGTCGCTCCCGGACAACCTTCAAGTCGCAACTTCGATAAGACCTTCTTCCACTTGTTGTTCAGCGTTACTCGCTTCTTTCCTCCATAAGCTTGTACAACATTGTAGAGACGGAACATATCGATATCTTTTCCACCCAGAATCGGTGCTCTATTGATTGGAGTACCTGAACTCACACTCTGACCTCGCTATGATGAAAACTGATTCCACTCCGGATCCCATCTTTATACTTCCTAGCGCATCCGATGAAAACAAATGCCAAACTGCCAAATCCCACTATTTCATATGAGTCGAAGATAAGTAATATGGATAAAATCATGAGAAAAAAAAGATTACAAAATCAGTGACAAATGAGATTTGGATTCCCATGGATGTCGAAACTAAAGAAAGCAGAACCTTCTCATATCTCCTCTGAATACCCAATATATTTGAACGGAAGATAATATATCCTTCGGAAAAAAAGTGAGTCTGCATTCTACATCTTGAATTGAGACAATAAGCTGCCAAGAAGTCATCATGCTACTGAACACTGCGCGAGAAAAACAACTCCGATCACTCTGCATTTACAAAGTAATTAGAATTTGAGTGACCTCTTTCTTCGTGGAATTTATAAAGTTGGGCGGTGAACTGATCTCGTTCCTCCCCGTACTCTTCACTGTCGGTTGCCTCGCTCGAAGAAGAAGATTCAACTACTGGCCTAAAGAAACTTTAGCTGCATCATTCGGCCTTCTCGCTGCCGCCGAATCACAACTGCTTTTAGGAAAAAACCCAGGAGAGAAAGAGGGGAGGAAAAGTGAAGGATTTCCGCATCACAGAATAGGCAATCGTCTGATAAACGCTACTTTAGCACAAACGATGAACCCTTGGGTTGAGGCCAACTTCATTCTTCATCGGACTTCACGGCAACCACCGTTTTAACTTATCTGCAAAAGTGCTCTTTACCGACTACTCATTTCTATATTAGGTGATACCTGCTTTCATTTGCTACAAAAAGAACATTTATTATAATTTCCCGATAATTTCGGTCCAGTGTACAAAAGCTGAAGAATAGCTCAACTCAAGAATAGCTCCATCAGTTATCATTAGCGAGAGAAATAACACATCCACGGAAAGATGGCAAAGTGGAAGAACATTGGGATCAGTCGATTCTTCTAACTGCTGGCTAGCACCACAACTTATTCGCATATTCTTCGAAAGCCATCAACACTTTTCAAATTTAAATAGAAGAAGAAAATTCCTAAAAAAATTTTTTCACAACAAAAACGGTTATCAGTTGAGCGAAATAAGCAGTTGAAGGGGGGTTTCTGAAGGACCAACAAAGCCAAGCTAACAAAAGGGCAAGCTAGTCATAACACACCCGCAGAGAGAAAAAACTGGGCAGTTGGTATTCGAGTCGATTCATTAATGAAACACTTGTTTTCCTGTCGTAGACTCCAGCAACACCGATGGAAATAGCGAAAATAACAACAAACCGTCTCGATTTCTTTTTCTCGACCAGTGCCGGTTCTTTTTTCTCGCTTGCAACTTCTTTTTTAGGTTCGTTGAGCGAAGAAGACGAACCTCTTCTCGATTTCAAGTTCGCTGCTTCACCACCAAAAATATGACTGCGCTCCCAACTGACAGGAAGGGTTCCTATAAATTGCTATGCATGATCAGGTGCTTTGCGTCGTACTGTGCCGCAAAGAAGTATTCTTAACGCCTGATGCACGAGTTAGATTTAAGGGAATTTTCAGATGAGAAGATCATCGCTTACAAAGTTTCACCAAGTTGACAATTTTTAAAGAAGACGAAGAAATAAATCACCAGAAACATGATAACATTTTTGGCCACTAGGTTTGAGATTCGTTAGCGAATTCATGGCATTTTCATAGGGCGAGCCTGTAGCTAGTGGCGTCAACTTAATGCGTAAAACCATAGCGAAAATAAGGATATGACCAGTGACGCGCACTGTGGAAGGATGCAAACGATCGAACATTTTTCATTCTACTTCGCTCATTTGTTCTCAACTTCTCACCAAATACGGAAAGCTTCCACGTTTTTAAGAGCTGAAACAAACTCAAGCTTGCTGCTTAAAAGGATGTAAGTGGAAAAAAATTAATGTTGAGAAAAATATATACCCCTGTCCTGACCTGATACAACTGAAATTGCATTCATTGCATGATACAAGCGGTGCACTACAAATTCTCTCCTTCCCTTCTCCTTTACCTGTCCTCTGGGATCTTCTGGGAATGAAAATGTAACGAAACTAACGAATTTTATTTTCTCAGATGGATTA
This sequence comes from Parascaris univalens, assembly GCA_037576465.1. Classification (NCBI taxonomy): domain Eukaryota; kingdom Metazoa; phylum Nematoda; class Chromadorea; order Rhabditida; family Ascarididae; genus Parascaris; species Parascaris univalens. Next base: position 178,715,748 of record CM075173.1, on the reverse strand, counting down.
GGAACTTGTTCTCAATAATCTGTTGAAGATACGAACGATAACGCACCTTTACTAGCGAATGTGCTAGCGCGATCGAAAGCACTCTTCGCCGATGGATCAACATTCTTTGCATTTGCTGCATCCAAGTTCAATAAATTACTCTGAGCGGTAACGAAACTATAAGGAAACAAAATATTTTTCCCACATATATGTGTAAATAAAAGGTGAAATAATCGCTTCTTCAATCCTTTCCCAACTACAACCGCACTGCACTTCTGCGTCGGATCTCTGGTTTCGACTTGAGAACTGAGGAAACTAAAGAAATGAGGTCAGCGTTCTTCAAATCCCAGCAATCCCATATGAATTCTCAACTTCACCTATACTCTTTAAAAGAAACTGCACAAGCAATTACGCGAAATTAATGCTTCGGCATATATTATAAGAATATCGCAAAAAGCTTCAAAACTGCCGCAGACACTATCAAACGAGATGTGACAATAAGCGCCTTTGCAACTCCTTTCATTCCAGAAATAAATCATTTGAGCTTAAATCGAAACGACCCTGTGAACATCCAACAAAATCCCCTTCACCGATCCGATCGCTGTTCGACCGATCAAAACATATATGCTGCTTTTTGCGAACATTTAAGCGGCAATAATTTCGTTGCAAAACGACGCAATAACCGGAAAACTGCTAAAAGAGGTTTCAATTATAATAGTTTAAAATATTCTTGCAACTTCTCAAGTTCTTATTCCATTCGACGAGCACATAAAACCTACAATATGGATACCACAAACACACACAAATGTGTGACATCACCTAATGCACCTTTCAAAAAAACCTTAGCAAAGCCGCATGAAAGAAATCTTCTCACAGAAGATTTTCTTATGAGTCGTCGAGGCTCACAACAATTTCGCGAGTTTATTCACAGCTACTAATCACGAAAGTGAACGCGCTCTTCAACTACTTACGAAGCGCATACGATAACATTCTTCCCGGCTAGCTTCCTTACCTCAGTCCTTAACGTCATTTTCTTGGCTAAAATATTATTTCTTCTCGTCGCCATACTATTCAATGGGAATCCAACCAACACATTAAAAACTTATAAGAGAAAAGTTCTTCGCAAAGTATCACAATTAAACATCGTTTTTATAGCACACTGTGGTGAGATCAGAAGATATCAAAATAGTGAAACAATGCGAAAGAAATAATGACAAAATTATATTAGTTAAAGAAAGTTAACTTCCCTTATCTTGATGAACGTAATACTTAAGATAAGATTGCTCTCAAGAATGGCATCTAATCTTCTGCTACAAGCACCTTCTTCAATTACTACAACAAATTATGCGTCGAATATGGCGAGAAGTCAGCACATAAAATCCAAAAAGCATTGAATTTTGAGATATAACCAACAAGGAAAAAATGTCAAATTTTTAATCTCTAGTAGGCGAAATCTGAGAAGTTAATTTCGATGACTGCTGCGAAATCAGCTGCACTTTAAAACTTGAAAACACGCTTACTATTTAGCATCCTTGAAGCCGCGTAAAGCAATCTCGTTTTTGCCGATATTCGACACAATTCCCTTCCCACTGGCTTTGAACGCTTTGGCCGATACAACCACTGCTGGTGCCCATTTGCCCCTATGTGCAGAATCCTCATGGACAGCGACCACCTGCCCAACCTCGAATGTACCCTAAATCTCTCCTTATTCAATAAAATAGGCTCGAAAATGTGTTTAAGAAGAGAAAACACGCTCGAAATATGGAAAAATATTCAAAAAACGTTCACTGCGTAGATTTTTTTCGATGATGGACTCATTTAATCGTGCCCGATGCAGAGAACAGTGAACAAGCTACAACTTCACTGCCTCCAACTTCTGCGCATTCACAACTTTTGTCGACAGCAGCAATTTCACCATGGGTAAATCCGTGAAAAATGCAAGGTGGATCAGCACAGCACGCACTTTTGCAATCGCCATCAAAACACCACAGGCCATAATAAGCTGCCACCAAGAAGTTAAATAAACCCACCAACGCAAGTAATTTCAACTTCAAACTCACTCTTAGCGGCTACCCAGTGATGCATGACATGTCGAACAGAATCGGTGATTCTACTTTTAACTGTTCTCAAGCTGAATATAAAGCAACGACAGAAAGACTGAGATATGCGAGCACCGGTAAGATGATACCGCTGCGCAATTCTTAAATGCAAATTTCTAGGAGCCTTTATGACATCGGGATATGTTGGTCTATAATACTATTAAAGGCACGAAAGCAAAGAATGAATCTTTGATGAGTTATTATACATTAATTCTACTCAGTGAATTTAATCGTCCTAAACGATGCTCTCTCTCTTCGTCTGTCAAAATAACGCAAGTACTTTCACTTGAGGTAATGCACTCTTGCAAGTTTGCTTCATGTAAAGGCCTTCTGGTGAGATCCCCACTGAAATCTGACGGATACAACGTAGATCATGAGGTATTTCAAATTAATCAACCGGCTCATAAAGAACCTAAAGGCATGAAAAATTCCAGCACATCCCACTGCAGTCGGTTTTTTATCCCATATCGACAAAGTCCGTGGAACTTTTTGTAAACGATTTATGCCTGACAACCTAAATTCATTGAAATAACTCCTCATGAATAAATTAGGAAAAATGTCGATGAAGTCAGGATAACACAATGGGGCTTATTGCTTCAGCTCCGTTGGTAAAATTCTTCATTCACTGCAAAATTTAATGTTGCATTTGTCAGTGGCATAGTAGAATAACTAGACGTTCAATTACTGCACCTGAAGATATTGAACAAAAACTCATGAATGCGGAACTTCCTTCACGGAATCTGAAGTTAAATGCTAATATGCAATCATGACCCGCTAATATTTCCTCAGTATAATTCTACACGCGTAAAATACTCCCATCTAAAAGCAGCGCTGATGAAGTTAAAAAATTGTCGTTTGCGACAAGTGAAGAACAACAAAATTTCCGCCATATATCGGGCACTGAACAGACGAACGAAGAGATTACACTTGAACTTCAGGCGATTTTTCCGAATTTTCTTCAAAAACATAAGCGAACGGAAAAAGAATGGAAACAAAAGTTCAGCCTACCGAGAAAGTCAAAGTCAGAAATCAAAAAATGTTTACCTTTTTAGTTTGATCGTCCGTTTTCGGTTTCTTCTTCGGCAATACCTCTTGAGTTGCTGCCATCGCAATGTCTCTGCCTCGTCTCTTCCTCTCCACCGTCTTTTTGGTAGCGCCACCCTTGCTCATCGAATGTACGTCCTCTTCACTGCTGGAACGAGTCATAATATCTTTCTCTTTGTCCCTTTTGCCTGATGCATTTCCCTTTGCCGATATTCTGTTTGCCTTCTGCAGTCCTTGTTCCTCCCCCGAACATTCCTCCTCACCTCCTTTCTCTTCCTCATCATCTGTATCACTTCCCTTTGCTTCAGCTTCAGCTTCGCGTACTAACGCCACAGCCGCTGCCGTTGCAGCTGATCGTTTTTTCCGATTCCATGTCGACGGTTTAACTGAATTTTTCCCTGTACCTTTCTGTGATGATCCCGATAAAGTCCTTCGGCTTGTGGCAGTACGTCTCTTCTCCGTGTTTTCCTCCTCTTCTGCACTCTCTCCAGCATCTGTGTCACTAGCACCCCGCATCGAAGTCCCAGTCTTTGCTGGTGTTGAGCGCAAACGTGGCGATGAACGTGGTGTTTCAAGAACACGTGCCGCTGCAGGTGACAGCTTAGCAGCCGTGCGACATGCGCGTGTATTCACGACCCGTCGACGAGTGTTAGCGCAACTTGTTGATGGACGGTCAGCAGCACCCGACGAATCGCTATCATTTGGTGATTCATCACTCGATTCCGTATCGTCGTCATCAGAAGACTTCTCATGGTCCTCTTCGATCCAGTACGGCAGCCGTCCAATGCGGTGTTGTGATTTCCGTTGCCTGCACGGACACATACAAACATGTTAACGAACTGCATAAGAGTGAATGTTGGCAACAATCGTTGCTGAAAGGATGTTCGCAATGTCGGTAAAATGTGTTGGTGGCTTTTACGGTTGAGAATATCAAAATACGGGATTTCTAATCAACTCCCACCGTTCTGAAGCCACTCCAATCTAAAGGTTTCTGCTCAACTAAAACCCCTTGTTACGTTTTGCTGTTTTAGCAATTCTACCACGCCACATCTTGCAACCCACCGACTGAATAAGCATACGGAGGGTAGATGATTTCCTTAAATAAAGAGAGACTTGAAGCAGATCGACTTATCGTCAATGAGTTGAACTTTCCATCGATTTCACCCAACCAACATTAAAGTGAAGGGTAAAAAATGCTGACAGCTAAACCTTTGATCAACTGAATCAATCTGACAAAATCAGTCGACGAGAAGTTTTCGAGCATAATCGAAGCAGAGAAGTCAATCTGAATGAGTATGGATTAGAAAAAATAATTTTCAGTCTTCGAAGAACAAGCAACCGACACTACGAATAGCAGCAATGACATTAACAAAACCCAAAAATATGTTGCAAATTTTTTTCACTCCTTCCAATCTATCCTCCTCTATCTCAATGACAATTTGCGAATTGCCCTCGTCAACCTTACTTAATACGAATTAGCTTACTCAGCACGGACAACAAGCATGCAGGAGCTTGAACATCGGGGATCTCTTGACGAAAATGTCCCCATCCAAATTTTGAAACTTCTAAGCACGAAGTCCTCAAATATGAAATAACGTTTATACTTATTTAAACTATATGCTTACACAAATATACACCTCATGCCACATAAATAAATAATACTACTTTTTCGTCGCAGATTCGCGGTACATTTATTAATTGCGCAATACCCGCTGCACACAGAAACTACCGCCTCGTGCACCCATATTAAGCAGATTGATTAACCGTAATGTGCGCTACGCAGTGTGCATATGATCACATTTTTGTTCTCAAAAAATTCACAAGTCTTAGGATGCAAGAGACTAACGCTTCAAAGTTCACGTACTCCCCATCCCGTCCAAGATTCCGAGACACAATTCAACGCTTCGGAACTTTACAAAACACTCGCGATTCGTAGTTCTTCAAGCTGAGAATTATTACATTATTTGGTGAACGTGATATCAGCAACAATTCCCGATCGCTGGCGCTAGTGAGATCTAAAGTATCACCAACAGATACCAGCTTACCTGGAGTATGATGGCCCTAAAGTTGAACTAGAGTGCTTTAAATCAACCTGCTTCATAAATGCAGCAAGCTATGTATTATGAGAAACCATAAAAGCGCATAATATCTCCAAAATTTCGCCCTCCCACAATGCATGACGACGCACTTTCGATATTTTCATCCGAACAATTCCACCTCTTCAAATTAATGCTCACGACAAAGTTCATCGAATCTATGAGCGCAGCATACACAAGCGAACTGGAAGTATCTGAATAAGGAAAACAAAGTCCGTGTGCGTGCAGCCAAATACAAAAACCTTCTGTTACACTCTTACCCTCCGTCGTCACAACGCCGTCGAATTAACACGAATACTGCAGAAATGGATATTCGAATGGGGAAGCAAAGTGAATATCCCTGCGCAAGATATAAATGTTTCGAATAGATAAGGAATAACAAATGCACTCCTTTAAGGGAAAAATTCTGAAGATATAATTCTGTTTCTTCCACATGAAAAAAACTGAATGTTAATTGTGAGTCTTTGAAAATTGACTCAAGGATGGTGAATGAATCAGTTCTATTCGAAATGAGATCCACAAAAATGAATTCTATTCGCCTCACTCCTGCGACGTTTTTCCAGCCTTCATTTTCTTCCCCTCAATTCATTAGCCCCTCTCCTTTGCACTATCAATGAACTATTCAATAGGAACTCACGCCCAAAAAATCAGCAAAAAATCTTTTCAAGGATGAACGTCGTTTCCTTTCTAAGAAAAAAGTAAAAGCCGAAAAAGTGACGACGTTTCGGTGGAAAAAACTTTTCCATTTTTGGAGAAGCAAATCTGCTAGTAAACGAATTCATTCCGATTGACCGCAACCTGCAAAATAAAGCATTCTGCACGTTTATCTGAAAAAGTGAGGCAGATTCACCCCTCAGACAACTTCCATCTGGCAATTATGGTAAACTAGCCAAAGGGAATTTTCCAGGAGTGTTTCAAATAAAAAGTATTTCTATTTTGTACAGGGCACTGCGGAAAACTAAAAACCTGCATTAGGAGAAGGCGTCATAAAGTTTCATCAGATCTATCCAGAGAGTAAGTTTCCAATTAAAAACTGTAAGTTTGCGTAATTAAACAAATTACGCACTTATTAGTTATGTTCCTCTTTTTTCCTCACTTGGTCCATTCTTTTCCACTATTTCTTTGGTAACAGACATCCCACTCTATAAATCGGACAGATCAGGCAAAGCTGATCGCAATACGGATGACGGTTACACGGCATTGAGCAAGGGGACTCAAATGGTCGAAATTTTCACTTTCAAAATGGTTAGTTTGTTGCCAAATTTTTCAACGATCTGACAGAGATTTTCTAGCTTCAAAAAAGGCTCTTTGGAGGAAAGAAAATTTGAGCTTTATGAATGTCCGCACAAATATGTCACCATGCAGCCGCACATTCAATCCACCCGTACAGAGATACGCAACCGTCGATCGAAACTACTCAATGTACGTGTAAAAACTACGCGAGCTGAAGCCATCGGTTAGACTGAGCAAATAAGAGACAAAAAAGAAGACAAGCCGAAATCACATATAGTAATTCGTTACTCAGTGGCCTGAGCTACAAGATAAGTTCAGGACATCTTTAAGTGATAAGGATCTTAGACCAGCTAATCATACATTCACTTCATATACTCTGGGCTATAGTACAGTATCCAGTAACTTCTGAGCCAATCTAGGTGATTAAAAATGTGACTCCTATGTAGAGAATAACTGAGAGGAAAATGTCGACGACAAACAAACAAACAAAATGATGAAAATGACGAGTGATGGGGACAAAATGAAAGACGACGGGTTTTCTGAGAAAAAAAGCTTGACCAAGAGTAAAGGCAAATCATATGAGAAGAGATGTAGGAAGAAAATTGGTGCGAGAGGGAAATGAGGGATGAGTGGACGATGGTCATCCTCCAGCAAGCATCGTGTAAAACATGAGAACGGAAAAAAGCGGCAAAAACACAACGGGACCAACATCCTCGATAAGCTTCCTCTGAACAGTTCGCAGCTTTTTCAACGACCACTGTATCTTCGTTTAAAAGAAGTACTACTTTTACATCGACGTCAAAACGATCGATCAGAGACCGTAACATCTACTAGAATACGTTTTACCTCAACTTCGATTCCCTTCTCTCAGTGTAAAGCATATCGCTTCTCATACCACTACCCGCACCGCAATATCGAAAAACACAATGAAGATAAACACCAGTGCTGCGCAGAGTACCATGAAGATTTCAGAAATAGGATAAGGCACGAAATATAGAAAATGCAGGCATTCCTTTTCATTTTTCTACTCGGAAGAAGAGACAGTTAGTATAACCTTAAACAGACCAAACCTATTCCCCGTAAGCAGGCATGAGCGGTAGCAAGTTCAGCTTTGAAATAAGGCAATAAAATTGAAAGAAATAAAGCTTTCAAATGGAGATCTTCATTTGATTAATTATAATACCATGAAATCGCCTAAATGAACGAAGTTCCCTTCGGGTACGACCTCTGCACAATGAAACATAGTCTGCTAGTGACGTATATATTCCGATGGATCCCTCAAAGATGAGTGAGGACACTATGCGAATATGGTGTGTTGAATAAATGTATGTGCTCTCTTTTATACAGAAATCAGCATAGAATTTCTGAAAATAGACGAGAGAATGCAATCATCTCATCGCTATGATACACTAAACTATTACCATTTTTAAAAGTGGAGCTTAGCATCTCACATCCTTAAATGCTTTTTCTTGAACGTTACAGAACGCCAACACATCCGCAATTTGTTCACCATTATGTTGGAAAAGAAACCTTTCTGGTGCGATATCACTTATCAAAAAGCGGTCCATTTAGGGTAAAAAAAAGCAATTTTTGGACTGCGACGCAATCGCAAATCGCCACCACAGAAATATATTGTAGACTACGGAGCTCGCTACTGGAAATATATAATGCATAGAATAGCAGCCGACTAGAAAACGATGTTTTCTGCAAAATGGAACGAACAAAAAAACACCGAAAGCCACCAAGTCGATGTTTTAGGTGTTTGAAGGTATTATCAAATAAACGCTGCATAGGTTATGCGTGCGCAGCGGAATGATGGCCCGACTTTGAAATGCAGTGACGGCAGACGACTCTTTGGAGGGACAGGAAAAATGTACACAGCAAAAATCCCTTCAAAGATCCAGTTTTATTGAAGAATTTGGACACGACACTACCAAAATACAAACTTTTTAAATGAGCGCTGAATCTAATGGTAAAGCCTAATTCTTGGAAAGGGATATTGTTAGTACGTGAGGACCAAGAAGTCCGATCCCAGTGAGGCATTAGTCGCCAATGTAATATCTTGATAAAAGCAAACATCGATAGACAATCTACGCACTGCGTATGATCTCGCACTACTGGATGGTTTCAAAAATGAGGTAATTTTCACTTGACAGCGAGAAAACTCTTCAACTGCCCAACTGCTGATTTTGTCTGATATTGCAATCCCATCGTTTATAAACGAGCAACTTCGTCGGTCATCGAAACGCATGCCCTATTCGGCTTGTAACGCAAAAATATCGAGAAAACAGCTAACATTTGACTGTCGAATTTGTCGACCACACAGAAGGTAACAGGATAACGATGAACCAGTAATGTATTAAAATATACATCGGGATGCGAGCAACACGTTTGAGCAACGCTTTAGCGCTGGTAAAGCCATTGAAGAGACGCGTGCATTTTAAGAGCGCCACAATGGGTGCCGTGCTGCCTGGCCAGCGCAGCCTCATTGGCTGTGGAGAGCTGCGAGCAAGAACACGGCTGATGTGTCGTGGTGCACATCGGTTGCCTGTATGAAGGCTCTCCTCACTTTTTGGCACGTCTGTCGCACACTTCCCCCAGAAGGGACGAGCCGCAATCTCCCTACTATCCTTATGGACGCGGAAGCTGCTCCACTGCATTTTCCGCAGAAACGGTGCTGCATCAACAAAGAATCAATTTCACAGCGCAAATGTGTTCTGGTGAACGGGACCACTTCTGCATATGGCCGGCTGCAGCAAATTTCTGAGACAAGCGACGCCCGCCTCGGTCGACGAAATGTGGACCATTGCCAGAGGAATTCCTGGTGGCTCGCCAACAAGTGCGACACTTTTTGGCTAATTTTGATTGAAACGTTTAAAAAACCACCTTCGTACAATAACGCTTCCAGCACACTTCTCTTTAATGGCCTCTTTGGTTGCTGAAACTCACTTTTTTCACTGCAATGTTTCTGTTTTCATTTGCACAGACTAACAACTCGACATCGTTATGTACTATTCTCAAATTATCACTTCCGACATTACTAGTGCTCACATAAAAATTTACGTCACAGGATACTCCACACCATCTTTTCTCGTCCTTCCAAAAACCACCGTCGTACATGGAAGGTACAATGCGAGCAAAGGATGCTTCATTAGAGACAAAGGTAACGGCGCCAGATAAATTTCTGTACCGGCAGCTTTGGAAATTGAATGGCCTTCAAATAGGTCAGGAATGGGGATTAAAATCTGCGTGATATATACTAAAATAGAGCGCATCAGTTGGTAACTGGAAAACATAATAAACCTGGATCAGACGTAAAAACGTAATACTGGATAAAAAGACAGCTGAGTAGGATGTAAAGGGAACAGCGTCCGCTAGATATGCCGCCAGCCATGCATCATTTTGAGGCAGGCTATTCTATGGTACTTTTGACATCTTAGGTATGTACTGGAGTGCTGAAAGAGGATGAATCTTTGTTTGTGGTGGCCTTCCATCACGTTATCGTGCAAGTGAAAATGAGCACCTCCCTACCCGCTTGCGAGGATGAAGATGAATGTACAACCAGTTTCTTCTCCCCTCTCCAATTTCTCTCCCTACGGTTCGATTTAACATTTCCCATTAGCCCTAACTGAGATAGTTTTGATTTCAAAGATAACTCGTCTATGGTGAAGTGCATTTTTGCTGTTCGTTCACCTGCTTGCAGTTGCCGGTCACAATGTATCTGCACAATTTATTCAACGATTAGATACTCCGTTAGAGTCCAGCGATTGAGAAACAATTCCACTGTACATCTCAATCAGAAATATTCTCGACCGTCAAAGAAGGATTAGAAAGCTAAACTGAGGAGGCGAACAGGGCTGCGCAAATTAAACGAGGTCGGGCACTAAGGTTGCAAATATTATGCTCTATGACGAAGGCACAAAAATACAGTTACCAACATGAGATGCTGGCCGGAGTACGCGATCGACAAAGTGAGTAGAATGACGGAGCAATGACGGGCTATCCCAGATATCTCACCTCTTCCTTTAAATATTTCCCACATTTCCGGTCAACGTATTTTACCGCCTCCAACGTTCACTTTTCTCTCCCTACGACTTGTTTCTTTGTCTTTATAAATAGTTTAAAAATGCATTTCCGGTGAAATGCACAATGCAGTTGTCGGCCTGCCGGCGATCGTAGCAAAAGACGAAAATGTCGGCCAAATACGCATGAATACGGGACAAAACCGCAACTATCAGTAGTAGCAAACCACAAGAGCTTAATGATTCATCAAAATGCGGTCAATAAAAAGATTCTGTCAAACGCCTCATGCAACACAAAGCAACCGGCGCTTCCGTGTCTATTACGGACTGCATTAACACGGATTCCTGCTCCTTGTACGCCCTAACACTCAGCTAAAATTGCACAGATTTAAGGCTAGCTTTATACGACATTAATGCCATGCTAAAATCGCATCATCTATGTCTGCTCAACAATGTGGATACGCAGTAATCGCACGATTGCTTGGAAAACGTGTTGAAATGTTGATCTGTAAGAGATGAAAGTACGCTCTTTTTCTTTTTTAGTAATTCTCAACTACATCATAAAATAAAATACGTCGATCTCTTCTAGAGGGGGTGCACCATTCCCCTATAACGCAACTCAAGTAAAAACAGCAGTTTTATTTTCGTGACATCACTAGTATAAAATACAGATTTTCACTACCTACGAAAGTCAATTATTTCTTACTTACGCAACTGAAAGACTGAAGCAAATTACGATGACGGACGATCTGTCGAAGCTGCGATCCGGAGGAGAAACTTGAGCAGCTTTATTTATAGATCCATTCAGCACGTCCAACTGCTACAGCAGTACCATCAACAATATTTTCATTAATAGTATCTTTGAGCAGTGGCAGTGCCACTATTAACAGTAATGCTAGAAGCCTTGTTCGTTATCGCTTTAAGCGTGTTCAAAATCTATCTTTACAACTGCTTGTGAGCGTTCCCACTGTCATCAAGCAGCGCTCACGCCTACGACGAGAAAACAACATCAACTGCATTAATATCAACACGAGAAAGCAAACTATTTCCGCCGGCTTTATCATACACTGCTGTTAATTTAATTCGATCTGAACACTGTCGACTTAAATAAAACTTCAGGCAAAGATTCTGGAGAGAGCCACTTAACGAGTTCCAAGGTGAGGTATTGAAATGTTTCTCGTTCTAGCTATATAAGTCTCTAGAAATGGCCAGGGGCACTGTTCGATTCTGCTTGAAGCAGCTATCGGCATTTTGAAATGTCATACACCTAAATAAATACGCAAGCTATATTCCCCATTCGCCTCGAACTACCATCAGACTTGGAAGATAGCGAGTGGTGTTTAAAATGTAATGACTGATGTCTACACTTCTTTCCACTCGTATCGTACTGATAATTAGAGTGATATCGGTGTTTGAAATATTGGCGATGAGGCAAATAAAGAGACATTTTGCAGGACAGTGATATCTTAGTGATTCGGCTAAAGTGATGTTATTTCACACATAATTTTTGGGAGATGTACAAACGGCGGTGAGTTATAAGTTGTGGTTTTATGCAACGCAGTCTCTTTTCATTACTAAGAAAGCCGAACGTATGACGACGCTAAGAAAGCTTGTTGTCAAGAATGCAATCGCTGAGCAAAACATATGCAACCCCAAGAAATAATCCAAATGGAACAGGTGGACGCGTCTAAAAAGGAACACATTCGATGGGGTTATTCACATCGGAATCTTCTAAAACAATCAGCAAAATAAACGAAATGTGAAGGTTTCGTTGACAATGAAGGAATAAGACAAGGGGGTAAAGAAGAAGACAACAGGCAAAAAGATAGAGCGGGGAGGGCACCACTGCACGAATCAAAGAGATTATTTTTTGCTCCGATAAACTTCTTCCATACTTCATGTAGATGACATTAAACAGAGTGTTCCATGGCAGCCTAATAGAATATAGCAAAACCAGTGCGGCCTTTCATGCTAAACACAGCTGATATATTTCCAGGCCATGCATTTTGCTTAGAATAATGCATGAAACGAAGCCAGACGCAGCAACTGAAGGTCTATTAGCCTAACTCATAATGGAAACGACCGAAACTCATCTATCATGAATGTAATTTTTCTCTTTAATTAAAACTAAATTTGGCAGGTTTATAAGCACGCAAATCGAATAAAAAAGCAACGGTTTTAGTGACATTTGAACACTACTCTCCACGTACCTTTTTCTTTCAATTCCACATTCTTTTCGCCGTATCATACAGAATCAAAGGATAAAATGACTCAGCAAACTGTTTCCTCATTTATATGATTAAACATGGGCCAAAATGAAGGGTAATTCAAGTAAAAGACTAAAGCATCAAAAAATTAACAAACTTCTTCGTCTTTCCTTTGCCACCTTTGGTAGTTTCGGCTACAACCGGCGTACTGAAAGCCTCGGGGTTATACAGAGGAAGTGCATCCAGGTTGACCGCCTCATCGAAATGTTTTGCACCTTTGGGGCATACCTGCGTTCTCCGAAGTTGTCTTTCGTCACCATCATTGAAGACTAGAATGAAACGCATGTAAACAGAAGGTAAGTGACGTGAATTGGATAACCGAAGTTTAAGAGCGTGGAAATGATTATAATCAATTTAAGATCAAAACAACATCTTTCAGTATCCCTCGCAGTACCTTGCTAGCCACACTCCACAATTCCCAACACCCAAATATTTCAACTGCGCGCCGTTTATGCCCTAAATGTGATACCATGGGCAGGAAAAACCGTAATCATTGTACAAACAAGTTGAAAAAAACATATTTGGATTTGGGAAAATACTGCGGTATTTAAACCATAAACACTGGCAGAAAGAGTGACGTCTCATCACCTCTTCTTTCCCAGCGTTTTCGCCCCTCTTTCCACTCACTTTTACAACCTTGCTTTCCTGCGATAAAAGAGATCCACTCACCGACATGATAAATGCTGTTATCTTTGACATGTTGGACGACTCCTTTCGCTGTCTCTTTGCCTTGGGTTACTTCAACCACTTGATTCACTTCAAGCGGCCCCTTTATTTGAGTGTGGTCAGCGAATACTGAACCGAACGGTGGTTCTCTTAGCGAGATCTGCAAACGGCTTTCCTTATGCTCCTCTTATTCACGATTGAGATCTAAACATTGCAGAAACTCATGATCCCATTTAGCTGTGTATAACGCATATCTATTCAATTCATAGTGTTTCTAAGAAACTAGACTCCAGTGGCAACATCATGGAAAACTCTTACTACTACTTGACGGAAGGGGAAAAGAGATGAAGGAAGCGAGAAGGAGAAAGAAAGAGAGATTAACATTTTAAACACAGTTTCCTCAACGAAACGATAAACTGTTGCTGTTGTTGGCAAATATTAAACACGCAATAATGGATGCACGGTGTTAGATTCTCAACACTTTCCGCATTTTATGCCGTCATCATTAAACTCCACAAATAAACAATAAAATATGCAGCGACATTATGCGCAATAATACCTCATTTTAAGTCACCTGAGTGTCTGCATAAACCCTTCATATACTCAACAGTGTTAAACAAAAGACCGATCGATATACAAGTACATGCAATTTCTCTCATACGCAGACGTCCACAGATACTCTCAAAAAGTGATCAGTCAATATCGAAACAAATAAAAAATTCCAAGTATGTAAACAAAAACGAATAAAATCCTTAAAAAAGTGAATGCACTAAAGGATATATTCACAGCAAATTCCAAAAAACCTGTAAAGAGACGTGCTGAAAACGCTGACTTACATCTTATCCGAAAATTTCCTTTTGTTGCATTCACCTCATCTCGGCAAGCAGTCTGATAGCCTACGACGAGAAATCTGCTTTCTCGTCATAATTCTACTGAACCGCTTGTTCGCATTAACTACTGACAAAGATTTCCTCTTCTCAAAGGACTCAATCTGTGCAAAAATTCAAGCTGCATCAATGTGCCAACGGAATCCTCAACGGTCTTATCTGTCCAGTTTTATGCATTCCATTCACTACAAGCAATCTCTACGATAGTACACTGCATCGCAATTTCAACATTCAACCAAGAATGTCAACGTTCCACACACAGAATTCCCACGGAAAATTATATTGAAACGTTCCGTGCCATAACGTATTTCTACCATTTTTCTGCAATCAGTACGACTGTTTCGTAGTCTAAACGTTTAAAAGCCCACACGTTCAAAATGTTGCGAAATATCTACATGAACAGTGTCCTGAAAATTAAACGTAAATCGGCACAGACCGATAAAGCAAAAATCGTCGGGCACTGCACGTCAACCTACGGTATACACTACGATGATGGAATTTTATAAGCTGAGCCCCAGCTGTGCAACTGCTGAACCACGCAGACATACACGCGCAAGCATACAAAAATGCCCATGGACTTGGACGTGACATCGACGTTTTTTCCACTTACCACGGAACAACTACAAACGCTCGAGACAAGTGAAGTGGGCGAGATAAGGAAGCTGTCATGAAGCATAATTTTTCAACCCAATTTATCCATTAACTAACCTCATAAATTCCCCCCCCCCCCCCCACCCATCTCTCCCTCAACAAATGCACCAGCTAATTGATCCTTCCACTCACAAAAATAGCAAACACAAGTAAACTGAATGCGCACGATCCGTTTCGAGGCTGATGTGTGAGAAACTGCCAATGAAGTGTATTTTTTGCATATGATACATTCGCTGCATTTCACAGTTATGACTTTCGTAGTTACCGAATACAAACAAACAGACAGAAGACAGCTGACCACTTGGCCATAATCATGAGGTACCACGTTACTGCAGCGCACTTTGTAAATGCAAATTTCCAAATAAGGTGTAAATACATTGCCCCTTCGTGACAGCTATCAACATATTATAAGCATACCTTGCATTTGACCGATTTCGATAAGCGTTTCACTTTTGCTTCACAGAAAGCGCCTTTGAATTTTGCACTCACCTCTGTACCGACGACCAAGAAAGCTGGATCATCTGACTGCAAAAATGACGAATACGTAATGTTTTATGCAGATAATCGATCGCGCAATGAAAAGAAAACGATACTAAGCTGCCTCCTTAATCGCACAAATCAACTGAACAATGAAAACACTGCGCGTAAGGTGTATACGCTAAAAAAATGCACTTAAAGCATCAGTAGAATGTTTGCTTCCGGATTTCCTCGATTTATCCAGTTGAAAAACGTTCACAAGCGATGATAAATCCCTATTCGGCCTCGAAACAATTCAGCACTGAGAATTTGCGACCTCAGCATATAGACGCATTAGGCAGGGTGCCGCACTGCGCCAATTACATAAAGAGACGCTTCATTATAGGCAGATGGAAAAGAAACAATGCCGCATAAAAGAATACAATCCGAAATAAGCGATAAATCCTTTAAAAAACCCTTCGTAGGAAGGTGCTGACAATTGCATAAAATAAAGCGATCATTATGTCTGTTGCGTTTAGCCGCTCAGAGAAATCAGTTAAAATATGAGAGCAACAACACTAAACAATCACCATTAAACAAGCAGTGGAGTAATTAATTCTCAACAAACCTGCATCGTTATTCGATTCAATCTCCCATTAAGAGGCGACTAACTGTCGCGTCGAGATAGTCCTTATGAAAATAGGCTTCATTTCATTGAGCCTGAAAGTAGCTTGCAATTAACTTTTCAATCTATGTGATGCACATGCATCGCACCACCGATTTTTTGCCATTAATTGAGCGAAACAGCTGTGAGCGCCAGAAAACATCTAAAAAACGGAACTTTGGCAGCTTTCATCTTAAGACCGGTTGACTATGGTGATCGGGTAAAGAAGATTCATTAAACTACAAAGTGATGCGTCTGCCGAGACGATAACAACACAATATGACCGAGAAAAGGGGACATTCTGGCAGCTGCCAATGCAAAGAACATAACCTCGCCTGAAGGATGCACAAGACTAACCACGTTTACCTTACCGATATTTTCAGCAACTGCCATATCCCACCCTGTTACCTAGAGCCATATCAAAAATCTCCTCTATGCGTTGTTGAGCACAACAGAGTTTCTCCAGCATTCCTTTGGGTAACCAAAGAATAAATTTATAGCTTTTCTATTGGCCTCTGCTGACATTTTTTCTTATATAGCAGACTTATCAAAGCAAATACGGGAGTTATGAGCATTATAAGCTGTTCGAAATTACCACGGAATGAAGAGAGGGAGAGAGGGTGAGGAAGGACAAGGATGGAGAAATGATGAAGAGATGGGAATGTCGCGATACAAATCGAGAAAGCAGGAGGCGTGAACATGTTGATATGCATGCAACTTTCCTTAATTGTATGTATTAGTCAACGACACAATCGGCATAGTTAACACTATAATGTAAATATATATATATTCTCTAACTGCTGTATCTCAGCAGCAGACAACACCCTTGTCAACTCCTAAAGAAGGAATTCAATCAACGTATGCTGAAACACGGCGCACAAAACTTCTGACGATCTCAGTACGCTCTACAATGGTCGTTTGCTATTCCTTATGACCCATTTAGTTGCGGCGAACGTCGTTCACAGCGCTTCGACCGTCCAAAAAAGTCCCTACGAAATAAGGCTAACGTGGCGGAACTGCGATCCAATCTCCCTCAACCACCCAAGCACACAGCAGCAGTAATCCCCCCAACCAACCTTTCCCTCCCATTGGAACAGAAGCCGTCTTCAACTAATCTGCATCAAATTTCATCTTTATTACCGGGTGCAGAGAAGTGCCACGGAGTGCGGCAAAACTGCTAAACAATGTTCACTGGGGGACAGAAAAGAGAGTATTTTCTTTATTCACACAACTTCCCCGATCAGCTTTTAAAGAATATACATCCTCATTTCCACTCCCCCTTCAAAATATACGCATATTTTGCAAGCTAAAACAGTACAAGTTCCTTTCATAAATCTCCTCGAGTATGGTCCTGCAGCGGGTTTTTGTGTTACATAAGCCCCACTAGCATGTCTTTAATATGCAAGTACAAAGCACCACCTCCGCAACTATTCGGGCTACTGAAACAAAAAGAAGCTGAGGATGCTTGACAGCATCGCAGCAAATTTAATAGCGAAACAACATCGCTTTCGGAAGTCACAAACGCGAACGCTTTGTGCCGAGCAACAATCGCTTTCCGCTTTTTACGCATAACCATATGCGTACCTTACTATGGAAGGATTTTTGACCTGAATGGCAGGATGGGAGCTCTAGTGGCGGAGAAAAGAGGGTAGGGATGGAAAGAGGCAAGAGGCATCGGCTAAGTGCAGTATAAGTGGGTCACGTTTTTGAGGACAGCGTCGCCCGCAAAACGGGAAATATGGCTGTGCCGGCACGGTTATTTTCTTACTTTCTCATACTAAATGATAAGAACGTCAACAAAATATGCGATTCTTTAGCAACGAAGAGCAGAAATGTGTTCTCGGAAGCGATAAATAGAAGAAAACGACGCTATGAAAAGTACATTGCTATGGGAAATTTGAAGAAAGAACGACATCCTAAAAACATAGTTTAGTATTAGCATCGCATCCGTAACCATATTCGTAGTTTACGAGAGCTCACACCTGCGTGCTCATCGATTAAAAGATGATGGTGGCTAGAACGTCCTATTAAACGGAAAAAGAAACACACATTGCAGAAAATGCATATGAGTGAACAGATCGGCGCCACCTGCTAGCTGGCTTCTCCATTTGAAATTTGTCCTCTAGAGGAGGTCGTAAATTCAGCGGAAGGAAAAATATTGCCGAGTGATATTCCAAAAGCCTCTGACAAACTTCAAGCTGGACGGAGTTTTACAATGACAGCTGCTTTAAATCGAGAGCCTTACGCCCTGCCTCTTACGGCAACATTTTAGTAGGAGTTTTTATAGCAGCCAAATAGCGCGTCTTCGTGTGATTCTTGCCTGCGGTCTAAATATATTACAGCTACGTATATATAATGTAGCCCCAGATCGTTATTTCTAGCTCGTAAAATGATAAATTAACACCGACGGAGGCGCCGTACCGAGGAAGGGCTCTAGCGAGTGAACACCCACACCTAGCTGCTATCATGCCACCGTCAGAAAGCTACGAAAACTTCACCAACATACGAAGAGTGACCATAAATGTCCTAAACGACAACTTTGCCTGCAGGACGCAGGCAATTCGGGGTGTAACAAGCGAACACTCATACCTCGCGCCATCAAAAATCGATAGAAATTATTGTGCGATGCACGGAAGTGACTTCCTCAAATATGGCCGACTCGATTCGGAGAGACTCTCGCCGGTTGCGGCAAAAATAGCGGCCACAAAAGAAGAAACCGACGAAAATTGCTCATTCACGAATGAAAAATGAACCACAACAAGAGCCATGTGTGTGGTGGAATAATTACGCTCTTGAATTTGAACAGCTCATGAAGAGGACATTTACTCAAGCTGCACACGAAGTGCCTCCTCCCTTACTGTGGGAACAGGTCTAAACATTTAACTTGCTCTAATTTGTGGGGTTCGTCAGGTGAGAGAGGAGTTGGGACATGAATAGGCAACGATTAAGTCCTTTGGAAACGAAACTTGAAGAGGACAGAGCATTGTCTAGTTCGTTGTGAAGAACAAGTTCATAAAAACGGAACGGTGAAGGACAAAGCACCGATGTCGCATCGGATCTTCGTGCAGTGCTCAATGACAAACAAATGGAAACGTATAGAAAATAAGCCGCATCAAGTGAAAAAATTGGTCATCAACCGCTCGTGCGTGGAAAAGAATATCGTCGAGTAGTGGAAAGATTTCTTGGTTTAAATTAACGAACGAATCTATATATTAGCAGATGTCCGCTGTCCTGAGGAGGTGTCCGATTAGACATCGAATGTCCCGAGGGATGTATGAAAACTGCTTTTTTGAAGCAACGACACTGGACATGAATAAGCCTAAACCGAAGGGGATTTAGTGCACTAATGAGCCTGTACGACCTGCAATAAAGCTTAATATACAGAGAACGTCACATCATACGAGAATAAACCATTACTACAATATCTGTTAACGGCCTGATAGCACAACGGAGGATCAAACTGTGCATCCCTCTTTCTTATACGAAGCAGCCCCGCTACTCTCAAATTCAACTATTTTTAGTATGTTAGAGGATATAGGAGACTACGTTATCCGCAGCATTTTGCTGTACGTCAAATATATATCATAAATGCTTTCAAGTAGAGTCCCAAACAACAGTGAGTAGAGTTCGTTATTTGGCTTTCTCGAAAACACCTCAGCAACAGTTAGATATTCTTTGATCCATTCGCACATCTGATTCGATAAGGATCGTAAAAGACTTCTTTAGGATGTGAGGCGTCTTTCCGACTGAAGAAATCAGGTGAGATGACCATACCGAATAGAACGTTCAGGACAGGTTGGCAGTATGTAATGAACGTGTATCGATGATCAGCAGAGCAGATATTTATTATATCGATAAAATGCACGAGGTTGTTAGACGCCATTAATGGTAGTTTGTTGTGCGTGACGAGTTATTCACCTTAAACTTGTCCTCCCCACTACGAAGAATCGGATCCACCCGAACCGTGCCGCCACGATCTCATACTCTCGACAGTTATTATCATCACCTACGTTGCGAACTTTGTGTAGCCGATCACCTAATCTTCAGTCGAAGCGTTCTTCTGAGGAACTCTAGCGACATAATCTCAAAACTCCCCGCACCAAAAAAGTCCGACTGTGATGCACCCACCTCACTTTGCAAGTCACGCTCACTGCTGACACTTCTCGATTTCCTAAGATCGTCATTACTTCATTCGAGAAGGGGAAGAACTATTTGATTCTAGAAAGGAAAGTACCACTCACCAGTCGGCTCCGTCATTGCGCTTTTAAGGAAGCTTACACGACACAAATCCTGTGCAGGAAAACCCAACAGTAGCTCTATTATGGTGCATTTCCAACTCGATAAACCGAAAGTGAACAGTCCACACGACGGCGTTAACTATTTCAGCAGTGCACCTCAGCATTGGTGGCCACATAAACTTTATCAGCGATTACCAAAAATTGAAAACCGGCAAACACGATGAACACTGTATGGAATCACTCATTTCAAGAAAAGGCGTTCGAAGCGTACTCCTAAGCTGTCATAATTGAAGCACATAGATGTCAGGACAAAAAAGCAGTACAACACTGTTAGAGAAGATACTAAACCAAACAACTAAAACACAAGGAAATAACACCGGAACTTTTACAGCAAGCGAAACCATAGATCTTTGCGATAAACACAACAAACTTCCTTATACATGAATAACCAAACAATGCAATATTCTTCAACTTCTCCGAATATTTGAATGAGCAACGACAACCCATATATGCGTAACCTCATCTCACGTAGGTTTCTCGATATAAGAGTCCTCGGGTAAATGCACGTTCAGTCGTCACTTCTTGATAGCTGGGATCACTTAAATCAGCTTTATTCTTGCGCTTATACCCATAACATACTGTTTAGCGCAATGAAGCAAGCACCAATATTTGTATGACTGATATCTGATGCAGAACTAATGCATTTAGGCGATCACTAAATACGACAGTAAGTTCCACTATTACTTCGTCGTCAATAAAAAGGGAATGAACATAATGCGATATGACCATGCCCCGAACGACCAATCCGGCCAGTTAATTTTTCGACTTTTCCGAGTAAAGGAACGATGACAATAGCACAACTCATACAGGTGCATTTTTCACGATGGATGGTGATCTCATATACATATATGTTGGTCACCAATAAAAGACGAGCAGCCAAGTGAATGACCCAGTTGACTGGCAGTTTACTAAACACGTGAACTGCCCGACGACAGACTGGATCGTCCAGCACAACTGAATGAGATGTTTGTAAAATGCTGCATGAGAAATGGTCGGTTCATCGATATCTAGCGTACAAACGACTGCCCAAAAGACACTAACAGATAGACGTGATGGGATTTTGTATGCAATTTGCACTGTATCTTCACGAACAAAACATCCAACAACTTCCAAAGTGGACATAACCCATATATATTTTAAAAAAGACCAGCAAAGTGCTCTGCTTCACGGATCGACGAATGCAACCAAACTAACCAATCACTTCCACTTCTCATAATAAGGAGTGAACATGTTTTAAAAAGATAGTGATTGCTCCAACAATTAACGAAATTCCATTTAACAAAATTCCACCTTCCCACATTCCATGATATCACTCAGAGATAACAACTGAACAACGATACACTGAACAGCCCACTATCGTAAACGAAGTGGACAGTCTCGCTCACATTACAGCCACTAATAAAAGCAGTACAAAAGATGGACGGTCTTGCATGTTCCTTCACTACTCTACGACTGCTGTCGTATGATGACATAGACGAACCAAAACCAACTTTGGAGAAGGAAACCTTAACTGAAGAGTATTTCATCAAGAGACTATTTCTATGCCTGCAAAATGTTGAGCCCAACACCCATGCCATACCACTTTCCATCACGAATGCGAGGAAAAAACGCAGTATCACACAGCATGACGAATGGTGACTGTTTCCTAGGCCAAGATGAAAACAATGTTAGGACTATCGAATAATAAAGAATTAACAATAGCAATTCTGAAATTCGAACACAGCACCTGAAATTTGCCTCAAAATTCCATCCAGTAACATCGAGTATGTCTAAATTGCTTTACGCATAACGAAGAACATGAAGTTATTTGTTTGCATCACTGACCTGAACAATAAAGATTTAACAACGAGGGCAGCAAAAATCAATAGCCGTGCATATTCCATTCAAATACTGAGCACCTTATACTTTATTAAACCTCAGACTTCCCATGCAATCTCTCTTTATCCAAATATAAGGATATGCACACATCTGTACTAAGTGAGGAAGCGGTGCTGCTTCCGACTACATCATTCCCTTTCCGGTGGGCACCGTACGCTCTGAAGTTGAGACAACTTTTTACATTCATCTCGGAACACTCATTCTTTAACAAAGTTCCACTCGAATTTTGTTTCTTCTTTTAAATAATCTAACAGAATCCAACCGTACACGTTTCTTATCGAAAAAATAATTCACATCCTTGTGAAACACTAGCGGATGTAAGAAGAGGTGAATGAGTTGAACCGCCACATGCTTCCCTCACAGACATACCCCGATCACCTCTCAAAATATGCTTTTATTTCAGCATGCACAACTCTCACTGCCCTAGTGAGGACTCTATTGAGCAAACTGTTGCCAACGTTATAAAAAATAAGTGAGAGAAACAGAACGACTGCTGCTGTAACAGCTTAAAGTCCAACTCAACGAATTTCCCAAAAACGAAGAATTCTGACGATCTCATCAAATGAGCAAACGCCTTTTTTTCTCGACTTACTATATCTCGTAATGATCGAACTGATGTCAGCTTGTGACCAATCTTAAGATGAGAAATTTATTTAGCCATGCAGCAAGTAACGATGTCATCAGAAGCGTTTAAAACATCTCGGAAAGTAACTCTAAGAAGAAAAATTTTCACAAGGCATTTCAGATTTAATTCTTAGACTCGAATTGCAAGATCCCGATTTTCAGATAAATCTTCCACCTTAGAAACACAAATATAACTCCAGATGAAAGACCAAATGACACCAAAAGCAGACAGAGGAATCAGAAATGAATTAATCGATGAGGAGACTGTAGCAGCAAAGAAGTCGTAAAATCAGAAAACAAACTGGAGCAGTGAAATGAGTGCAAGTCACGGTGAAGGTGATGTCTAATGTAGCTAGCCGAGAAGCGAAATCTGCGCAAAACCAATGAGGGCACGCTCGTCCGGTACCTCATTAGGAAGAACGCCGGAGTTGAGAGCAAATGTGACGGACTTACGATCACTCTTTTGAAGCGCGAGATTGATCAGCTTCTGAAGGTTGGCGGCTACCACAACTAGGTCGTGACCGTCGATCAACTCAGCTGTTACTAACTCATGCGCGATCCCTTCCACAGTGTCCTCTGATGCCGTATAGTCGAACTTTATATCGTTCAACTCTCTCGCACTGTTCCGCACTCGTAACACCTTAAACGTTACCTTGTTGATTTACATCACTGACAATCCGACCGTATAACTATTGCTGGAGATATAACTGCAACGAGAAATATTACGGGCATATCAGAAAATATGATATTACTATCGAATAGTTAGCAATTGTTCGACGTCTTAAATATTTCGGCAGATTACGGCGCTTTTCAAAACACCGAAAACATTTGAACAAACTTGATCTTCGATAACAGTTTCACCTAGCAATAAATATTATTCAAATAACCATTTTGACGTTACGATGGTTTGCACGCTTCGGTATGAAGAGGGTCTAAACCAACGTTGCACGGACATCACCTTTTCATATTACACCTTCCTACGTTAATGACCACTCTTTGAGCTATTCACCTGCTGATTCAGAACAATCTCCTTATTTCATTCAGAGATGTTATGCGTTTGTGTTCTTCACTCGAGCATACTGGCAAAATGTAAAGCGATACTTGCCATAAGCAATCGCCCAGCTCCTTCCTGCCCTACTTTTGTGGCTTCTACTGTGCATCGTTCATTACACTTGAATCCTGTGTTATTAGTAAGTAACTCGACAACATACTTCATCTAGCCCATTCTTGCGACCACCCTCAACAAATATCCCACTTCATAAACGGCACAGACCCATTTGTACTTTTTACCACATTACTTTCATCTTTTACCTCTCGAATGATTCCACTCTGTTACATCGAATATCAATCCCTGACGACACTCTCACTGATCTCTAGCGCCCTGAACCTTTCTCCGTCCATTTTTTGTAAATATGGATCCCGTCTCCACCCCCCTCATATCGAAATAAATATTATCTACAAATCCTGAATTCTGCCGATGGCGACCCTCTCGATATCACTCTCTTGAAATAGTAACTATTCTATCTCTTTGTTGTTGTTCTCAGCTCACCCAGTGTATGTAGCATAGGCCACCGAACCATAACCGAAGCATATTACTTGATGACTTCACCGCTGGCATCATATTTACTGCTTTCATAAGCAACACCTTCAATAACTAGTTCATCGCTATTATTAAGAAACAAGATCTCCCCATTTGTATCAACATTGCCCACTTCTCCCACCGTTCATTAAATTCCTTTGGAGATCGTTTGTACGACTAACTGCTTCCATGGTTCCTTGGTACTACAATGTTTTTAAGTGGTTTATCTTACAAAATAACAGAATCGATGATTGCTACTTCACTTATATGAACATTCCCTCGAGGTAATTTGCAGTGAATTTCGGCCTAAAAGTCGGAGATTCCAATTTTCTTTCTCCCGTCTATTCTACGATTCATGTAAAAAATAGTCCGCCGCCTAGCGAAAATTTTAGCAGTACATAGACTGCATCAATCTGCGTACAATTCATACCCGAGACGTAAGACTGCATTGAACGACGAGCAAAAAAGCTCATCCCCACTTCGAAGAATTCAACGTCTTCGGTGACGTTCCCCTTGGGAGAGACTTCCCTGTGCTGTTTAAACACTTTTAAATATATGAAAATCCTACATCCGAATGTTGAGATGAATAAAATGCGTACATTTTTAACTAAAAATGTATACTTTTTTGCTTACGATGGGAGATGAAAAGCTTTTTGGGTAGGGCAAACAAAATGAGCCAAACTTTTTGGTACAGCATGCCCAAAAACTTATATTCACGGAAATCCCCTTCGATACTTGCATTCTTTGATATCGTATCACCTCCCCGCTTCAATTTTAGGAGCTTAGACCATCCGCCATCGCCACTCGTTCAATGATGCATCATTTCGTCTGAACATCTTTCTGGAATTCTGCATTCCGACTTCCGAGCAGAGCATTCTTTTTTTTTGATTTGCAATTCACTAAATGGCCTTTCATTTTTCAATCAGACATCCTGTAAACCTCAACCCTGCTGCCAAAATGACATCAACTGAGGTGCATCCCACAGAAATTGAACTCCCAGCCTGAACTTCCTCCGAACGCTTCAAAATTTTCGGAGATAAATTCATCGACAGCAGCATCATCTGGCTGGCAATGCAGATTTGCTTTGGGAGCGGTCCAGATCGCACGTCAGGAACCTTTAAGAAGTTAATCGTCCAAACTGTGCACAATAAATATGTATTGAAATTTGCTATAAATGTGCGCCATGGCTTCAATGGAACATGACATGGCTGCCACACTTTTGCGCGTCCCTTGAAGGCCCGCAAAATCTTGCTGGTATCCGTTCCTATGGTAAAAGAGTCTTTTAAAATAAAACGAGGCAATGACAAACCAAGTTGAAGGTAGTATGCGGTATCAAAGAAGCTGCCTGCGCCGATGCCGCAACTGGCTTCTCCTGCTCATCAGTGTCCGAATCGCTATCCTCTCCACCACCCGTCTCTTCCGGTTCGAATTCCCAGTTACCATCCTTGTCTTTCTTTAGCTTACCCGAAGCGACCTAGAAACATAGTGCAGGAAATTCTTGAACAGTATGAAATAACCAGCTGCTTCCTATACAACTGCAGATGAAATTTTCGGCGAAAAGCAATTGACGCAATCTGTGCCATATCATGACAAACTGACGTCCCCCGTCGAAAAATCGGTCATTCAAATAGCTGCATGAAAAACCTCAAGTTATTAGAAGCTTAAAAAGAGATCGCTGCCGAAATTCGGTTCTCTCCAATGTTGAATGCGGCAGTATTTCCACTTCGAAACCCTCCCAGAATGGAATTCCACATTTGTCGTACTTTTTGAAGCGAACTACTTTCTTACTGAGTGTGTGGTGTTCAATGAGTGTGCTTCTGTTTCTGATTCTCTGAACGCCTATGGAACTTTTCGGTGCTATTCATATGAGTGGACGCTCTCATCTGGTGTGAAAAAGTATTATATTTTCCGTACTAAACTTGCGCAAACGACAGGCCAAGTAGCGTAACATACGAAATCAGTGGTCGCACACACAGTACTCTACAGCAAAGTACGATTCCCGGGCGGCCGTATAAACGCAGCACTGTACAGACAGACTTATGGATAAAATATATTTCAGCCTTGCATAAAAAATTCGTAGAATCATTACGCTTCTCTGGTTCCAAATTTGTCGGTTCGTCGCCAATCGACTTGTGTTTGAAAGCGGAATTGGTGTTATCAGAAAATGAGAGGATCCCCAAGAGCATCAACAGACTTGAGAGTTACTTCTATATGCATCCGCACGAACCTTTATAGTCTCCGAATTTTAAAACGATCGTTTTCCTCTCCTTTTTTCTCTTTCTCATCTTTCTTCACAACAATCAGCCTAATGAGGGTCGAATGCGCCACGCTTATCTCATAACTTTCACTGCATTTATGCTTCTCCGAAAACACATTTCCCAGTTAATAGCTGAGAACGTGCCCATGCAGTTGTGTCACAAATGAACTTCTCCGAACAGTTGGTTTCCGATCAGAAAGTCCGATGCTTTGATACTGCAGGTGTATGAAAAAAGCGCTCTAGTGATCACATGTAACGGAATGCGGTAAAAGTGCATTCTCGTCTAGCTTCCTCTACGTTCTCCGATGATTTCACTTTCTTTCACAATTCTGACGCCGCCACCAACAATCTCATGTAAAGACAAAGCAGTAGTCGCATCGCATCTGATCGCGTCTTTGAACTGCGGTTCCTACGCCTGGCGCAAACAATCAGTAGTTCCATTTTCGCACCTCTCTCACTCGAACCCCTACTATCTTAACAGTGTTGTGCGTCAGAACTCAACGTTACTACGCTTTAAAGACCCTCTAGGATGCTGCATGATGTAGAGTTTTTATTATGAACTGCACAACTTGCAACAGTTACGTCACCGTTAGCAGCAGCAAGATATCTAGATCACATGACTTGACACCTTCAAGAAATGTTTTGAGGAGCTCGCAGGAGTCCAATACGACAGAAATGAACTACTGCATGTGGACATGAGAAATACTCTTGAACCGTTGAAATCGCGACAAAAAATGAACGCAAAGAAATGATGAAAGCGTTAAACTGCCAGAAATCACCGTAAGCAGACGTGCACAATGAGCGAATGGGGTCGCCGAGCACATAGACTCAGGATAGCGCAGGAAACAATGGTTGCATAAACGCTTTCGAACGAAAAGCTGCCGTATGTTTCACTAAACTTCTTCCACAGTCACGAATTTCCTTCCAGCTGTGCCGAATCTATGATCCACTGCCCAAATTTTTAAACGGATCCATGCTCCTTATTAGTATGTGCAGGAAAAGGAACGAGGGACATGAGTCTGACAGACTTGAAATTCCCTCAAAAATATATTCCTAGAGGTCATCCGGACATCCCAACGCATAGACAGCTAAACGGGCTTATCTGGAAATGTGAGTATTGACGGATCATCTGTGTACAAAACGCTAATTGAGTGGGATTCAAGGTGTGTGCTTTGAAAAGAATACGAGGTGAAAACGAATTTTACAAGAGGAAAACCACTTTAATCGGCTGAATGGCAGAAGATGACGAAAAATCTATTAGCTGAGAAAGTGAGACGTTCCATTCCGGTGAGGATGGAATGAATTTAGTTGAAAAAGACGGCTCGAAAAAATGGGACTTGGTGTGAAATTTCTTGATGACTCAGCTGCCCGACTGTGCAACCTGCTGCTGATGCTGACAGATGATTTGAAGGCAGTGAATGCAGTGCAGAAATCAAGGACCTATTAACAGTCATAAGGGAGATCAGGAAAACAGCTGATCGAGGAAACTCTCAACGCAAATCTAGTTTAAATTTTTGTAATGCTTGGTAGTACTCGTTGGAAATCTGCCTGCGCTGCCATGGAGCGCTGCGTTTCTTTTAAGCATAACAATGCTGATGTTTTCTCTCGAATGCTCTCTGTTGAGGGCTCCGTCTCTACTCTCACACTGAAAATCATTTCCTAACGTCTTGTTCATGCGCCTCAACAATGGGCAAAGCACAGAAAGATGCGATACGGCTGTCATATTTCGTATAGTTAGGACACATAAGCACAGTCTTGTACCAAATATAATACTGTAGGGTGCAGCATATTCTTTTTTCTTCTTCTTTAAATAGACTAGGGCATAGCACAGCAACATCTGCGGAAAGTAGAGTAGTCGATGAAACACCTTGGAAGGATGAAATCACTGCTCATGAGTACTTTTATTAGGCTACTTCCTGTTCCACAATGCTCCTTATGTCCTAACTATACGAAAAATAAAAAACTCTACTTCCGCCTCCTCCTTTTTGCTATCACTAAACTTTCCATTTATCTGAAAAGAGATCAACGCCGGATTCTGTTCGCTGCCATTAAACAACCGAAGTTCGAATCCTCAGCAGTAAATTCGACAGAGAAGTTACTATAAAGTTATGTCCTTGTAACCCCACGGCAGCCTGCTGCAAGATGTACCGAACCATTTTGATCGTTTTGGATAACGTTCGGAAGTTATTTTTTGAAAGTTCTATTCCTCCAAAACATCGGTGGTAACAGTATTTCCCTTTCTCCCACTCCCACTCCCCTCATCACCTCATTCTCGACCCTCCATTTGCAGGACGATGATTTCGCAATCTGAATGTGCACTGAGATTTGCTCGGCCCAAGAAGTTGGAGAATCATCCTTCAAAGCTGTCACCGCCGCTACATATTCCATAAAGCCCCACTGTATGTATCGCGTAGACACCTAATAAAACGCCTCTCTACTAGATTAGATGGCGTCCAAAAGAGCTCAACCACGATGTACTCGTTATGGAGGCGCTAGCCCCTCCTCCCTTCCTATAAAACGCATTCGACTATTTTAACCGAAACCACTATAGAAACATCTCTCGTGAAAAAACAAATGAGAGAACCTTTTTGGGTGTATCATGTTGGTGATGTGACGAAGGAAGTGGTAATGAGGCAAGATTCTCGATCACAGAGTGCACCAAATATTTTTTGTCTTTCGCTTTCTTGAAGAATGAAAACTTCAAAAGCTCTGTTGCTGTTGGACGCTTCGAAGGATCTTTCTGAAATATACGCACATCTCTGATGCAAGCGCTCAACTTAGCAGAGCGGAAAGATCAAACAATATGTCACTTTCAAGCATGAAGATCTTCGCCGCACACAATAATTACACCGCTGCCATAAAGCCGAATTGCCAAACTCAACGTCACAGAGTGCTTACATTTGTACGAAAATACTCTGCTCCTGTCCATTCTGCCCTTCCCTTCAGGATAAAAAAACGTTAATCCCCTCGATCCAGAAAGACCTCAACGCGAAAATCCCGACCACAAGCAGATGTGAGGGCAATAAATCGAAACAGTATTGATTTTCAGCTGTGTTCATGTTCGTATTAAAGGGCGAATTTGATGATGATGAATTCACCCCCTTCATTCACGCTCATCGGAGCGGCTCTATCCTCGTTGTAGGAAAATCGAGTTGGGATTATAGACTTCGCTAACCGATTTTAGTTTTGTATTTCAATTAATTTGTAGACTGCAGTGCAAGAGAACGGTCAGGAGAAACTCTTTACCTGGAGGCAATCCTTGATGACATGCCTAAAGCTCTTTCCATACGCTTTATATTGATCCTTTCGTTCTGCGTTGGTATCCAAATTTGGTGGTTCGTTCTGTAGTGTCAGCATAAGTACCTAAACTTATGTATCTCACTTCATCAAGTTCACACAAGCCATGCATGAATGCATATATAAGTGGCCTCTGAGAAGAAAGCACAAAGAATGGGCATAAAATCATGTCAAATCACTTCACCAGATAAGCTCTCAGGTCTTTTAATATGAAAAACAAATAGAGGTCTGAGAAGGGGCCGCTACCTCTTTTCACTACCGAACACTATGATCAAATTCATGAGCAGCAAAACTAGGTGCAATCCCTTATTTCAAAGCTTCCGCACCGCACCTCTCTTAAATATAAATACATTTCGAGAGACTGCTCTATAGTAAAAATTGTGCCGTGATCAGAAGAATGCTATTTCCCTTCTTTTAAAGCAGGATTGGATTTTATACCTTCATCGGTGGGAATCTGTGATATGGGGCAGTACCGGTAGCCAATTCTATAGCCAGTATGCCAAAACTCCATATATCCGCCTTGAAATCGTATCCGGATACTTGCTCCATCACTTCAGGAGCCATCCAGCATGGTGTCCCCACGAACGTATGACGCACCTTCTACAAAAAAAGCTCCTCATATGAAAAGACCCTTGTAAAATGCCACCTAGTTCTATCCGTTCCTTATGCATGAAACTTAGCAAGTGTTTTCTGATAACTGCGGTGAAAACGTTGAGCTGGATCAAAAACATAATTTCTGCTAATTGGCACTGCCACATTTATTATACTGGCCGGAAAACTGGAACGATATATTTTAATTTTTAGTTGATCGGAGCCACGCTGAACGGTTGACAATGTTCATCATCAGCAGATACTCTCACCTGTTACTGTTTTGGGAACCAACTGATAACAGTAAGAAAACGAAACAACCCTGTCGCTTATTCACTTCTTTCACGGCAATCAATCGAACAAACAAACAAGCAAACAATAAAATTCATTTACTCTGAACGGTTTCAGTTGTCAGAAAAGAATTGACAATGTTCTCTTTGAAAAATAGTTTAAGAGATAACCTCAATTCCTACGTGGCTATGCCACTGAGAAAAGAGAAAAAGTCAGACATAAATAATGTGTCCATCGCGAAAGGAAAGAACCTCGTGAATTCCAATAGAACGGTGCGCAGACGCATTCATGAAGCGACTCACATTCAGTTAATAAAGCTCTTCATTAAAGAACAAGGACTGCCAGAAAGATATAAGCATCTTCATTAAATTAACATGCTGCTTTTGTTTTCTTCCCTCTATTTCCATCGTCTGTTCTATCGTTTTCCTTCATTTTCTAACTTCCACCTCCTATCCGCATCTGCTGATGCAACCCGTCTTCCCTTTGATTTAGACAACTACCTTTACGATTTCCATAAACATCCCTTTCTCTTGTATAACTCCTCCTGCAGGATCTACTGCGACCTGTATAACCAAACTGCATAAAACAAGCCGTCGCATTCCTCACACAACCAAGCACATTCCGCATTTTTTTAATGGAGAAGGCAAAGAAAAAAGGATCAATTTCAACGGAGACGCCCTCAGGCTACACATAAAGGAACGACCTGCAGCTCCCCAAAGAAATTCGCGCCGAAGAACTTGACAGACAAACAATAGATTCTTTTACAGAGAGAACCGCTTCTGAATCGAAAATCAGCAAATCTGCGCGCTAATACCAATCATCTCTCCTCTTCTGAACGGCTGCTGCACAGACTGCTCTGCAAAAATCGTCCCTCACCAAAGTTTTTGAAGCTAAACTTCGGTCCACCGAGTGAAAATAAGCATCCTTTTCTGCATAAACCATCAATTGGACTCGACAACCTCCAATTTTAAAACGGTGACCATTTAGAAAACCGCATGCCACAATCAACAGTACAAGCTTCGCGATTGCGCATTACCTCTATGAAAAAATTGCATTTTGACTCCAAATGTATGAGACGTGAATCACAGAAATAGTTCGAAACGGAAGCGTACCTGACGAGAAAGATCGCCACCACTGGCCGCAAGCCAACCGGATACACCAAAATCAGCAATCTGCACCGTACCATCGTTTGCCAATAGAATGTTGCCTGCCTTAAATTATTTTCTTAAATAGTGCAATTTGAGAAGCTTTATTATCGACATCTGACGAAAAATAGGTTTTATTTAAATACTACCGCAATAAAATCCCATAAAACGTCAATGAGCAACAATGCTAGCATGATCACGAAGCATATCAAAAAGTAATCTTTCTCATATAACATGATGATTCGACTTGCCTCATAGTTTTCAAATATTGCAACCCTTCCGAGTCTCCATTCGTTTCACACCTCTAACTGAGTCCCCAATCAAATTTCTTACCTAACACAGAGACGAGCCAACAAAAAATTTATTCTTTCACAACAAACAATACTTAGTCAATAAATTTGCCTCCTCAATGTGTACGAGGAGCATCTACCGCAAACGAAAATAGCACACAAACCCTAAGATCACTAGAAAAGGTACTTACCTTAATATCGCGATGTATCTGCCCGCTACTATGAAAGTACTCAAGCCCTCTGAGCACCTCCTTAAGCACGGTCGCTATTGTGATTTCATCGAGCACACCTGACATTGCCGCCTCCTTGCCCATCGCCTAGAACTATTTTGGACCTAACGAAAACCTGCGACGTTGATTATCCTTACTCTCTGATGGGTCGAATTTTCTAAATAAACGTGTTCCCTTAAAAAATGATAGAGGTTTCTCTGATAGGTCCAAGTTTCGAACAGAAATGATGAGAAACTGTTTTAAACGAAGATCGAAAATTGAATTAAAATATTGTTGAAGGTGACAAAGAGATGTTAAGTTACAGGAAAAAAAGCTTTACCCAAGATTATAGATTCGCGAAGGGATAAAAAAAGCTATACTTTATCACAGAGAAGTTAGGGCTGTACTGCTAAGCTTTATGACACCCGACTATCAACAGCATCAATGCTCGAGCCGGAGAACAACACTCAAAGCATTACTTATCTGCAACGTATTTAGAACAGCGATGAGTCCTCAGTCAGCGATAACCAACTTAGATGTGATGCGCTTACAGATTACTTCCCACGTGTTTTCATCAAAGGAAGCACTACTCTGTCATATGCTCCATCAAGTGTGCTCTTCCGCAAAGTTCACCACTGCCAATAACAATGAAATTATACTGTAAATCTAAAAACTTTCAACGAAGAGTCACCGACCCATCACGACCTAAATTTGACTCGATTCTTCGTTATACAGTCGCGAGCGGCTTTCCCAACATAAGGCTGTCAAGAACTTCTCAGTTCGCCCCTTTCCATAGTCAACGTAAAGAGTAATTCAAGTTCGCCAAGATACACTAGAACGAAAACAGTTTCGTAAGTTTACAATCCCCTCCTAGTGCCTTCCGATTATTGTCGCACTTACACACTAAATGTCCATTTATCCAGATTGCGCTTCTCCGAATGTTTTATTCTCGCTTGCTATTCGTGCTCACAGATTTTCAAATATTTCACCAATTTAGCGCGTTGAAATAAATGAAGGCATAATTTTACTACTTCGCTTCCGATACTGAAACCCTACTAAGTAAAGTCCTGCGATAAGTCGCTTGAAGAAAGCGGATCTCTGCACGGGAAGTAAAATGCCATAGACCTGCTAAGAGACGAATTAGAGATGAGAATAAATAAATACGAGCAAAAAGGGATCTATGGGGTATCGGCGAAAATGAAAAAAACGGCTTCACGAACGTGGCACCATTGCTTCCACATGGAGAGGACGCCATGCTGCAGCTCATAAAAAAGTAAGATGACGCCACATACAATATGACGAGCACAAAACCCTCAATTTGAGCACATCCCCTCCCCCTTTCCTTCATTACAAACCTGTAAATATTACTTCTTCAATCGATATTATTTGCTCTTACTTTGAGTGAATTTTTATGGCATTTGTTAAGTTAAAGTTGAAGCGATTCAACCTTCAGCACGAGTCGGGCGATCCAAATTAACGGATATACTGCTCCGTGTTTCCGCTACTAAACGCCTCAATGTCAACGTTTTTGTCAATGGAACAAATCAGATCTAGGAACTACTTATGTTCGACATATTATCAGCATTCTTATCGCGATTTCGTCTGAAAGTCGTAACCATTAGGATGCTAATCCAGATGAACACAATTCACTATGCTCCCTTCATGAGACGTGGAAGGACTGAACTGTGAACCCCTTATAGGCAATTCCTCAGTTACGAAATACAATTTAATTTCAAAAAATATCTTAGCGTCAAAAGATCGAGTTTATTCACATTATTTACCCGAACTATCCGGAGAAAAAAAACTCCTACCTTTATTCTGCGCTTCAATATATCGAGCATACTACCACAATTTAAGAGTCGCATAACCACCCACAACTCTTCGCCCACTACAAACGACGTATAATAGTTGACGACATTCGGATGAGAACACAACGACATCGCCTAAAAATCTTCATTTTAGAGAATAATATCCTCATCGATAGATACTGACTTCAGAAAGGAAAAACCTTTGTGTTTCTGATCGACTCTCGCAAGAAGGAGGAGGTTTTTGTTTTGCGAAGAGGAGAGAATAAATTCGTTTCTCTGCTTCGATCGCTGGCATCAGATTAACCAACGAGTGGAAAAAATTTAACGGCAGTCCATTACATGCATACGCCCTCAGCACTTTCGCTTCAGAGACTGAGAAGTTTTCGAAGAAAGAATTGAATTTCTTCGGCTATATTTTTAGTGAGTGCACTTTAAGAAAGATAGGCGGTTGACTGTGTTCAGAATCTTTTTGAAGTATTGCAAAAGCTCTGCGCTGTTGATCCCTCTCGTCCCCGAAGATTTCGGCCGCCTGATTCTTCCTTTTTTCAATCGTCCTTCTTCTTAGTTCTCCAACGAATCAATCACAAACTCCTAATGAACATATCGCCGTTAAATTTTTCAAGAGAGCTGAATTCACCTCGATTACTTCCAACAGCAGGCTCGAAGCGTATTTACATCCACGCTTTAAAAGAGACATCTCCCACATCAACTATTCTCGTCAGCCGGATATAACTGTCACCTCATTTACAGCCCTTTAACGAAGCTTTATGAGAGCCTGACCACTAACTTGCCATATATCTTTATAAAGCTCAATGGTGTGCCTCCGCTAATGTTTCTGTGACTGTGGATCAAAATATAATCGTTGAAATGGACAATGATCTATATGATCGATGAATGCATACGTATGTTTAACATTGACCTTCGATCACCAAAACCATTACTGTCCAGTATTTTCTAGACTACACATCTGATGGCTAATGAGACCCACGAAAGTGCTCTTCAATTCAGGAATTTTCCAATCGCTGAGTTTCTAAGACGAATACGAACGCGGCTGTCTGCAATGTGTCGTGTAAGAACTTGCTATTATTAAGCTACGTGCACCACACCGTCCACTCGGAATTCTGCTTGGTATCTTCGACTGCTTTAGATAACAACGACCAAGTTTTCATATGCTTAAGGCAACTTTGAAGCGTTTTATTTGTTTGAACGATTCTGTAACCAGTGCTATTTTTCATTTCTGAAGCTACCATCATTCCCTCGACCTTACAGAAACTTGTCCGATTTCATCCAGTTTCATCGACTTGACACATGTTGATTATGACTCGAATAACACGCACCGATTTGTGTTCGTGCAACTCTGGGTGATTTCAATGATACTGACAAGTTTTCCTTAGCTTTTTTACGGTAGAGACTACTCGTGGCAGATATCTGTCTAATATCAAAACTCAAATAGCGGACGTCACAGGTCCATCCCTTCTGTTATTTATGCAACAAACAATTTGCATGCGCACATTGTTACCTCAAGTTCATTGAAAATATTTCAAACCGACTGTTATAGTCTCTCTGGAGCCACCTCTAATTTATACCCGTTTCAAATTCTGCATCATTGATGTCTTAGAACTCCAATTCTCATCACTTCTTTAAGAATGCGTATTCATCCACTCCTTAAATCGCCTCGCTTCGTTCGTCGATTACTTCTGTAAACTATGAAAGAACAGAACTTAGCTTAAACATCAATATGTGAATGTCGGACAGCGCAACTGAAACCTCCTAATACCAAAAATATTCTATCAGTGATAAGTAGCGAATCGTAAACACGGTAAACGAGAACGAATCATAACCAACACGACATATCATATATAGGGCCAAAATATACGCCTAAGTCAATACGACGTTGCCTTGCTTCCCCAGATATTTCATCGCCGAACTGGAAATGTCAAAAGCATCAATTCGGTGAGCCCACTTCAATAATTAACACAGTTTTGGGAGATCGAAGAAGAGTGATAATCACCTAAACGTTTCAGAAACCACATTCACCTCCAGCAACCGAAACAAACCATGAGAAAACTTCTGATGCTCTTCTCGTTGCTTAAATGTATATTCGAGTGTTGTACGAGCTGAACAATAATTAAAATCAAGGTGTATCTAATAACAAATGGATAGCTTACTTGTATTTCATGGGACAACTCATCAACTGATGTTTGACACTTCTCCAGGTTGATGCACTTTATGGCACAGTACTCGTTGCGAGGTAAACACAACGCCTGCAAGCGGATATTCTTAACAAGTCATCCACACTCCGCGAATGCTCCAGCAACACTTTCCGTAAACTCTCTTGAAAAATTCATTCGCTCGGAACAGCACAATACTAAGTGCTGCCAAGAGAGCGGGGACGGTAACTACTATTTCTCTACTTCCCTCCCACCAATGTCTGTAGAATTAGATGGCTCGAATAACATTCTCCCTTCCTCTTCACATACATTCTTTCCTACACGTAAGCTGTAATCACCCGAGATGCCCAAGATGATAATAAAAAAGCTTTGCTGTGAAGAAGAAAATGGAGAAGGCATTACAAACACAGAGCGAATGGAAGAAAACCTTTTTGCAATAACTGCCTGCAAGAGCCTATTGGTCCAGGAGTGACTGATCATGAAGGCTTATGTACTTCTCACGTGATGATATCTTCTTGCAAATCTAACACTATGATACAAGAACTCTTAAGGACTACTCAACGTCAGTTATTTAACCAAAATAAGCGTTCTGTCCAAATTCCAGTAGGGAAAACTCGCTTTCGTACCACAACAACAGCAAATTTGCCAGTAAAAATGTATTCTCCACGACTCACCTTATAAACGGTCGCTGTAGCACCAACACCGATTGAATCCTCCAATGAATAGTCACCTTTCTTATTGGGCCACGGAACTGACCCATCCCCCATCTCTGATGAACTCATCGCTCTTAAAACCATTCCATGTTACTTTTCAGTTTATTACACTTACGTACCATCATATAATACCCACGAGCCTTTGAAAATGCAGTGAAAGCTGGTAGTATGAGCCTAAGCTGGAAAGAACAATAGCCGGTTAAGTAAGACGCAACGACGATTATTTGTGGCTAAGCACAAGCAGAAATAAGAGACAAATAGAGATGACAAAATACAATCAACGGATGTTTGCGGATACGAAATAAAACACTTTATAGCATCATCGAAAACAGTGTGGAAGTGACGATTATGTGATACAAGAAATGAAAGCGATGGATCTCTTTTGTAAACGAGCATAACTCAATTTACGCTTATGAAAGGCAAATAAAGAGCGCTATAGATGCCATTTTCTGCGCCAAGACAGTTTTCAGTGAACAGAGGATCCAATCGTGGAATGACCAACGGAGAGGTGATTCTGTGAGAGAACAAAAGCAAAAAGGCCACATATACAGCAGAGACTTAGTCGAAACGGGATTACAACGAAAAGATCCAAGCAATCTATCGGAGGAACGATGCTGGGAACGGTTTGTGGGGAATGATACTCCATCGGGCTATCGCGGCATCAAAGAGACAATTGCTAATGAAATATTTATTTCTGATCGGATAGCCGCAACAAAAATAAGTACTGTTCGCAGATGAAGATGCAGTTGTTTGCGAAAGATAGCCTGACTGGGAAATGTAAAGCGATGGAGTATCAACTTGCCAAAGAAGCCCGTCATGAAATTCTGGAATGAGAGAGATCCCAACGAATCTGATGAATTACCTTGAATGCCCGATGATACTTTCATCATGAAGTGCGAATCTACTTGTGACGCAAAGCTGCACACTTCATTGTAATCCGGCACTCAAATCAAACGAATACCCCACGGAAGGAAATGCAGCATGAAGGCGACAATTTCTTTGGCGTTTTGGAGCTTCAGAGAGGCGTCTAGAAGAGGATCCAAACGACTGGAATGGAATAGCAAAATCTCGAAAAAATACTATCACTGTCAAGCACTCGATATTTGTTAACTATGGGATCTGTCCACATTTATATCGTCAATATATGGTCCCAAAACGGCCTCGGATTATCTTGGCTTACGCAGTATGAATGTGCATATTCATACTGATTTATCGTCCGTTATCTTAAGCAGATAAGAACTAATGAAGGAGGAGTCAGGCAGAGACAAAATTAGTGCCATCCAACTATCAAAGGTGAACAATTCAAAGACGAAGAATTAACCAATCCGATGCAAAAATACTGTTCAGCATCATCTCGCGGCATAATTAGAAACGATTATTACAGGAGAAACAATCAGAATTATTTCAGCATATCTCAAAATTACAGTCGGCGACAACAACCGCGAACACACTCATCTGACTAAACTCACTGTTCCTTTTGATAGAATTAACGATCATATGTATTATATAGATTAGCAGCAAGTCCAAATCACACCCACGAATAAAGTACAAGAGTATAAAGCTTTGGCCTGTGCAGCCATCATTCAGCACCTATAACCTGAATGCTTAATTTTATCTCCGCAATGTGAGGGCGTCTGATAACGGCTTTGGAGGCCGAAACGACGCAATATAAATACGAGATTCGTTCTTTGCCTCTGCAGCCTTATGCTCGCCCTGGACTTACTATTAATCAATTATTAAATCCCGCATAAGACTCGTTTAGGATTCCTTCGCGAAAGGTGTTGCCATACTGTGCCCATACCAATACGTCTACGTTGAAGTTCTAACACCTGAACCATCAAATCCAGCGGTGAGCTCGTAGGTAAAGGAGAATGTGAAACGAGTGAACATTCAGCCAGAATCCCATTCACCAAAAAACTGAAGCAACGACCTATTTAAAAAGCTCATTATGAGGTGCGTAAAAGATTTTACGCCACTACGAAATTCCTATTACGTTGCAGCGTCCGACAAATATCGAATTCTTGTTTGCTTCTATCCTCCACGTCGGAAAAAAACGACGCTGAATTGTGCGAAACTTATTAACAGCAATTGAGCAGTATAACAATCAAGCATCACAACACGGTCTTCCATTTCTAGCAATGATGACCCTCATAGGCCATTTATGATTAAACAATCCCGGCAGATGGTGGAATTTCGAATGAGGTTAGCCGCACCGGATCTTATCATTTATCACTGCAACAGATGATTCGATGACACGATTAAGAGGAAAGTAGTTTCGGCAATGTGGTGGAATCCACTCTCCTGTTTTTTGAGTAAGCATTATTGCTGGTTGTCTTCTGCTTTAAGGCTGTGTGCAATCAGGTTAAGATGGAATCTACAAATGAAAAGTTCCGCGCGTCATAAACAAATTCCCATCTACGACGTTTCAGTTTCTACAGCACTTCAGTGCTGCGTGCCCTTCTGAAATAGGTTAGCAGAAGTGATGCCAACAAGGCCGCGATAGGATGCATTGATGACTGAGGCAAGTTTCTACGTGCTACAACAGCAGATGTCACATCCTTGCACGCAAACCTTTAAGACTGGGACACATCGATGCTGCCTACGAGGATTTTACTTCAATTCTCTCAGATGCTCGCAAAGAGAGCAAGTTTTCACTGAACACGGAATGGAAAACGCAATGAAATAAGTATGCAATTCGTGATAAAGTTGCTGCTGTTTTCTGCAAGCCTTTGCAGTGATATACAGAAAGGACAAAAGGAAACGGCTTTGCGGAAAAGGAAAAAATAAAGAATACTTTAATGACCTCCTTCAACTTCCAACTTCTCCACGGTTTACTCGACTTGGCGTAAGGTAAGGGAGTGAGTTTCGTCCTCGCATGTTTATGCAACTGCACGGGAGGAAAAAGCATCTACTAAAGGAGAGTTGCACCACGAATAATCACGCCTCAAACAACTGTGTAGCGAACTCGCATGACGTGAAAGGTTACTGCTTATTCTATACTCATTTCCTTAATGATATCCCTTCCTCTGTCTGAAACCTATTCACAAGATTTGCCGAATACGATCAACTGCGATGAGAGAGGAAATACGTTGCGTGTTTGACGGGTGCTGCCACATCAGATGTTGTGACGCCTTCACATCTCTCTCCTCTAGAAAAGAACTCAAAAGCATCAGGACCTATCGCTGTTTCTTTCTGCATACTTCTGGAGCGTTCTTCATGCGTTCCTTAGTATAATACTTACTTTTAAGCTTATGTTTCGTATTTTATGCAGCGATCTTTATGGAATGATGCCCGAATCTCGACGTCTCTTCACATTTCAGACGTCCCAGCGCATATATCTTTCTCGCCGTAACCTTGCAATTTCGTCAAAAATGTTTCACGCATCGGTTGCCAGTAACACTGCGGAGAGTATTTCCCTGTTATAGCTAACTTCGCTTCATCCTATCATGCCTATGTACCCTATTTTTCATACCTATCTCATTTTCGCATACACGCTTATTGTTGTTTGCGTACTGTGCTGAGGGGAATCACTGCATAACTGTGACACCTTACTGCCCCTCCACTTCCTTTGCACCTATATTGTGGTTGTCTCTTCTTCAGCAAATGCCCACCTGAAGAGAAATTTTGTTTTATTAAATGTGCTGAATTACACGCCAGGTAATTGCTGTTGAATACAAAATCGTGCCCGTTACAGCCTCAGAGCCAGAAGTGGAACACTGACAAAAACTTAAGCTGTTACCATTTCGATTTCGCAGGTTTCTCCTCGATGGATCGAATCTTTCACAGTTGGAGGTCGAGGCAGCTCGGCTAATCCAGTTTTACAAGGCACCACAACGGAGGGAATTTTTCAAGCCAAGAGCGAACATGAAACTGCCCAATGCAAGGGAAAAAATCGTGTAAGAAAGTACACTTTCACACACTGTTTGTTGTTTTCTAAAATACAGTTATTATTGGAGTCATGATGAGTTTTTTGGAGCTCATATAAATCCCCCCGATTCTAGCACTCAAATGCTCTCGAATATACGCTAACTTCAAAAAGCGCGTCCTCTTAATTAATGTAAGCCTCATTTAAAAACTGCAAAAGACGTTCTCGTGAAAACAGCACTCCGATAAATGCTCCGAAAGCAATTCAAGTGAAGCTGTGATCAGAAATCGGCGCATCTTCGGGAGGATGGCATCGACCAAAGAGAGGAGCTGTCGCAAACCCGCCTATATTTTAGCCTATAGAGGGTCAATCGTCGTCTAGGATACGGACATGAAAATGGCTTTGTTGCCGCCGCATAGCAGCAGGGAGATTGCTTTAGTCGTCCTAGCATAGTGGAAGGAACACTGCCTTAGTTAATCCAACCTACGGCCTCCTTCGCCGGTTGTTCAGCAAGTATCCCTCCCTATGGTGAAGCCAGTCAAGTAATGTGTGTGGGATGAGCTTCCTCTATTCTTTGATGAAGATTTCGCTTCTAGCCTCGCATTTCTCATGATTGTAGGTGAAATTATAGCCGAAAATACTTGATTTCCTTCCCACAAATGGTTCATTAATCCAGGTGGCGAAAAATGTCGACTAGTGCAAATATTCGCATCCACTGTGCTTTCTTGTTCAACAACATAAGGGGGAGCTTTTCTAAATCGTGCAGAGCGGGCAACAGAACGTAAGTAGGTGGCGCCATTGCTCAAGCGCTTAAAACGAAAGAGGCGCCTCACAACTTGAGAATTTTTCGTGTGCCGTTTGGAGACTTCGGCTTTGATGCAGCACTAGATACTGAAGCCTCAACTCTCTTCAAATTCCCTCCTCTTCCCACGCCCTTCTAGCGTGTCAAGTACTACCGCTCTAACGATTTTACATATAAGGTTCATAAATTCCATCTGGAATCCCACACCTCGTAGAAATTTATTTTCGAGGATCGTACTGACGCCCAGTGCCTCGAATATACGGCCTCTAAATTTCATAGGTACCAAGGAAATAAAGCCTTTGCTCGTCTTGGAAGCTCAAATGTCGTCCAAACCACCTCTTGAGACACCACCATAAAAACGTGATTGCAATACTAAAGGCCCATTTGGAAGGTTAGACCAACCGCCTGTTGAGCCAGCATTCAGTTAAGTATCTCGTGGATTTTCTAATTGCTGCATATCCTCACATGAGTGAGCAGGAAAGCACTCTTAACTCGGAGTCCATCAACCATATCTCAGGCACCAATATTTTTGGAGGTGCGGCTCGGAACCTGTGAGAGGGAACTCGAGGACCTGGACGAATCCTGAAGCTCGGAAGTTTCAACAGTCTAATGTTGTTAGCTATGTTCTGATGCCCCATGATTTAGCTTAGGTCTCCAAATCAAGGATCATGACAGTGGGATGGGGCTGGAGATAGGAAGTTTTTGAAGGCCTAGGACAGCAGGTCGACGAATCGAGGTTCCCATGGTTCCCCTGCACCATTCTACTCTAAAACAGTACACGAGCAATGAAAGTCCCACACTGATAGCCGCCAGTTGGCGCATTGCTGCCTTCGTTAAATATAAACATTAACAGCGTGTAAATGTGCCTCCCTGAATGTGCGAAATTTTGCCAGCCTCAACCACCAAACTAGGATTATCTGGCTGTTCGAGACAGACCTGTCCACGCGCCCAACAGTCTGGAACTACCATTTCCTTAATATTTTCGTCCGTTTAGCTACTTCCGTAGAGCATTACAACAGACGGGCTCGACACAACACAGCCATACGCCGATTCTACTGGTTGGTCGAGGCATCAGCAACGCAAAAGATATTTCTCGCAACAAAAGGAAATCAAATCTTTCACTCAATGTTCTGCAGAAAAAGCGCTCCATTAAACAACCTTCTTCTGCTGCCCCCGGACGGAGGCGAGCGGCATCCAAAGGGGGACTCCAAGTCGAAGGACATTTTCCAAAGTTATGTGGTTATATCCACAGATTTCGGAGATGAATTTACCTCTATCAGTAGCAGCACACCAAGCAATGAGCAGATGAGTAACGACAGCCATCCTAAGCATCAAATCGCCCAACTATGCCATTTCCTCCCACCAAATGAACAAAGCATAACTCTTTGCATCAAGAGGACAGTAAATCCGTATAAACAGCACTGTAAATATTATTGTAGGAGTATCCTTTATCACAAAACTGCAACAATATTCTCATTAAGATACGACAACAATATTCTTTGGTAACAAGCCGTGGTAGGTAACATCGTATGAACAAAAATACACCACAGACAACATTCGGTGGGCTCACCAGCGCGGCCACGTTACTTTTCACTGACATGAACACATCAGAAAATGATTTATTAGCTGCTTATGAAACTTTCAAGACAATCTCATTTACTAAAGAAATGGAGAAGAAATGGAACATTTTTGAAGAGCGACCTTTAAACACTGAAGCATAAAATTATCAGAGGTGTTCCGGAAAGTGCCCCTATAAAAGAAATAAATAAATAACAGATGCTCCGTGCAAAAGTGCAAAAAACTATCTCAGATTAGGCCAACTGGGGATGTGAAATCAATTAAATACGGCAATTTTCACTAAGACAGTCGCGGAAGTGAAACGACTGATGAGTCTGTAACCGAATTACTCTCTCCCCATCTCAGACATTCGCCACAGTCATCAAACGGCTCATTTTAAGTCAAACACCAAAATATAAAAGAGCAAATCATAAAGATCTCTTATCGAAATGATCTCACTCTCTAAACATATCACAATCTCTCTTCACTTTTTTATTTCGAAATATTTCCACTGACTTCCACCGAAGCTTTTCGTCTTCACCTGATCACAGCCCTGTCTTCAGGCGATCACGAAATGAGAAAGAAAGCGACAGGCGAGACTTAGTTTGAGAGAATCGTAGACGTGAGTGAAGATTTTGAAAAACTTCTTCCTAGCCAAGCAATTAATACAGCCACCAAAGATCTTTCTCAGAAATAAGATATAAAACTTCCAACGATGTCAAATGTCACAACCGACACCTACTGATCTCAGGATACAGCAGCGATCTAATGAAAGTGCCCTTGTAAGAGGACAGAAGAGGCTATCGACTCATGACAAAGCGATACAAATATATGATAAACAAGCAGAAGTATAATGAAGTGGTCATTATCCCACTATAAATAATAAATCGCGAGAATTTCACAGGCGGAGTGGCACGATATGACTTTCGCAGTCTGCTCAGCTGCAAACCAAGCAATCGAGTAAGCAAAAAGTTATATTTTAACAATCCGACAGCTCGCGCAAATTCTTTAAAGAAACCGTTCCTCAGCAAACGGCCCTACAATAATTGCAACAGTCAAAAACGCTTTTAGCAAACGACACGTTAACTGCAGATGAGCACGAGGCGTCGCCTCAATGGATTCGTTGCATTCATCCAATTTCGTTATCTAACTTCAATGGCTCTCGAATTCAAACAACTGAGCAGAGCAAAAAAACATCGTTATTGAGATACAATGTCCTCATAATGTGCCTAGTAAGTAGATTTATCAAAGAGATTATAAAAGCTGTGTGCAAAAGAAGTGATCGACGCTAAAAACAACGGTTCTTCCTATCCCTCCCTTATTCACTTTTCGAAGCTGATCGTATTTCCAACGACTATTTCGCAAGAAACACTTGACATTTTATTATTTTGCAGCCACCAACATCGCATACTTTAATCA
The DNA here is from genome assembly GCA_037576465.1 of Parascaris univalens. NCBI lineage: Eukaryota > Metazoa > Nematoda > Chromadorea > Rhabditida > Ascarididae > Parascaris > Parascaris univalens. The sequence continues at coordinate 178,670,893 of CM075173.1, read as the reverse complement.
GTGATTTTCACTAGATGTCGAAGCTGCCCCCTCATCCAAACTCCTCTAACCTCCCAACTTTTAAGGCCATTCAAATTCATCAGTGCAAAGTAGGCGGCAAAGAAGGAATTAAAATATAACACGTTTAATTCATTTTATCTTAAAATCAATCACCGCGAATCACATAATTTCACTAGCACTCACTTCGAAGCAGAAGGAAAAAATGCCCTATGAGATGGCAAAAATCGAAGGCACAGGAATAGTCGATTAGAGGGAAAAGCAAACGCGAGAAAAGGCAATGAAGGAAAGAAGAAAGGAAATCTCGCATCAACAACGAAAAATAAAGAGCGCACGAACACAGCGATGCGACGGTTAATCTTCTTCGCATAATCGTTGCGATCTTCAAAAGGAATGCGTTATGGAGAATCGTTTTGCAATGCTGACAATGTCTGTTGCAGCAAACTGATTTGTGCCTGAAACAGATTTATGACTGCAAAGGAAATTTCTTCCCCACTTTCTCACTAAGACCATCCCAAGTGGTCCTATGCGAACAGTAATGCCAAAAAGCCACGAAGCGAATCGATAATGTTGTGGATTTATTTGCTCTCACTTCCATCCTTTCTTTGACTTGGATTCTTCAAGTGGGAAAAAGAATGACTAAGAAATATGAATAGCGGCAAAAACTGCGATCCAATCGCAGAAGTAAGTGTCATATTTTCGTGGGATAAAAAGTCCTTCATTATAACAACTGAAATAGCGCTTCACACTCCAACAGCCACTGTTGTAGCGATCCACTTATTAACCACAAAAAATCCCTTCCCTACATTTCAGGAAACGATTATCAGCCACTAGATAAAGAAAATACGGCGCATCAAAGCGACTTTCTGCGAATGCAAATTAGAGGAGAGCAAACAGCCGGAAAAATAAGCCGCGTACGCAATATCAAAAGCGAACAAAGCGACACCACGAATCCATTCCCAACAACGGCGCGATGATCCCTCAAAAGAGCACATGAAAGAATCGGAGGGGAGGAAAAAACAACGACTGTTGCAAGAATACATGATAAAAAGAGCGAAAATAGGATGGATGATGCCAAAAATTTGTGTTGCCGACTCGATTATGAGAAAGGACGTCAGAGAGAAATAAGCGATTACCAAAAATAGTCAGGCTAGGTGAAAATCCAAAAAACGATAAGGAACTCCGGAATAAACGAGCGGGAACGCGAGCAAGAAAACGTGGCTAGCAGCTGCCTATCATTTCCACAGACTATTCTCAAATCGAGTGGGCACGAAGTGATGCCTTCATAGTTCATTTAACCTCACTCATCAAAAAACACTTGTGAATTTTTGCTCCACTTCTGAATATCCGCAAGTGCCCAAGCGAGTCTGAACGATCGTATAAAATGCGTATAGTGCACATGCCTCTCCCTAATTCCGTAACTCCAGTGGCAGTGGCTTTCGCAGCTAACTGTTGCGGCTGATGTAAACAGACAAGCACGCTGGAGAGACAGAAACAGATATACATAAGCATAAACAACGATGTCAGATTAATACACATTTCGAATCGTTTTCACTCTCGCCGCACAAGAAAAACGCTAAATACCGAATAATAAAATATATTTGCATATGACATCAGATCGCTGTTTGTAATAATTAAAGACTCGTAAGATTTCGGCGTCAACTTTTTAAAGTCGGGGGGAGGGGGGACTTGATGCCAGTAAGTTTTTGCATCACCAATGTGGTACATTTACGATTACCTGTTTTGGGAGTGAAGTCTTCTTCAACGTCGAAATGTGTTGACGCCAGTTACCCTCCGCCCCAAAACGTCTATACAACCATTCACACTTCCACCGCACATACGAACCAATATTTTAAAGAATATAGTCACAATCGCCCACCTTCAGAAATACTAATCACCAAACCAACAACACTACAGCATTGTTTGCGCGGACACATTTTAGGTTGGCATGGCAGACTAATGAAAACAAAAATATCAGGCATAAGACAGGTGGCCTAACCTACCAACTGAAGTTTCTGTAAGATAAGTGAGACTCACGTTCATGAAAAACCTACTCCATAGATGGAGGTGAACTTCCCTCAACTCCCCTCATAATTTTCTTCATTTTCCCCTCCTCTCAGCATTAAGATGGATTGAATACACCAACTAGTCGAAGCTGAACATCACTCCGGCATCCCAACGTTCGGTTTCTTTTTCCAAGTGATATTCACACATGTATACAAATTGTCTCCGCCTACTAAGCCTTGTACATTAACATCAAAACTGGTAACTGACTGCACTGCCTTCGATGAACGCACACCTGTTATTTGAACTGCTTTCTTACTCGCGTTTCCTTGAAATATCACTGTTTATTGACTGTTCTTTCAAGCTTGCTATTAGTAGGTCTCGAGACGAAATATTACACACAGTAGAAGGAAATTAAACCTCTACACATCTCTCCTCCGAGAAACCGAAACTTAGGCATTTTAAAGTTTTGATTTCCCATATGCTACTCTAAAAATCAAATTTTCGAGGCAGCTGGCTTTCGATTGTTCCGCATAAAATGTGTTACAACTTAGCAGAAAATCTGAGAAACAAGTAGCATAAACTTCTCCATGCTCCTTTACCCAGAAATAGCTTATCCAAAACGCGGGGAAAGAAGACGTTACGGGGCATCTCCGCCCTTAATAGTAGTAGGGAGGAAAAGTTGGAAGCAGCCAGCTTCACTCAACAATATGCCCGCCAGTGACGAAGCATCGCTCCTGGTTTTAAACGCTTGCCACTCATCAGATTATCCCCAATTTAGATTATGAGAAAAGAGTTATTGCAAATCTAAATAAGATACTTGCATGCCTGGATGCCTCGCTCGCTCAGCTGTAAATGCCGCACATTTCAAGAAACGAACACAGACAGTCAGTTTTCCGTTGCAAGATTTCGTATGTCAGACACGCGACGGTTCCCATGAAAGTTTAAAAACAGCTAAATGAGGAAGGGGAAGGTGGATGTTCGAAATGACGATATGCTTATAATCGACTCAGAAAAAAAACAACAGAAGAAAACCTTAGCGTGCTTCACTTCGAGATCAGCGAAATCGATGAGATTTTTCTTAAACGCTGTCAGTCGCCTCTTCTTCAAATCTTGCAGCTCTCCTTTAGCCACTTCACTAATTTTCTCGAACTTTTTGCACGCCTCACTTTGCTCAGTCTCCGCCTGAAACAAAACTGCAATAAAACACAGAAAACTGTGATACCGCCTTAAGCAGTTGACAACTTGGTAGCATGTCAAGACGAATAGGATTTACTTGTGCCTTACATCGCCATGAAAAAAAGCGATGGTCCAACTCGCCAACGATCTCTCATCAAAACAGCACCGATTTCAAATCCATGGTAACTTTGCTCTACAAACCACGTCATGTGTACGAGGTAGTTTGGAGAACCTTACTTATAATTTTTTATAGTAGTAACTTCTTCAGGGATTTACTCCACCAACAAAAGCAGAAGGAAAATACAACTGCCGCTAAAAAAATGTCCGACTTAACCTAAGCACCACCAGAATCGTTCATTACGCTGCCCATAACGTTATGTTACCCAAACATTCCGCTATCTTAGCACAAAAATATATTACTTAGGCATGCAAAAGAAAAACCAAAAACGGAAGACGGATAAAACGATCCGTTTCAATCGTGTGTAATGTGATACACTCACTGACGAATTTACTTAGAAGCGCCACCACCCAAAATGGTGGCTGAAGTTTTCACGACATAACAAACTGATATATTTACTAAAGGAGAACAAAGAACCTTCACGACTTCTGCCTTTGCTGTCCTCGAGAAGGCCTACAGTTAGTCGGCGGAAAGAAGAACGGTGCCGTATTCTCACTTTGATTTAATCAAGTAATAAACAAAAGACTGACGCGTTATGGATTCAAGGGGTCATATGTCGCAATTTATATCACGTGCAATGAAGCAATCCGAAAATACAACTTACTTTAGTAACGAAACAAAATGGAAAGGGAAGAGCTAAGGTACAGACGTATATATAAAATTCCCATCCGAAGTGATGTTGAGCCAACCTCTCTAAACCATAATAATATTAAAACTATCAAACGTACTGCAAAATGGTGTAACAAATGTATCGGTACCAACCTTAGGTACATCTTTGTTTCTTCCTCGAGCACGTTCGAGATTTTTATTGGCAGCTTCATAATTGGCCAGACATCGCATGCGGCGATAGAGGAGATCCTTCAACAACTCATTATGCTATACCGGAAAATAAGGATTTCCTCCCCAAATATGTAGTTAAGTAAATTACCTCGACTTACAGCAAATTACCTCGATTTACCGACTGTACTCGTTCCTCTAAGATTTGATCTGGCATCACAAAAACGAATATCACTTCCATAAGTTTTGTCAGCATCCAATGGTTATCAAATATAAAGGATAAAACAAAAAAGAATTGCAGATTATACACATATACGTATATATTCCTCTCAACGTAAATCACAGTTCTATGCCGCTGTATATAAAACCGGCAGTTTAGAAACAACTAACACAGCTGGCAATTTTTCTACAACAGAATCGAAATTGCCGATTACGCTATGAATGTATATAAGCATAACATGTTTTTCCTTGACATGAGTCAAGTGAAGAGGAAGCTTCCGTTCTGATAAAACATCCCGAAACCGAGGGCGTTTAGTCAAAGGGATCATGCGTCGCTTGAAACGATAAATATGAGGAAATAACGGCCGAGAAAACCACAGCATGGGCACCACATCCTATCAAGACAAGCAATCTTACTCATGCTCTACAATGACCAATCGCTTTGTTGCCTTCTGAACGCGTAGCACAACAGAGCAATAAGAAATGGAACAGAAGGCAGTGAAATTGCAGATGAGAAAATGGCGCCATGACTGCATCTGATGCGACGATTTCAACTCAACAGTAACGTGTGGCTATATACCTCAGAAGACATGACTCAAAAGCCACGCACAACTGTAACTCAAAAGTCACACAGCGCTTAACTGTCGTAACTGCAAACGACTTAGTCAAATTAGACTTAGTTAAAAGAATTTCACTCTTCGGATGTCAAGTGAAGATAGCTTTTCAGCAGCAACACTGGGAGGCATTCTAATTTCGTCGATGGAACAACACGTAATAAGGTGATATTTCACACTGCTCGCTGACTAGCTGTGGAAAAAGAAATACATTAAGTTACACCCTTTCCCACAGCTAGTCAATGTGGTATGATAACGTCCAGGTAACCAAATGACATTTCATATTGCTACATGGAATGTCACTTTGGTTACCTATTACCAGTTGACGTTATCATATCACACTCAACGATCTCCTACCACTTTGATATTCGCCGTTATCATGTTCAGAAGCCTTCAAAATCTCTTCATAAAGAAAAAGCGATCGTGAGGCGTCAATACATCGGGTTCCACCTCTTTCATTCGACCGTTATATAGATAATTGAAGCCCTCCGCCTAAATGAACATCACCATTTTTCCTACACTATTCGTACCGTCTCAGAGAACCCTTTAGGAACCTGGGACATACCTGCAAGCACACAGAATGAAAATAAGTAAGAACTGTAACCTTTGCTGCCTGGGTATCTTTCATATAATACCGCAAAGTGTCGCTCAATTTCAGCTCTTCGTCGGTACCTACGCGTGCCTAAATAAACGCCATAAATATACTAAAAAAATCTTCGATTAATTAACGCCTCAATAACCGAGACCACAAAAGAAGCAAGCAAAATAAGCGAAAATGGAATAATCGCCCAGGAAAGCATAAGCAGCACCGTATCATCTTTGTGTTTCTGCCCATCATAATGATCAAAAGTTGGAGCTTCGTTATCGGTTTTTCGCAAGGAATATGCGGCAATCAGGAATAAGAGAATTTTCAGTATTTTTAGATCCATTCGAAATCGCAAAAAAACGAACCGCGAACCCAATTTAATAACCCACTGCAAAGATCAACCAATTTCCAAAAAAAAACTGTTTTCCCTCGGTCTTGGGAAAGTTGTAAAAATAAAACTGCTTTGCAAAATTTCCCATTTTCTGTGACTGAATGCCACGACTATGGAGAATACATTTTAAACTATGCAAATGGGTTTACTGCAATAGAAGTAAATATACCACGCAGACATTCTACTTTTCATATCTCCAACTACTTCGCTCTCCTCTCGTCCCCACCTACATGATTTTATTATCTCCTTACCTTGTCCCGTCCCTTTCCACTTTTCACTTTACTTGAGACTTTCTAGGAAGGCAATTTATCATTAGGTAGATGAGTATTTCATGAACATCCTACTTCAATAAACGGCGTCTACTTATTAGTTCCTCGACGTCCCCCCAACATAGCCCCCTTTTAAAGCCACTGCATGTTCAGCTGATGATACTCGAAATGGAATAACATTGCAGACAGCAATAAGCAACCAACCTCAAGTTTCTTCAACTTCTCGAATAGGTCAGATCCACGAGCCAAAAGCCTTTGCATATCACGTTCAGTCTCCTGCGTGGCCGATTTTTCCAAACATGAGGCAACTTTTGCATATGCATCGGCCACATCTGCAATTCAACATCGCATCGTACCGTCATTCTAAAACGAATTACATTGGTCCACCTAGTTCTAATATAAAAACAGAGTCGTTATAAGGGAATACTTAAAGAACAAAAACGCATTCACACCTGTAAACGGCAGCGGAAGGATAACTACAACTAGGGGGCCCTTTAAATAAAGCTAACGAGTAGCACAGATGAAGTGAACGAACAAATCATCAACGAGTGAATTTCAACAGCGAGTCATCTACGCAATATCTTAATTACCTACACGTTTCTATTCCAAAGGAAACTTACTCAATTCGCCATCACGTCACCCGGATTAGAAAAGAAAATTCGAGCGCCCAGAAAGTGAATAAGCTTCATTCAAAGAGAAAAGAGAAAAATGAAGCTAAAAACTGACTGAGATGTCAAATTTTCGAACGATTGTGTCGCCGATGAAACAGTTGTGCAAACCATCATCTGAAGTGCCCTAATGTACGCATTCAACACTCACAGTCTCCATCACAATCTCGAATGGCCACGCTGTCAAAATGCTGAATCAATAAGCAAGCTGCAATTAGCAGCTCCATTGCAACGACTAATTAATTACTAACAGACAATCAATCTTAAACATCCTCTACGTCAACTTCCGCTTCTCTAATCCCGCAAGGATACAGCGTCCCTCGCATACCCACGAAATATACCAAAGTAAAAACAGGAGGTATGCACTATGGCTGATACAGTCCCAAGCACTCGTGTTTTTCCCCGAGTAGCTGAATTTTTCAACGAGAATCCGCCTATACGCTGATACTATTTTAGTTTCTAGGATGCATCAAGTGACGACAATTCGTCTGTGAGCAGTCAGGAAGTTTTACCTCCGTTCATTTCACAGGAAGATAACCTGCATAATTTATGTCAGCATCAAATACTGAAAATGTTAACGTCACCCATATGTTTCATCAGAATAAGCAGACTCACATGCTATCACAGCCAGCTTATCCTCCCTTCATGCCAAACTCTCCCGCTATCTTCTGCAACCATTTCACTGCTCCCAGCAATCGTTACTTCCGTCATTAGAAACAAAATCAACTGATCTCATTAGTGAGTGTCTTCTACTGAATGATTAAACTCCATACTGTGGATTAGCACTTCAATAATTTTGAAGATGCAATAATCAGCTCAAAAGAAGTACAACAAATGCACATAAAATGATCTCAGCCATAAGAACACTCTCGACCTGCAAAACTTCTGAGTCTGATGCGAGAACATAGATCCTCACTACTCTCTTGCATTACGATCAACTGTAATCATCGAAGTACGCTTCCACTCTCACCACAAAAGCAACCACACACAACGACAATACGTTGTCCTATCTTGAAATTGTCTATCGCCGATCCAAACCAACAAATGATTCCTTTCTTTATCGGCAAAACTTCTTACATCGCGCCTTACCTAAATGCGGGCAGCCCTGATATTCTCCTAACCATTCAGGTGATGTATAGCACACATCGTAAGAAGCTGAGGCAAGTTAATTCTTCATAACGGGGCACTTCTACACAGTGGAAGCCGTTAAATGCATTTCTGTTATACTCAGCATCCTATCTCGACGGTAAGAGGACGTCAGATGTAGACGTCACACACAGAGAAGAACAGTGGATCAGGGAGAGGAGAAGGGACTGCAAACGGGGGTGGAGGATGAGATAAGAAAATGGAAAAGAAAGAGGAGCCAACATGAATTCTTCAAGGTATTCCCAAGGGTAGCACTGCTTGTCTGCGTTAGAATCTTTTCAGTGCCGCAATTCTATCGACGAATCACAAAAAGACAAGAGCGCTGCTAAGCTTCCCTTGCAATTGACTGCATCGAATGATGAAAAAAGACCGAAACGACTCGACGCGCAGCAATCAGCTACCCCATGAAAAGCACTGTCAGAATACTTGGCCATCGCACAGCATCTTCAAATGGCAACGAAGAGAACGCGCCGAGAGAGGCTTTTCGTTGTAAAAGTATCTACTTACAAAATTACCTTTAAAGGTCCCCAATTAGAAATCATTCACCTCACTGGTGAGAACATTCGAAAATATGCACCGTGCTCAAGCAGAAACGTCCAATGATCAGCGCTCGCAACGTTTCACACAACGAAATTCTTGCCGAGTCACACATTCCCTCCACAGATAATAAAAAAATTCAGCAATGGCTCCTAAGCCTGAAAGAAGCGTGAGCCTATTTAATTTAATAGCAGAAACCTGATCGGAAACCTCAACAACGATCGCTTCACACTCTGATTTCCGATAACGACGAATGCATCCCGCAATACTCTTACACGAGAACCCCCCATCGAAAAAGAGAAAAAAACCACACTCAACGCAAAGAAAACGTTGAGCACGCCGCACTGCGCCAGACATAACGATGTCAAATATGTATTGCGATCGCGTTTCAAGCCTATTGCGAAGCACTCGTTCAATGGGAAAACAACGAAGCGGAATGTTGGCTGCCGGCCGTCTGGCAACTCGTGACAGCCCCCCCCCCCCCCCCCTGCATCTATCTATGAGCACGAACTTGTGGAAGTTGCGGATCGATGAAAAATACAAAAAGAAATATACACACGCTCAGCTTATCGATTCACTCAACGGCGTCTCAACTCGCCTACCTTTGAGCGTTATTTCGTCGCTGCGTAAGTGCAACAAATTTTTTTAACACTCCATTGCTCACTTAAAGAATCTCATAGAAATGCGAACCTCTGGTGAGATATACAAGAAACAACTACCTATATACCACATCAAAACCCAGTTCTTCTTCTTCAGCCTCTATCTCTTCCACAGTCGTCAGGAATAAGACAAAGAAAATTAAAAAAAAGAGGAAATGTGGGAAAACGCAGCGAAAATTCGGCTGATCCGCCCTCATATCGGACAGGTAAATGAACGGCTATCAAGCTCGATCCGCCCTCATATCGGACAGGTAAATGAACGGCTATCAAGCTCGATCCGCCCTCATATCGGACAGGTAAATGAACGGCTATCAAGCTCGATCCGCCCTCATATCGGACAGGTAAATGAACGGCTATCAAGCTCAGAACTCAGACATAGCATGCGTGTCTAGCATTGAGCACTTAAGATCACACAACCATTCGAAAGGAAAAGCGGTTGCAACAAAACAAACGCAATATTTGCCCCAACACTAGCTTTAAACTTTAGTGAAGCAACTCGAATATGCTCTATTCGATTGGTGCGCCAAACAAAGTGAACTCTTAAAAAGCCCACTCACACCTCAATAGATACCCTCATTTCTTGATCACATGAGTTCCAGAGTAATTTTCACGCGATCCGTCCCATATGCAGGTTTTTGCAACTTCGTTTACTGACGACAGCTAAACACGGAAGATGCTTATACAAATAGAAACATTAAGTTCCATTTATTTCGCTCGTAAAATTGAAACGACAAAAAAGCTCTGCGTGTTCATGAAGAGTCAACACTGTAACGGTACTAGTTCTCGAAAGGTCTGCGCCTCTACGAGAGTCCCTTCGAATGTCTGAGATCTCCAACATTTTCTATTACAATCAAGTAGCACTTAACACCGATCGATTAAACACACTGGAAGAAAAATGATGCAGCAGATACTCAGCAACGTTAAACCTTCAGACAAATGAGCAGCAAAAAAGCGTCTACAAGTGTGACCAACCGAATCAGCGTCTTTAAACAATGATGATAGAGGGTGCTGGAAAAGAGCAAGAGAGCAAGAGAGACAGCGAGCAAATTACACTCCTTCCTTAATGAAATTCACTAAGCTTTATCTTGCATAGTGCAACTGCGTCATGCATCATCTGCAATACATCCAGTCGCATCCCACAGAAAAGGTTGCAGACAGCTAGCTGCTGATTGAAAAAGTAACATGTTACTGCTCCCACTTTTAGTTTTCTACTCCTCAGCACATCTCACAACAACAATACGCGAGGGAAATTTTCCTTTCGAGTCCGACTGCAGTGCTAAACGATCGACCACTCCAACGATTCAGCGAGTCGGTGAACGCCACTTTGCAAGCTTACCTCTACGTCACTTATACAAAGGACTTGTGATTCATGTGAGCATTTTTACAGCCCATTCTTATCAACGTTATCCCATTGGTTAACTAACTGCAAAAAGAGAATGAACTACTGCCATTGAGAGGGAGATAAAAAGAGCGCGGGGACGCAGGAAGAGAGGGGTGGAAGGGGGAACGAGAAATGAAGTCTTGCGGAAGCAGGATGGGGTGAGAAAGGAAAGTGGTGTCTCGAGGGGTGGAGTGTAAGGGTTAAGAAGTAGGAGTGGTGCTTCTCTTTTCTCAACATCTGGAACGATACATCGTCCCCACGATATTCCTTTAAGGTGTCAGAAGAAATCTGATATACCGTTGCATCAGCGTTTGCAACAATCGATAAAATATACTTCAGAGGAAGTTATCAAGAAATACCCTTCAGCGACAATTTTTTGTCGTTGCCTATCAATTTCGCATCTACGTGTCAGAAGAAACGTGCGAGCGTCACTGCAACGATACGGCACGAATCGCTCTAGCAAGAACGAATGAATCCGATGAAGCGAAATGCGATAAAATGACGCGGTGCACCTTCCCTAAGGAAACTATGAAAGAGAACTTGTGAGTGCTCGTGCTCCCGCATTTCAACTCACACTCAAAGACAACGGTGAGATGATCGCAATAAACTTCAATTCGATCAGCATCATTTGATCAACATCAACATCAAAGCGTTAACGTCGCATCGCCTCAACATTCGACCATAATTCTTAACCTACTACATGCTCTGCGAACATTCAAAATTGCAACATGATTCGCAAAATCAACTCCACTCTGCTATCCACCGAATGCTGCCTAAAACGAGATCGCTTGCTTCCCACACGGATTCATGTCGCAAGAAACGCAAACGCATATAGCCTCTCACCTTTCCCAGTTTGCTTCATCACTTATTCACCTACATCTTATCGGATGAGGAAAATTGCCCTTACCACACAACACAAATAGAGCCAATCAACATGTCAAGAAGCAATTCAAATGCGCATTAAACGCAAATTAGTGACCATGGGAAGCAATTTTGAAAGCTCTTTCCCGTGGGAACAAAAAGCAGAAGAAATACGACCGAAGATTAAACGGATGAACAATAGCAGATACAACTAGAATGAGGAGACGGCAGCTAATCGAGGTAATTTCTTATCGCTATCTATAAACACGGCACCCACACAGTGTGAACTTAGCAAACAACACATCGACGCACCCACCGCTCGAATAAACGGAACGCGTTACGATGCTTCCAGATGCAATTACACATTAAGCCGTTCATTAGGAGAATGCTTTGACCACAGTCCGCTCCTCGCTTATCTCTAAATACGCAATATTTTTAATATGACTAATCCATTATGTGGCCGCCTGTTTCAATGAATCCTCCTTCCCTCTCATCGAACCTATTATCAGGAGATTTACTTTTCAACTCGATAAGACGATTCTTCGCAAACAATGGGGGAGTTATGAAGGTCATCAAATGATAAAAGGCAAAGCTACGGGATGTATAGAGGAGCTGAGCAAAAAATAAACCTTCTTGAAAAGAAAGTCGAGTTGAAAATGAAAACAAAATGAGAGGAAAGAAATTTGGGGAAAAGTGCACGCCAAAGTAAAAGAATGCAATCAGCAAGGAAGCTGTTGGAACGTTCGAGTGACAATAACGGTAACGACTGGGAAAAGCAAGCGTTCGTTCTAAACGAAGAACGGATGCCGGTACACGCACTCAGTTAAATATGACTGCCTTATAGCGCTGTATTCTTTAATTCTGTGAAAAAGGCTTTATTAAATGGCTTCCAATAAACACCTAATGCAAATCTAGTGAGGTGCATTATTTGCCGAATTTAATACGACGCTTAGCATCAATCCCCCAACGAGCCACTAAAATGATGCCACATGTGGAACCACTCTCCAATCAACCACCTCCATCACCTCCCCCCTCTCCACGGCTACATCCTCCATGACCGTTCTTCTCAGTGCAATCAGGATTCAGCAGATTCCTCATGCACTGTAAAGAAAGTATAACTAAAGTGGCACACAGCTTGACACAAATAGCAAACAACATTGCCACGAGTACCTACTGATTTAGTTCATTAGCTGCGAAAAAACCCATGGTGATGAACGCTTTCGTTGCACCGATCAAACAGAACTGGAACCTCCTATACCGTTTCCTCGGTGTCATGTGCACGAATTTCCTCCCCGAATACTTTGTAGTCATGATGTGGTATATTGGCAGCAACCTTATATTTTATCATCTTGATAAGAACACTTCATGTTTTACGCGTTATTTCTTTTCCTATGGATAGAAAGGTGCGTCTACAATATCCTAACGTCCTACAAGCATTTACTCTATAACCTCGATTTTCGTGCGATAAAGGCGTCGGTTTCCCCTCCGCCATCGCAGCGTCACAGATGCCCTCCTCCCTGCCACTACACAGCCATTTATTTTATGACCCGGCTATGCGACTGCCCAATGAGCAGACCATAGGTTTCCTTATCCTGACGAGGGAAGAAGAGACAGAAGAGGAATGCACATAACATTTCGACAAAACTGATGCATAGATTCGTCAACAAATAAGTGAACTATCGAATCGACCAAAACGACCGTCAACAAGGAATTTCTTACGAAGTAATCGAAAGCACTCACATAAACCAATATCTGCAGCATTGCTTCCATAAAGAATCAACAGCAGGAGAGGAAATAACCGCAAGAACGGGTAGTGATGCTGCTAAAGTTGGCTGCACTTCATAGTTCCAGATGCAGTCAAAATGCTTTAAGAATACAGCAAACTATCTGAGATGATCACCGTTACCCTTTAATGTCCGCCTCTTTCAGACTTTTTTTGACGAAATGAAGGTGAACTTCCCGGCTGCAAATTAACTTTCCATTTGTATAAAGAAGAAACTTGGAAGCGGTATGAAAATATTCAAAGCGATTGCTTCATTTAGCGCACAACCACTACGCATCCTATTACGTGCAAAAAAGTACCATTACCATTTCATTCAACGAACACCACACATTTCTCCCCGATCCACTCAATGAAACTTTCACAGCCCACTCAGAATTCGTTTTGCCGCACTCACTACACATCACTATGGATTAATATCACTTCACGTTAAACTTCCTAAGAGCGAAAATAACAACGTAACTTCTATTTGTGAACGCATACACAACTCTCAAATACTACTTGCAAGCTCCAACCATATCTACATCAATTCAATTCTATAATAATTCAAGCCAGTGCGCTCTTTTCCGATTAAAGTTATGTTTTATTCCGTTTCACCCTTCCCCTCCAACAAATTCATATCTGATATATTGAATTCAACTTCACTACCAAATTTCCCCTCCACACAATTCAATTTCTTCGTTTCTTGAGAGCGATCTTCATAGTAATCCACTCAAATCTCGCCCTGCAATAATTTGGCGAGACATTTCGCTGCAATGATAAACAACTCTTTGCATAAATGAATTATGGTCGCAATGTGAACGCTTCTAATATCTTTGAATCCATTCCTAACCTCTTTTATATTCTCTGCTGCTTGCGTACACAATCTTTTTCGACCACCCTCCACAGCTTCACTTCGTCTCAAAATTGCGACCTTCTCCTTGTTGATGATCTCCAATGATTTAAAAAATTGCATTCACCTCATTCGTTTCCAATTTCATGTTTCCGATCATCAGATGTCGCCCTTCTGCTCCGGATTCACTTTATCTTAATTTTTTAATTAACCTATGATTTAAATCTCTATCATCAAGGGGCATATCCTCTTTCAATTCTCATTTATATATTACTGGTTATGACTCCGGAAGGCAAAAAACGTAAAAGCACGCGGCTCGCGTTTGTGTAGTGCACCTTTAGAGGATCACTAATCTTATGAACTTCCAGCTGGGCCCAGAGCAGCAAAATTCAACGGATATGAGGTGGTATACCCGCCCGTAGCACCTTTCTTCCCCTATTTCGAAAGAATTCACGAATATTTAAGGTCTGATCAAAACACTGAGCATTCACGTCGCGCAGATTTCTTCATTTCATACCCAAAAAATCAAGAAAACGTGGATCTTTTGCTCAATATTTGCATCTGCGGAATGGTCGATCAGCTATGAATGGAATAACTTAAAACCTCCATTATCTGCTGATATCCCAGGAAAATGGTTGGTTAGTGACTCAAAAGCAAAAGTGCATGTTGGCGCACCCGCTTTGACAGGCTTCTTACTTATTAAACCGCAATGTATGAATGTGGTTTAGCAAATAAGAAGCCAGCAAAACCAATTCGTTAGAGCATTTAAGCGTCAGTAATGAAGCGCACGTGGAAACTAGCGAACTATTGGGACGAAAAATTACCAATATACCTTATGGCTATCAAACTTCAACAGCGCAAATGTCGCAGTAGGTAATTTGAGAACACTCGAGAAGCAGACTCACGAACGCGCCGTATGAACAAATAAATAACGTCGCTATTGTAAGCGTTCGCGAAACATCGTTGAAAACACGCAATGCACTGAAATCTTACATCTGTATCTAAAACTATATTCAAGTTTGAAGGTTTCCCTTCAAGCAGAGGACCCAAAATTAAGTGAGGGAGGGAATGAGGAACAATGCGAATAGAAGGGTGGTTCTCGGACATTAAAAATCGAAGCAGATAAGTCTGAAAGAGGCAGTCCCAGAACTACACATCCTCTACCTTGTATACTTCTGCAAATTACAAATGATGCATGGGTTTTTAAAAAAGCGAATAACGCAACTGCTTCACTGCAAGCTTAGCTGGATTAATTTAAGCATCAATCTTTGAGATCATGCAGACTGGCCCATTGCCTCCTCCAGTGATGAGATAATGAACTCCGACGGATCGCAAAATTCGCAGCGCTGAGAGCTAAAGGGAAATAAAACCTTCACAAATCCACCGGCCCGCTAAGGTATCGCAAGCATGAGGCAATCTCATGAACTCTTCAAGCAATAAACCCAAAAAACATTCGCCCAAATCAGTAGCCTCATCGAGCTTGGATATTACTCAGCGGATCAGTGTTATTTGTATGAGTAAGTCACATACAACATTTACAAAGAACTAATCCAACTCTGTGAGTAAAATCTTCAGCAAAGCACTGCCACTATGCATATCAGCCAAAAGCTGGTAAAAAAGCAACTCGCAAACAAAAGTTTCACTTACATACATACGACTTTAAAAAGCCCCTACTCAGATAACTGTCCTACGTTTTGCTTTATAGGCGATGCTTACTACACATACAGCACTGCCTCGGCCGGAAACAAAAGATTCATCCACAATCGAGATCAAATTACCTCACCCGACCTTCACAGCAGTTCACAACTGTACGAGACCATTTGTCTATATGAACAGCTAAATAAATAAACGAATGAAGACACATTACATATATATTTGTACATCTTAATATATCTGCGAATTTACTGATGTAAAGCATCTCACCGGAAAGAGAATAAACTCTACGTTTCTTGTCTACAGCCAATCTGATAACCTCATATGCCAATCTCAACCAAGGATCATATTTGACGACTTTTACGCACTAGGCCACAATTTACGTACTATGCAGTGATAAGATGGTAAGAATTTTGAATTTAGATTATAAATCAAAATTAGAGAATATTATTGCAAATCTATCCTAACCGTCAGCGGCATTCGTTTATTCGTGCAGGAATATGAAGAGATCATTTCGCATCCAGAAACATCGAATCTAATTTTCCTGTCCTTCAAAAAACACTAAAGTTCGACTCTTCGTTCAGAGAGAAGCAGGCATTGTTTAAGCAAAAAACATTACGCGAAAGCGTTTCGGCATTCTATCAAAGGGTCTCGCTGAGAACTGCAACGTCGCGATCGACTTCATACACTAAAATTCTCGAGTAAATCGACGTAGAAAACGATATATCCAATTTCAGCTATATAGCGCACAATCACTTTGGAAATTAGGGTGCTCTCTTAATCGCATATTCTTTCAGAAGCCTTTAACCTCGTATACGAAACCGGTTATAACGAGAACAGCAAGAAATAATTAAGTGAGTAGCGACTACGCAGCAAAAATACTTTACTGCGGAGCTTTCCACTCTGATTATGCGTTAGGAATAACGTTTTCAGTGCAACTTTCAAGAAAAGTGGAAGATGTAGACATGTAACAGCAAGCTCGTTTCGACATTCGAAGCATTATCCTGTTTCAGCTCACCCCAAAATCGATAACTGGTGGTACCTTCATCAATTTTGGTTCAGATCTTGTAGTAGCTTTGAAATTCACTTTTGGCATCTTCTTAACATTTCCACAAATGCATCATTCCCGACACCTGCATCAAAATTGCCACCATCTCCGAAGTTTTCCAGCGATTACTACACACTTGACTAAACTTTGCTATAATTCATTTCAGAGACTTGAAAAGCGAAACCATGAGATGTGGTGGCGATCTGAAAATCCGTGAATATCATCCAGCAACTGCTTCCCTTCAGTGTTTATAGCGTGCTCTAAATGTTAATACAGAAATGAATTTGCGATGGTTTATATCGGAGAGCACTGTATCCTACATTACATATATGTCGTACATTATGTGTGTATAATACAGTCTATAAACTACATTATTCTACAACACACAGCTGTGTGCTTTACTGATGGAGAGAGAAAGTTCCTGTAAGAATACTGCTGCATTTGATGTAAGCAAAGAATGTTTTCTCAATAAAGCAAAATTAAACCGTTTCCTCCCTCTATAAAATGAAAAAAATTATGAAGAGAATCCGTTGAAATGTGGAAAATCCTTGTCTCTGATCGGGTCGCGCACAATTACTGATTCAATGAAAACCCGCCCTTCCCCTCCCAACCCCTATCCATTAAAGATCAGCACCTACATGTTCTTGATAAACAAGAGCTTTTAAAAAAGGATGGACGAAGGATAAAAAAACACGGCAGAGTAAGAATAGAGGTGCCAGAAAATAAAGGCAATTAGAAACCAACTTTTATGTAATCTGGTCACTTTATCCGACTTCGACGTTGCATCCTTGATGTGGGCATGATATTCCACTAAGTAATTACGTTCGTGCTCAAAAAAATCGTCCACATCCTTCTGTAATAATGCAACTCACATAAAAAACACACTCCCTTACAGGTCAGGTGAAAGCGATCACTTTCTCTCATTCACTACTTAGGAATATTTGCACATGAAAGCAGTTCTTCGAATAAATCTATCCACTATCACAGTAATCACCTCTGAAGCATCCCTGAATTTCCGTCTTCATATCTGCTATCATTCACTGAGCAACGTCTTGCCTCTGCACCACGTGAATTTCGGATAAATCTCTGCATGAAATGAACTTCAACGTGGTTCACTGAAACGAAACGAAATGGCAAGTAGTAGACGCGACCTTTCGTGGCAAAACAACAGAATTTCTTTTGACTGACTGAAACCGACTATTCCTCAAACATTCTTCACTTACTTTGAGAATATAAAAGACGAAACGTCAAGGTTCTAACGTGGAATGGCTTTTAAATATAGGTGGAAATTACCTGTCCCGAGAGAAGAACTTCATCGGCCGATTGTGTAAAACGCTTCCATATTGAACCAACGTATTCCTTCTTATTCTTTCCCCTCACTGATAACTGTAACTGCGTTAACTAGCATCATTTACCGACCTTTACTGGACATCTTTGAAGCATTATCATTACAACGAACCGTTAATTCCTTCCATGCAACTATTCGTCGTAGTAAATTGCTTACGGTTATGTCATGGACTGATTCAAAATCTTGTGTCCACCACTGGTCACTTTTACATAAACATTTGATACCGAGACACGTATCAGTTCACTGAGAATGAATGAAGTGACACGGAGTCACCCCATCAATTACAGTGGGAATGACTGCTTCTGCAGCACGTATGCACGTTTGGCGGAGATAAAAACGCGAAGGCCTGATTGCCAGTTTAAGACAGCACCTCTTCTTATAACCATCTCCGCATGGCTGACCTATCAATTACATGAATACTCGCAAAGAAGAATGAAATCAATACGACTATATAAAAGCATAAACATTTGAAATAACTAAGCGTGCTGCGAAAATGTTATGTCGTTGAATTAGTATAGAGGCAGCAGACAGAGTGCTCGAATATGCAGCTTTCTAATTCTAAAAATCACTCAATATGAGGCGACGAACACCCATGTATCCTCAGCGAGAAAAGCCACATAAACTTCGAATGAGCGCTCTCCAACTACAATTATGACAGCAAAATTCGACGTTCGAGCGCAAAATGTGTACTCCAATCCGCAGGGCGTACATAATTCTATACGCTTCTTATATTACGCGTAATACCGACAAATTCCAACTTATTCAACTAACTTTGTCAGCACTTATCCACACGACACACTGTCACTGGAAGCGAAATTTCCCTAAAGAAAAGAAGAGAGGACTCACGTCTTGCTCGTATTCTAGGAAAATGCGGAAATTTTGGTCGTTTCGAAATGCCGGATGTGCAGCGAGACGGCATAAAAACACTTCATGCATAGCGACCGTCTTCTTAAACGTTGCCAAATACTCCCTGAAGAATAGCATAGTGGGTAGTAAAGTGTTTATTTAGATACTTCAAGCACTCTTCTACAAAATACCTCACCTCTTCCCCTCCTTGGTTTTAAATGCAAAAAGTGACTCCTTCAAAAAGAAAGCTGTCATTTTTACCATCTAAATGATTGTGTCCCTCCATCTCCACTATTTACAGTCTATTATCTTGATCTCCACTAATTAACAAACTCTAGAATATGCACGGCCAGCAAAGAAAACGAAGTGTGGTTTGCAAGTTTGTGCTCCTCCATAGAGAGAGGAGCACAGACTAAGCAACATCTCAACCTGCGTACAGGTCAGAGGACGTGAGTAACAGAAAAGGTCACGGGAACTGATTACAGGAAAGATTCATTGCTGGCAGCAAGAAAACCCTCACGAATAGATTTTAAACTGATTAACTTAAAATATATAAATAACCGAACATTCGAAATAATGCAATGTGACACTATCCTCTAGCCATTATTGCGAATATGGCAAATTCCCATGCAGAATCTAAGAACATACCAATGAAAAAAACTTCAGAGATAAAAACCTACTGTTCCAACTCCTGTTTCATTTTTTGGAACTCATCCTTCGTCATTGTCGACTCTCCTTCGCCAAGTTTTTGCAGTTTTTCACGAGAAGCATCAAAATCGGGTCGAGGAGGCGCCGGGGGTATCTGAAAACCACTAGAATGCAGTAAACTATTCCAATAAATATTCAATGTTTCTGCGGCTTATAAAGCAGCGCTCGCATTGACAAATTTAAAATATAACGGAAAGAATAATAGACATGAATTCCTAGGAAAACAGGCACGGTGATACCATCATATTTCGAAAATGATATCAGGAAAAACACTTCTGCAGTAGCGGTCTTTCAGAGGCTAATTTGGCTTCAATGGTCTTCTAATGTCTGTGTGAAAGATTACCACGCTGGCAAGACTCACGCTTAATTAGATTTTGTGGGTTCGGCGCTGCAATGCCAACTGAAGCTTGTAAATCTCTCAAAAACTTAAGACCTCCTGCAGTAGCAGTCAGACAACAGTTGTGAAAAAGTCTCTCTTCTGCGAACAATACACTTCAGGCCAGCAGTTTCCCTTTTCAAACAATTCTTACTTGAACTTTCCACAACGCTTCAAAACCTTTATCTCTGTCTTTCAGATTTGTAACGCTCACTCAGAAACAACTATGTTCACTACTCGTGCTCACCTTATCCGCTCCTTCACAAAAAAAAGAGTTCAACCTGCAAAGACGAAGATTCCTTATACCTCTCTTTGCTTTGCTTCTGCAATCGAAAACTAGCATGAAGTGGAACCTTCTACTCCGTTACATTTGAGTGCAATATCGAAATAATACTCGAAATTGGCTTTCAGTTCGCAGCAAAACCACAGTTTGCGTTGTCAGTAAGTGTTGCAAACCATAAAATTAATTAAACAATAGCGACCGAAATAGATGGCATTTGAAAATGAAGTCTTCAAATCTAGGAGCGAAAGAAGGACAAAGCGATCTTATACTCGAAGACTAAAACGAACTTATGGCTAAATACCCTTCAGGGTAAACTTACAATAAAACCGGCATATGCCTCATTGTCATCGAGGCACGAATGCAACCAGATGAACTCTTCATGTTCCCTAACAACACTCATCTCGTTTTTCGCGAAGTCCGCCAAAGTGGTTCTCGTGTGCACGGTATACTTCACCTGCAATCATCACAACATTCAACACAGCTTTATTAATAAAGTAAAGCAGATGGCACATTCTACTCGCATATATTCCTCAAAGTCAAAATAGGAATAAGTAGGGACGCGCCAATCCTCGGGATGCGACAATCGACACAACCCAATAATAATCTAATCGTCCGCCACTAGAATAATAGCACTACTCGCGGCAAACGTAGAAATGTCACTCATACCCCAACCCCCCCCCCCCCTTCGAGAAAGGGAAAGAAGGTAATTTTTTAGACCTAACACTGACCAAAGTCTGCTGCAGTAACCTAAAAACGATTATATGAGCGTGCATTCAACTATAACACTACCAAACCCATTGGAGGTTCCTAGACAAATGGTAAGGTGAAACAGTACCTTAGTAGAACTGCTTAGCAAAACATTCAGGAGATGCCTGAAGTCAAGTTTATGAGCATACCTGAGGTCAATTTTGAGCACATATCTAATTTTCTGCCTGCAATGCTTGTATCGTCTTTAATTTTCGATGCCGACTATAGACATCTCGCCGCACCCAAAGCAGCAAAAAAAAATTGTCGTGATTTGTTGGGCTGTCTGATTCAGCCATGAACCAGATCATTACCCAAAGTAATGTAACAAAACAACCGCTCTTCAAAGGATGTGCCAGAAAACCCCCCTCGGACCTATAAATCCTCGGATTGCGTGAGTGTCTTCATTAAGGATTTACAAACTGAATAGTAACGCTGTCCAGCAGTTCCAGCTCAGGAATCGTTAACTTTAGCTATGAATCCTATGATTATAATGGTCCGCACAGAACAATCCCGTGAACCAATACTCAACGTGACCTTGGAGCTTCGAAATGGATTATCATAATCAACTAAAGATGCACAGAAACATGACAGCACTTCAGGATTCCTGGGTTTTCAACTTATCCGTATCGATAAGTTAAAAGAATCAAGGTAATCTGTGAGGAAAGAGTTGAAACATTAAATAAGTAATACAAGCTGAAATGATTAAAATATTACTATCAGCAACTTGCGTGCAATTTATGTTAATTTGGTGAAAGTTACTGGTCTAAAGCACGAAAGTACAGCGGCACGTACCATATATAACCTTCTATAACGCTGATTTATCATCTCTAAGGGTTGTTGTAAAGGCGTCTCAATGCGTAAAAAAAGGAAATAAGCGAGGGATAATGCTCTGAGCACTACGACAATCTCAGGGCACATTCAGAACTCTGCGCTTTACCCATCTACCGCTTTGGAACTTCGCATCTGCTCACGTTCCTTTGAAGGACAGACAAAAATTCGACGGTTGTAAGTGAAATTCACATAGGAAATGCAGTAAAACTGATGGGTGCTGATCACACGAGGGCATCGAATGGATTTTTCGCGATAATACTCCCTGATGAGTTTATTACACTTCCCACCGACGCCAATGAATACAAAATTACAAATCGGCCTAGACGAACAGAAAATGTTCCACCTATGTACGGGTTGGTAGGGACAACGCTAGATTCTCAAAGACTCGTCCACTCGCAACTCGCAGCGGGATTCGTAAAACAACTGCTTGTTCAGACTTTTAACCACTTCTAAAATGGTGGCTGGCCATCACAGACATGCCCAAGACGCAAATGCTGACGCTGACTGTTGGCCCGCCTAACTGACCTATTTGTAGCAGCTAGCAGGGCTACGGATAGGGTCAAAGGTCATCGAACGGAACATTTGACTGATAAAAGGAACAACTTAGCTGACGGTCAAGTGAGGGCTGCTGAAACATGCAAATGCTTGGCATGGGAAAACACATGGGCACGCGCGCAACGGCAATGATCTACGGGGACTGGGACGCGTTAAGTCTAAGCTTTGGACTAGCCTCACTTGGCTTACTTCAAACTTATTTTGCATAACCGATGTTAAAAGATTTTCTGTTAGCTTCCTGCAGATCTTAAGCGGTAAACGAAGAGAATCCGGCAGCAAGCAATGTCCTTAGGGCTTTCGACACAGCATTCAAATGTAAAACATCACCGCATTGAAAAATCTATCGGAGAAACGCAGAAAGACTCTTTCCTAAGAGAAAACTATGTGACAGCATTCTCAAGTATTTCTGATCGTTCTATATTGCTGTTTTTGACCTGCAAGAAGTTGAGGGCGGAAATAAAACTTGAACAATAATACCCTAATGATATAACGAGTGCGGAGGGAGCATTCAAATCTGTCAATCTTCCGGCTTACACTCATCCAAAAAGGCGTATGATCCCAGCCCGAATAAAATTACTCGGGAATTTTTTTGGTGGCATCGAAATGATGAGCCCATCTCCCTGCTCACCTCTCATTCACTCCCTGGCTAAATCAGAAGTGCACAATGGGCAAATCACGAGGGGATAAAGGACCGACATCCAAGCAGTGCAAATTACGAACTGGCCAACAACTACATGTGCACGCACAGACGACAACGAACAAAATCTTCTCCAATATGGCGAGACTCAAAACGCTCGACGGTAGCCTCGTTTCGATATTCTCGTCGAGGAAAAGCTTGTTTCGCAGCTGATACACATTACGATAATGAGTTCACGAGTTGAAATGTCGCATTTGAAGCTTTTCGAAACACAGAAAAAGGCGTAATTCGTGATCGAAAAGCTTCTAAAAATTGCAAGAAGCTCGAGAAGAAAAGATAAATCTGGAGGAGACTCTCTTACTTAAAAGTCATTAAATTTCTACCTCCCTAATTTACGTGTTCACTGACTTCTATTGATAGATGTTAAGGAAACCTTAAATATTAAAAACCTTCTCACCTTATCTCTTTCTGAGAGTGCATCCGATATATCAACTATGAGAGTGTTGTCTTTTGATAAGTCGACGATTATTTCTTCGGTTCGATGCTGAAAAAGAGAAGAGAGCGGTAAGAGTGGTGAGGAAAAATTTTTTGCGTACACAGGTCGGAACCTTCGCTTTCCGACTAAGATGATCCCCCCATCTTCTTGAAATTTATTTCTATTCTGCTGCAATATTCCCAAACGTTGAGTCGATCGCGTTCTTCTGCAGACGGCTCTTATAGAGAATGCAAATGTTTTCGATAATATTCCACTGTATTCTAGCCGATGAACAACTCGATTAAGAATTAGTTGAATGTGGGCTCAGAAACAATTAATTTCTGGGTGCACACAATGTCTGTGGAAAACTCTTCTATGAAAATATTAGTTGAGGCAATCAGTGGACTCACTGCTCTCACCTGCCACCGTCGCAACATTGCATCACTGCACACATTCTCATCTCCGACCAACACAGTCTCACAATACCTTTCAAACTAAATCAGTCATCGCCCATTTTCTACTACTCTATGTGAGCTGAGGGAACCTTAAAACCTCAAGAAATTAGCACGTTCCCTCTCTCCTTCTCGCCTCACCTCTAAAAGATATGACCTGGCTATGCCGCTAATGTTAGTCTCCTCAAATTCGTAACGAAGCATGCACTTACGGTACGCTCATCGGTCCCAATTTCACTTTCAACCGATTGTACTCCGAGAGGCTTTTGAGTGAACCCATTTAAGGGATCGTCGACCTCCTCTGCTGATCGTTCATCACACATCCTCTGCAATTATCTCAGAAATTTGCCAGAAAGTCTATCTGTCTTAAGCCTCACATTACGCACCTCTAACGATAGAGTAGGGATGCGTTCAAGCACAAGCAGTTTCAAGGTAATTTAGAGGGCGTGGCAGATGGGAACTAATCAGAAAGTTAGGAAATTTTGAAACTGTGAAGAGAATGCTTTATCGCGTGGCGCTGAGAGGATCGATGACATCTTACTAGGAACGTGAGGAGGCCAACACTCCGAGGCGCGTTATCTATAGCTACGACTGAATTTCTGAATTGTATAAAAATGCCGACTACTGAATTCTTCAGTGAATTCGACAGAAGATAATATAGGCGGTGGAACTTAAATTGTGTTTCTGCAACTTCGTACGATTGACTGAGAATGTTTCTGGCTTCCTTTAATGCCACTGCAGGAGAAGTACCCCCTCCCCCCTCCTCGTTATACCCAATTACAATAGGAAAGGCTAGCTTTTAGCTGAAGCCTCCCTCTTTAGAAGGGGTAATATTTACAAGGCACTCTTAAATCCGACAAGTTGGTAGCGAATAGGCAAACATTCTTTTCATCTTATACATGTGAGTTGGTTTGTTCGCGGAAAAACGAGCTGATATTCGAGAAGTGCGAAACAAACGGATGAGGCGGAGAGGATGATGCTCGGCGCCGGTGATACTTTAGATCAGATATGCTCCCTCAGTGAAGAAAGAAATTAAGAAAGAATGAGAACTTCTAAACAATTTTAACATCGCTTTGTTTATTATTGCAGTGATCATCGAACTTCATAGATCACAGAAAACTCCCTACAAATCTCTCAACGATTACGAGAATAATCAGTGAAGTGCTGAGCTGATTGTGAGGAAATTCAGGATAACACGCCGTCCCCATCATGCAGTTTGCACATTAGCGGAATTTAATCCCCCCGCAATTATATGAATCGACGAAATACAACACAACGTAGAAAGACGCGCATATTCACATGAAACGACTCAATAGGAGAATGGATCGGACACAGCGAGGAGGGCAAAAGCAAAGCGGTGAGGTGATGAGATGAAAGCAGAAAAAAGAACCCCCCGACTCGCGGTGATCTTTTTCTCAGTCCATTTGTGATGTCGACGAATCACACGATGAGGTTTTGGGTTTGCTTCGACGACTTGTGACTCTTCTAAACGTTTGAGCTCTTCGGCTGGCACTGGAAGAACTCTTGCAACAGTGGCTACAATTCCCATGACATTCATCTAGGCGCTGAGAACAATTTATACAAGTTCATAGAGGAGATGTGATAATTGCAGAAGACGATGAGGCGTTCTTCAAAGAAGAAAATTACCAACTCTCCCATCAACACCTAGCAGCAACCACGAAAAGTGCTCACTTACAAGCAGCATTCTATGCACCACGTGCTTCGGTTAACTGAAATGCACGAGAAATAGATGCGTTAATTACATCACCTCCAAGTTGGTTTCTTCGAAATGCGGCAAGCGTACACCTCTCAATGAAAGTACGAGTAACGAGCACTTGAAAGAACGATGCACGTTGAGGAGGTTTTATGAGACAGCAACACAGCGACATTCGACTATCATGCACGAGAGTAGTTCGACATTTCTCGCTCGACAGAAAGCAACCAAGTGACGAACGAACTGTGTAAGTGTTGCGTATTGATGCATTTTGTGGAGCGCTGAGAACTGCACCAGACAAATATGATTGCACGAATAGAGAGACTAACGATGCCTTTCTTTCTACGATAGCTAGATGCGTGAGGTGTTCGTGCAGCGCCAAACTACTCCTCCACAAATAGGAAGTAAAATCACCGTGCAATACCCACACATCATAAAGATGAAAGTGAGATAGATGCTGGTGCGCCGCGGTGTCGCTGTTGACCGGTGTCGACAATCTACCGACAAGACGAATTGCGGAGAACAATCGCTTCGCGATCCCTCAAATCAACTACTAAGCTAATATGGCATAGCTTCGTAATAATTAGGTGCAGACATGGTACGCGCAGCTTTCGGGCAGCAACTGTTTGATGTTTCAGTGAACTGTTGGAAGTTGGGTTTTCTTCACTGAAGAAGAGAATTAAAAGTCTAACGAAGCGCACGTTTAACAGCAGCCTAAAAGGAAGTCAGGTAGTTCGTGCTTATCTTGCTTTTGGATGAATGGCCGTGCTTCACCCAAAATCGAGAAAAGTTAAGGTGCAGACCTCCGACTGAATCCGATTGAATCTAGACGCAAATCCTCCGATTGTAATTTTTTATATAAACGCATTATCACAAGAAATCTGGACGCCATGGAAGGTGCTTAAGTAAAAATGGCTGATGAAACTGTCTACAGACGGATTTATTGCCCGTTTCTGCTATATTATTGGGCGTATTTGATCGTTTCCGATATTTGAGAAAAGGTTGCGCATCCCTTATCCGAGCCTACTTGTATATCTTATCTCGATCTATTTTTACACCTTATGTGAATCTAATATACCTTATCCAGTCCTCTCCACTACCTTACCTTCATCTAATTGTATACCTTATCGAAATTACTTTTGTACCTTATCAACTTCCACACCTAATCTTAATTTACTTCTATACCTTATCTGAGTCTTCTAACCATATGAAAGTAGTGTTATGTTAACCTACTTCCATACCTCATGTGAACTCATGTATATCATCTCTAAAGGCACCTCTCTCAAGTTTTGCATGGGGACGAGTGGTAGAGGGGAGTGGTGCACCTGAAATTTCGCAAACCATCAAAGTGACGGGCATCCGTATGTGAAAGTCGTTTTCTTAAAGGAAGAAATCTGCCAGTGAAGTGCGCATCTAAAAAGTGCGAGTGAAGAAATATCTCAGAAAAGTAAGTGGTTATTCCTTCAGTGAGGGAACTTTTCTACGAACAGTGTAAAATCGTACAGACCCGTCAGAAAGAAAAACGAACGAGCCACTTAGACCCGTTCCTCTCCGTAGAATTTTATGGATGATGCTAGAAGCGAGCCTGACGAGACGGCAAGATATCTCATCGACAATGACAATGAACGACGATGTATAGGCCATCGGCAAGCGAAATTTATATCCATGTGAATAAACTTCAAGGGAACATTCAAATCTGCTCATGACGGGCACGGGCACCATGGAAAAGAGTCGTCAAAAGGCGCGATACTGTTTGCAAGGGTGACTGATTTTTGCAGAAAGACCATTTGCGGATGAGGAACAGTACTCTTTGGCGGATCTAATATAGCCGAAGCTTGTGGATGCCCGTTTTATGACGGTATCGTAATTAAATGCTTCATTAGTGCAATTCTGTGTGCACTGTTCGAGAAATCACGTTCAGAGTGAATGTCTATTAATTGCTCGATCGCCATCACTTCAAGAGCACTCATATTTATGACGTTAGCGAAACGAACATATCCTGCAATATTCACAGTCAACGTGACTTATCGACAGATCGGCGGACTTCTCAACAACAACCACAACTTTGATTCTATCAAACTTCGCATATGAAATCTCTCAGCGTTGACAAATGATGAACAATTTTTCACTTCAAATGATCGGCTCTGTCTTCGATCAAAAACAGCGTTCGAAGAAGGCATCAGCACAGTTAAGTTGCTGTTTTGATTTGCATCCTCTGTCGAGATAAGGGCAAGCAGTTAATTGTGTTTATGTTTGAGAGTTACATAAATGCCAAAGAAAGTGCACCTTTCACTACCCTTATGGGTCAACTAGAAAGGTTTAGATTAATGACATTGCTGAGAAGTGAGAGAAGAATAGCTCCATAAATTTATTATACGAAAAGAATAGGCCACTAAGCAATTAGTACAGTTATTACAATAACGGATGCTCATTTCCTTATGCAAATGCTCATCTCCTGCCTGCGTTGGTTAAATGCTGAATGCTCTGAAACAATTTTCCCGATTGATGGTGCATCCAGAATACAAATCCAATTTCTTTGACCGGCTTCTCCAGAATTCGTATGTCACCTTCTGTGGGTCCTGACGTCGTAATTTCAAGCGATTTCCACGAAAGTATGTCGCTGTCGCAGTACTTCCTTCATGTTTTTTCGCAACCGCAATGCTGCAAGTAGTCAATTCACTTCAGTGAAGCGCTTTATTTCCACATCCATCGAGCTAAAAATTTGAAAAAGATGGTGCGATTAGCTGGTGAAGAAGAAAATGAGCTTCTGCGACGCTTAAGTTCTTTCACTTTTCCTCTTTGGCAGTTTTTGTTGGAAGTGAGAAATGAAGCTCCGAAGATATTTGTTTGCGCGGTTGCATTTGTTCGTTTCAGACAGTCTCCGTAAGCATTATAGTGATTTATAGGCCCCCACCCAACATTTTTTCGGATGCGTATAGACGATTCGATAAGCCTGTTAAACTGTCTGTGCATTGGAATGTTCGGATAACTTGCAAGAATATATTTTTGAGAGATCCATCTGCATTACGCGGCAGACGAATCCTCGGCACATCATTTTTTTCGGATGTCAGCTCTGATGTCTCACCACAAATTCACGTCTGCTACACTCTTGTCCTCCATCTTTTTCAGTGCCCATACTAAGAGGTGGCAAAGGACTTTTTAAAAATTTTTGGTGAAGGACCGCCGATTCGGCGCAGATGAAAATTTGTGGGTGAGCAAGAAGTTCAGTGACGCATTCAGCAGCAGTAGCAGATTTTTTAAAAGGACTTTTATGGAGCTCCTTTCCCGCACAATTCTGAGCCTACTTGCTCGGCGTCCCCACTTGTTACTGAGGATATCGGCTACCGGTGGTTTCCCGCAATTGAAGGCCTCCCTCATTTTTATATATCCAGCATTTTCTCTCGATTTCAAATATTTCAGAGTACTTCTCCGTTCACGATCTGCAATTCATATCAGACGTTTGCAGCCTCCTTGAATCACTTCACGAATGTGCCATATTAGGCAACAAAGGCTACTGTTCTACCTTCTTTGTTAACTGCTAATGACTAAGTAACCGTTGCAAAGCTGCCTAGCTGCTCATAGCAACTGTCAACAAATTCAGCATGTTGCAATATGGCTTGAAGCGTGATAATGTGGTACACAGCAGTGCTAAGACAGCGTGACTATTAGGAGTGAGAGGGAAGCGAAAGCAGACAGCAATACGAGTCAAGCTCTCTAACTTCCGCTCTCAGCGGACAGCACTTATGCTTCCACAATAAAGAAATTCAGACTGCGAGGCGAAGTGAAAACGAATAAATGCTCTCGGTGAAATAAAGGAAAGGTTGAGTTTGAGTTCCCGCTGCTTTTCGCACACTCCGCTTCCGGTAATCCATCATCGAAGTAATATTCAGGGTGTTTCTTTGTATTACTGCGACTCTCTTAAAAATAGTTACACAGTGACCCAGTCAAAAAGACGTCTACGGTGGCGCCCAACGATCAATCACAGCTGTGCTTGTTTGCCCTAAGAATTGCCAATTTTAGGCAAGTTGATGTTTATTCGAGGAGACTTTTCCACGAAGTGAAAAAAGTTTCAGCTGAAGACTAACGGGGCTCTGTTACGTTGTGATCAAGCTGCAAGCCATAAAGTTAAGTGACTGGAACACATTTCACGCAGCTGTCTTATCCATTAATCAGTTATTGGCTACATCTTTAGAGTTCACCAATAAGTTTAACGCAGTGGGGAAGAGAAATATAATTCACTCTGAAGCCATAATCACTTCTAACGGAGTCTTCGGTAACCTCCGCACTTTTTCAATATAGCGTAGAATAGGGAGGCACTTTCGCACTAATCAAATCGAAATGCTCGTCGTTCGTCGGCGGCGTCGTGAGCTGTCTCGACAACTGAGAGTTTCATATTTGAAGCTGCTAGTTCCGCCTATAATCGCGATCGATTTCTTAGCCATCAGTTAAAATTTTCACGCGCAAGATCCGAGGCAAACTCAAGGAAGAAATTTCATTGAAATTCCCTCGCAGCGTCTTTCCGGAGGCAGCTCATTTATTGTGTCCCTCTGTTTAGAAATGCTCGTTACGTTTCGGGTGGCGAAGTTTCATAATGGAAAGAAGAAATCATTGCATCGAAGTAAGAAAATGATAATAGATGCAAAAGATTTACCGTTTATGAGCGAGGAGAAATCCGCTACCAAAACGAGCACGGCCCTCATTGTGCCTCTAACTTTGCTAAACCGGTTATTAAAAATGAAACCCCTCTGACCTTGAAGAAGACTTTCGAAAAAAAATTCTGCACGAATGTCGTTGTTGGATGGCTCAACGCTGCTTCCGGGCACCATCAAAGGATCGTGGCACCGTGAAAACGATATCATTCATCTGTGATAGATGGAGAGCGCATAAACGCAAAGACAGGCTATTGCTGAGCGTTATCGTGAATCTCAATCACAGCCGAAATGCCATTTCGTGACATACAATGATACAATCTATAGTGCAGAGTCCCATATGCGGATCTGTGTACATCATCAACGTCATCAACTAGCACCGGTCGAAGCGAATCTCCGCTAAACGTATTCGAATGGAGGATAGGGATTCCCGGTGGTTCTACAAGTATTTCGGTATTGCATTCTTAACTTTGCAGCAAGCCAGGTGATTCCTTTGTTTCGCTTTCAGGAAGGGACTGTTGGCGTTTACCAAGCAGACGTTTCTTAAATAGATTAATGATCAGCTCTCACCCTTCCTACCCAATCAATTATATCCATTCAAGTCTCGCCAGAGGAATATGACCTCTTGAAGAACCGTAAATGATAACTTTGAGGGTAAATGATCCGATTTCGAAATAAACCGAATAGCTAGAGAATCATTTATTGAGTGGGCAGTAAAGCCGAGTGAAGTGCAAATTTATAGGCGGCATCTAGAAAGCAGTGTATACCGCATTTCTTCGTTTGTAGACATAAGCATTTATAGCCTTTTCAGCTTTTAGAAGTCTGCATATATCAAAGGGAAGGGGATGCAAATAAATAAGAATATAGAACACTATTGTCATAGATATGGAAAGGAGGAGGAAGGGAGATAAAAGTAGCCACTCACTGAGGGAATGAATTTCCCTGGCGCTGTCACCTTTTCCACTGCACGCAGCTCCATGCCTCTAGAAATACATGATGTAGGCACACGATTCTGATTTCTTATTATGGTTATTGTTCCATTTATTACGAATTCCCAAGAGTTTTGAGTGTTTTCTTCTAGATTAACGGATGACGACCGTTTGCAGGGTAATTTTCATCCGAAAGTCCCCAAAGATGTGAGGGAAATATGAGAGGAAAATTTTTGTGAAATGTTACTTTAAAATACTAAGTGATGAATAAAACATCGACTATAGCATGCCTTTAATGGCTCACGGATCTCGATATCGCAGCGAACGTGAATTGTTCAGTACGACAGTGAACGTCTTCATGATGGAAATTATCAAAATTGTCGTCTCTACTACTGTTATTATCATTACCGAGGGATCACTGAGGAAGTGAGCATCATTCTACGTCCTTCAGTTCTTATACTCTCTGGTCAGATTTAATTCCCTTTTTTTGGTTCTCTAGAGTTATTTCATTGTAACTAGCTAGTAGACATAACTCCATTCGTCAGAACCAGCCTCAGCGGAGGAGGATATAAGAGGGAAAAGGGGGACAGACGCCTAAAATCGCAAGAGGGGAAGGTGGGGTAATGTTACGCAAGATTGCCTTCAGTGCTAAACTTTGCGTATGGGAGGAAAGTGAATGGCTGCCACAGATGTGGGAAATGGAGTGGGACAACACAATTATTTTTACAAAATGGCTCAAAAGGGTGCGGGAAAACAATGTCTGGACTGTCCGCATTGTCTATGAGATCCGCAGAGGAATGAAAATTGCCCAGAGCTGTAGAGAATCGATTTCTCTTATTTGAAGAAAACCAGAATTCGGAAGCAAGTTCTTTCAGAGTTCAAAACATTTCATCTCATACAACTTAACAGACTCTTTTGTGAACATCAAAACATTGCGATTTTTCTTTCCTTCACGTTCGCCCAAAGTCGAAACTAGGAAAAAGAAGTTGGAGAAAGCACTTTCATACTAACAAAAGCAACGTAAGAAGAAATTCCTTAGTCTTGAGAGAATTCCCCGCATGCTATTCCCATGGGAAAGGCATTGACGCATTCAAAGAGCGTACCGAAGTCGATCGTGACTGAGAAGTCTGCAGAAAGCAGATGGATATTTCTGAGGCGTGTGACTGGCGCATTGCCTTATAAATTGCCTGCCACCGTTTTCAATTTCTCTCGTCAGCATGTACACGCGCACATTTAGGTCATTGCCTCATTATTTGCAATGTTCGATGAGTTGCTGCATCTAATTATCTGTATTTTCTCCCTCCTCCACTTTCGTTCTCTCTCACACATATTTTCCATGTCACTATGCCTTACGCCGCAACGCAGCTTCACAAATAATGGCTACGAGACCGTAAATGCAAATAGTCCTTCTCGAAACGTTGCTCGCTGACGTCGGGCATATTCAGTTTCTGAGGCTAAAAATATCAAATTCACAGTTCGAGCACATTATGAAGGCGACGTCTCATGCGTTTACGTACGTCTGCTCGTGCTTGCGCGTCTGGTAGTTTGAGCTGAAGAATCACCGCACATAGACTTAATGGTCGCTGTAGTTACTGCTTTCATCACACGATGAGGAATACATCAACATCCGCGTTGGCCTCTACATTTCAGAAAGAACATAGGTATTTGATTAGCCTAAAGAACTGCATGCATCTTACATCCCTCCGACTAGCAGTAACACTTGTCAGATGGTTTTTTTTTTGGAAACAACGAATCGTTTGCCAAAGAATCGCATAGCTGACAGGCTCAGCTAAAAAATAAATGCGCTGTGGGATACATATTGGGAGAGCATATATTGTGGCGGTTCATCCAACACGCGTTGCTATCTGTTAAATATGGAAGGCAGCTGGGGGCCCCCTGCATAAACACATGTCCTCAGTTATCCACACTTAGCTGGAGAAGGCTGCTGATTGTCTTTTTGAGCAAACTGACGTTTTGTGGAGTAGCCTGAAACAAACGCAGCGCTCCCCCTTTTCTCCTTCACTGTCTCGTCTATCACTAGTTTTTTTCAGCAGCTTGTGCATTCCTTTTGAAGTTCTGCCGCCCACTCAGTGTTCCTTATCCATTCGGCGAAAGCGAAAAGAAAGGTAGCAGGACCCCTGCCCAGAACTTACTTCAAAAAAGTGTTCCAAGGGCACATTAATCCTGACCATCCAGCCATAGGTTATTTCCGGTTTCCTTTCTCCGATAGCTGACTAATCGGCTGAGATCTTGAAAAGCTTGGCAACGCCCCAAAGAGTGTGCTATTTTGCAGCAATATTTCGAAGCGAGCGCATGAGAGGTAGGCAGGTGGAAAGTGAATCCGAGGGGGACCCACGAAAGAGAACTGCGCGGGATAAAGTCCTGGGGAGAGGGTATTTTTGTCCCGCAGATCCCTTTTCATTCGTGAATTGAATATATTTTTTGAAAAAATCTCATACCTGAGAAGGTGGGGTCGCAAAATGCAAAATCTAAGATGCCATAAAAAAGACAGAAGGGCTCAGGAGGACAAGAAGAGTAAAAGCGAAGGTAAGCGAATAAGTTTTTGAGAAGTGTAGCGAAATTAGGCTTGACCGTCCTTGCGAAAATTTTGTTTGGAAGGGCACAAAGGATCATGAGGTAAAATATGAGGAAGATTAGGAAGTGGCTTCTCTTAAGCATGAAACAGAAGCTTCCCGTCGGAGGTTAAACGTTTCCAGTCTGCAAGTTATATCTTATTTCGATTGAGTAGAGTAGGATATGGGACACAATCACGAATAAAAGTTTTCCGTTATCACGCCTTCATAGGGGAGACATCTCTCAGAAGCATCGAAGAGTTAGTCTGTTAACGAGCAATGTTTTATGTGACGCGCTATACGATGAGCTGAAAATGAGAAATTCTGAGGTTAAAAAGCACCGCTTTTGCTTTTGACATATGAAAAGATGTAAAGTTCCACAAGATCACGGCCCCATCGACTTTTGGACCTTGACGATTTCAATTATAGCAAAAATGATGCACAAGGTGAAGTCTTTTGAATCTCAGAAACGTGATTCTTTCTGTTTTTACTCAGAATAATTTCAGCTCGCCATATTTGCTCCACTAAGAAACTCTGGGCAGTCCAGTTTACAAGCACTGAAAATGTGACGTCGTTTAGTTTGAACGATGTACCCCATCGACTGTATCTCATCTCAACGCTTTCAAGATACACGAAATGTAAATTGCAATTGCTAAAGCGAGCGTTGGAAAACGGGAACCTTGATCATGGAGAAACAACCCTCACATTTCGCATTCAACGTGTTCAAATGCTTGTCCCCTCTTCAAACAGTCTTCTCAGCTCAGTTTGGTGTGCAGCTCCGTTGCGCTTCTTCCTCTCGATTATGGGCACCGTTGCTCGAAGCGAACCTTTGCTTTCGATTTTTTGCTTCCCAAATTCAAAAGTAAACAGTGCCACCAAATACAGTTGTCCTCACGTTTAGGTTTCTGACGCAATGCAAAGCTGCGATATTGGACGATCCGCTGGAGACAGCAAAACTGTGTGTGCCAGCCTTGATCTACACTCTTCAGAACAATCTCTATTATATTGCGCTCTCACACCTTGAAGCAACCACTTTTTGTGTTAGTTCCTTTGATAATATCAACGGAATTGCTGCGAAACAAAAAAAAAAAACAAGGCTGACTAGGAGCAAAATGATGGAATAGAGTTACTTGCAATCTGACTGTCCGGAAACGAAGGAGGGTCCCCACGCACGATTGCACATGATCGCGGGGAATAACATATAAACTATTGAGAAGGCTTTGCTAATCTCAACACATAAAGAAGTGGCAGGAAATCGGCAGTGTTACAATTTCGGGAAAGCCTCAAGAATTCCTCGTTGACTCCCTTTCGAAGAGGCCTCTCCTAGACAGAAATAGGAAGATAATTCAAGAAAAGCCATATAGGAAATCCTCTGAAAGAAATCGGAGTCTCGCATCAACACGGCTGACTGAAAGCCATAGGGCCAATCACCGCTCCATCTGCAAGAACTGTTACCTAGAGGATTGATTTTTGTGTCGGATAGGATACACGACAAGTCAGCGATGTGCTGTTGTCGAACTATAGGAGAAATAAGGCACTTTCTTGACTAGGAAATTCAGTAGTATTCGATCTCTTGCAAATATTAGGCTGAAGGAAGAAGCGGGAAGGCGTTGGATGATAGCGCACATCGTTATTAAACGAGTGGTTACTTTGATGCTCTCTCGCCAAGTAAATAAAATCGGACACTTTTATTGTTTTCGTGTCGGATACTGAGCCAATGTCATGGTAACGAAGCTGACCGTAACACCCTCATTGTGCTTTTAAATTGAACTAAAAGGCAGATTTACTGACGCACTGAAAGAACAGCCTCTGAGTGCTCCCTCAATGCGTCCAAAAATTGGTACCGTTCCATTTCCTTGAAGATTCCAATTTTGTGCGTTTCACTGGATTGACATCGGAGTCTAAAAGAAATCCCGTACCACTAGAATCCCCCTTTAGAATGATTGTGCATAGACGTATGATGCTCATCCCGTTATTTAGTAACTCGCAACATTATTACCTTGAAAACTGTCACAACACTGTATTGCCTTCATACTTCTAGCAAATTTTTTTCATTCCTCGACATACTTTGTACCCAAAGCCCACATAAAATTAGGCACATTCTCAAGTGCAAATACCCCAACCTGAAGTGCAAATAATCATCAGACAATGTTTTACGAAAAACATGCGAACAAAAAACTTCGACTACTGTGATGTTTCTGCCTAACCAAAGCAATACTCTCCTTGCATGAGCAGACAACTTTTCTTCAGAGTTTGCCACCTTTCCCATTTAGGTTCCGCCGGGAAATGGTAGCGCTCACGACAGGATGGCGGAGGAGCCATATATAATCCCACTTGCCTATTCAATCCTGATCCTTAATGTTTTGATGGGTGAATTTTCGAGCTGAAAGTCTGATTGAAGTGAGAAAACTGCAACTGTTAATTCTCCATATGTGTTAAGTGCTTGGTCAGCTTGCAGACTAAGTTGTTGTATTTGATATCCTCTACGACAATTTATCCCAAAATTACAGTTGGCATATCAAATGAAGATCCTCACTACCGCACTTTTCCTCCGTTTCATGTTGAAAAGGAGGCTATCTATACAACAATGGTTCGCATTGATTCTACTGGTCGTTGGCATTGCTGACGTGCAAATGGAATATAAACCGCCACCATCGTCCACTCGAATCCGACAATACCCAGCTATCGGATTTACAGCAGTTATTTCGATGTGCTTCACTTCAGCTTTCGCCGGTCGCGCTTCTCTTGCCATTCTCAAATCAAGCACTTAATCCATACTAATAGAAGAAAACGACCCGGATGGCTGATAAATGTAGCAACGTATCCAGGATTCCTGAAATGAAATAAGAGGAAGACCACTAGCTCTTTCGGAGTAAACAAATGAGGTTAGCAGAAAATTACTGTAGTTTTGCGGTAGCGAATTGAATTTTATTGACAAACAAGGTTGTAACTCAGTAATCTTTCTTAGAGGATAAGCAACTTTCTTGAAAACTACACAATAACTAATAATTTATTGAGGTCGACTCACCTAAATTTTGGTATGATTATGCCCAACGAGTAGTAGAGCAAGGTATGGCCTCGACAGGATGAATATCTTACACATGCAGATTTTCAGGAGTTTACTTAGAAAAAGTACTGAAAGGAAGCGTAGTCAATATATGGATGCAAAATATACGTCTCTCATTGCTGGGTATACCCATGAGCGCGATGTCAGTCATTCTCAACGATTACGACCTCGTCGCTCAAGGTTATTTTCTGCAAATCCTGCATATGCGAATACGCACCTTTTGTAATCGATTCATTAGTACAACGTGAAAATAAGAGAATTAAGGACTTGTTCAAGTAGCAGTTTCACGGCTAGTCAAAACAGCAGCATTTTAAGGGTTTCCTATGGCAAACAAGCCATTAGAAACACCTTTGACTTTTCACATTGCTGTTTAGCGCTTCACTCTTTCTAATATTATTCTCCTGCGCGTGGAAATCTAATCCTTCTTGAATAATAAACATGATCATATCAAGCTTAAGTGTATGAATATGAGCTTATGTTTGTCCGTCTGAAAAAAGGAGCTCTGCACGGTCCGATATGCAATTCGCAAACACGTTTCATCCGCTGAGTGTGCCGAAGCAGACGCTATTCTACTGACATCTGGCTCTTCGGCATATTTTATACCCATCTCATCTACGCAGTTGCTCACAGTTGAGACGGCATCTGCAGTTTTCCCTTTATTTAGCTTTATTTTCTTATTTTTCCTGGTCTATGGGTCCACAGGAAGGCCTGCTCTGCTCCGCTAATGGAGGATGCGAGAGTCGACTACCCTTGATATAATTCATTCGACATGCATTCCTGTTTTTTGGAAATTTACAAGTAGCAAGTGAAGCGATGAACAAATTTTGCAAAAACTAATTAAAACAAAAGAGCCTCCAATAGAGTTCTTGAAATTTCTACTGGGAAAGAACTTTGCGAACAACGGTTTTGCGCAAAGCACAAGATATAAACCCTTGAGTGCCCTGTATCGTAAAGCACCTCCTCATCATACTGCTCCTAAGAAGGAACTGCAAAACTGGTCGATATTGACGTTTTGCTCTAGAACGATCCTAAAAAACATTTTGCTTTCAGTGGTTGGCTCATTAATTGAATAAGCAACCGACTGGGTGAATTCTAATCTTAACACCTAAATCACTACACGTGCACTCAAGCTCTTACGTAAGCCGCATAAGAGCATGCAGAATATCATTTTAATATACTACCGATCAAGTGACCAAGTGAATAACCATTCAATCAAACTCTCGCCGGATATTCGATTAACTTCGTATACAACCACGATGGCTGCAACCACGATCCACGCGAGCGGGCGGTCAAACACACGAAGGCACCCGCTTATAAGTGACCCTCTTGGCTTTCTTAAATATCTCCAGTAAGTTGGCATGAAAGAACTTGCGAAGCCGTGCTGCAATATCCAAAAAGTTTTCATATATTGTTGTATCTGAGAGTCAGCCAGCTAGATAAATCCAGATCCGAGCGGACGATAATTCAAACATCTAACTACAGGGGCAATGTTCCGCGGTTTTGACGAATTGGTGTGGATTATGACGATAACGAATTCTGTTGGTGGGCTGCTGATTTCAATTGTTATAAAATATGCCGACAATATACTCAAGGCATATGCTCAGGTACTGATTATTGAATGCATCATGGTAGCAATAACTTATAGTTGCTGTAGACTCTACTGCTCGTTTACAAAAACCAGTGCCGGTGTCGAACACCTGCGAAAAGAGTGTTCCTATCATGAGGTTAATTAATGTCTCTATTTCGTGGATCAAGGTAGACCCGACAGTTTAGAGCCCTCGAGAGTTATAAGCGCGATCAGTGGCGTAGTATTTCGTAACACGGATTAATTCACATTAAGTACTTGCATTAAAAGTTCGAATGACTTCAACGGAATTTCTTGCGGCGACTGAGTGACGTCGTTTCGCACTCCTCACTACTGTTATTTCCGAAGACCGAACATTAATAGCGCGATACTCTCTCTGACTAGCAGCACTGGAGCATCTCACACCAATTCTTTAAGATGTTTATAACAGTTATATTTTCAATCACGCCACCATGGATTTATTCATCTGATCGCAGGAGCAGATGAAAACTTAGTCCAGTTCCCTATCCGCCAAGATAAAGCCCAAACGAAGTGCAGTGTTACGTTGGTTCACGGGAACGGACATAAGGACCTGTAATACGTATAGTGAGAGCAGCAACGAACCGTCAGTGTCCATGTCTTGAAAGCTTTTGTTCAGCCGTTTTTACAATATGAATGAGTATGGAATTGAGCACCGACAAAGAAAAAATACACATGTGAGAATGCCGATAAGGTAAACCGGAAGGATTTGGTATAATAGAAGAGATTCTTCGAGACGGATCATAGAAAATGGCCAAGAAATACCTAACAACCATGAGCTTTGCGACGTCACATAGAATATTAAAATATAGCATAATTCGGTAAAACGAGCCAATAAGGAGAAGAGAAGCTACAAAATGAA
Organism: Parascaris univalens; assembly: GCA_037576465.1. NCBI lineage: Eukaryota > Metazoa > Nematoda > Chromadorea > Rhabditida > Ascarididae > Parascaris > Parascaris univalens. The sequence continues at coordinate 178,631,459 of CM075173.1, read as the reverse complement.
GAAGTATATACAATCATTACCAGCACACACCTCTCCTCGAATTCCAGACATCTAAACCATTTTGCTGACCCTTTTCCATTCACCCCACCCACACACAGGTTTTCTGCATATCCCCACCTTGATAATCGCTTTATGACCCGAAACGTCCGCATTGAAAGTTTTCAATGCGCGTACGTCGGTCTTACCACGGTAAAGGCGGAGCTCCATCGTGGAGGAGTGGCTGTGGAAAACGGATTAGTCCTTTTCCCGCGTCCCCGTCCACAGATCAGACTGTGCGACGACGCAACAAGCCAGATACTTCCTACCTGTTCAATGCGTACTTTAAAGCGAATGCTTTCAACTTATAGGTTAATGAGCGTATGACACTATTCAATAAGTGAAGGCTGCGCCCAAGCAATATTAAGTTAGATGATAATAAAATACGTCCAGTACAGTGCTAATTCACATATATGAATTAGAATCTCAACAGACAATATTACAATACAGTGAAACGAACCCCCATCAGCGCACTAAATGAACACAAATACAATTTGATTTCCAGTGAATCACGCAGAAGCCAGGTACGTAGGACAGAATCCTGAATCCGAGTATCTCAGTATCCATCACACTGCACCAAAGATACCGCACCCTAGCGTACTACTTCACAAAGAATTCAGCGGATGGTAATGTAGACCTCATTCCTCTTTTCGACCGATTCGAAATTTTGCTATCTCAGGCCTGTCACCGGGATATTTGAAGACAAAAACTCCATTCTGGACTTTTAAAGCGAATTTTCCAATAACCCTTGCGCGGCTCCCTCGCGAATAGCGACATTATAGAGAGCTTACTTTAGGTTATTTCCTGATATCGCTGTCACACTTTAAGTTAGAAATCATTATCCACAGAACGCTAACCAGAAGTGACGCCATGGATGCCGTTTGTGACGACAGAACTGCTTCATTTTCAGAGTATGGCGATCGTAGGCGCGGCGGTTGGATCATGGATTTTGTTCGACTTTACACCCAATTTTATGTTTACCCTAGGCACGCTCACCGTGATCACATCTGTTTACATGTATTCTGCATATCCGTATATGAATGGTCAAGTGGCACGGGTTTCGGAGCACAAAGGAAAAGAAATCGTGGATAGCTAGAGGCGAAATGCAATTCGTCAGGCCGTTCGGGAACTTTCAATTCTCGTAGGCTAGAGGAGATATGCACTTCAAGAATCTGCCATTTCGACCACTTCTGACCCTAAAATCTCACTTCTACTCGACTTTGTCCGAAATTTCCAGAAGTAGTCGCACTTTTTGCCCACTGCTGATCGAATTGGGATTTGAAAGTGCTAGTCCACTCTCCCACCTATCTTGTTAAGCAGCCTCCCTTCTTCCATTTTTCATCTCCTCCCGTCGCACAATGTAAATTGCACATCGACTTGGCCAAAACCTTGCTATGTTTTCGCCGAAAAATATCTCGCAACTTGGAATCATCAGCAATAGTAGACAGTTGAAAGTGAAAAATTACAGCGTTATCTAAAATAAACACTGGTCAAAATACGACTCACTCTTAGTGGGTGTGTCATGCAGGATTAAGCATTTCCATTAGAGACAACCAAAAGAATCCGTAAAATAATTAATCCTGAAGACCAATAAAACTCCCTAGATCAATTTGCACATATTGGCCATCGAACGGATTCCAGGCTGATGAACAAGGCAATGTGGTCGAGAACGAGTCGCGATTCAAGTTTTTCATGTGCAGTAAGGCTCAAAGAAAACTCCGGCATCGCCTGAAATTTCGCACATGTCTCGTTGCATTTCCATGTGAACATTATTCCATTCTTGAAAACGGCCTACAATTCCATCGCTTTACATGACGGTGAAACCTAACGGTTAGTATTGCAACAATGTCGTGTTTAATATTGTTGTCTTAGTGAAGACATTAAAAGTTTTCTGTTACTTCGTAACATGTTTCACTCTTCTAAATAGAAACAATCTGTTCAAAGGAGCGAACAATTCTGAAATCAGAAACTTCTTTATTTCTAAGACGAAGAGCAGAAATGTAGGGATCAGAAAGTATCGGATCAAATTCAGTCTGAGCCATAGCGATGAGATGGAGATATAACGGTGCTAGTTCGAAAAAACCTTTTTGTACCAAATAAGCCTCACCAATGTAAGGTTCATCATATACGCATAGCTCGCAATGTTCGCATAATCCCTATTAAACTTCCCATACCTTCGATGACTGAAGTTCTCATCGAATGAATCCTCGCGGCATCAGAACAAGCGGAGAGACATAACAAAGTGGCTGACGCGATACACGCTTTTCGCACTTCAGCTCACTGTTGAACGTCTGTGGCGGCAAAGCGACTGTGATTATAAGCTGCATTCAGTGGATTAAAATGGAGAAGTTGTTTGCCAATTTTAAAGCATCCTTCGGATGTTAACAACGCTATACGAATATAGCCTAGTGGATTGAAATTAGGAATGAATAGGTTAACTATCCCAATGTGCATAACTGACTTTAACAACATAACTTCTGCACCCATTTTTGAAGCCAGCGAACAGACACGCATATAACGACGTGAAAAACACCGCATAGCGCGCAACGATGGCGTCTGTTGCACAGCTTTCTGCTTGCTGCAAAGACAAGAAGCGGTATGATGTGTGATTAAGGAGCCATGATTACTCACGCTTGCAGTTCACCAACTGTGCTAACGCTGAAATGTCCTAATCACCTCACTGTACTGACGCTGAAATATGTCGTAATCACCTCACTGAACTAGTATTTATCATATTTAAGCTGATCATATGGACGAGTCCGATGACTTCTCAGGCAAGCAGGTATTGTACTGATGATGTTCATCGTGACCGCGGTTTAAGAAACATAGAAACAAAAGTCAATTGTTGACTTAGTCTAGCCCACATTTAACTAGGGCACAAAGAGCGTGGAGAACAAACACATCGTCTTGGAAGACACTTTAGAGCACATAGTTCACTGCAGTCCAGCTTGCTCCATATTGCTCCGTTCAGATTGGTATTTGTTTTTTGGTATACTGCAAATTTCATCAGCTATAATCATTACTATTCCAGGAAAGAGCTGCTCTGTACTCGTTTGTATATTCCGACAATTCTAATAATATGAAGTGCAGAACCGAATTAGAACACAAAAACCTCAATCCTCCTCATATGCGAAACAGTAAATGAGATTTCTTAGCCAATCAACTGTATCAGTTTTGAGAACACAACGTAATTTTTAGCTATAAGTGACATATTATGGCGAAACAGAATTCGAACAGCTGCAGCTACTGAAAACTTTCTGAAATTTGTTCTCACCGCATATTGAGGAGACCTATTTGAGAGAGGTGCACTCGTGTATGGTCGGTCGACCGTGACTGATTCTTTCTGAAATCGAAAGAAAAGAGAACGCTATGCGATCATTTCACTCAAATTTACTACTGTTAAGGTAAACGATGCAACGCTGCAACGCTGAAATCTGGGGCTACCAAAGTATTCAACTCGCTCCTTGGCTGCAAAATCTTACGTTGTCTTCCCTGCATTCCTCTTCCACACAATTTCACCATTCCTCAGCTAGCAGCCGACGTGATCATGAATTCCAGTTCGTCAAGAATTTTCCACTGCAAAAAAATATTCTGTCTGCAATTTTCGTTTCTGTTGCGATTTCGAGGAATCCGTTATTGCGTCAGTGCACTTCGTCTTTAAATCGGTGGATAATTAATTTTGATTTTGCTAAACTTTGATTTTGATTTTCAAAATAGATTAGTAACTAAATAAACAACACTGCACTATAACCTGAAAGAACAAACATACGAATAATGATCATGTGGAGATGTAGAAAGCCAGGAAATTTTCGTGCATACGATTGGAGGATACAAGTTGAAAGGCAGGAACTGTTACGCCAATGAACGATGTCATTCACCTCACGGACGTTCATTTCACCTGATCTGCTTCTGAAAACGGGAACACTACATACCTATGTGACATATGATAGAAATTGGTTTCAGATAAGCAAAATGCGCAGAGTGGGGCAGAGAGAGACGAACATGAGCCGGATTCCCATTCCAGCTAACGGCTGTAGACACAACGGACGTCTTCTAGATGATGCAAAATCAAACAGATTTGCAGAAGAGATACTCAAGAGGCAACCCTGAATGTAGTGGAAAATCAAAAAAAAAAAAAACAATCGTAAATGCTATTACATGACGAAATACATAATATAAAAGCATTGGTACCGTTAAGGAGGGTAAAGAGAAACAAGACGGCTACTACATTTCCATGTACTTCAAAATGACCAGCGTCAATATTGCAAAACTAACAGAGGTGACCTTTATTTTTGAAACATAATTAAACGAACATGACATCACAAATCGGACAAAAACCATTGCAAACATTGCTTCAGGAGTCCAGCTTCTAGAAATATCGCATTATTTCAACAGGATTCTGGTGTGAGTTCAACTAAGATGAGCCAACAATTTGGTAGGATCGCGTTCACATTTTACCTAAACGTTGGAGCGTTGCATTCAATAAATCACAGAGACGAGTCTGTGCTCATCGTTACCGCACGCGGTAAGTGAATAGATTGCATTAGGGGCGGATCGCTCTCAGAGAATCGCTAGAAACAGTTAAATTCAGTCGGTGTGAATGACGATCATCACAATAGGCTCAAATTTTGCATGCAGCGTGCAGTAAATGATTGGGAGTTAATTAAACAGTAAGCGGATTGCGAACAGAATTTTTACATGAATAAGCTTGGAGAAAAACAGAAAACCCCACCACTTTTCCTTTGTTTCGCTCTTTTCATGCTTGCAATGTAGGTATGGACGTGGAAATGTGATGAACAGTGTTTGTAGTACTCTCACAAAATGCTCCACGTTACAAGTGACCATTAAGTGATTTGCACCACCTAATTTTCGTTGTGTGTAAAAAACGTCGACCGTTTTTCTGAGGTGACATGACTGTTGCTCCCAGACGATGACTGTTACCCTTCATACTCTATTGAAGTTTGCGCGCTTTTAACACGTGATTTACAGAAATGACAATGTGTCGTCATTGAAGAGACTTTCGGCCATCCTTAATCACTCACAAATGAACCGCTTTTTCTCTACGGAGCTGCTTAAGTAAAATATACTGCATGAGAAGTGCAGCTATTTCGGTAAGAAAGCCGTTTTTTAGAACGCGTAAAATCTAACGCTTTCTACTGAAGCGAACGTCTTTTGGAAACGGTAGCAAACATGGTTTCGAGATCGGAGGGATGATGTTAACGACTTGTGCCTACGTAAGGTGTAAGGAGTTGGGTGTTGTTAGTGAATTGTGTTTCCAATTGGTATGCAGTAGACTGCGCTACGACGAAAAGCAATAGGTAGTAGATGAGCTGTAAGTTCCAGCGGGTAGCGGTAAACAATAAGCTTCATATATACAAAAGTGTGAGAAAACCTGGTAAACACTGCGTTTTAGTGGATTGGGGGAAGGAAAAACTTTGTGAAGAAAGGAGGGGAGAGATGAACGAAGAGCAAGCATGAGCTGGTAAACAGTCGGTAACGAAGTTGACCGTAGGGAAGGCGTCATTTGGTTATGAGATGAACTGGAAAAGATTTTCTAAGGGTATGGAAACGTCACATTCTTGGAGCATGTTTTCTAAAATGGATAGTAGAACACTCCCTCAGAGAATATCACTGTGCATTTGGAATTTGCTTGAGAATTAATAGCAAAATTTTATTCTGAAATGTCTTTCTGTTAATCAGTAGCGTCTATTTTGGAGATTCTGAATGCGGACCATTAACGTAACAAGCGGCTGAGGGATAGCTGGTGGGAATGGAAGGAATTTGGCGTTTTGTGATGTAAGATCGGTCGGAAGCAGATATGAAAGAATTCCGTAGAAAACATTAATAAAAGGACGTGCTCGCAGAGAAAATCGACACAAAGAATACAATGTGTCGATAATTTGATATGTTACTGTGAGGGATTTTTCAGAAGATTGGTGATTTTATCCCATAGCAGTGCTGCGATCTCTGGTACCGGCGATTTTTCAAAAATTACTATTGAATGACTAAATGAAGAAATTCAATTCCTCGGTCATGTGGGGGACGTGAGCGTGAGGCCACTAATTAACATATATTTCGTGCAAAGACGGTGTTCAATAACGATTGCATCAGATGGTCTTCAGTACTTGTTTCTCTTAAGTATAGCTTCATTTAATTATAGCCGTTACGAGGCGCATTATATTTTTGGAAATAAATTCATTTTAAAATGCTCGACAATATTGAACGACGCGTGCCGTAATAACTAAAAGCACGTAGTAAAAAAGAACTTCACACGTACTCAATACGCCCCTTTGGAGCGAAAGTTTTCATCTTCAGTGACATAGAAATGGTCTATGGAAATAATAGTCAAGAATCAGATGCCTTGAACTATTACACTCTAGGCGTAGGCTTGGTATTCCGTTCCAGTCTCTCGCGAAATAATTCTCAAAAAATGACAATTACTGGTTAGGCTTAGACTTATTGAGCTTAGGCACAGGTTTGTTCTTTGGCTTATTGTAGGGCAAGAGCCTTGCATTAGACTTGGGCTTAAGCTTAGGCTTAGCCTTACACTTATATTTAAGAGTAGGCTTAAGCTTTGACCTTGTTTTAGATTTTAACTCGGCTTCATTCCTTCCCTCAGGCTTAGGCGTAGGCTTTGTTTTAATCATTTTTCCGTTCCAGTTGATCACAGAATAATTCTCAAAAAGCAGCTTTAATGCACAAAAAATGGTAATTAAAATTTTACAGCTTGGTCTGATCTTTCCTTAGACATTGGTCTTATTTTTGGCTTCAAATTGATTCTTGACCTTAAGCTTAAACTTAAACTTGGCGTTAGAGACAGGTTTAATTTCTCATTATTTCAGGTCTCAGAGTGGCTCTAGGCCTTAAGCGCAGGTTTAAACTTGAACTTAGATTTAGGCTCATGCTTGTCCTCATTTTTGTCCTCGAACTGAGGCTCCAATAATGCACAAAAATGACCTTTATTGCGGTAAAACTTGGCCTAATCCGGACCAGTTCTCGGTGAAAAAGTGACCGTTCTCCCCGTTCCAAGTGAACAAAAAATAGCTCACAAAAAAAAAACAAAAATAACGCACTAAAATGGCCTTCACTGCAGCGCAAATCGAAGAATTTTGACCAGATTTGACGCTCAAATTGCGACCATTTTCTCCGGTTAGGTCAGTGAAATGAAAAAAAACACCAGTAAGCAACATGGCTCTATTGCAGAATTAATCTAATCTCCAAAAAATTTTACGGTCAGACGGGAGCAACTTCTCCTTTCGAACTGATCATACGTTAGCTCTCAAGAGACACCAATAATACACAAAAAATGGCCCTTATTATGGAACAATTTGGCCATTTTTTAAGCACAATTTATGTTTTCTGAGAGAAATGAAACCAGCATCTGAAAAAAACAGGCGATCACTCCAATACGGTCAAATAGTGCCGAGTTTAGGCGAAGAAGCGAGGCGAGGCTCTTTGAGCACAAACGGTATTTTTTGAGAGCAGAGAATTAACCATATGAAATGCTTTCAGCCGTTATTCCAATACGGTCAGTTGGTGTCGAGAATATGCGAAATGATAGATCAGTGGATGCCGAGACGATGCCAAGTATTCCTATATATACTGCTGAGAGGGCGTGGAGTGGAGGGTGTGGAGATGGGGAGGGGAATCTTCTACTTAGCATTGATAGAAGTGATGCGCTACTGAATTGATTTTGAAAAATTTTGGCAGCGTTATTCATTTTTGATTAGATACGAAAAGGTGAATATTCGAAGTGACCTAATCTTCGAAAGCCCGTTATTAATTTGACCTAGTTTTCAGTTTGATGAGAAATCAGTCCGCTACTTATGTTCAGTTTTCTTTAAGTTCTAATTTTTTCTTCAGTGAGGGAATTCGGTCATTTAATTAACTCAAACAGTCAGTACTTTAGAGTGATTATGGTCAGTGAGTGATATCACATCGCTTGAACGGATTTGATTTAAAATTCGCCTCATTCTGTGCAGATGGTTGCAAATTATCCGCCAACAAATCGAAGGTGAATTGCAGGGGATGTTTGAAGCTCAACAGAGCAATAATGTCATTTTATGCAACGACTTTTAAGGAAATATGCTGCTGCATCGATGAGAATTTCTCATGTTGGAACTTCTTCCATCAACAAAACCTTTTAACCGAATAAGTCATTTGAAGAATTTTACATTCGTCGACAATATGGAGAAAAAAGGAGTCGTTCAAATTCTCTACTGAAAACAGTCGTATATCGCATCATTTACTGCTTACTCTTTCAACACTACTAACTCATCTATCGTTTAAAAAAACCTTTTAAACTTCTAAACAATAATTACTCACATAAGTCGCGTTTACTGAACATTCGCATCTTCAGATGTATGCAGACATGGCGAGGTCGGATTTATAGACTCTGTTTTTCATAAGAGTATCGGAGTCGTGCAACGCTATGGGTGTCGTCATCCTGCAAGCATCGGTGCAGTGATAACCGGCTAACCTATCGGATGCGGAGAATATCAACCGCAGTAACTGAGTTTAGCACCGTTGCACTACTCACCTCGGCTCTCTGCTAACCGATTCTTCTCCTCAACCTCTCTTCGCTATTCCGCCTCCAATATTAAGCTAGTTTAAAGGTGCATTTTTCGCTTACAAAAAAACGTCCTTTCGTCGAAACTATTCTTTTTCTCACAGAAAATCATTCTTCAAGATTGAAACGCTCTCAACGTTTATTTCCTTTCTTTCCTCATCTTCCTTAACCTTTGCTGTCTTCCTGGCGATTTAACCAAAATGTCATTTCAACAACGAAATGTCGGAAAATGCATAGACAGCTGAGACGAATTTTTAAAAACACAGAACTTGTACATTAAACGAACGAATATACGTCGCAATAAGGGTTAAGGATTAAGGATTAGAGATTGAGAATTAAGGATTAGGGATTAAGGAAGAAAAGAAAAAAGTATCGCCTGCAGTGCGGAGAAGAATGAGAGGAACCTTGCCCTCTTAATGGTCAGGTTAACCTCTTGCTTACAGGTGGTTATCACAGAGTGTGGGGGAAAGTGAGTTTGCGGAGGGCGTTCAGCGGAAGTGTGGGACGTCAACTTCCACAACATCTTCCAGCTTGCTGATACAAATAACCACTGAGCCTAGTCATTGGTTTGCCAGAGGGAGTAAAGGGGCCGGAATTCCTCCCTCACTCGTCCTAAATTGTGGGCCTTCAAAGAGAGTGTTCGCAAGAGTAAAGGAAATATTTTTTAGATCTGCTGCTGATTCCTTTCGATGTTACGTGTTGAAACCCGTACCTCGCCGAATCAGTTCCTCTCCGCCGCCTCTTCTATTGCTTTCTGTTGGTTATAATGCCTTGAATTGAATGCCCTAAAAATCTTTTCAAAGGCTCGCCATGCCGGCAGATGAGAGTGGTCGTCTAGTGAATTTTCGAACTAATTTTGTCGGTCGCATGGTGGGCGATTCAGCGGAGTGTAGTCAGTTTCAGCTAGAAGAACAGATATTAACTGAGGACGCCGACGCTGAGCGACGAAACTCGCGCAATTTGCATTTAAGCATCAGTTGCCAGACGTACATCGTGTTGCCATATGGAAACTTTTTCTCAGTCAGTTCTCGACTTTGCTCGTCATCTTCAAGCTTTAAAAAGCTCCAAACAATGGACCTTTCCAGCTATTTGAACTGAGCAGCAAGGGAAAGAACTTAGAAATCTGCCAAGGGGATTACCTTATACTGAAGAATTATTTAAAATATTAATGCTTCTCCTTTTGCATATCAAATGTTTTCATGGAGAGTAGCGAAAGGAAGGGGTAAAGGATAAAAATGAGCAGTTCATTAGGGCAACGTTAGTCGGTGGGATGTGCGCACGCAAAAGCAGCACGCCTAATGAGCTACGGTCAACTGCAGCACTGACTTTCTGGGTGCCAAATATAAACACCGTTCACCTCATCCTCGTTGAACAACAAGAAATAGATCCCTAGGACGCAGCATCGAAGATCTTACTTCAGCAGTATGTGTTTAGGGAGGAGCCGAGCCGATGATACCGATGGATCCGAGTGAAATGTCAGAGGTGGCAACTGCGATGTATTTTTGTGTCGCCATACAATATCACTATTAGATGGCGATGTTTGTTATTTTGAATGTGTCAAGGTTGTACGTTCCTGTGGCACATTGCATGGATAAAGATGTCTTCTTTCCCATCTTTCAGTATCAGAAATTTTCAACCAACTTCAAATCGGCTATCGTAAGTGATAACCGACAATTTTAAGCTGGCATAAAGTAGTGTTGCGTAAGTGTGCAGATGCCTGGCTTAGGTTTCCATTAGCTGACGACGGCTAATTCTATCTAATCACTTTCAGAGGTAACCTCGTGTTTCACGGAAGCGAGGAAAATGAGCGTTGAACATCGTACGCAGGAAGTATGTCTCCACATATTGTTTTGGTAGTCAGTGCTTAGACATGAGAGACGCATCTCTCGTTGTTGCCAACCCATAGCATCGGTGCTTCTCCGATCAGACACTTGGATCCCATGTCTTTAACTGAAACACGTGCTCTAGAGTTGACATAACACAAAGTGGCGGCTTGTAATTTCAACCCACTTGCACAAAGTCTGCTGAAATTTGATTTTATAAGTTTACTTATGTTATGTGTACTTTGTCGCTGAAAATAACACTTCAACCGAAATATGTGAAGATTTTGAAAGTGCACGGAAAGAGTTCTGCGATGAGTGAACTCGCAGCACTTCGTTTTCCACGAAGCGTTCACATATTATCTAGAAAAAATGATTTAATGCTATGAGGAACAAAGGACGGTGAGTTGAAAGAACGGGCAAAATATTCCAGCGTTGAGAAATTCCTCATTTCTGCGTCTTTCTTCCTTGAAATTGTTTATTCGTTCAGTTTGTGATTGCATGCTTCACTGGCAATGGTGTCGTTTCGTTGAGAGCAATAAATTTCTCACTTATTATCACTTTCACTACAGTTCAACCGAGAATGGTAATTTCAACTTTTCGAAGCGCCCATTTATCTGTTCTTAAATTTTTTTTAATCTATAATCATTCTTCATCTGAATAATTCGCTCTCTTTAGCTTATTGCCTTCAGAACAAAGTAAAGGACAAGACAAAGGATGTTGCGCTCACTCTTCTGCACTGTGTACTTTCACTACTATAATCTCGTTGTTTATCAGTAAGACAGTTGTCTTACTGAAATCACTGATTTACCTTCAACGAGGTATCTAAAAAAGGTGGTGAAATGCTCACTGTTAGGTCTGTTATGCAGGCTTTTGTTTATTAATGTGAAATAAAGTGGTTTCGATGAGGTCGCCTACAGAAGGATAGCAGTTGATGAGATTATCCTATGAGAAGAATCCAATTTGAATTGAAGGCACAAATCTTGGTGAAGTCGTTGAGTGTAACGCGAATGACTTCTTCATGGTAGTCTTCAAATGCTAGAGATCCTGGCGAGGTGCAGCCGAGCCACGTCGATATCGTTCGCATGATTCAGCTAGGTGAGGGTCGATTGCCCTCATCAAAGGACAAACACTACTGGGATTTGCGCTAACAGGAACAGCTTGCGGTAACATTTATTACTATTCGAATCCTTCTTTATTCTCGAACATCCTAACACTTTGAATTTCTCAGCTAGCTGAGTGAAAGTCAAACCTTCTGACCACCGATTATTTTATGACCACACTTAGAGTTATGGCTCATTGGCTTTCTAACACTGATATGAAAGGTGGAACCACCGATTTCTGCCGAGGAAATGACACCCTTGGACTGCTGATGTGGCAGTTATCGCTATGCATCTGCTACCGCAAGAAGGGTTTGCAGTCCTCTTGTTTTTGATGTTGTAAGTGGGCGGAAATCACTGCCGTAGGAGCATTTTTGTTATTGGCAGTTGATCCGCGAAGCGTAGGAGCGAGGTTGCTTCGAAACGGTATCAGATAAAACCCTTACTGATGATTTCCTTTTCATCCTTTTCATCCAGGCGAACAAAACGAGCGTCAGCCGTGCAATGCAGTCTTTCGATCACGTAGAGCGCAGCAATAAAAGCATACAAAAACAATAACGGTCTTCTCACGTCATTAATTAGAATAAGTAATAAATTGCACCGTTTTTGGAGTTTTGCTTGAACCATTTTGTTGAAAAAACTTCTTTGCAGTCGACTGTTTGCGTCTCTTAATATGAGATGAGATAATTTTGCTCACGATGCGTCAGGAAAAGAAATAGAATTTCCTTCGACATTCCACCAATCTGAAGTGAAGACGTCGCACAAATGAAGCAGTCTTTAGCTCCACCAAACATTTACTGCAATTCAAAGTGAACGGATGGCCGATAAACTGAAGTGAAACGCCTAGGTGCTGCCGCATCATACGTTTTCTCATTTTGCTGCTACCTTAAAAACTTCGGTGGGCTGCAACAGTGCAAGGCGCATATCGTGGCAGTTTCTTCGAACGATTCTCCACTCGTTACGAAAGCAAACATTGGAAAACATTCGCTGCAGAGTGCCCCGCATCTTCGATTGAACGAATGTGAATAACTCTTAGCAGGTGGAGCGGAAATGATGAATGCAAATTTGTGCTTCTGCTTGGTGAACCTTACCTCTCAAAGTTGCAGATGATATGATGATCTCCGCGAATAGTGGTCGAAATTCAGTGAGATTATTGTCGGATCGGTTGCGCCGATTCGGCACAAGTCAGCGTGCGCTGAATAAATGGAATTGTTGAAAACATATATGAGTAAATCCTCAAATGCAGATTCGCCTTTCTGTGTTTACCCGTTCTCTCCCACTGTTCTTTACGCTTCCAGAAAGCAGTTCGCAGCTACACAGCGCCGGGCAAATATGCTAGGGAGCGGCAGATGAGTGGTATGAAAGATGTAGCAAATGAAATGCCGTATGTGTGCTCCAGTAACTCCACTTTACATATGATCTGAACTGATGGTCAGTTCAAACGCTATCCAAACGTTTTTTTTTCTGTCTGAAAGTGGTGGACGACGTGATCGAGAGGTTGCGGGCAACGCATGGGGAAATGGCTGAGGCATTCGATTCTTCAGGCATGTGGGCGCGTTTGGCGTTTCGCTTTTGGCTACGCAGCGCCGCTGCCTCTTTATTCACACATGAACCCCTCCTCAGGTTCGTTCGAGAGTTGGATGCTTTTACATTATTTCTAGACGGAAATCTGAGTTGATTACTCATTTCACCGCCCATTTCCCACGAAGGAGCGCTATCGGATAACCTGACATTTGCTCTTTTGCTTCATTTTCTTATTTGATTTGAAGTTAGACGTCACCTACATTTCCTGTTTCCAGATAGACTTACATCGCGGCAGCCTCAACCGTGATCCCAGGGGCTTCCTAAATAGTCCATAACCTTGAGACGCCGTCCCATTAAGTTGTGGTTCGTAAAGGAGGCTCGAGCAATACGAAGTCTCTGGCGCAGGTTATGCTATTCTGTGGCCTCGTAATGCTCGATTAGTAAGGATCAGCGATCGAACGGTCGTCCAATAATGGCGGCCGTAGAAACTCTCATCAGGTTTATAAAGAAGCTGAACGAACTCTGTCAAATGAGGCAAGCAGAAATTTCTAAGATGAATACCTCAAAAGCCGTATTGATTGATGCGTAGAGAGCTCTGAAATCTTCTGTTAGTTGTCTCCTAAAGTAAATTAACTATTGCTTAATTGGGCAGGCTTTGGGACATGATCTGTGGCTGCACTGCGGAAAGAGTAGTCATCTTAATGAAAACTATTCTGATCGGCTTTTTGGCCGAAATGGGACCACACATTGCTACTAATCAGAAGGTTCATTATGGATTTCTTAATTGCTTTTAGGGTGTATGCAAATGCTTTCTCGTGTCATGTTCTAGTTGGTGGGGAAATACGCAACAGTCAGCTAAATATCACAATGAACGCGCAGACAACCGAGAAAGAGAAGAACGAAGATGATGTGAAGAAGCTGTGCACTTTTACATGGAGCCAAATAAGACAGCCTCAGTTCTGACTGCGAAACAGTTTAATTTTTTGATGGAAGGTTAGCGTGTGGGGGTTCTTTTCATGGGAATGAAAACACAGCTGCCGTAAAAAGGCATGAAATTAGAAAAACAGCGCCTTATGCTTGTCAGCGGGAATAAAAGCGCGAGCTGCTTGACGGAATGGACTTTATGGCGCACGTTGTGCTCGCGCGGCTGGTTGGTCCAACCTTGGGGGTAAGATGGAGCTTTCGGGATTTTCAAAAGTGGGTTTGTTTTCGCTTCTTTGTAGGCGAGTTGCAACTGCACGACTTTGAGAATGCAGGACAGAAGAGTAGGAATGGAAGGCGGAGGTGGAAAAAGAGTGTTCGCTTCTGTATCCTTTAATAATTCTCTTACCTACCCGAGATATGTGATGTTTGTTCAGATCATTATCATGAAGTTCCTGACTAAGTTGCTGCTGTTTGAGCGGAAGCGCTATTGAGTGTATTTTAAGAAATTTTTCGAAAATTAATTTGCTTCTTGGGAATGTTTATTTCTACAGTTTCAAGGAGCAACGTCTATTAGAATCGACTCATAAAGGCGTTACTACTTTGAAACTTTTTACAGTTCAAAGAGAAATCACCTATGGAAATATGGTTAACGATCGACATGGAGAATGCAATAATAACGCGATCAATAGAAAATGTTTCCGGATCGGGCAGGTTCGTTGCCAGGAAATGTGACTAACTGGTTCAAGGAGATCGTTGCTGACGAACGATGTCTTCCAAATAAATATAAACCATTCCATTTGAAGCGTGCTTCGTTAGAGAAAAACGCAGTCCAGCACCATCAACCCAACAACTTAATATTGGCATTTCTTAATAGCAGACAACAAGAACGAGTCATAATAACATCGTTCCTTCCTAAGCGTTATCTTGGCCTAGGCAAAATTCTCGATGAGGATGGGGAACTGGGAAAGACGACGCGTTTGTTTGATTGGCAACTTAGGTCAAACAGTCCAAGTTGTGTCCTCGGAATTCCCTTGTGATTTTCAGCTCCCTCACTCGTGCATCACAGTTGTTTCTTCGTTTGCGAGTGTTCGTAGTGATGTGTTGCGATATGGTTGGGCTGAAGCTGCGATATGTTCGTAGTGAAACTTGCGCACGCACGCAATTTTCACTACGAACATATCGCAGCCCTCGAATTTTCTGTGCTATCGGGAAGGAAGTGATGCCGTGAAAAGTCCCATCTCCTTTGTGTCTTCACTTTTTTTTGAGCTACTCGACCTATTAATCATGTTCGGTGGAACATTACAGCCTTCTTAGCTAGCATCAATGAAACGTAGCCTGGATTCCCGACGCGTTTCATCAAGATAATATAAATTTGCCACTGGCCGTGTTTTTCTTTTTCCTGTTGACTTTAAAGGAATGAGTGGGTTTTTCCTTCGATCCTCACGAAAACCAGGGATCTAGGAAAGGGGTTCTATTCGTCTCAACGTCCGGAAGCCTTGAGGAATTTAGATTGGGTTATAGGGTGGAGAACTTGCATTTTTGAACGAATGGATAATCGACATCAATTTGATTGCATAGCAGCAACCTAATATCGAAAGACGGCTGTCCGGTGAGATGTCCTGGAACGATCGAATGTGAACCAGTGACAAACGATACGATCAGTAGTGAGTGCTTTTGGCGCCGAATTTTGCATGCATGGGGCAGGATTTTAGGTTGTAACTCTCGATTTCCACGTCGATTTTTTCGTGTGCAGTCGGGAATGAGTTGGAGGGGGGGGGGGGGGGGCGGTGTGGAGGTGGAAGTTTCTGAGCTTGGGTGGAGCGGGTGTCCAGATGTCATTTTGGCTAGGGGTGCGTTTGCATGCATTCACGAATATGCTGAGAAGCGAGAACCAACTGTGTTCAAGTTTGAGTCAGAGGAATTGTCCTCAAAGTTGATGCAGCTTTGACGTATGTGTTGATGTATGCTTTCTTCAGCAAGATGCTTCTTGGATTGAAGTTGTGTTGTGTTGGCATGCTTCGTGTTTTCGTGGTGAGAGGTTTCAGTTACTACGAGAATGTTTTTAATGCTCTCTGGTGCGGTCGTTGTGTTGAGGTTTCTTTCGCTTCGTGTAAAACTGCACTCGCAGTCGTCAACAAGGTATTTCTGCCTTCAGAATGCTTATTCGTGTTGCCTGCACTATGTGAGAAACGATGTCGAACAAGTCAAAGAAGTTTGAAAGCAAAGGCATTTTCAGAAGAGTTATAGTCGAGTTACGGCACTGACTTAAGATTTTCGACCTAAAGCTTCTCTTGCATTGTCGAATTCGGCTCCATCACAAGTGTGCTTCAAAGTCGTCGGAAGTTTTTTTTTGAACTTCAACGGGATAGTACGGTTTTCTTCTTTCACAACACCTACGCCACATGAGGTGAAGAGAGAGGTAGCCTGCAGCACCGAGTTGCTTAATTTATGTGCTTTTTCGGGCAGATGGCCTCACTTGACGCTTATTGGAAAAATTTCTGCTAGAGTTTAGAGCCACGTGCTTCCATTATATCAGATAACATTGGCATTAGGTGATGCTTCATTCTGAAGTTCAGTCGATTTCTGTGCGACATTGCAGAGTCATGTTAGGAGGGACGCCTGGTTGTTGTTGTAGCACTATTGCTAGATGCGTGGTAGCTACAAAGAGGAATTACTTGCTTTTTTCTGTAAAGCAGTCGCGAAAGGTGAGCATCAAACAAAGGCGCGTCGTATCACTCGTTACGGCACGCGTCGTCACTGTCAACCCGTCGGTGTGTTGTTGCCGAGCGGGATCAGTATTGATATTGTTCTCATCATTGAGCGTAACAGCTACTTTATAATGTGGTCGATTGTTCTTAATCAAAGGGGGTAGTTTTATTACACCTACAGGCCGCTGCATCACCCTCTCAACAGATATTCGATATGGGAGGCATTGAAAGGAGTTGACATACCGTCTTCCACTCTTTGGGCAACTAAGTCCAGAGGCGTAACAGTGGGATTAGCCCACGATAGTTTTCTCCATGAAACCGTTGAGTGTAAATCCGCGCCAACAATAGCGATCGCTCTCCAAGAATGCTGAGTGCACGTTCCGTTCATTTCTGTGAGTTTTTCCTTTAAATAAATTTCGTCGAATATTAGCTGTCGTCGAATGTGGATTTGCTGTGATGCTTTATTGTTAGAGGGTGTGCCCTTTGCGGAGTATTTGATGCTTCGCAGTAAACTGTTTTGTTCGCGATTGCGTTGACATTGTGGTGGTTTTAAACCATTTCGCACTATCTCTTCATGTTATTCATTAATGCTCCAGTAGGGGTGAATTGCGTTCATTAGAAGTTCCTTTAAGGTATTTGATTTCTCTTTTGTGAAGGGTAGGGACAAAAGCTAACGCCCACGAGGATGATGGAGCTGTTCGTAGAAAGGGGATATTGCACATAGCTGTTGTTTGGTGATCACAATGTCCTTTGCTTCTTTGACACTGGTGTGGATCATGCCATCTGGTCGTGATCTAGTGGCAGTGCGATATAATTGCAGGCGTAATTCGAACGATGAGCTCTTGAATCGCTGTTTTATAGCGATATGGTCTTAAATAGGACCGTGCGAAATATGTTCATGTAATGCTGTTGTATGGCCCAACTAATATGATGAATTGCCTTAAACAATAGGAGGAAAATGTGAATGGCGTCTTTATAGCCAACGTTAGTTCGATCCGGAATTGTTAGCCGTTCTTTGATGACGGATGAAAGTCGCTCTCCTCTCTAAGTATGGCTGATTTAGGGGCTGTGCCACCTTATGTTCGATGCCGTTGCACTTTCATTGTTTCTCTCGCAGCCGATATATCTTAACTCTAAGATCCACTAAAAGGCAGGCAGTGGTTGTCCTGCTTATTCCCACCCCCTGAGATGCGTCAGTAAGGCGTTGTAATGCTAACTTTCACTGTGCAAAATAGCTTGCTCATTAGTCGGTATGATCCAGTAGGGGTGAATTGCTTTCTTATCGTTTGAGAGCAGAGCAAATATTTCTTATCGTTCTGAGGCCAATGAAAGAATCCATCAGTGATTTTTCATAGCATCGAGAAAATTGAAAGCATAAAGCTTTGCTCACTTCCTATAGTGCATCTGTCGTGAGCGGTTGTTCTTATTTACTTGCTGTTTCGTTATTTCGGTTTATCTTTGCTATTATCTGGGCACTGAGTGAGGTGCTCTTCGATTTTTGCATATCATCAGTGGCTATTTATGTTGGCTCTTGTGTTTCATGTTTTATAATGCACATAAGTTAGCACTGTTTCGTTTATGTCTGTGGAAGATCAAATGCTAATAACCTAGAAGATGAATGATTAGTAAAGCGTACACTTCGCACGCTTTTTTTAAAATCTATCTGAACTGACGTGTCTGAGATAGTGTTATTGACGACTTCGCCGCAGCTGGTATATTTATGCACTCATATTCGTCACTGTTTCCTTTGTAAGGTCTGACATCTGTCCGGTAGTTTCAATATCATGATGATTTGGCGCATTCAGAGAAGTTGTCTCGAGATGAGGTTAGGCTTTCGGTAGCTTTCTGTTATTGTTCGCAATGAACACTATGTAGCGTTCTTTCGAAAATTAGTAAGTTTTCTTCTTTTGCTGCTTAGGTATAGTTGTCCGAAATGGTTGGAGAAATTCTCGGGAAAAAGAATTGGATGTACTGACTTTGTATTTGCAATGACTTTGAGAACTTCTCAGCTAGAAATGCTGCTGAAAAAATGTTCTCTCTGAGGAGGCGCGATACACTGGAAATCAGGAAATTTGAAGTGAGACACAACGACACAGATTTTTGTAAGATCGCGGAATCCCCTTCCCGTTGTGATTAGGAATACGGTCGTAAATGTTTTGACTGTATCAAAAGTGCCTTCAAGATAATGTTTTCACTTAGATGGTGGGAATATCCATTTTTGAGTAGTTTATGCATTAGCACATTGCGTAATTTAACGAAAGAATCCAACCTATCAATAGTACCATCCTCATCATATGCAAGAAAAAATTGGGCAGGAGAGTATTCAGGGCGGGGATTGGCCTCTAAGTTACATTTCAGCTGGGTGCCCTATATTTCCGTACAGTGCGAAAATAACTCATTTGAAAAAGTGGCGAAAGTTTGCAGCACATAGATTGGTTCCATGGGGATACGCTCAAAATCCTGGATGTGAGTGTAGTCAGAAGAATTACCCACATTCATATCCAACATGTACAACAGCTCTCTACACGCAACTTTTCATGAAAGCGTAGGAACGGAAGTTATGGTTTGTTAGTGGAATCGGCGAATATGATAATTGCATTGCGCTGATGTTGTTTCAACTGCAGCACGTAAGATGGATTTGTTTGTGTATTGTTGGCTAGAAGCAAAGATGTGGAAATTGTTGCATTGCTGGTTCTGCATTGTGGTCTCGAGTTTGTGCGAGCGCTCGATTGTGTAGAGGAGCTCACTGCAAGATTCTGTTTCATTATCGCGATTGTGTATTTGTGCTGCCTGATGTTTCCTTAGATTAGAAAGCAGAAAGTATCTACCGTGCCACACTGCCTGGCACATTTTCCCTTTTTTAAATGCTCTTTTTTTTCGAGTACAGCATAGGAGGCAGGCATTGAAACTGTTCGACTCCCGAGAATCTTTGGACATGTATCGAAGATGACTTATCGATTTCTTTGTTCGATCGGTGGCATAGCTGTTAAGTTACTGTCCAATGGAATTCGCATCTTTGCAGGTTGAGGCAGCCGGAATGATCGAATTGGCTGGTGGATTGGCGACACGTTATGCGTTTTTGCTGCAACCAGTGAAGGATCTCGCGAAAAATTGGGACATCGATATCGAGTCTTGTTTGGCCGATTGTATTGGAAGGTTTCACCTATTACATCTATTAGGAAGTTATTTTCATGAGCAGCATCCCGTTATTAGGATTCTCATGAATGATCTATTTAGAGGGATGAAGTTCGCATTTGGAGTTCCGATCGTTCGTCCTCAGAGTTCCGAAGTCTTCGCTTTTTATTTTAACCTCGGCAGTCCTTGGAATTTAGCGGTCTCTTCTACTGATCTCACCCAATCTGGTTTATTTTCCACTTCATTCAAAACGGCGTAGTTCGTTGCTTAAGCGCCTTACGTCTTTTGGTTGCTTCGCATTATGTGCAGAGCTATGCTAATGGGCAGGAAGATTTATGCGCGTAGATAAGGTAGATATGGACCTAATGAGATCGTTGGAAGGTTGGCACCTTTTTTCATAACGAGTATTAAAGCAGTTAATAGTTACAGAATCGCCTAAAACGGCGATTCGATGAGTCGAAACAAATTAGGGATGGGAGGTTGAAGCATTTCGTGTCTAAAAACCTGTGGGCGACTGTTTTGCTGCAGTTTTTTTCTGCAGATTTCAGCACCTTAATTGTCATTCATTGGGGTTGCTATGATTCTTTAGTATGCTCATTGCGTTCTGTTATAAAGTTCTTTGATATTCGTTTATGCAGTGAAAGTCGTATCCGAACATGGCAGTGTGTGTTGTGTGTACTCGCAAGTAGGACTGCTTTGATTACTAATGAGGCGTGTATAAGGAGGCTCGATAGCATAAGATTATGTGACAGTTAAGTTGCAGTATATGCGTCATAGGCTGCATTTATTGCATACATGAGCGTGCAATTAATTCTTCAACTTTGAAGTAACCCGCGAACATTTTAAGGTGCATTAATTCTGCAAGCAATTAAGTTGCCATCGCCAAAGAACGTTAATGCAAGTGCATTGATCGGGACAACTTATTTGTCGCAGAATTCGTTGGTCGGTTGAGACGAAACAAGTGTGCTTGTCGTACCACTGCTGTTCCTGTTTGTCAATAGCATCACCACACTCATTTCTCTTCTAAACTTTCTTTTAAAATTTCGTCTCAGCGTTCGTTTTTCGAGAGCTTCGAATCTGGTCGCCTAATTATTAGTGCATTCGTCACCGCGTATTGAAGAGAACTAAGTATACATTTCGTAAATCGACTAAATTGCTTTAGAATTTGCATTTGCAGTGTTCTTGAAAGGGGAGATGGCTCAGAAGAACATTCCAGTTTTCTCGAGGCCGGCATGCTGATTCAGGGCATATCAGACGTTTATTGCCGGAAGATTGACTATGTCTACCAGCTGGCAGTCAGTTTCTCCGATCAGTTACGACTAAAGATGAGCAGGAAAAGGAAAAGTGATTATGGTAATTCTACATTCTTCGTCTAATGACATAAGTTTGAGTACAGTTGAATTTGCTTCACTTCAAAATTCAGTGCCACTTCGGCTGGGTAGTTGCCGAGTGGAAGACTTTCTTATTTTATGAGTTTCTCCTCTTTCTGCATTAATCGTTTGTTGTAATCGATCCGGCGAGTTATTCCATGACATGACCTCAAAATTTTTTACGTCTTCAAGGCTTTTTTGAATTTCTTTCTTTTTTTGTGGCCTTTGGATTTAATGCTTTCTTTTCCCTTCATTTAATTTTTCGAAGGAAAATTGCCATTTATTGACTTATGGCGTAGTAGATTTTTTGAAATATTGGAAAGAGATCATTCAATCTGCATCCAAATTCTTTGTGATTGAATGATACGCGAACTGCCTTTTGATGCCACGAGATTTTTGCTCATTTATCAGCGACGCTCTCGAGAATTCGAATTTGTTGTTATAGCTGGCTCATTTTAGAAATGCTTCGTAAACATTTTCTTTCAATATGTTTTCCTCAGTGGATTTCGAAAGATTCGAATAACGATTCATCTTAAAGCTTAAGTCGAACGTTAAGCATAGTAAAGCATCATTTGAAAAGATGGGGCAACCAATTTTGATCTGGTGAGGCCCATTGTTTAGTCCATGTTAGATGCACCATCTTTTCATTACCAAGCTTCCTTCCTAGGCAGTGACGATGGCGTGGAAGATGGAGTAGCAGAAGATGATGATGTGGAAATGGAAGCAGCATTTGACCAGCATCCAACAGACCCATGTGTTCTTATAGATTTTACATTGTTGAGACCGGTAGACTCATCACTGCTCACGATTAGTAACGACTTCAATGCTGCCGCAACGCTGCCAGTGGTGCGTTACTTTGTTTCTCACCTAATCTTTGTTCGTTAGCAATGTTTCGGTTGGTCTAGTTCAACGTAACCGATTCATCAGTATGTTCACGTCTTCGTTATTATATCGGCTGAGTTCTTTTAAGATGGTATTCGTTGAGAATGAATTTTTTTTTTAATATTTTGAGACACTGAGCATCTCGTTTCAGTTGCCGATGTCGCTTGTGCCTTTGGCTGAATTCGAAAAAATGAACATGCCATTGTTCGCACGTCGTAACAGTAAGGAATTGATCGGTCAGAAGGACGACTTCAGAATCAATACTGGCATCGTTCACAGAAGCGTTTGTTTCTACATGTTTTCGAAACGCTTTGCACAATCATATTGGTTTCCCGTAATTTCTTAGTCCATCGACATTTATTTTATCATCTGGGTTCTCACTAATGTAATTTCTAAAACGCTTCCTCGTAGTGCCTTTTTGTATATGGGATTGCTGAAGTGCGCCTCACTGAGTGTACAAATATGCATAATGTCAATCAAGATCTGTTTTGTACTTAATAGTCTCGTATAAGCAAAATTCAGTCGTCGATCCTCTAACTAATTATTGACGTTTTTCTTCATTTTAGTAGAAACCTCAGAGCGTACTCCGTAATCTCCGAAAAAAAATTCTTATACGCCGATGCTGTTATTTAGGACTATGTAGAAGTTTCTGAAGAGCGATTTACCTATAAGGTTGCATTATCGCGGTCAGGGGTTTTTCAGGGCGCTTTGTTGTTGGACTTGGCCAACGCGAGGTTGCTTCTCCAGTCAAATAATCAGGATCCCATCACTGATGCGGCCGACGGGAGTATGATGGTTGGAGAGGAAATCGGCGATTCAACCGTGATGGTAGAACTACAAGATGATACTGCTGCAGCTGCTGTTGAAGGGGCTATGCTACTACCAGGTGAATAAATTTAGTCAAGAAGTTAATAGTGATTATACTGCTGCATCACCAGACGGCAACTGCCAGGCTGAGAGGAGCCGTTCGTGTTTTCAATTGTTCGATCGAAACTATGAAACTCGAGAGCCATTCGCACAGTGAGCAGCTCGGAGATGGCACTTTTGAACCGACTAGTGCAGAATCACTCTCCTGTCACCTACCAAACACTTAGGATTAGAAGATCGGCCGGTGAAGGCCAATAACAGTCTAGCAATTATTGCGAAGAATTGCAACCCAGTGTCCGAGTTATTGCGAAAATCTCTAGCACACTTGAGGAGTCTGTATGCAGTTTGCCTAAGTACTGCCCATAACGCAGGATCGACGCTTATAGGCCTAATAGAAAGCCTTTCGTCCTGTGGAGTGTTTTAGGGCGCCTTGCAGAGCGTTGACTTTGCTTATTTTCCTATCGTCCGTTTCGCCGTTGCTATTGAAAATTACATCAAAATTTTTCTCACTTGCAGCTCGATTCGGCTGCATGAAAACGTTTTCTTCCTTACGTCGTTTTCTGAGGTTTTTATGTGATTTGTATTAACGTTTTTTCTTTTCTTTTCTTTTCTTTCGTTTTTGTTTTTTTTTGTTTTTTGATTGTTTTTTGTTTTTTGTGAAGGAGGAGTGATCAAAGTCGGTGCTTAACAATTCGGATATTGCGATATTTGAATGGAGGTAATTGTAGAAGTTTTGTCTGTAATAATAATGAAGACATAGTCAAAAAAGTTCTCTTAATTTTGACGGATGCTCCAAATCCGAAGAGCTTTTTTTATTTGGTGACATGTTTCCCATTTAAGCTTTAAAACATTCGTAATTGCTATTTGCAAATTCCACTTTGCACAAGCAGGCATTCATCTATAACATCACTTCTCTCTTATTCTGCTGTAAACGATTGTTCTGTGTTGTTTCTCACTAAAGAGCACGCTTATCTTTGAAGATATGATCACATGTGGAGGTACATATTAGCATTAGAAGTGCTTTTACGAGGGTTATTTGAGGCGACGGTGATCGTAGAAGAGTTCGGTCGAGCTCTATTGTAGAAAACGAACAAAGAACGTGCCGAACTTATGTAGCGTCGGAAGTGCAACAACCGTCGGAGCAGGTGACGGTGGATTCGAGAAATTCAGGATATCCAGACGAGGGCAGTATTGTGATGGAATGTGACGTTGGGAACTGGAGTGATGGGAATGAGTTCTTCAAAGATATGGTAATTCTGCTCATTTTTCTCTCTTTTTAAACGATGTAGATTCCGACGTAATAAAATGTTCGGTTGTTAATAAGCTTATGAAACTCCCACGTTCGCATTTCCGAAGCACATTCTTCGTTTCGGTTATTCTAAGTATGCGTTATCCTCGTGGAAACTTTAGTGTGATGAGGCAGAGACTGCTTGCGTGTGCTGAGAGATGTTACTTATATCGCTGAAATTCCGGAAGTGCGCCATATGGCAAGTCTTCATCTAATTCGTTCGCAATCGATAAAAATCATCATGAGCTCGCTTTTCGCCTTCTAAATTCCTTTCCTAAATATCGATTATCTTGGCTTTTTTGGAATGGCCGAACTCGTGCAATTTCCCGATTGAGATTTGCGTTCGCTTTAAGTGTCGCCGCTATCGTGTTAAGTGGACAAAAAGAATATGTTAGTTTCACTGGTATTTTCTCGACACGTTTTCTTTTGTGTTGGCTGATTACCATATTTTTCAATGGTGAAACTAATCGAATTGCCTGTGTTGAAGATTACGAATAATGATGATTGCCCTCTCATGAGGGAGCTCGACATGATCGCAGATGAAAAACGCTGCTACGCTCCCTTTAAGGTAAGTTACCCAAGCTTATCAGAGGTGATAATATGATTACGACCATTATTATTTCAGAATTGATCAGACTTAACGGAAATTCCTCAACATTTAAGTTTTACATTCCGTATGCCTTTTCTGACACGGTGGGTTTCGTGTAAGTACACATTGGTCGATTTTGTTTGTTTTAAAAGCTGAGAGGGGAAGAAGAAGGAGATTGGATACAAGGAATGACGCGTTCAGTTTCTCACATGAATAATTTTTGATTATTTTTAATCGACGGCATCGTTCCCATTGAAACGCGTGAATGTTATTCGGGTGACGACGTTCGGGACGTACGTACACGCCATGCATACCATGCCACCGACCGATTGTGCACTAGGACGTTTTCATAAAAGGAGACGGAATAAGATTCTTTTTTTTTGCTTGCATAGGCGAAAATTTCTCTAATGCTGCTTTCGTCTTTTGATTCGTCATTACTAGTGACACCCTTCTCTCTTTCTACTTCTAAATTCAGGTTCGTTGGACACATTGTTATCTTAGGACTTCGACCAGATGCGACCACTCGGCCATTTCATTTAGATATTAGTCTTGTTCTTAAAAATTTAGTTTTTTTTTTTCAGGAGACGAAAACCTGTCCAACTATTGAGCAGCGACTGAAAAGACGAGATAAAAAGCGTGAAAGGGTGGGATTACCGCTGAGGTCATCTATTCTCGAGTATATGAAGAATTGCATGTTTAGAAAAACGTCAAAGAAAAATTGCATGCAGACTGGGACTGGTTTTAGTGACAATACGCTCCTCGCTATCGTAAGGTAAGTGATTGCTGCCGCTGTTGGGAGGTTTTAAAATTGACCTTTTCCTCCTTTCTCACCCTCCCCTCCTTTGAAACGTTTTTTCTTAGAATTAAATTTTGACGGATTGGATGCTTGTTGTCGTTGATTTCAATGAGTGAACTTCTTATCGAGAGGGAGAGTTGATATGATTTTAAATTACACTTCTCTGTTCGCCAATGCGCTTGCCAAAATCGTCTCGTAGCTCTCCATGAAGCAAAAGTGCGATTGTACGTTGGGCGAGCTCGAGGTACCGCTGTTTCGCTAAGGGAAACTACTAAGTGATAGCTGAATATGAGTGCTTAAATGTTTGATGCTGCACTGTATTTGTTTCAGTTTCATGAGAGACAAGCACAACAAACGGGGACGATCTCCACGTAGCAAGGAGAATGAGATGAAACAGCACATCATCCTCTCCTTCCATGGTGTCTTTTTTATCTGTTGTTATTGGTTTTTCATGCTTAGCATAAGCTTACGGGATATCTTCGTGTGAAGTTGTTATTTGCCCCTCTACTAGGTGATCGATTCATTTGGTGTTGCGATTGTGTCACTAAACGATTTGTCTCCAGCACTGTTTAAAGGAAGTAGATAGAAGGCGTTTTTGAATTTATGAAGCTCATTATGGAGGCGTTGAACTGTGATCGCCGGTTGTGCGGTTCGGGGCAAAATTTAATGGTCACTTCATTAATGTTCTTTGATTGTCGCTGAGAGCTTATTTGGATGGCGAGACAACCTTTCATGGCTTTGGTGTTTTACGCATCTGGATATGCACGAAGTTAATTTGGACGATTATATTTTTACGTTAATGCAGCTGAAATTATGAACTGAAATAAGCATAAAGAAGCGTTACTTTTTAAATTTAATGAAACTGAGGTTTAGAAAAAAAATGGATGCTGGCTGTTGCCTGAGTTTCCTCATGCACAGATAAAGTTTGGGAATGTTGATGATCGAGAAGCAATTCGGCAGTGATTGAAATCCTTTTTCTTTAATTGTCGAATGATTTGCTATAAAATATAAGAGCATTGAGTTTTTGCTGAGATGTGAAACAGCTTATTTCAGGTTGTCTATCTGATTTGATTTAAGAGTCCCACAAATTACTTCCTCGAAAGATACTAGTCTGGAAAAGATAGAACGTACATCAGGCTAAGACTCTAGACATCGGTGTTAGGATATGAACTCAATTCTGATGTCACGAATGTTGAGGTGGTCTAATCCACATTCTGACACTGTCTGATCAAGAGCAGTGGCAAGAACGTGAGATATCTACTGTGAGGCAGAGCTTGAATTCAAGGCGGCATGCCTTCACGTCAAAAGCGGGTAGATGGATGGATTTGGTGTTCAAGCAACGATTAATCAAGTCATTTTGGTGGTATAGGCCTTACCAATATATCAGTGTTTTGCGTCATATCGAGTGGGCAGGTACCACTGTTTAGGCGACTGTTGGGCACAGGACATTGTGGACAACTCCAGCCGCTTTGCCGTTCCTCGGGCAAGGCACGAGAATATTCTTTTTCCATCCGGGACAATCCGCCGATCCTGTTCCTTTTTCTCAGCAGCTCTCTCCATCCTAACTGCACTTTTTTGTTTCGCGCTAGGCAGACATTTGCTAAATATCAGATAAGTGAAAATGTGTTTGCGAATCCGTCGTCTGCATTTTTTCGTTATTCATTTTGCCCCAGTGGAAGCTATTGCGGCTTTTTTATATTTTTTACTTTCATTTATTTTTGAATTTTAACTTTCATCACTGAGTGTATGTGTACATCTCTCTGTTTTGCCTAATGGTTGCAACTGATGAAATAAGTGTAGAGCGAGAGCTATGAAATATCTACGTTCTGAGAGGTATATCGTGAAACGGCTCTCTTTAGCAACAATTAACCTGCGAAGAATTGTAAACATCCAAGGGCACACGTCCATTTTCAGTTGACCGTTATTTCGTTTATGTCGATTGCGTTACAAGGGGACGAATTGTTGGTGCTAGCCAGATCTGGAGGACTGATAGGGCAGCTTATGGATGAATTGTTGTGTTCATTTTGCAAGGGAGTAATGAAATAAGCTGCGAACGGGTGTTTTTTGCGTAAACATAAATATATAAGTGGATAATTTTGAGCTATCTTTATTTGATAAGACTTCTGAGCGCAATATTAAGAACATCTATACTTCTACAAGCATAAGCAGTTTAAATAGCGTCTCTCTCTTTTTTTTAGGGCAAGTGGGTATAGAAGATGCAGCAGCAGAAGAGTTCGATATGTGGGATGAGGAGGCAGGTAATGAATACGAAGACGACGATGGGGTAAAAATCGCACTTATTGAGCCAGCGTCTGTTGATGGTTAGTTTAGTTTCTGTTCGCGACTTCAGTGAACGCTTCGAGTACGTTGATGGTTCTCTCGGACAGTGTGGCCTTTATAATGTTTGTTTGTATTACAGCTACTTGAAGAAACACGAGAGCAGAGTGTGCACGGTATTAGTTATGAACTGCAGAGCTGTTATTTCTTTTTTTGAGGCCCTCTTTTTTGGTAGAATTATGTAGCTTCTAAGAACGAGCAGGGCTGGTCATGAATCGGTTTCATTCGGGAACGTGAATTCAAGTTACATCGTGACAGTAATCTACGGCAGGAGACATGAATTTTTTGTGGAAAGGAGAGGAGGAAAGTGATCGGCACATAGCATTTCTTGCTTCTTCGTTTCGTTCCGCTTAAAGTACTTACTACTTCAAGATACCCCTTTATTCGCCGATGGATTAAATAATGAAGATATCGAAGGACCAGTTGCTCTCGGGAATGTGTACGGCGATGGGAAAGCAGTAAGGGACGTCGGTTTAACGAAGCCGCTCAATCGGATGACTTACGAAGAAGTCCTCACTTACTGCCTCCAGAGGTTGGTGAATGCTAACTTATTATATACAGGTCCTGTTTAGGTTTCTTTTCACTTTTGGAGAACAAAAGGAGTGATTGTCATCATCTTTCGACGGTGGACATTTACATATTGCTTTGCAGGCCGAGTACTCATGATCTGAAGCTGAATAATTGGAAATTTACTCCCGTTTCGTGCAAATGACAATGACTTGATTTTGAGATTTAGGTTGGATGTGGAAAGTTGATTGTCGTCTTTTTGTTAGCGGTTCGGATGATGGTCACTAAGGTTCCTTCGTTATGCAAAATAACAGTAAACGCAAAATAAGTAAGAAGAATGAATGTCGGTTGCGATCAATGAAAATGAATGAAGAGGAGTTCCTCTTCGTCATGAGTCTGCCCGTCGTATACTGCTTCAAATTAGGAAACAGTGGATGGGATTCGCTTCTTGATAAGTCATCGTTTTATCACTTGCACTTTTTGCATCTTTGCAGATACTGGTCAGTTAGTGAGGAGACAACGTCGGGATTATACCAGAGAGTACAGAAGTGGGAAGAGAAGATGATTCCACTATTAGAAGAAGAGGAAAGCAGACGTGAGTTCAATATTCATGAATACGGTGATGAGATTCTCGGCAAATTCCAGCAAATTGGACAGACGATTCCATATGTGGAGGTTAGGCGCTTTATAATTCTGCCTAGTGCATGCACCGCATAATCGATTGGAGAATTATGCCATGAAGTGGAGTCACTTGCGTCGTCCAATCAACCACAAGTCTGCTGAAGCTAATTGGTTTTTTTTGTGCGAGCAGATCGGTGTTCTCAAGGGAGCTAACCTAACAACAGTGCGCATGTGAACGATTTATTGCTATCCTTTTAAGTTTCTCATGTGCCTTTCTTCCTCGTTTCTGTAAAAAGGTTTCGAGCATCATTTTATGTCTGTGTGAAAGGGGGCGCATGAGACATATTTCGTTGGCGTGATTTTATCAGAAAACAACATTTGCAGTTGCTCAGGTTTAACTATCTCCTCGCTCATTTTCCATTTATTCGGTAGTTTCCTTAACTCTAGCTTGCCTGAATGTTTTATTTCGGTTTAGGGAAGTGCCGTGAGAAGAACATGTTCGTCATTCCGTTCTCGTAAATTTCAAACGCTCTTGAAAATGTAGCAGCGAGTGAATGTTTGGCCTTTATGAGACTCAACTAAATTAGTTGGCACATGTGCTGGAATATGTTTTACCACTTTTCATGCAAAATAAATTTTGCTCTGAAAAGACACGCCTTGGGCGTTACATCAGCTTCGATCTGCTAGGTCATTATGGCTGAAAGAAGTTTTAAGCGATACCCGTTTTTCGTTGGCGTGATTTTATCAGAAAACAATAGTCCGCAGATATCGACAGTGAAGGCATGGAGATTTTAATATTTGAAAAAGAGGGAAACAGTTTTCTTGCTACCGCTTTGTTTTGTTCGGCTGTCTAAGGACTGTGGCCTGGCCTTTGAGACTTTGTCAGTAAAAGGAGAATAGGACGTTGTAGTAAACAGGCGAAACCTGAACCTTTCCTCTCTCAACCTCGGGCCTCAACATGAGGTTTCTTCACGTCGTTATACGCCCTACAGTAAAAAGATTTTTGAAGTGAACACTTGCAGCTGATGAAGGGAAAGCCGTGGTATGAATGCTGTCGTTATCTGCTCTCCATATTGATGCTCGCAAACATGGGCAACTTACTTGTTGAGGAGTGTAATCCGGAGGATGCATTTGGTTCGCTGCGTTGCAAACTTCTCAAAAGGGATCGCCATCACGAAGTATTCGACGATGCTGAGGCTGTGTTATAAGGCATCAGTTTTATTTTGTAATAGGCATCACTTGCAGAGTTTTGTGACAGCTTCACGAGTTGTACTGGTTTTCTAATGCAGCTGCATAAATACCACAGTTTGCATCATCTGATTTTTGCAATTTCGCAGTTTCGCAGGTTAGCGCGTTAGGAAAGAGTGAATTGAATGATGGAATTTACGTTGGATGTAAAACACTAAGGCGACATTCGCGACATAGCAGTAAAAAGCGGAAATGTTTGAGTGCTGTAGCGCTTGAAACGAGAGCTCAGACTTGACGATACCGCACATTTCAACAAGCAGAGAAGGTGGTATATTATCCTATAATCGGCAATGAAGGCTTATAGATTTTGACGTCTGAGAAAGAAGAAAGCAGTTTTGCTGGGAGGGAGCTTTATTTGAGTTTGTGGTGTAGATGAATCCTTCATTCGAATTTATTGCAAGAGAAGATTCGTTCAGATTTGTGCTGTTATAGATTTTCAGCAGTTGAATGACAATTTTACGTGAGCAAGGTTTAGATTTGCGAAGATGTCTTGAGGTGATATTTACTGGTATGGAGTGAATCGCGCTCATTTCTCAGTTCCAGTAGCTGGGATGTTGTCCTGAAACCTTGCCTATGTAGTACTCGTTTCATGTTTTCCTATGTTGCTACTGAAGTTTTCATTCGTTAATTTTTTTTTTGCTGAGTGCTTTGTTTTTAGGAATGTTCTTTCGTCGTAACGATGGGTGTGGTATGTTTTCACGAGCGGTTCTTGCCTGATTAGGTGTTTGTTGTATTATGCATACTTGTTCAGATGTTGCTTATGCGCCTACATGATGGCACGGCTGAACGCAGTCAAGCGGAATTGAACCTATCAGAGGATTAGCCACAACGGATAGTTGAGAGGATTGGTAGGGAGATGGTGATTGATATCACTTCCATTTCTCATCTGGAATGACGGCATCCATTCTTTTTTTTTGAGCGGTTTGTTCCCGCATATTCGTCGCATCATCTTGCTCCCACATATGTTCATTGTTTTACTCATAGTGATCATTTGCAGTTGAGATAGCCAGCAGAAGTGGCAGTTGTTGAGGAAGATAACGAAGAAATAATGTGCTGATGTGCGCTTTTCATGAGCGTCTTCCCCATTAGCCTATCCAATCGTTTATGCTTAAGGCTATATGTTATGCAGTCTTTCGTTTCGACAAATGTGTTGCTTATGACTACCTGCCTTATGTTGCAGTTTTTCTCGCTTGTTTTGTCGTAATCTTCGCTTTGTCGCGGCTATTTGATTTGTGTTTAATATTTGGTGTTCAAGTGCCCATTAACGCGCTTCCTGCATGATCGCCTATTGCTAGCGGTGAGTGCGTTTTGTTTGGATTGTCAGTGAGGAGGGATCTGCGGTCTGAGGAAAATTTGTAATACATTATTTGAGAGTCTTTGTGCACGTATACGTTCAGACACACCATATAGTCGAACAGTTTTCCTTCGAATCATCATATCATGAGGACTGTTCTCTGACATCAAAAACTTCTAAGGGCTTCGGATTGGATGGGGTTGTTACGAGCATTCCATTGCAGCTAACATCTCACCCATTCTCCATAGTGGACTGTTGGCTGTTGGACGTCTTTAAATGAGATATAACGGAAACGGTAAATAACGACGAATTAAATCTAAGTTTGCTGCCTACAATCCCTTCCTACTCATCGTCATATTTCACGATGTTGCACTTTAGTTGTCTTAATGTTTTTTATTGCATTGCGGATGGTAGTGTCGGATGATTTTGACGCTTTACTTAGGTGCATCGTGATTTAATGTGTAGGAAATTTGTGGTAAAAGAGACGGATGCTACAGTGCGTAAGATTTTCACGTTTCGCAAGTGTACTAGCAGTTGGGGAGTCAAAGCTTATCATCTTATGTGCGTTTAATGAGTCATTTGAAAGGTTGGAGGAGAGTGACAATAGTAGCCTGTTTGGAGGTGTTGACTGTACTTTTAATTGTGTTGGTTTCGTGTTATTTTTGTGCATCGTTCTGTTGAAGTTATTCACTGCGCGTTGTAATACGAATAAATGTTGTCATACAATGAACATTACTGCAAATAGTCTTTTCGCAATCAGTTGAATAGGTCGGCCTTCAACAGCAAAGCACTGTGGTCCGCAAGCCTACCAAAGAGGGGAAGGGGTTGGAAGACGATTGATGAGGGTGATCGTCAATATAGAAATATCAGTCTGTGATGTTCACTCATTTGTGCTGAGGAAGTACTTAGTGTGTTTATCGTCGTTTACACGATGTAGTCGTCATTTAGGTTAACTTGACGCGCAGAAAGGAGGATGAGGTACGCTGCTCAGCCATAAAGCAACGTAAGAGGGGATGCTGCTTATATCCTCGTGGTTATTGGCAGTGATCGGAAGGAACTTGTTAGGATCTTTCATCAGCGCACATTTGCAACGTAGCGAAAGCTGGAGAATTTGCAACAAATATCATGCATAAAAGGTATCAGCTTGGCGTTGATCAGTGGCGTTCATTTATTTAATGAGGAAGGAATGGCATGGGGATCAGACGTGTGCTGTTCATCTCACTCTCCAGATCTCCTTGAAGTCTGAGCCGACTATCGAGCTGCGTTGGAGCAGATTGAAAGAAAACATTGATGCAGGGGGCGAACAGTTTGCCACGCTTGTACAGTTCGGGATGTTCGATACTTTGCGCCGTCGGCACTTCAATGGCCGATTGTAAGCCACCTCGGTCTTTAGATTAGCCTGGGAGCTTAAATGATTATATCCCTACATCAGCCCCTCTTGTGCTCTCCCTCATTACATATACTGAGTAGTCACTTGATCTGCCTTAGTGCTCTCTACCTTCATTAAATTACTTTGAACGCACACAACTTCTGTTTTTTTTCTAACGAAGTTTTATTGCAAAGGTTTTGGCCTTGCACGTCATCACAGGGGACTGGAGTGGAGTATTTCCAGCCAGTTGCAAAAAAACGTCCTTGTTTTTAAATCCCTAATCCTTAATCCTCAATTCGTAATCCTTAATCTCCAGTTCGCAATCCTTAATATTTGATCATTAATCCTTAATCCTTAATGCTTTATCGTTGATCTTTAACCCACTCTCCTTTCACCTACCGAACGCTTATTTAGGACTATGTAGAAGTTCCTGAAGAGCGATTTACCTATAAGGTTGCATTATCGCGACCAGGGGTTTTTCAGGGCGCTTTGTTGTTGGACTTGGCCAACGCGAGGTTGCTTCTCCAGTCAAATAATCAGGATCCCATCACTGATGCGGCCGACGGGAGTATGATGGTTGGAGAGGAAATCGGCGATTCAACCGTGATGGTAGAACTACAAGATGATACCGCCGCAGCTGCTGCTGAAGGTTCTATGCTACCACCAGGTGAATAAATTTGGTCAAGAAGTTAATAGTGATTATACTGCTGCATCACCAGACGGCAACTACCCGGCTGAGAGGAGCCGTTCGCGTTTCAACTGTTCAATCGAAACTATGAAACTCGAGAGCCATTCGCACAGTGAGCAGCTCGGAGATGGCACTTTTGAACCGACTAGTGCAGAGTCATTCTCCTGTCACCTACCAAACACTTAGGATTAGAAGGTTGGCCGATGAACGCCAATAACAACCTGCGAATTACTGCGAAGAACTGCAACCCATTATTAGGTCTGTTATGCAGGCCTTTGTTTATTAATGTGAAATAAAGTGGTTTCGATGAGGTCGCCTTCTGAAGGATAGCAGTTAATGAGCAGAGACTCATGCAAAAAACCAGACTAACATGGACCTACGCAGACAAACAGACACAGACATATAGACACACACAGGCAAGATACACAGAGATACACACGGATAAAAAAGACACACGCACAGACACATAAGCTCATACAGACACACAAATGCAGACAAACAGACAAACAGAGCGGAACACACAGACAGAAACCTACAGACATACACAGATACATGCAGGCACACACAGATACACACAGGTAGACACTCATAAACATACACAGACCCGCAGAGACAGGTACTCACAGACACATAGATATACACAGACATACAACGGTACACGCGGACACTGACACACACACACAGACTCACATAACAGTGACACACAGGCGCACAGAGATATTACTGACACACAGGCGCACATACTAACAGTCACAGAGATACACAGGCACACAGGTAGACTCAAACAGACACAAAAGTATTCAGACACACAGATAAACACTCACAGATATTCACAGACAGACAGTTAAACATAGACACACGGTCAAAGAGATACACTGATACAGAGAGTTACAGACATACACGGACACACAGATACACAGAGATACACACGGATAAGAAAAGGCACACTCAGAAATACAGACTCACGGACCTAAACATACACACAGATAGATTTCCAGTTCGCAAACTACGAAAACGAGGGCGGTAAAAGGGGATTCTTGCAGTCTTCGTTACACCCTTGATCTCATTTCGTCACGATGCGTCAGCTCATTTAACGCTTCTAAAATGCTCTTGCTGTAGTCGCTTGACGACTTCATAATCAGCAACGTGCGCTCATGACAATTTCTCTTTTAGACGATAATTATGGCGTAACTTCTACGATTTAGTGCAAAGTTGCTACGTTACCGTCAGTAAGATGCGGAAATTAATTCTGTATGCGATTTGCAAAAATGCAATATTTATCCTAGGTAGACCAACGAATGAAGCTTCTGTTGTGCATATGTATTTTTGTTTCAATTTATCCCGGTCTACTTACTTACACAGCATTGCACTGCCAACCAGTGAAGGATTATATCTAAGGATGATGCATATCCAAGAATATTCAGACGTTACTATTGATATATGAGGATTGTTGTGCTAGGGCCATTAAGAAGCAGCATCTTTCGTTAAGCATACCAGTGACCACCGATTCTTGTTGTTGCACGTGCTCACACTGGTATCCATTCGCAGTGTCCAGTAGAACGGTTCAGGAAATCAGTACTTTCTTTTAAAAGGGGTGGTCATCAAATGGTGTGCTTCCTCACTCGAATAAGACCCCCTTATACGCTGTGTGCAACAAGAGGGAAATACGATGCTTCTGCAAAGATGCCGATAACTTGCAATGAACGTCGAAAATACTGTGGGTGAGGTATTCTAATCTTTCACTGGAAAATATCAAAAGTTCTAGAGCTACGAATTCTAGCTTTGTAGAGCAAGGC
The DNA here is from genome assembly GCA_037576465.1 of Parascaris univalens. Taxonomy (NCBI): domain Eukaryota; kingdom Metazoa; phylum Nematoda; class Chromadorea; order Rhabditida; family Ascarididae; genus Parascaris; species Parascaris univalens. Next base: position 178,595,991 of record CM075173.1, on the reverse strand, counting down.
CAATTCGTTTTCCATTTAGTGTCACCTAAATGCTGGTTTCTAGACTAGGAAGAAAGTGAATAAATAACTAACATATCAAACTGCGAATGAATACGAGCACTTCATTGAAGTAAACAATTATATGTGCCATTTCTGAACAGCTTGAGAGCTGCCGGAAATAGGTTCACTGATCGACAAAAGGGTGAGTGCGTATACGTTCGCACTCGAATGCCTATCCCAAAACAAGAAAAAAGTCTTAAAAACAAATGAGAATCTGTCAAAAATGGTGAGCGATTAGGCGAACGGCCACCTTCAGAATCTCGATTGAGCTCTCCAGAATAATCTTTTTCTTTGCTAATAAGGTATTTAGACCTCATTAACCATTAAACTGCACTAACCATCGTTGGATACGTATAATGGATAATTCAATTAAAGTGCACTAAATCCAGTAAGTGAATATGCAAAAAAGAAACGACAGCAAGCACAAACGAGCAGCACGTGAGCATTTGTTAGACGCTGTGATCTGTTTATTTCGCAGCACAGTATTATGCGACGGAATATGCTCAAAGAAAGTAGTTCCTTTTTGCCTAGGAAACTTTATTTATCTCTTCTTTTTTCAGACGTTTACATGCTTATTTTTATATTAATTAAATATTTGAGGCGTGAGGACGGAAGTTGTATACTTCAGTGCTGTAATGTAATTGTTGCATATGGACTTTGACTGAATGTGGAAAGCTGTTGGATTATGACTTGTTTTAGGCAAGAAACACATTGAATATGCTCTGACCTCCACTAACCTTTATTGGTGAGCTCAAGGGTGCATGAGGGCACATCTCATCTTCAATGGAGAGGGGCCTTCTTGCTTATGTGCGTCAAAGTATGAGAAGTGGAGGAGGAAAAATTCATAACTGAAACGCACATTATTCAACCAGATTACAACAGGTGATATATTTTAATTAACGAACTATGCGCCCACGTTGGTAATGAATAAATGTTAGTAGTTTCGTAAAACTGTGCAAATAGTCGTAATTAGGCTCGGGTACAAACGGCAGGTCGAAATGCGAGGATGGTGGGCACAGATATCCGGATCTTTTAAGGGTAATGCTTGTTGTCTGCCTGTTTACTACTCTCCCAACATAGATTTCCATGTTCTTTGTTCCCCCGTCTTTCTAAATGCGCACCACTGCTTCAGACCACAAATCTCGTCTTCGACGAGCAAAAAAACAAAACAATCAAGGTCCTTGAAATTACCTAACAACGTTCGAATTTGTCCCAGGGGGTAGCTAAACATTTCACCTCGAACTTGACTCCAGCCCACACTTTCTGTCCAAACTTTTCGCTCTGAATGTGCTTCATGAGTGCAGAAACAGTGCCATCACGAAACACCCTGACAACCCAACTCCAGGAACCCTGCAAATGTCATAGTTGGCTTTGCAGCACGCCATTCATCCCTGGACAATGCTACTGCGTCAAACTCGTTGTGCGAATTTGGAGGTGTCTTATCCGAAATTGCCGGCCCCAATGTGGGGTTCTCCTACACATCAACAACGAGTACGACCTCAGGCAGAGAGAAACCATAGCATGGTCACAACCCACGGTGCACACATTACTCAGACATGAAAAAACAATGCACGCCATAACTCACCATACGTAACAATAAAACGCAAGACTGGCACGACTTGGTTTACTTTTATTTATGGCCCTGAAGAGGGGCCACAAATACGCCTCCCGACGGCTCGCACCTTACACCTCCACTGTCTTCTTGGGCAATAGAATAGCCAGGATGTTTGGCAGGACTCCACCGTGTGCAATAGTTACGCCTGAAAGGAGTTCGTTTAATTCCTCGTCGTTACGGACAACCAGCTGCAAATGTCGTGGATTGACCCTCGTCTTTTTGCTGTCGCGAGCTGCATTACCCGCAAGCCCGAGCACCCCAGCAGTCAAATATTCCAAGACCGCCGCTAAATATACAGGTGCACCCGTGCCAATAAGTTCCGCATAGTTACCCCTTCGCAATAGACGATGAATTCTGCTGACAGAGAACTGCAACCCAGCTCGCGACGAGCGAGTCATACGTTTCCCTGCCTTCGTCTTCCCGTCTTCGCCTCTTCCTGACATATTCGCAGACCCGCTTGATGGAACCGGTCACAATACAACACTTACAATGACTGTAATAGCGTGGGGACCCACTTAAGATACGATTTATTTGGCGCGAATTCGGGCGGGGCAACAGTGTGTTGTAGGAATGGGGGGGGGGGCCTATAAAATGAGTTGCCGACGACGGCGAACCATCAATGATGATTCTCTTGATACAGCGTCGAGTTGAGAAGATGAAGTTGGTGGGACCAACGGAGGGAGCGAGGACGGCGGCCACGGCTCAAAAGCCGCCGTGTTAGAAGGGAGCAGCGCCAACGTAGGAAGGAGTTCTGCTCGGTCTATATTTCCCGTGTATTGAAACAGGTGCATCAGGGCGCGGGGATATCGTGGAAGGCCATGTCAACCATGAATTCGTTCGTGAATGAACGTTCGAACGGATTGCAGCTGAAGCGAGTCGTCTTGTCCATCACAACAAGCCATTACAACAATATCATCTCGCGAAATCCAGATTGCGGTTCGCCATCTCCTACCTGGAGAGTTGGCTAAACATGCTGTGTCTGAAGATACAAAGGCCGTCACCAAATACACCAGCTCGAAGTGATTTGATGCTGGCACTTGTTGCACTCATCTAAACGCAACGGCCCTCTTTAGGGCCACAAGCAAATGGACCGAGGTTTACCTGAATTGTTGACTGTTACAAGTATTCGAGCCATTTTGTTAGCACTGCTTGGTTTGATGCATGTCGGGAAGTTTTTACTTTTGCAGTCTTGGGTGATGGTGCAGTATTTTCGTTTTCTCCTGATGTATCAAAAGTAAAAGGATGCACATTTGCATATGGCAGTCGAAAGTGAAGGCTCTCGAGGAAGAGAAACCTATTTAAGGTCTTTGATGTGATGTGCCTCATTAAACGCTCTAAAGCCTGGGTAATTTTTTCAAATTGGCAACCGGATCTAACGCTAATTACACGACCACCTAATGACATTGTCGTACGGTAACACTTACTCGACCTTGTCCGCTATGTTTGCAGACCGATCGCGAAGCGCTTTCAACGAATATCCTCCCGAAGGAAGTTTCCATGCAACTTGCAATGGTGTTTCAGTCTTTTATAGCAGGAGAAATGTCCCCTCAGCAAGGAATTACAAGTCCCAATACGACCGAGTCACTTTTCTAGCAAGAAACCACCTTGGAAGCCTCGGTGATTTTTTTAAATTAACAATCACATCTGTTGCTATAGTTCGAAATAAATTTGTGCATCATGCGACGAGACTTGACAGCACTTTTGAAAGTCTACGGTAACTTCTCAGTACTGCATATCATCACACCCCTTCCCCCCGCTCCCTGCTCTTTCGCGCATTGGAGAACTAGGCTGCACCCCCTGCTCCAGAAAAGGTGAGATCCCGTTTTATATTGAACCCACTTTAGTAGAAGCAGCAAGCGCAAGTGAGGTCGCAAATGGAAGGGAGGATGCAGTATTATGGCACGCTTTCACGAGAACGACAAAAATAAAAGCTAGAAGACAGCATTCATGCGGTGGGCTGAGACGCGAAAAACCATCTGGGAATTTTTTGGTGCAATGCCGTCATCTCTCGATAATCCTCACCAAGTGAATATCTTAACCACTAGGACAACCAAACCAAGCGAGGATTCCTCCTCCCCTTTAATCACTACCGCTGCTCTCCGAAATCTCCTGGACCACGGGTTCCCATTGACATTTCAGTTAACCACTAATAACAAAAACGATGGGCCAGGAATACAATGATCGCCCTCCAAAACTTCATGTTGTCACCCAAAAACCAGTTCCCGGCCGTAACGATCCAGAACAAATCGTTTATGAGCGCATTTCTTTCCAGATTTCTTCCTGTGGAAAGTACATACTGCCATTACCTTTCCCCACTCCTCACACGTCTAGCCATCTTCAAAAAAAGCGCAAATACCAGACCCCTGTGGAAATAATGCTAGTGCGACCACTGCTCTGCACGAGACGTAGAGAACGAAGAAACGAGTGCTAGTAGAAATAACACCGTGTGTTGCTGATCTGAGCACCTGCTGAGTGTTGTATCGCTGGAACACGTTGAAGGCTCACAATTTGTGATTCTGCCTTCACGCGCTCAAACCCACTTTTTCCCTAAGTGAGGCGCTCCGAAGTCGCGGCTTCCATGATACCGATGAGTGCAAACAAGTGATGCTTTACTAGAATTCCACCACGCTGTTTTGTGCAACGTGCACTTCAAGGGGGGAATGATGAACAGCCGCGTATCCCCATATCACCACCACCTCCCACACCTTGGAACTATATCGATCACTTGATATGTGCCCAGCTTCCCGAATACGCAAAGATTGTTCGCCAAACACTTGTGCCTAGCCATGATCGCCGGTGTATCGCGACAAATTCTCTTTTGTTCCCAACTGCCCCTCCAAAAACGCCTTTTTTTCAACACTTTTATTCTCCCCCTCATAGCGTCTCTCAATCCACGTTATGAAAAACTAGTCTGGAGAGTGCGTTTGCCCACATTTTACTCAAACACGCTTGTGATGAACTCTTAGGTGCCAGCAGATGGAACAAATACGTAACAAAAGATGCGTTGTGAAAGCATGAAGGTTAAATTTACTGATTAAAAACAACAGGCGGCTGGTGATTTGTCAGTGTGATCGCAGCAAAACAACACAATAACAAATCAACCGCAAGGATTTGCGATAGAGGCTGGGACGACAAAACGGGAAGGAATACATAGATACGAAGCGTGGAAGCATAAAGGCGTTCATCATTAGCGCCAAAACAACCTCTGCTCAACAATCAAACACAACAGATAACAACTACGCTTCGGGTTAGGGAGCAATTTCGATAAAAACAATTTTATCGAGGGAATAAACATGCTAAGAGAACAACATATGACGGCATAACGAGCGGCCACACACAACTTGGCGACGTCCCTCGGTGGTACGACTTCTTCTGCGCACAGAGACAGAAGGATGAATCTCTCGCCTCATTTAAATATCACTGAAATTTTGATGGCCCATAAACAAAATGTATTTGCGAGGATAAGCTACAAGACGGATTGTGTGCGACGCACTCAGTACAGCACCTAACCACTCGCAATATACCACCATACATCGATACTCAGAGATAGCTTAAACAGAAGATCACTTGGGTAGAATACAGTAGGGAAAACAAAAGAGGAAATAGGGGCGCAGTCCAAAGAAGTGGCGGAAGAAATGACGAATAATACCGACATAGCGGTTCCGATTGTCAACGGGGAGCAAAGAAGCGCACCCACCGAGCTGACCTAATGACGCACCGACTGCGCAAACGCAGTTGGCGCTCCGTACCCACGCTCACCATAATCGCCACGACGACCGAAACCGCGGCCACGACCACGAAGAATGCCTAGACGACGCGCTGGGTCGATGCGACGCCACACGTACTTCTTCAGTTTGTTGTAGCGTTTCTCCATTTCCTGCAGCAATCTCCCGTCAATTCGATGAGTTCGAGTGAGCCCGTTTCTGTTAATGGATGCAGCTGCATCACTGCAACATCATAAACCAAACAATCGGTCGGCAAGAGATCAACAATCCTCAAGCTTATTTTCGAACGATGAGAAATGAACCATTTATTTCTGACAAAAAATTTAGATGGCTGACCTGCTCTTCGTAAGGTCCCGACCACGAATGTGTCTCCTTGATCTGCTGACGAAGTCTCATAAGAGACTTACCACCTTGGTTCTCACCATCCCAAAAGATGGGCTTGTTAGCCTCATCTCTATTCTTGCTCCAACCAGTTCCGAAAACCTGAAAGGTGTACCTTCGTTTAAAACAATCTTTTAAATGGAACTGGCCGAAAAATTCAACACATTATTCCTTCCTCGACGTCCCTTCTCATTTCGACTTACACTAAAGCCTAGAAACTCCAATAGCATTCCCGTCAGTAATTACATTCCTGCGTTTGACTGCTCAAGATGAGGAAAATGATAATCAACCCCACTTTCAATGAAACAGAACAAGGGCGGCTGCAGATTAGGATACACTAAGATGGCAACCACCTGCACGGACAAGCACCACAAGTATCGACAACAAAGGACATCTGCATTTCCCATTTTTAAGTGGCGGCAAACAAACATTCAAACGTCATTTATGGCGGCAACGTGTGCTGCTTGCCACTTCCGTTGCTACGAAAAAATATATGTCCTTTGAATGTACGTATCTGTCTCGTGCTGCTACAATTTCCTCAACTATAAAGAACGTCGCGGTTTGAAGAAAGCACCGGACTAATACATCATCCCTAATACAACATCGGCTCCACGTTAGAAACCAATGAGATCTTCAGAACGCAGCTTTACAACATGGCGCCTAACACTGATCCTCTTCACATACACTAGCCCCCTGGGACATCATTCAACAGTAATGACCTAAGCATTAAATACAATCAAAACGCAAACCTTATCTTGTGAAGCAACCGCGATGTACGTCTTGCCCGTGTAAACTAAAATATTCGAGATCCAACGAGTCTGCTCAAGCTTGAGACGCTGCCCAGCCTCCCATACCGACATCTTCACCTTAAATGAGAACGAAATTTGCTTTGGAAAACATCGAACGGAGGAACAACGTTAACAACTACCAAAGTATACGTTGCCAAACAAAGTTCATCATTCCCTCATCCACTCCTCGCCTAGAAACTCATTCGACAACTGACGTGTCACTGCGAGAAAAGTACACACGTTCTTTGATGAACATCAGACTAGCCTCATCCCATTTGGCCTCATCAAAATCTTTGATATCCTTCATCGCCTCCTCCGCTTTAATCGTGGTGGGTGCATCAAGAATCTTTGCCATTGTTTCCGTGTCGCCGAAATGCTCCGCCATTTTGTACCTGCAATGAACCGAGCTCGATACATCACGCCTAGCCAAACTTCCCAGCAGCCTCTTTGCTCATCCCCTCATTCCATTATGTCATATGATAGCTATCACAGCAAAATACAAAAAGCTATATCAGTTCCAGTCACATGAGCAGAAGACATGCGCATTTTCCTCGGCCTCCCCATTTGCTGTCGGTCTCTGTGCACCTAGCTCGCGTACTTCAAGCGCTGCTCTAGCATCCTATAAAATTCTGCAGCTTACGATAATCTGCATATGAATCCCAGCGGCCATGCCCACCTTACAATAACTGCATTACCATCCCAAGGAGGATCAATGAGCACACTTTGCGCACAACTCACTACCGCTGCTTTTTCGAGATTTATATTCCACCCTTCATCTGGTAAGGGCGTTCAACTCCCACAAAAAATAAACGCAAAGCGCATATGGATGGCTGACAATTTGCAATTTATATGCTTCTAGAAATTTTCGTTATTTCTCCGATCTTCTGCCAAGATCTCTGTTCGGTGTGAAAGCTGAGAATACCATGGCTGCAACAGACGGTGTGGGCAAGCAATACTTCACTTGTATTGAGGAACGCTGGAAACGAGGCTCACCAGTAGTAGCGCTCAGCCGACTTGTGTTCGACGCCTCGCTCATCACGAACTGCTACTTCGAAGCGAAGACTCAGCGGATCGTGGACGCCTGAAAATAAATCTTTCGTCATCTGCAGTACTCTGCGCGAACTTATTCCTTCTTAACATACTGGGGAATGATAAGCACTGTATTTTATGCGAAATCAAAGCATAACTGAAACCTACTTAACCTCGCCTGCACCTTTTAATAATTTGAATGCATCCGGACATCAAACATGCACCCATCCCTTATCGCACTTGTTCCACCCCACTGAACAATCCACTGGATATCCCATGCTTCGTTGAATAAAAAATGCAAGAGATTAAGCAGTCCACCTCCAACGAGAATGAAGTCGCGCCCAATGTCGTCGTAGTCGAGATCAACCTCCGCCGCACCCACCTTGATGTTATCTGTTTCGGCCGATGCGCCACTAAGTCCGTTGATCGTCTCCTGCATGCGCTTCATCTTTTGCTTGACACGCGCATTTTCCAGCTTGAGCTTGCGCACCGCCTGACGCAAATTGTCCTTCTCCTTCTCCAGCAGTACAACAGCGTCTCGAATCTGCGCTGAGTCTTGCTTGATCCAGATTATCTCCTAAAAACCTTAATAAAACAGGGGAAAACGTCATACATCACATACATCACAGGAAAGATAAGAATGGATGAAGCCGATGAAAACTTGATGAAAATAGACCCTTCCCCCCCCCCCCCCCCCAACCGTTTAAGAAGCAGACAACCTCGCTGGGAAAATCAATGCAGCTAAAAAGAAGACGCCCATGAAAGGCTCAACTAATGACCTCCTGAGAGGACTCGAAACAGGATTTTTTGTGAAGCAAAGACCTTGACAGACAGACACACTCGTTATGAAGAATTCAGAGAGACCTGCGCTATGGCATCGAAAACTATGACCTCTGCTGCACCGAGATAAGCAAAATAAGCAGATGAAAAATAACAATGAACAATTAAAGCGAAACTTCTCAGTGAGTCAAGTACATGAAGATCAACAGTTTTTGATGAAGTGGACGTCTAAATTGGCTGGAATTGCAAAGCAATTCAACAAGCACCTGCTGCAGATTGAAACTGCTGATTCCCTGACGACGTCCATTGCCGGAGAGTAGCTGCGGAGTGGCTCCCGCATCCATGGTTATATGAGTTTGATCCACTAAGCTCTCGAAGTTGTTGAAATTCCCTAATCCAGTGAAATCTCCGTGTCCTATAAAACTCCTGGATCCATTTTTTCACAGCCTTAAATTGCAGTGATACAACTGTATATTCAATGTTTCAACCAGTTAAATTATTAACTGCACTTAGAAGTAACGCTACAAGAAAAGTAAAAAGCATAGGCGAGACGGGTGGTGAACTTTGCCAACACTAAACCTTCATAAACTAAAAACTTTTCAAATCCTTACCACCCACATCTTATATGGCCCGGCTATTCTGCCATGATTCTTTTAGCATAATGCGTGAACTGCTCAACGTCACGTCTGTCAAGGGCGCCATCTTCTTGATGAACGCAACGAAACTTGGGCTTAACAAATGCTACGCGCTGCCACCTCAACATGTTCCCTCATCTATGGGCGATCTCCATCGCCTCCATTTTTCAAGCACCAGCAAATTCTACGGTATATCAATGAACATAAATATTGTCAATTCGTTTCTGAAGAAATGTGTGCACTTCCAAATCAATAGAAAATCAAAGGAAGTATTCTGCTAATCACAAATCACACCGACGAGTGAACTCAAAATGAGACTCCATGGTCAACTTATCCACTGCAAATTTAAAAAACGGTGTAGCCCTTTTCTTGCACACTCGCTTACCTGCAACCCTTTCATCCACCGTGGTAACGGGACTGAAAGCTTTAGCGCGCATTTCAAGCCTTCCTTCCACATGCTCATGCTTGCCAAATTGTTATCACTCCCCTCCCCACTTAGCTGTGCTGCACACAATACATCGCAAACTACTACAAACCACGGCATCAGAGTGAAATTATTTAAAAAAAAACCATGGCTAACCTCTCGTCCCGACTCCGGCAAAGCTCATCCCAATCCAAGTATTGTACCGTTCGTTGCCCGTTGAATGACCCTTCAAAAAACAAACGAAGTATCTCAGTGAGGTGACGATGTCTGATTGTACGTTATGATGCATTTAGAAGTGGATAGTAACGTCGCAATGCTTGGTAGCAAGTCGCTTGCAAAACTAAAAATGGGCACTGCATGGCAATAATTCGCCAACCATTTCCGCAATAGAAACTAAGGAAGTGAACCCTTACTTTCTTAAGGCTTCTAAAAGCGAGTATAGATGATTCTGAATGGATGCCGCAAAGTGTGAGCATGATTCGTTAAGAAACAGGAACCTTTTTAAGTATACATGAATATCGTATAATTTAGTCGATATGCGGTAACACACTGTCCACGGATTTTTTCTTATCCGTTCGCAGTTCACGATAGTGGCCTGTGGGAGCCAACATCACCAACACATTTTGATGCCACCAAATGCAGCATTTTCACAACCGCCCCTCCCCATCAACTTCCTATCTGTGGAAACGCACGAAATCGCCAATTCAACATTCGTCACCTTTGCGAAAATGCTTTTCTGAAAACTGTCCGCGCGATTTCGGACAAAAGGTTAAGTGATGCAACGGATACAATAAGATCGCGTTTGGGGATGCTGAGGTCAGTATCTACATAAAGAAATGTTTGATGAGAAAGAAGCTGACAGCAACCTGTGCAGAGCCTCATGACCGAAGACGCAGCTACTGTTGCCAGAACAAAATACCACGGCAAGAAGAAGTGGACACATTTGAAGTTGTCAAACGCTCAACTGCCTTATGCAAACTGTGTATCGGCTGAGGCAAACTATCCAATTATCACTAACGCGGTAATCTAGAACGCAATCTACCTGTCTTTAGGACAAAAACACCTGCGAAATAGACGACAAAACAGATTGAGAATGCAAATCTTGCTTATTGTTTTCCCCGTGTTTTTCGGAATACGTGCATTATGGAAGAAATTTAAGCTCAGTCTTCGCAACAATCGCAGTCAGAAAGACTTAGCACGATAAAAACAATGCCTTTTTCTTAGTGCTACCATTATTTTACCTCACTATTTATGGTTTATACTCACCGTAATCAAGAAATTGTAATGAGCTGAGGAAGTCGCCAACTGTCGAGGAAAACCACCTTTAATATCACAGCACAGAAACCACCTTTGCTAGATCTACACCTTTTTCTACTAAAAGCGGGATGGGAAGAAAAATTGAGTTTTCCAGAAAGGAAGTGAGGTAGGCTGAGTACACAGGTGGAAGGATGCGGAAAGACAGATGGGAGGGAGGACTGGCGAAGAAAGGTCCCGTAAATTTACGTCAAGCGAAGTCATGGATACTGTAATAGCGGACACTCCGGTCATAGGGCGATGTCCACAAAACTTCCGGTCCCTGACGTAACTCAACCTCAACACCTCTGCCTCCTAGGATCAATCCTCACCCTCACCAAACCAAGGACATAGCACAATGAAATTCGTCGGCACAAAGAAGGAAAAAGCGGCCCACGTTTTCAACTGGGGCAACTGAAAATGGCTAAAGACCGAAACTAAGTCACCGAAAAGTGAAACATATCGTTCTAGAACCTCTGCCCGACGAACGTTAAGAATGACTTTATTTGAATTCAAAAAGCGCGTTCCGTAGTAGCACTACAGCGGTGCAACTTCGCATAGACCTGCACAGGAAAAATTTGGAAATTTGCCAACAGCGCGTGATCACAGCGTTCTTGTAGCTGCGGTTGTCGCAAAATTTGCATGCCACTTATCTTGCACAGCTTTCGTTCAGTTGTTTAATGCGAAGACGCGTCATGTATATGTAGATGAGTTCCGAAGATCGAAGTGTTGGCTGTTGGGGATTTCCGGAATTGTTTGGGAAGAATCCCACTGAGATGTCGTTATTGTTGCGAAGTGTCGATATGCATTTCTAAATGAAACAAACAACTCGTTTAATTGGCAAACTTAGCACTGAATAAAGTGTTTAGCATGAGCTGAAAGCACGAAGCGATATAGCAGACGAAATAGCTATGGCGGACACTTTGTTTAGTGAATATTTCCACAGTTCTCGTTTGGTTGTATAGTTGAAAAAAAGTTGACGGCTTTTCTCCTTTTTGGACGATATCGAAATAGACAGATAGAAACTTTTTTCCAAATTAAAGTAAAGAGTAAAGTTGGCAGTACTTGGTTCCTCCTCCTCCGCTTCCCTCCTCAAAGGCCTCGAGGTCACACAAATAGGTCGTACGGTTGACAGCTTAGAGTAACTGAGGTCATTTTTTCAACTTAGTACCGTGAACTTGAAAATATATTTTCGGGAAACGATATGAAAGCGTAACTTTGAAAATCAGTTTCCGATTGAAGAGCGTAATAGAGAATTAAATAGCCTTATTCTCATTGTCGAACATGAAATTAACTAAGACTAGTTATAAGAAGGGTTCATCATTGCAAATAGAATGAAGTAATTAATTTGAGTGCTGTGAAGATTTAAAAAGTTGCTGCACCCAACGATCCATTGTCTTCCACTGAATATGTGATCTGCAAATAGTGTGAATATTTATTTTTTCGACCATTTAGTTAATTTCTTCTCGGTAAAGGTGTGCGTTTCTCGAATGGACGTTCGAGAGTTAAAATTCTGCAGCTGTGACCTCTTGAGGACGTCCTGTTTTACCGTATAAGCTAGCAGATTTGATCCGTTGTTTTGTGCCGTCTGAGTAAGTTGCTTTGTGAAGGGCGTGTTTGGCGCTTCTTGAGAAAGCATTAAACTTAGTAAAAGCATTGCATAGTAGTATCAGATTTTACGACGTGTTGTTAGTAATCAGTGCTCAAGGCAAAGCTGATGCTGTGAATAGTTTAAGCTCCCTAAATTAACCTGAATCGCTTGAAGGTGATATACTCAAGATGCCCGCCGATATCAACTTATGTCGCCCGTTTAACAGAAAGCATCGAAATTTTTTATTCCGCTCGACGACTGACACTTCTAGAAACGGCAGCAGACTGCAACATTTGAGTTGTTTCGTAGATTATAGCAGAAAAATCTGGAATATGTTGAGCTGCAAGCCATGTTCATTCCGTCAACGGCTGCTGCTGCATCTCTCGGATAAGTATAAAACATTGATCCGCCTAACCACAGCGGTTGGCAGACTATGAGTAGACGGCTATAACATTGAAATCAATGTCCTACCATCGCACCGAGATGGCTGTTCAATGAGAAAAAAAACTTAACGAAGTCAGGTTAAAGGTTAGAGAGTTGGTAATTTATATCGAAGAGACTAATTGGTTATTTGTCGTGAATTCTGCTCCAAGTCTCCAAATTCAGACAGACGCCTGAAGTAGAGCAAAACACGTCATTAGTCTAGCGTCACAACATTACGCAGGTAATACATCGCTCTTGTTTTGCGACTTTTACATGAAAAGCAACATGAATGTGCTTACTCATCCACCTGCGCCCTCGCGACTTAGTACTACCCACTTTTTTACGTCTGACAGAGAAAGCTTCGTTGAAGGAATGAAAAATCATGACGGTGGTAAAGGTGAAGGAAATTACGCCAACAAAGTAGCTTGACTTCAGCATTGCAGAACTGATTTCACAAGTGGAATAGTTGCTCGAAAATGTTCATCCAGCCGAGAAGCAAAGAACGTCGAAAGAGAAAACGCATAAGTTGTTGATAAATCGGGAAAAGTTATTTCTTTTCAGAAAAAGTTCTATTTTGAAGAAGCCGCACATCTTTAAGAGAGCAGGAACGGCCACCGGTGCTCTAAAGCGGTGTTCTCGGGCGGTATTCGAACTTGAAACACTGCAAAACTCTTTCACAGAAACAGATTAAATGCTAAACATTCAGCATTCTTAGAGATTTCGTCATTTTCTCCAATATGTTCTTTAAAAACGTTTAAAATTTGTCGTTGTTACACATCAGTGGTATTTGTAATATCTTTGGTCATCTTGTTACTGCAGAGGGATTTTCCTGGAAATTGAACGTTTTTGATGTCCTCTTACTTCCTCATGGATATAGTGGATGCAGAAATTTCGAAATTTTAATTGCAAGTGTAGGAAATATGGGACCAGCCCTTCTTTTTCGGTCTCTTCACAATTCGAATAGTTTCAAATTGATCGAATCAATATCGATAATGGAATTAAGGCCTACTTTCAACATAACTAATCTGTTCATCTTGCTTTACGTTGCCTACAGGTCCCTCATCGAGCTTCTAACCTTGCCAAAAAGTTCCTGAAGAAGCTTCGAATAAAAAAGACATGTGTGTTGACGCAACGATGGCTCTATGCTGGCTCATATTCGATCAAAACTATTCTGCATAACGTGTCTGCTTGCCATTCGAATCTTCGGAAAATATTCGTTCATTTGAGCGAAAAAAACCAAAAAATTCTCTCTCTAAACGTCAAAGCATTCGCCATCATCACATTACAAGTATCGGCGTTTGCTTTCAATTATTGTTTTTGTATGTATATTAAGAACATATATTGAAGTTATTGATGAAAATACTCTATTCTTATACGATTTCAATTTTCTCAACATTCCAATGCAATGAAGTGTGATTTCCATGCATACAATGAATGCGATTCTATGACAAAGTTAATAAAAAATATGCTTATAGTTAAGTGATCATTGGAAGCTAGCAGATGATGAATGTTTGGCAGTAAACACAGTGATGTGGCAAAATAATTTCGTTAGGTGCAACGTATTTTATGCATCCATTCGCCCTTTTAGTGGTTATTTGAAGCAAATTGTTCGTATGTCTCATATCGCATTCATTTTAAATGATCATGCTGACAATTCACAAGCAGTAAATAAGCAATACAAACTTCGAGAATAGAAATGAAAACGTGTTGTCGGACGCGCATTCACGTTCGCAAGACTCGTTTCTTTCAATGCGTCTAGGCGTGTTTCAGTAGCGATTTTTCTTTTCTTTTTAAACTTTGCAGTAATATATGAATTAAATAAAAGTTATGGGAACAGCTACTTATTTGTTCAGTTATTGTTGTAAGGATGAATGCTTCAACCAATCACATTCCCCTTTTATTTCGCAAACTGCCCACCACTCATCGCTGATCTAGTTGGCGCTATGCTATTGTTCACATCATCTGACTGTTGTAAAGCGGAAATGATTTCGTTTCAACAATTTTTAGATCGACCCAGCTTCGAATAAGAAAGCGATGTGTTCATTCGGTAAATATACACTCGTCGTCTATGAAAATTTCGAATTATAAGCGCTTAATGATAGGGTAAAAAAGGATGTGGCAACGAGACGTACCCTTCTAAGCTACAATAAATCAGCATTTTAAAACGCTGACGACGCATAACAATTCGTTTCGATGCACTGCTTATAAATTCCAGTGAAAAGGGATTAGCTATTTTTTTGCATTATGCTACTTCTTGATATCGTCCGACCTCATGACAAGGGTCACAATATCACCCACAGGATTTGAGGATCGATCTTATAGTCGGATTCAGGTGCACCGCTGGAAGGTTTCAAAAGATATGACAGAGGTGACGTTGAACGGGGAGGGAGAAGGAAGCTGATGTATACGAATCACAAGTACCTGAAATGCCACATTCTCACCTAAGCGAGACATACCTGCGCGTGCGATACCAAGTCATGCATGAAGCTGCTTCACACTCAAGAAGTTCTACTGAAGTAAGTATTCCATATTGTGCACACGATCCACGTCTTGCAAGCTAAAAATTTTCACGACTACGAGCAGTTTTTCTCTGATGAAGAAAGTGATCGGGCTAGATTGCACCTCGTTCCTCCCTCATCCGCTTCCCTTTGTGTGTTTGAAGTTCCCGAATATGACTGGTGGGAACGAATTGCTGTCCGCATAGGTATTCGTATCGATAAGTGATGAAACAAATTAAACAAAACAGCGATTCCATCACTTATATACCGGAAACATTGAACTTTTGTGAAAATTACGTATGACTGCATACTATATGGAATAATAAATGAACCGCTATTGAAATCACATCTATATCAGCAATTAAAATAGTATCTCACCGATATTCTGGAGTTCTATTAGTAAGTTTTTCAGTATATAATTTGAATTTTCTGACTTTCTGTCTGTCTACTTGTTTTTACGTAAAAGGACTGACTGAAATCAGCGGATGCTGCAGGTCATATGGCAGAGGTTGAACAAATGAAACCACTCGACACATACAGATCTAAGTGGGTATCTGTACATACAACGATTGGATGACTCGTTGTGGCAGTAATTTGCAACAAATACGTAATAATTACGCTTATCTTGTTTTCAGTTTTTGCGAAAGATGTTTTCATTAGAGTGATTTAAAAGGGAAATAGGAATTCAAAAACTGGGGGGACAAGCAAGAGCCCATGCTAGAATTTGTTTTGAGTTGTCACTTGCTGAGTGAATTCAAAATGCATAAGTTGACAAGAAAGTTCGTTGTTTTTAGTGTTCATTTGTGAGTTTCGCTTTTTTGTGTACGGTTTTCTCGGCTTGCAGGTGAGGATTACTTAGCTGCATAAATCCTATCTTTTACTCTGCTACGGTTGTGCTGAGAAATGTTTTCAACAACTGCGCCTCTAAAAATTATTAATAGAAACAAAGAATGGTCAGGACATGTCGTGAAAACTTTTCAAGCTTCAACAATCTCCTCATTTTTCGCTTCTGAATGTCCTGTCCACGAAGTTCGCCAAGGCGCTTGGTCCACTCTGATTCACTATGAGGGCCAGAATCGGCGGAAGCAATGCGTACATCACGAATATAAACGCTTTGGCAGCCTGCATGATCAAAGTAAAGACATTTAGAAAGGTGCATTATTTTAGAGTTACGGTTATTTCACAGCATAACGTTGGATTATCTGCATAAGAACGAATAATGGAAACTTCACTTTGTTGGTCTGTTCACTTCAAAGCATAAACTGCTGCATCATACCCCCGCAGTCACAATCAAAAAATAATGTTGCGAAACGATTTGAGGCATTTTGTTTCAGCTTGATAACGGGCATCGATTCACTATTTTGAAGGTCATTTTTACCTATGCGCAAAGTGAACAAAATGGATTTTGCGAGAACATTTTTACCGTGCGCAGCGATGAAGACGAAAAACCGCAAATGCTCCTCACTAGCAAGTAAATGAGCATTGGGAATGTTCCCCTTCAACAAACGCTATCGTGCTTTTATTTTATCTTTATTTCATGAAATAGCATGGCACAGTTCGGTCAAAGACGATTTCCTACTGCAGACCAGTTAACGAGGCGTTTAGATGGGTAGAACAGAAAAATCTGCAACAGGAGAGGATACGTTTTTCAAAAAAAAAAACTTTTAGTAGAAAGCTCACTCGAGGATGTCGCTACTGAAAAATGACCTTCGCATTGTCACCACAAATGAGAAACTCGATACCGACTTCAGAATGGAATCTTGGAAAGGGTCACAAATTGTTGCAGAGTGAGGCTTTGACTGTTATCATATGAAGGGGTATTCAAAGGAGATTCCATCCTGAGATCTTGAAGTGACTTTGAAATTATTCTCACCTTTTTTTTGAGACGTGCTGCTGCTGTAGCATCGCTCCACATCAACAACACGTGTGCAGGGCTAAGTACGAAAATAGTTTTCTTGAATCTGCCAGAATTGTCGTCTATAACAATGTTACTTTGACCAGCGCAAGGTGAGCAGCATACGGCTTCGAGTTTAACGATGTCCAAATTCTTTTAAAGTTAATTGCCGCAAATTCTTCCAGAGTTCGCAGGTCAAAGCAGCTCACCCCTCATGCTTACCTGTACCGAGTAAAGGATAAAAGAGACTTACCAATGTAAAAGAGAGTGGAGATGAAATGGCCACTTAATAGATTAAAAGATGTTTGTGAAAACAATCGTGGCAGTCAACATCGGCTCCAAATTCAACCGGATCCCGGTCTCGACCTGAGCTACCAATTCTTGTCCGATCAAGAAGGGTTGGACCTAAGTTCGCATAGTCATGTGTTAAACTCGACTATGATCACTTTTCCAGGTTACGTGCGACAGCGAGGTGGGATTCAGCTAAACGTCATCATTTGAAAGTGTTTCCGACAGTGCAAATTAGCCTTGAAAACATTTCACGGAAAACACTTTAGATGTTGATAAGCGAAATGATAGGAAGAACAGTTCTCATCGATTGAAAATTTGATCTGCAAACTTTCGAAGTCATAATTGACCATTAAATTGGCTCACCTAAATAGAGAAAACATTCGGCTGAGAGCAAACACACCAGTTAAATAAAATTTTTGTTAAAAAAACTAACCTGATTCGCTTTTCTTTCGACAGAAATGATCACAGTAACGGTCACGCACGCGTATAATTCGCTCACAAATTTGCGGATTTTTCTTTAAATTGCAGTTAACACTCATTAAAGAAGTATGCCGCCTCCCGATGGTAGTTTCGATGATTCAGATGCATCGAGAAGAAGGTGAGTGCTAACTCCAGCTCAAAACATGGAAGTAGCAGCACTATTAAGCATTCCTTCGCGACGGCTAAAAGTGAACGAAGTGAGCGCGACAAAATTTGCATTGCTGTGTAGTTGACCCCACCAGAGGTACTTTAAACCTTCAAAGTAGCATTAGACCAAGCATGCAGATGTGACGTTCACTCATGCTATGCTGACGTTCACTCATGTGACGTTCATATCATCTATTCTTGTTCTATATTACATGTGAAAATCGCAGAGGAATTCACTAGCAACGACAGAAAAACGATATAAACTTCTAGTTTTGTTGACGGATGGGAGCATATCGAGAGGGCAGATGGAAGGAGAGGAGGAGGTCAGAACTAGCCTTCAAAGGTTTGCAGGAGCTCAGCCATAGGTAAGGAGATGACAGACCTCGCATAGAGCAACACGGGCATCAGAGAAACAGTCATAGGGATTGGCGCGAATGTGGCTGCTATTTGATTCAATCTGCGCCTTTTTTCTTTTCAGCGGGTACGAGTCAATCACACCGGCGGAATTAATGGTAACTCCTCCAACATACGTCGTTCGTGAGACGAGCGATGGAAGATTGGTTAGTGATGGCAAAAGTTCCAGCAAATGTTGCGCCTAGTCTACACGTTGATCTTGCACTTGCTGTAACATTTTACGAAACCTGGGATATATTTACTGTAAAAAATTATCAAGAAACTCCAAGAGATTTCAGTGAGGAGGGACATCCGATCCCTTTCCCACCTTCTCGAATCGTATTGTGTGCTCATAGAGGTTGCGGCAACTCTCATCTTCGCTTTTCTAAATGTCGATGCAAGCATAAGGTGAGCTTCGGTTTGGCGTGAAGAATATTTATATGCGGGATTTGCTTAGAGCATTCGAAACTGTGAAAGCTGCATTCAGTGATATGGCTTAGAGGATGCTCCTTACGATTTGCCCATGTTATAAGCCACGCATCGGAGCGACATGCGTCGATGGCTGGAAGAATAAAAAGACACGTGGGGAAGCGAGCTAGTTTGATAATTGGGAGCGATGATGGACCATGATAAGGGCTAGCAATGGAAAAGATCCGAGTCCTGTCGCACCGCTTGCCTAGTAGTTCAGGTGCCGTTCATTTTGCTACGCTGTCACTATCATGTCGCAACATGTAAGGGCAGAAAGAATCCTTTTCCGCTCAACAACGGGTCAACAATTATCAGCAATGCTGGGTTCATTCTGCAGGAGTTCACATGACTAAGCGATTCAGAACTTTATTGAGCAGTTCCATTCATCAGCCATTGCCAGTAGATATTATGTAAGCTTTTGTAACAGGCTGCATGCGAAACGGTTAGCCTCAAATTTCTAGTGCAGTTTATCAGTCACCGATTCCCCTTGGTTTATAAGAACTCGAAGTTTTTTGCTATCGGTTTAGATGAATTAAATGACTCTGGGAAATGCTTGGTAACTTAAATAATTATTAACTTGCACTGCGGCAAGAAAATTTTTGAAGAATATTGAGCACTCATTCTAATGCGGCAGTAACCTGGTCCGGTTGCAGGTGAACGACAGTTTTGGTGTGGAATGGCCTCAGCGCCCTAGTTATGGGCGATATTCGCTCGATGCTTATGAGGTAATCGTGAAGAGTATGGAAAAATGCAACTTTTTGATGTGAAGGGAAGAGCGGAACACATCCTTGAGAACTTGACGTCATATTCAAGGTCGTTAAGTGCCCCATGAAATCATTGCGCTCACGTCGAGAAGTTGCAAAATCGGAGTCAAATTTCGCCAGCTTAGGATTTGCAAACTGTTTTTGAAAAAAAAAAACTTAGACGGCGGTGATCATCCGCATTCTCCTCTCCCTCAGCAGCATACAAAAAATACTTTCGATAGAACTCATCAGTGCACACCTTAAACAATGATAGTTCCAGAAACCATGCTTCAAACTTTAAAAAAACGTGGATCACCTAGAAGAATAAAAACTTCAAGCCTGAATTCTTTCCCCTCATCCTTAAGAGGTGGTAGCGTTTAACGGCGAAGTGTGCGCAAAGGAGCACTGTGCAAAGGAGTGTGTTGACAAAGCACAACTGACTTGCAGCTGGGATGCAAGGCGCAAGAGTAAAGAACCCTTTAACTTTTAATTTCCATGCTCGCCTTTAAAATGATCATCGGAAATGTGTCGAAAAGTGTTTCTTGCAGTGTGCTGAAAAACTGACCGGAGGATCAGAATCCGACTCTATTTTTTCTAAGAAAACATTTCCCACTTTCTATATTTTACAACCCCGCTGGGCAGACTTGACGCTGATATGAGAACTGCGCAGGGTGTACATCGTAATAGAATAAGGAGAGCTGTGCTGGGCAAAGGACTTGAAAGCTATGTTGCGACTGAATGGGCGGCCTGATCTTTAGCCTGTACTCCGCGAATGCTGAACGACGTAGCGCTGTCCGCAGCACAGCTTGGGCATAACTCTAAAATCTTTCGGATTCACACTTACACCTTTAGAATAAACTGTGCTTTCTTTTACTAAGGCGGTCAAACGTGGTGAGAAAACAACGCCAAGACGTCACCGCGGTCATCAACGAAGGAGCAGGCGCGAACGTTCCAACAAGGCAGTTGAGATGTGGGTTTTCATCTTGACCAATATTTATTCGTTTCTGCTTAGGCGCCTGCCTCTTCCTCAAGCATAATATCTTGTGGTGGTCATAACGCGTAAAAAGGGTTAATGAAAGGTCGAAAATGGTGCCATGGAAGCAGCAAGCACAACACCAAACATTATAAGAATGTTGGCCTTCTCGAAATGGTTGTTAGTGGCGTTCAAGTTATCATATGGGAATACAATAATACGTCTTTTTCGCGATCTTTTCAACGAAAAGACTGATGTCTTTTATTTACTGCTTGCTTTCGGAGAACTTCAATTTGATGTTAAATATCCTGACGGATGCGCAGAGATCTGCAAGTATGCACAGGAAATAGGGTGCTTCTGCAAAACTACTTCGCAAAATTTTACATTGTATTTAACAAAAACGACTACCAGCATGCTAGCATTGAATGAATTTGAAAGTCGTGTTAGAGGTAGTCACTGGGGTCAAGTGTGCTCGGCTGAGTGGTTTTGCTAGCCAATTTCGCCAGCATTCCTGAAACGCATGATTTTAGAGCTTGGAAGACGTCGTTCCCACATACATAGCACAGCAACCGATCAACGACGTTATTCAATAATTTTTGCGAACCCTTTCACATCTGTCGGATAGAGAACTTGTTTTGCATGTCTAGCTACCTAACCTTGTTGTTTGTTATATTTTCCATCTATGTGACCTCAGCCATACGGTATTTAGTGATGATGATAAGAGAAGAAATGAGTTATGCAATCGCAAGTCGCACCGTTCAAGCAGAAGAAAGAAAGAAGGAAAGGCTAGCTATAGCAGTCATACGCGTTCGACGGTTTGCCATCATGATAACAAGAGACTTTCCTCTTTAATATTTTCTCTAAAATAATAAAGTGAACGCATAGAAAGCGATATCTTCTTTCTAGCACAGCTGACGAATTGGTAACATTGCAGCTAATAAAAGTTGACAACTGCTGATAGAAATTCGATTATGAGCATTTTTCAAAATGAATTTAGAGAAACTGAGAACGGTTGTGTTGGGATGCATGTCGAATGATTTGAAGATCACGCTTGTAATATGCACCTGCAGTGCTATTTTGCTGCCTCCAGATCTAAACGATATGATATTTTTCTAGCGCATTCAATTACAATATTGCTAACGCAGTAAGTTTCGATGAATGGTACGTTTTAATCTTCAGCCCTTTTTCGAGTAGCTGCCAAACTCTCACTGTAAACTACTGGAATTTTCAATTTTTGAGGATCTCTATAGGAAATGAAGATTTGCTCGACTTCTGGATGTAAACTATGAGTAATCTCTATCTAGCCAATCTGTTCTTGGTCACAGTAATAAAACGTAGTGTTGTGCGTTTGCTGGTTTTGCGGGAAACTAAGTTTCCTTCATTCTCCCCTCCCTTTCTTCCTACCCTTCTTTTCCAGCATTCAGCCATCTCATTTTTTGCAGCTTCGATTACATTTCGATTCGTTTACGAAAGCCTATACTCTATAGATACCCGGCGAAAATTCATGCTTATCTAAAGGAGCTTAAAAATGAGAAAGGTCCAACCGTTCCACCATCCCCAGTAGCCGTGTGCCGGCGATCGATCGGTCGAACAATGAATATTGATCGACCTCATCGAAACGTTCCCTCTCTTGGTGACGACGGCAAACTTTGCTCGTTTTAAGTACAGAATCTGCCATTTTTTGGTAAAAGGAAAACTATCTGAATACGACATATCCAAATCCTGCAAGATCTTCCAGTTCGGAGGTAAAAAATTTCTAATGTAAGCTTATAGTACAAGCTACTGTCTGAATTAAATCTTGTCAAACCGAAATACCGTAAGCTAGACGTTAAATCCTTGTCAATGTTGCTGTTCCGCTTTTCTCTCTTGAATTTCTCCGAAATGCGAGAAAGCTTTTGCACAGCGCAATTGCAAATCGCATAGGTTGCAGGATGGTTTAAAAAGAACCTTCTGATATTTTTGCAACGGTTTTATAGGAAACGCTAAGGAATGATGGGAGGAAATTTTTAGTCCTTCATTTGCAAAAGTGGACGAGACTGTAGCTGTCTGTAGCTGCCTTTGTCATGCAGGATGAACACAATAACTCATGTGTTATGGTAGTCTCTTTAGCAAATACTTGCATCTATCAATTCCAATTTTTTTTATTTTTGAAGCAGTCAAGCTGCATTTTCCTTCTGGTCTCAGAATCTTATATACTGCAAAGAAATTGGAAGGTACAAGACATACTGGCTCTGTGGTTTCGTTGCTTTTCTTTCTTGTCTCAGGACAGCGCCAACCAGTGTTATGTGCGCAGAATTCTTTAACTATCAACGCATCTTCAACCTTGCAACAGACATTGTAGTAAAACAAAGCTGCTCGCTCTTCAGTCCGTTATTACCGATCTTCTGCGCACAAAAACACGGCCAAGAAAATGACGGTTAACAGAGGCATGAGTCTGTCGTGGAAAGACAACATGTTTTACACCAATGTGCTAGGGTAGGAACTAGACGAGGTGTTCGTTGCTTGAATTCCTCTGGATGTTAATGAGAATTTATGCAAAATATTGTGCAAAACTGCTTTTCCCATAAACGCATTCACGTAGGACTTCAGTGACTAAGAGGTGAACTCTTCCAATTTAAAAGAACAGTATTCATCGCACAGTGTAAATAGTAATCTGTACTCATAATTACTGGGACTACTTTGTAAAACAATAGTATCATCTGTGTGATTTCAGATTGGAATGGTCTGCACAAGGAACTCGGCAAAATCAAAGAGATATAAAGCAAGAGATGAATCTGACGATTATCTTTTCGTCGGTAAGATTAAAGAACCTGTTCGCATTTCTGGGAGCAAAAAATGGGAAATTGTGGCGATAAGGGAGGATTCTATTTATTAACTGATATAGCAATCGCTGTTGAAAGTACCGCAAATATCCGAACATTGCATTTCAATGCTGAACCAGCTAATCTACTTGATTTTCGAACAGTTTGCCCATCACAATTTCTTGGGAGAGGTTCACGCGACGCGTCGTTTGGTTTCTGAATCATTCCGAAAAGCACCCGGCAATAGGCTTTAAATGAATGCTTAGATACAATTAGCCTACTGCCAAAGCCCTTGGATCGTGCAGTTTTTAAACCTTTCTCAGCATTTCCACTGCTTGTAATTGTGAAAAATTTGAAGCTGTTAAAAACAAAAGACTAAAAAAAACTCTACATAAAGCTAAACAGTAGTCGACGCATATATCTCATCTACAATGAATGCTGCGTGAACGAAAGAGCAAAAAAAAAATGAGTGGAGGGAGGTCGCTGCAGTGACAAATTTTTCGTTTCGGATGGGAAATTTTATCATTCTTATCGGATTAACATTGATGCTGAATTACTGTTTCGTTTTGTTTTTGATATTGGTCACTGGGTTCGAGATGCCTTCGAATTAAATTCTCATCGAACTGTAACCAAAGCGAATGGAATCGGAATAAAGTCTGAAATAATGAAGTAAATCGGTCTGATATGTTGCGGTGCTGATCCATTGGGGTCTAACAGGCACGCAATGATTAGTTGCGTTGGCGTTTTAAGTGCGAATTGTAATAACTGAAATAATTCCTTGCTATCCTAAATAGGATCTGCGTAACGTTGTTCTGCAGACATTTTTCGCCACCCTCGTATTAATGTATATTTCATGTTGACGCCTCAGCGCTCTAGTAGAGGGCTATTTTGGTTCACTCTGTTGAATCTGCAGAAACTTTGTCTCAGTTGTACTTCAATCACAGCATGCAACTCGAGGAAATAGTCATAAAAGGATGAAAGTATACGATCAGCGATCATGGAGCTTTTTTTGGCCAATAATAAGATATTTTATACGAATTTCGATCGAATCAATGAACTCGAATCAAAGTAGCGTACGGTTATCAATTTATAGATCAAAGCACTCTATATCCATTTTAAAGCAGCACGGCGCGATGAAAAGGTTTCTGCGAAACTATTTGCGAGAAACCAAAAACATCAGTTGCTGCGCGAAGTGTCATTCGTTTCCCTCAAAAATTCAATTGTGCGTCTCTGGACGCTTAAGTTAACTCTCTGCATAGAAAATAGGCGTAGTGAAGGGCTCACCTTATTTCCTTAATTGCTTTGCATTTACATGCTTCGTGGGAGCAAAACACTTTTGCAGCCTAGAGGAGAAGGACAAATTTATGCAAAATCGGAGAGGAGCAACCAAAAATTTTTGTTTCGCCTCCCGACAAAGACAGAATCACGTGAAGGGCGCTTCTCCACCTTATACACTATATCAGCTCCCTATTTTAGCTCAATTTCAGATCATCGATTCGTTCACCAGACACGAATGACCCAACTGCGATAAGCAGCAAAAGAAAAAAAACAGTGAAATAAAAAAGCACCTCGAATTTTTTTTGCATAAAACAGCGTGCACTTTTGCGAAGACCTTATTGCATATCTTTTGTGCGTATTTGTGAACAGGCACTTGAACAGCTTGCTCATAGAAGTTATTGGAAAGAAGCATTAGCTACTGACCCTTAGATCATACCCCACAGTTTCAGTGCATACAATTCATGTTTTGTTGCAGCACTTGTTTTGTTCAGGTGCGCTCTCGACTGAAGCGGTAGCTGAACTCCTCAAACCAAATGACTTCCGTATTTACTATCAGATGCCCACGAACACCAATATTCTCGTTCCGGTTCACATCCCACTTTGCCTTGCGTATAGGAGCACAATGGGCAAGGTCAAATCGTTATTTAAACTCATTCTTGGACGAGATTCACAACTAGTTCCTTTACGTTTGCGCAGTGTTCGAGTACGCCTTGAAGCTTCCACAAGAAGAAATCGAAAGCGTGAAATCAGCGTCGATGAGAAAATGGAACCGTTCGCATAGCATAGTAATTCCCCTCCCACAAAATTCCCCTTCCACAGTTGCAATGCACCACTCACTTCATGAGAAAAACTATCGAGGTAATATTTTGCTAGAACTAGGGAAGCTGTGCAAACGAAACCGAGCTCTTTAAAATCGCATAGGATAATAACAACTAAGAGGTGCACCCAGTTTAGAAAAAAGGAAGTGAAAAAAGTAATGTAAGCAAGGCGGCGATCAAACGTTCGCTGTGTGGGCTTGCCTCTCGCGGCGTCGCATTTCCTTAGCTGAGCGATATTCCTCCTATCTTTCATTTCCTCATGATTTTCTGCAGCGAGAAGTGATGAATATGTGAGGAATTGATGTGGCAGTTGGTGTCATAAACCACTTCTAATATCTTGCATTTCAAAACCCGTGCTTCTTCAGAAAGTGTGATCAGTAGCATTTCTTGACTCCAATTTCGGGACGAATACTTGACGGAGTGTCAACTTTTGTGCTGGAAAATTTAAGTTTCGGCAGCACGATTACTACAGATGATCGATTTTACTTATAGTGTGTTGGTGGCGTTGAAGACTTTGCTTTATTCGATAATTTTTCTAACAGTTTTTTTTTCATTTCGCATACGTTGTAAAGTTCTCCACGTTATTTGCTATCCTTATTTATTTTTTATTCATCAAAAGAACCGAGAAAACGTCACTAACTTTCTAATTTGAAGAGAGAAGCTGGGAATCGGATGATTGTGCTTATATATTACAGCACTCAACGGAGCTGTTGAAGTAAGAAATCCGCAGTGAATCTCTTTTTGCGGAGCATTGAGTGCAAGTGCCTATTCTTTATTTTAGGTATTCCATTTTCCGATAGTCTGCAACAAGGATGCTGAAACTGGCAAAGAAGAGTGGCGAGTTCAGTACGGCGATCCCCGATCGGCATCTTTCGCATCGCTACCGGCACTTGTCCGATATCACAAGATCTACTCTTACATGGATCCGAAAACCGGGATCATTGACACGTTTCCAGTGTGGAGAGGCAGCGTCATCGACGTAGATGATTTCGATTTCGATTGAAAATTAACGTCAAGTCGTCGTCAGCAATAAATGTGATTGATTACTCCCGCACTTTTCCATGAGGCCTCTGTACATCTTCCATTATTTCGGTCTTGTAATCGATGAGATATCTTGACATCACGGCAATATTCTTTTCGTTCCACGCAGCGACGAGCTGGAATGTGGCGGATCTGTTGAAGTGCAATTATGCGCTACTGCAGTCAATTTACGTCATCCTACAAGCATGCAAAGGCTTGAGTTCGGATGTTATCCTGAAGCACTGGCCATCGCTTACACTTGAATCCGCTGTCTCTTCCAGCCCTCAAGCCTGCAATGTAGTGATCGCAACGATATTTGCTACAAATGACGCAAAGAAACCAGGGAACTGCAGAAGCAGCTTTTCGACCAAATAGTAGATAGGTGTTGCAGCCTTTCAATATTTTCGGTGATGGCAACTTCAGCACTTCGACTAACAGGTCAATCGCCTCCTCACTCATTTGACAACAACGGTAAAAAACCTAATAGTACGATTATGTGCAGGATGAATTGAAGTAATGTTGGGAATAGTACGATTATGTGCAGGATGAATTGAACTAATGTTGGGTTTAAATGTGTTGATAGGCAGACCTGCTTCGTGCCAAAAGAAGTGTATGTTGCAGATTTTGCAGCACTTTCAGATACCGATAAACCGAGAGGAAAGTTATAACGGAATTGGAAATAGAATGTGTCCGTAATGCACAATTAGAATTTAAAATGTCGTAGTAACGAAAAATTTCCGCCATCTTGCCCTTAATGCTTGTGAGCAGAGTTTATCATAGTAACACGTAACAAGGACATAAAGCCTTTTCTAACCTTCCTCCCAAGTAGACGAATAGTTGTTTGCAAACTTTAAACGATGCTGAAGCTTCCCAAAAAATTTGCCGTTAATTCTGCTCGATGACTTAGCATGTGATAGGAATAAGTCGTGATGATCAGAATTGTTTTGCGGATGAAAATGTGACCCAGGCAGTTGCGGCCTGTTCACTTTAGCATACCAACCTACCGCATCAATGATAGTGCAGTTTGGGATGCAGTGGCGGAAGCTAGAATAGTTCTAGTCCCTTACTTACCCATCTCATTTCGTAGGGGAGTGACTTCATTGAATAAGCCCTTATTGCAACATGTGTAGCCCGTGAATGTACTGTGATACTTAAATATTTCCGAGAAAACTTGAAGAGGATTTCCACTTCATTGATCGCTTTTCACACTAATCTAACAAACTTTAAATCCTCAGTAGAAAGAGAAAAAGTCAAGTCCATTAAGACTTCAGATGAAAGTATATGTCTTGAAGGAATTTCAGATAATTAAAAGAAAATGAGCCCTTATTACTAACAATGAGAATGCTGGATAACCGCTCTCCCCAGACTTTCAGCGACGAGCTGTTTCTACTCAGACGTTTTCATATCGAGGGGTGTCAATGTACGTACCGTGCCCATAGATGAAAGGCGGGGAAAACTGCGCATAGGGACTGCTCCACGTATTCGTTGAACCTGAAACATTTATGCAAAGTTTTGCGTTGCAAGTTAACCTAGAAGCACTATCAGCTTACGATATTTCGCAAGAATGGAATCTTTGAGTGAAAACAAAATAATTAAGATGCTTTTTCCTAACCGAAGTGGATTGCTGCTGCAGTGCATGTTATATATCACATAAATTGATGCATTACTATAGTATGATTGTACTTGAAGCTTTTAAAATGATTTCCGGTTATGAAGTGGGTAAGACACGGCTGCGACACGAAGATATGTTGCAGATCTCTATGAAACTTAATCGGACCTCCCTAGCCTGTTCTTTTACAAATCAAAAAATTTAGTTTTCAAATGAGGGAAAGACATCGAGTGTCGAGAAAATTGCAAACGACTGGAACAATTTACTTCGAAGGCTTTATTATACGTTCGTTGGATGTGTTTATTCGGCAGGCAGAGTAGTGTTCGCCTAATTAATGAAAAAACTGTTTAGTGGTGCATAAAAATTAGTCTGTCTCAGATTGGTTGCAATTTTAATACAACTTCCAGTCCGTGCGCGTCATTTGCTGGCTGTCAACTGTATATATGTCGATAAAATTTCCAAATGCTCGAGTGATGGGGACAAGATCGATGACCGCCGCAAAGTGCTTGATGGCTTCGCCTATTCTAATTCGCATCCAGTGGGGTATTCCAACGATATTAGGTTGTCATTTTTGATTTAACCTACACGTTTATAGGATAATAAATTTATAACTAACTGGTAACATAAACTGAGCAACAAATGTTATACATCTCTCAAATTCGATGTGCTCAAGAGAATAACTATCGTAGGGTTTGCGAAGATTTCGCTGAGATTTACCTACTATCCTGAAAAGCTGTGACTGAGTATGCTGAGATATTAAGCACAGTGAGGCAGCCTGCCTGAATAATCCACGGTTTTCGCCTCATTTATAATCATTTTATGCCGATTCATTTCAGTTGCTAATTAGGTCACTAATCGTAGTGTGGTTATGCATACAGTCGAGTACGTGCATATTTCTGCTCATGAACTCAAATCTTTGCATGCACGAATGCAATCTTGCGAGTAAATACGCACAAACATAGGCAATGTGTTGGCATAATGCGATTTTGCAGAGCAAATTTGGAAAAACATGAGAAGATTTCTTGTGAGATTTCTTTGTATGAGGAAACCTTTTCAAAATATATTATTTCGCATATTTACTGACAGTTCAAAAAAGTAGAAATGCGAGTATGTGAAGGAAATGCAGGAGAGAATATCGCACCTGCGGGATTCGTTTCTGTTGTTGTCTTCCCAAACCGTAACAGTCATAGACCTTTTGTAATAATTTCACTGCATCGTTTCGATTACTTCATGAAAGCCTGGCGATTTTGGCCAAAATGATTATTTTCTCGCATTGGTTTTTTTATCGCGTCTTTCTTTGCTTTCATCCTCGCGTTTCTTTGTCGGTTGCATTATTGTCGACTGCATATTTGGCTCTTCTGCGTCCTCGACTTTATTATGTTTGTCATTTCAGTGAGGAATAAATATGACACCGGAGCAAAAATTACATAAAATTTGTGAATTCGGTTAGTGAGAGAAGGAAATGATAGAGCGGACGGGAAAACGCCACGGTTAAGCTATCTGCAATCTGCACAGAATTCGTGCATGCCTTAGTTCCAAGTATGCAAATATTCTTTCCTATTAAATTCGTCGTGCAACCTTCGTTGAGTTATTAGCGCGGAGGAATCGACTGGAGGCGGCTGCGAGACTTTCTAGGTTTTCGTCTTTAATAATTATGATGTTTGAAGACTTGCTGAGCTATATGTGCAATTATTTATTTAGAATAGCGGTACCTGTCGCGGATGACATCTGCTTATCTGCTTGTGGCGTACTGCATAAGCATGACATGATCAAGCCTGCATATCGAGGCGATCAACAAACGGCACAGCGGTATGATCTAATGAAAAAAAGAACGCAAAGAGAAACCTTTTTCTCTCCTCCGTATAAGACAATCCTTTAAGCACCTGAACTTATACTTTGATAACATTTAAGGCGTATCCTTTACATCCATCCTGGCTAGGAGCACTAATTATGTTCTTTTTCAGTAAAACGGCCAATCAGACCCAGACATTATCTTTATAACTTTGTGTTAAGTTCAATTTCTTGAGATGGGGCTCATTTCTATAACTAAATCCAATCTCTCTCAGTTGGAAACGGAAACATCTAGCGTACTGGAAATTCACCGAGATGATTTCCTTGAAGAGTAATTTGCGGAAAAACGCTCTTTTAATCTCTTAACGAGGTCAACTTTAAAGAGAATATTTGTATGCCCGACAGCCGTGCCCGCGACGGCGAGGTCATAGGGAAGAGGTATTTCTCTGATTCTCTATCTGAAGCTTCCTCTCTCAGGTCAATAGGGCAGTTGTTTGCATAAACATCCTGAAATAGTTTGGCCTAAAACTTTCAGAGACATTCGGTTTTATAGAGGGCGCGTGACTATTAAAAACTAACAAGGCGTGAAATGCGATTAAGATGACGAGGGTGTGATTGTACAAGTGACAAAAAACTGCAGCGCGCAGATCTTTTGCCGATTGTTTTTGCGGTGGATCCTTAATTGCGGGATTCAAAAACAACGTTTTACAGCGGCATTTCCTACAAAGCACTTTTTTGGGCTGGAAAACAATTGGTAGATGGTCATGGGGTTGTTTCAACACGAAAAAGTTGCCTTTATAATAAGAAGATTACCGGACAGACTTCTGCCAGACTCGTCCTCAATATTCCGCTTCGCAAATTTCCATTTGAATTTTTGAGAATAGTCGCATCAGTCCAAACACATCATTTCATCGACCTTTGCTACTGAAACTGTTTGTTCGCTCGTGAAGCAGTTTTCAGTAACCACATTTTGCTTGCATATGAACTTCGTCTCTCCACCAGTCCTCGTCCTCCACCGTCTGTCATTCACTTACACTTCGCGGAATTTCGTAGTTATAGTTTCACTCACAGCTTCACTAGTTCGGAAAAAACGGCAAAATGCGATAGGACCGTGAAAGGATTGTGCAGATGCTTAATTCATTTGTTTCTCTTTTAGCTATAGGAGATTCCGTAGGGAAGATTGCTAGGAATTCATTACGCGTCAACCGGAAACAAACTCAGTGCTCCATGAACACCGCACAAAAGCCTCGACCACCAAAAGCTACAAGGCGAAAATCAAGGGATCTCCTGAAAAAGCTCGATGCCATGGATAGCTTCGTTGGTGCAGTAGAAAGAACCTGGAGCAGAGGCATTTTTAAAGTAAGTTGGCGAGATTGCATCGTTGCTTAAAACCAAAATAAACGTTCAAAACGCTCATGTCCTCTTTTTTCGTCATTCTCTCTTCTTGCTGTTGCCCATCCGCTCTTAAACTCCATTCTTTCGCAAGCTCTCTCGGATTTTTTATTTCAAATTCTGACGCTGAAACATTCCAAGCCTTACGTTAATGTGTGATGGACAGCTGTTCTGTCACCATTTACTGAAAATGTCCCATACAACGAACTCATATCATCTGCAGAACTTTAAAGTTTTTGTGAAAACCAAGACGCCATAAAGAATATAAAGTGGAAAGGAAAAATAACACTGCAATGCAATGAAAACATTTGTTGGCAAACAAATCAGAATTAACGGTCATACTGTGGTGAAAATGTGATTGTGCAAGCCATGTTATTCACATAGGGTGCACTCACAGCTATAGCCTCGAAACCTATGGAATGTGCGCAGCTTTGTTGGCATTCAATTCTTCCAGTGTAGCGATGATTGGCGAATTTTCAGCCGCACTGTGAAGATAGAGAAAGAGCAGAATGAAAGTGTCGGTGAGGGCCAAAGTAGAATATTTCCTACAAAATAAATCTTTCGAATACTCATACTACGCAAATACGAGATGTCGGCACTAGTTGAATTTACAATAAGAAAACGAAAACAGAATATGCAAAACATCGAAAATCAAATCTACTAAGTTAAGCGGGTTCAGCAAAAGCCGATAAAATATAAAATGGAACATAAAAACCTCCGTTGGATGTCGTGTGACGATAATTTGTTCTAGTTTAGCCAGCATCTCGCCACTGCAAATGCGAATATGTTCTATGTCGTTGAGAAGTTCGTCGAAGCTCGTGAAAGGGAATGCCAAAAGGTACAAGCATAATTTGCGGGATGCGCAGATCACCTCAACGAACGAGTCCGTCACCCGAGTAGGCACAATGTAACCGATGTTTTCTCAGCAGCATGAAAAGTAGTATGATATGAGAGGGCGGCAAAAGAGGGAGGAACAGATAAAGAACATAGATTGATCATTTCTTGAGAACTGCTTTGCTGATCAATTCTGACTGATATGATTTTGTCGTTCGCATTAGGCGCAAACAGTGTTCAGTGGACAAGTGAGGAAACCACGAAATTCTTGTTATCAAAAAATGTACGGTTTACCTATTATTTCCTCGAAATATGATTCTTTTTTTTTCAAACCTGTACTCTAGTCTTCGCGGTTTCCTTCCTGCTCTTCCTGCCATTCTTCCTCCCTCCTCCACTTCCCTTCACCAATAAGACATGAAAAATTGATGCCGGACGTTTCACTGGTATATCGTCGACAATAACGGTTGTAAAGTTCCAGAATAAGCCGTCTTCACTAGACGATGGAGCAGAAGTGGACATCTACAACGATAAGGACTCGACCGGTTCCGTGCAAATGAAACAACAAATGAAATAGACTAGACGTTTAATGCTATATCGACCTGCGTGCTGCTCATATTGAGAGCATCTGAAAGGAGGCAGTATTAATGAACTGACTGATAAGGAGACGGAAAACAGCAGTGGCCAAGAATGAAAAGACCTAAATGGTTGTAGTCTCTAGCTTTGACGAAAAGCACTAATGATGTGAAGTTTTTCAAATCATTAAAACGTTTTAATCCTTGAGATGAGAGACCTCCGGTTTAGAAGAGTGCAAATTAAATTATTTGTGGGTTTTCTAAAGAGCTAATCGCATCAATATTTTTTTCAGTTTTTGTAAAAACGGATTGAATTTCTTCTATCATTGAGGTTGTGTGGAAAAACTGAAATAATGGAAGTAAGACGCTGTCATAAGTGATGAATTCAGCACTGAATTTTTTGAGGTTTATGGATCGCTAACATTTATTTTTTAAATGTGCATGAAAACGAAAGCAGTCCTGGTAGTGCACTCTGCATTGTTAAGTAGGAGAGAGCAATGTGACTAAAAATTTTACCTTATTAGGAAGAAGTTGCGAGACGTTAATTTTTTCCAGTACTCTCGGGCAACTCTTCCTGGAGAGAGATAATGGGAAGAGAGCGTAGTTCTAGTTTTGTGCGCCTTTGTTCGTCATATTTTATTGCCCATTGAGATAAATACCTGGACTATTTATGGGCATAATACAACGTTAGACCTATGAGCAGATAGTGCATTTTAATGAGTAAGGTTTCTTTGATATTATTCCAGGTCGTCAGTTAACGCTGGTTCTTAGAAAAGCAGCTCCGACACGAAATATTGAACTTATTGGGAAGGTTTTTGGCCAGTCATGGTCGTCAAATATCCGTGAATTCTCGCCTTTTTTCGGGTTTTACGGTGACTTCAATGGGTCCTTCAACACTCCGTATCTCAAATAGTTCTTTCCCTATTCTTGATTTGATATTATCAGGCAACTGTGGGATTTTGACGTATGTTTATATGGTTTCGGTTTCAAAACAGGATCACTGTACACAATCTGTAGCATACTGACTCATTTAATGAGTGCTGTGACGCTCTAGAAACGTTCTTTTCAGTAGTGCATTGTCGAGTGCAATCAGTGAATGATTTGTTTAACGTTTTGTATCTCTTATCGGTGGTTTTCTGCAGACCGTTGTTTAGGCTAAACAGTTGTGACACATATTCGCCAATTATTGTAACTGATGGTCTATTTTGTTGTTAAAGTCTTCAAGGCCTTAAAATATCTTGATTGTGCGATTTTCTGTGACGGTTCTTATGTTTTGATTACCTCAAAAGGTTAAACAAGCAATAGGCGCTTGACGAAGTATCTGCACGTGTTCTATAGATGCGAAGGATCGATTCAGGTTGAGGTGATTACCTCCTGTGCTGAGAAAAACTATATGTGAAACAAATGGAATAACGTGCAAATTTTCTTATCACGAATTCGAGCTCTCTAAATTCGCCACTGGGCGAGGAAAACGGAAGCAGCGAAGGAAGAAACTCTGCTAATTAGAATAGACATGGGGAAGGAACTTCCACATTTTCTATAGGAAAATTTTGTAGAAAGCTATTTCAAACGAATTCATTTTCGCACCTCTAGAGACTTTCAAGAAACGTGGCTACGCAGCTTTGATCCAAAACCTTGAAATAACGCGTAAAGTTAACACAACATCGGCAACTCCTATAATAATAATAATCAATAATAAAAATAACAAATGATAATTAACAAAAATTAATGGTAATGATAATTAATAATAATAATTAATGACAATTAATAATGATTAATAGTAACAGCTAGCAGGAATAATAATGAACAATGAAAATTAAAAATGATTAATAGTTGATAATAATAGTTAATAATTAATAATAAAAAAATGAAGATGGCAGTAATGACTAATATTAATTAAGAACACTTGAGAATAATTGATGATAATAACCAATAACAGTAATGATTGATGATAATTCACTTCATTTATTCGCTTAATCTAATTAATTTAGTTAACTTGATCAATTTAATTTACTTAATTTATTTAGTTCAGCTAACTGATTTTACTGATTTAATTAATTTGATTTATATAATTCATCCAACTTTTTACTATATTTAATTCACTTAATTCATTTATTTAATTTATTTCACTTATTTAATCAAATTAATTCATTCTACTTATTCAATTTATTTGACTTGTTTACTTTATTCACCATATTTAATCTACTCAATTTATTTAATTTGTTTAATACATTCAATTCATTTAATTAATTTAATTATTTTCATTCATTTAATTTATTTACTTTTTTCAATTTCTTTGATTTATTTAGTTTACTTGAATTATTCAATTTATTTGATTTATCTAATTTATCTAAATTATTTAATTGATTCAGTTGATTCAATTTATTTAATTTACCCGACGTATGGAATTTATTTACTTTATTCAATTTATTTAATTTATTCAATTTACTTAGCCCATTTAGATCATTTAATTTATTCAATTTAGTTCATTTTGGCTTATTTTGGCGGATTTTTGGTCACTTTCGTTCACCACGGCATATTTTGGTTAATCTTGGCTTTTTTGGTTTACTACATTTTATTTTGGTCTATTTAGGTTCATTTTGGTTCATTTCGGTGTATCTTGGGTTATTTTGGTTCATTATGATATATTTAGGTTTTATTGGTTTTTTGGTTTGTTTTGGTTTATTTCGGTTCATTTTGGTTCACTTCGGCTTATTTTCGTTTATTTTCGTTTACTTTCGCATATCTGTTTAAAACAGGATTTTAGAATTCAGTTTACTTCCAGTCTTTAGTCTTTAGCCTAAGTCTTTAGTCTTTAGTTTTAGTTTTAGTCTTAAGATAAGTTTTAGACTTTGTCTTAAGTTAAGTGTTAAATTATAGTTTCCTCCCCCCCCCCCCCCCCCCCCCACCTTTTCAAAGAAAGAATTAATGCAAAATTATAGTGTTCCCTTCCTATCCGCTTTCCCGCCAACTCTCTTCCAAAAAAGAATTCATCAAAAATTCTAGTTATTCAACTCCTATCAACTTCCCTACCCCCCTCCCCCCTGCTCAAAAAAGAATTAGTGCACAATTATAGTTATTCCACCCTCCCCCCTCCCCCCTCCCCCTTTAATTTATTCAGATACAAACATATGTACCGTATATACAAACATATATAACCGTATATACGTATATATATACCGTATATATATTAGATATGTAACCATATATACATATACACCGCATATGCATCTATATATATACCGTATATACGTACATATATGCCGTATATACATACATATATAATTGCCCATATATGCATATATATATATATATATATATATATATATATATATATTATATATATATATGTTATATACGTACACATATACCGTATATATATTCAATTGTACCATATAGACATACATATATACCGCATATACATACATATATACCGTATATACGTACGTATATAAAGTATTTATATATATACATGCCGTATATGCATACATATATACCGCATATACATATATATATACCGTATACACATACATATATAACCGTATATATCGTACATATATACCGTTTATACACACGTATTCACTGGACGAGTTAACAACAGGAGGACGGTTAATCGAGGAGGAGACTTTAAATGGATCCATAATCAGCATCAAATCCACCTGAAATGCCCTATGTTGCGCTAAAAAATTCCACACTAAAGATTAGAAAAATATAAGCAAAAATTGCGCTAGAAGATGAGCAAAGAAACTGGCAGCTGAGAAATAAATGAACAAATAAATAAAACAAACAAATAATTGAATAAACAAAGGAGCACATGCGCAACAAAAATTCATTCCAAATCTGTGAAAAAATTAATTATTATTATTAATAATGACAATTATTAATAATAATAATTAATAATAATAATAATTAATAAAAATAATAATTAATAATAATAATAATTAATAATAACAATAATTAATAATAATAATAATTAATCATAATAATAATAATTAATAATAATAATAGTTAATAATAATAATAATTATTAATAATAATATTAATTGTAATAATAATAAATGATAATAAAAATAATTAATAATAATAATAATTAATAATAATAATAATTAAAAATAGTAATATTTAATAATAATAATAATTAATAAAAATAATAATTAATTATAATAATAATAAATGATAATAATAATAATTAGTAATAATAATAATTAATAAGAGCAATAATAATTAATAATAATAATTAATAATAATAATAATTAATTATAATAATAATAATTAAGAACACTAATAATTAATAATAATAATAATTAATAATAATAATAATTGATAATAATAATAATTAATGATAAAAATAATAATTAATAATAATAATAATTAATTATAATAATAATAATTAAGAACACTAATAATTAATAATAATAATAATTAATAATAATAATAATTGATAATAATAATAATTAATGATAAAAATAATAACTAATAATAATAACTAATAATAACAATGATTAATACGAGTAATAATAATAATAATAATAATAATTAATAATAATAATAATTAATAATGATAATTATTAGTAAGAATAATAATTAATAATAAAAATAGTTAATAATATTAATAATTAATAATAATAATAACAACTAATAATAATAATAATAATAATAATAATATTTAATAATAATAATAATAATCAATAATAATAATGATAATAATAATTACTAATAATAATAATTAGTAATAATAATGATTAATAATAATAATAATTAATAGTAATAATAATAATGATTAATAATAATAATAATAGTTAATAATAATAATAATTAATAATAATAATGATTAATAATAATTAATAATAATAATAATAATTAATAACAATAATAATTAACAATAATAATTAACAATAATAATAATTAATAATAATAATAATAGCTAATAATAATAATTACTAATAATAATAATAATTAATAACAATAATAATAATTAATAATAATAATAATAGCTAATAATAATAACTACTAATAATAATGATAATTAATAAGAATAATAATAATTAATAATAATAATAATTAATAGTAATAATAGTTAATAATAATAATAATTAATAATAATGATTAACAATAATGATAATTAATAATAATAATAATTAATAATAATAATCCTTATAGAATGAAGCTAATTATGTGGTCTACATTCACGGCCACTTAGTGAGTAGCTTGCTTTGATTTAGTCGTCGCTGTGATCCATCAATCTTTAAAGCGTTAGCTTGAGTTTTTCCCTCAATACTCGAGAACTTTTGCGAGGCTCAGTTGCAGTGTTAGTAAAAACCCTCCTCATAAGACACCGCCAAGTTCTCCCTGACAGAGTCGTATCACCGTTCTGGATCTTCAAACGCGAAGGTCTTTCGATTATTGACACCGTCCCGCATTCATGTTAATATCTGGTTTCGCACGCTTAAAGTTTCCTCAGCCCTTATGCTCCTATCCCGCATTTCCTTTAACCTCCAAAAAAGCTCTTTTGTTCGCCTCTTGTAGCAGATTTTTTGAAACGTTTTATGAGTCGGCGTCCAATCGGCTTATCAGTGGGAATTCAAGAAAGTATTATGGCATCTTTTTTAGCACAACTTTCCGTTCGTTGATTGCCATTACGCTGAAAAGTGGGTGGAGGGGAGGTGTTTGACGTGTGTCCCTATTTCGAGGTACATGATTCGACGCTGACACTAGAGATTAATTTGTGCCTGAGTGAAGAATTTCCAATACAGCTATCAAACAAAAGCAAAAAGCTTTTACCGAATTACATTTGCAACCTCGAACTTATAATGCATATCATGAAGATTTCCATTTAGTGCATGTCTTGAGGTCTGAGAATACGTAGAAATTAGTCTCAAATGTCAACCTTGAAATAACTTCTCTCATAAGACAAGTGGAGCATGCCACGGAAGCAGGACCCGCCCCCCACAGTACCCGCACACACCCGCAGCAACCCACACCCACCCGCACCAACCCACACCCACTCCCCACCCCCACAGCCCCCGCACGACACACTCCACTCCCCACGACACCCACTCACCCACACCACCCACTCCCCACACCACCCACTCCCCACCACCACCCACTCCCCACACCACCCACCCTCCACACACACCCCGCACCCACTTCCCACTTCCACGCTCCGGGCCCCCACCCACTTCTCCGCTCTCACCGATCCCAGCAGCTTATTACCAGCGCCGCGGGTGCGACCTGCCAATCCCATCTCATCATGCCAAATGCAGTCGCCACATATCTTTCGTTATTCAATGTGCACATAAAATTACGAGGTCTTTTTCAGCGTAATGGCAGTCAACGAATGAAAAGTTGTGCTAAAAAAGATGCCATAATACTTTCTTGAATTCCCACAGATAAGCTGAATACACAATATATCAAGCGGTGATAATGATAAGTGTTTGTAATCATTCACAACTCATGCATATTCTTCAGAAAAGTTTTATTTCATTTTTAAAGGCTCCTCACAGTAAAATACACTCGATCGATCACCAAATGCGACTTGCGCTTTCAGCTACCTCTAAATCAGATCTTAGTTGATAAATCATTGTGAAAGATGGCATAATTAGGCAGAACTTAGACAATCTATATAAATAGCTCTAGTGATCTCGAAGTTCAAACTACGGCAAATGCGCACAGATATCGAAGCATTTTCTTCGCCTATATACTTGACATAATTTGAATTCTAAAATAGAGATAATATAACCTGTACGCTATTATTTTGTTAGTTCACCCACTCTTGCACTTTTTCATCGATTTCTCCCTTTGTTAGAAATCTATTTTTGAAGATTTCCAGCAGTTGTTGCTTTGCTTCATCGCTTGTTCCATTAGCGAACGGTGGAATTCGACGATTTTTGAATCCTTGACCGGAAATGAAAGGAGCCTTTTTATGGACTTTTAATCCTAATGCTCGTTCTCAAATTTTTTCTCCTTTGTCGAATTCTTCGGAATTTTTATAGGATTAAATGGGCGATACTCACGAATAAATAGCGGATAGAGAGGCGAGAATCTTCAGAATCGTGACATATGCTTTTCGCTTTCTTGGATATTTTGCAATGGAAACGATAAAGAAATTTATTCAAGTGGATTATTATTTGCATATTTTTTGATTTATTCATTAGCACTCCTGGAAAAAATACATAAAAGATTTCAATTATTTGCCTTTTCTGTAGACAAATTATACAAGAGGTATGTTTTATTTAGTTATTTGTGGTACTATGAAATATTCAGGTTACTCCAGAAATATATCAGTTATGAGCAATATTCAGGTTACTCCAGAAATATATCAGTTATGTTGAAAAAATAAAATACGTTCGACTTGGATCAGCCAGCCAGGGATCACAGAAGGTTTAAACGTATGCTCCGAATGTTAGTCGATAAAGATACCTCCAAAACGTTGGCGGAGACCGAATTTGTGAGATTCAAACGAACGTGGACGTTGTGCTCTCACACATAACACGACAAAGATGGCGCAGAAGATCATCGACGCTTTCATTTCGATGTACGGAACGCACGATAACTGGATGGTATGTTCGGTCGATCGGTGCCTACTTATATTTCTCCAGTGTCCTAACCTCATCCACTATTAACTACTTCGATATCACGGTGGATCAAGCCAATAATTAGTGTTGATATTTATGAATCATCCGCCAGACAATACCATTCTCTAGTGTTCTATAGCTGAAACGACGTTATGGAGACGAAATGGTGCCCTTAATGCGCCGTAATTGGTGACCGATTGGTGACCGATTGCGCCGTAATAATTATTAAAAATAATAATTAATAAGAATAATTATTATTATTAATAATTATTATTAATAATAATAATTAAT
Organism: Parascaris univalens; assembly: GCA_037576465.1. Lineage (NCBI taxonomy): Eukaryota > Metazoa > Nematoda > Chromadorea > Rhabditida > Ascarididae > Parascaris > Parascaris univalens. The sequence goes on along the minus strand of CM075173.1, from coordinate 178,555,401 downwards.
AATAATAATAATAAATAATAATAACAATTATTAATAATAATTATTAATAATAATAATTATTAGTAATAATAATTATTAATAAAGAATAATTGTTAATAATAATAATTAACAATAATAATAGTAAATAATAATAACAATTGTTAATAATAATTATTATTAATAATAATAATAATTAATAATAATAATAATTAATAATAATAATAATTAATAATAATAATAATTAATAATACTAATAATTAATAATAATAATAATAATAATAATAATAATAATAATAATTATATAACAATAATTAATAATAATAATAATTAATAATAATAATAATTAGCAATAATAATAGTTAATAATAATAATTATTATTAATAATAATGATTAATAATAATAATAGTTAGTAATAATAACAATTAATAATAATAATAATTTATAATAATAATAATTAATAATAATAATAATTAATACTAATAATAATTAATGATAATAGTAATTATTAATAATGATAATTAATAATAATAATTAATAATAATAATAATTAATAATAGCAATAATTAATAATAATGATAATAATTAACAATAATAATAAATAATAACAGTAGTAATAGCTAATAATAATAATAATTAATAATAATAATAGTAATTAATAATAATGATGATTATTAATAATAATCATTGATAATAATAATAATTAATAGTAATAATAATTAGTAATAATAATAATTAATAATGATAACAATTAATAATAATAACAATTATTAATAATAATAATTATTAATAATAATTATTATTAATAATAATTATTATTAATAATAATAATTATTAATAATAATAATTATTAGTAATAATAATTATTAATAATAATTATTATTAATAATAATAATTATTAATAATAATAATTAGTAATAATAATAATTAATAATAATAATAATTAATGATGATAATAAATAATAAGAATAATAATTAATAATAATAAAAATTAATAATAATAATAATTAATAATAATAATAATTAATAATAATAATAATTGTTAATAATAATAATTAATAATAGTAATAATTAATAATAATAATAATAATAAATAATAATAATAATTTATAATAATAATTAATACAACAATAATTTATAATAATAATAATTAATAGTAATAATAATAAATAATAATAATAATAATTAATAATAATAACAGTAACTAACAATAATAATTAATAATAATAATAATAATAATAAATAATGATAATAATAATTAGTAATAATAATAATAATTAATAATAATAATAATAATAATAATAATAATAATTAATAGTAATAAAAATTAATAAGAATAATAATTAATAATAATAATAATTAATAATAATAGTAATTAATAATAATAATAATAATTAACAATAATAATAATTAATAATAATAATAATTAATAATAATAATAATTAAGAATAATAATAATAATTAATGATAATAATAATTAATAATAATAGTAACATTTAATAATAATAATAATTAATAATAATAATCCGTATAGAATGAAGCTAATTATGTGGTCTACGTTCGCGGAGGAGCACAAAAGGGGGAGCACAAAAATAGGAGCACAAACGCCATATTCTCGTAGTGTACCATTGCTAGGTATATTTACATGTTAGTTTTACTCATGGAAGATGTACGAAGCAGCAATTTTTGCATTTGTGCGCGGTTCGTTCAAAAATTTCGTAGGTATTTTCCACATTATACAAACCCGCATAGTCACCTCATAAATTACTCAAGTGCAGAGGTCTTTATACCTTTCATATAATTCGAAATGAGCACGAAAACGACATCTGAGGGAAGTATCATACAAACCCCGCAGTACTGTTGGTTTCATTCTCAAATAATATGCGCACACGTGCTTTTCTCGCTCGTTATTGGTTTTAATATGGCATTCGCCGTATTCGGCATACTATAAAACTTTCTGGTGACAACATTTGAAATGTCGTTACTAAAAACACTATTTGTTCAAGCAGTGCTGAAAATGTTTGCGGTTTCCTAAGGAATTTGTATCGGCAAAGTAACCGTACACTTAAGATGGTATATTTCACCATACTAAATAGCAACAAAATCATCAACTGTGAATCAAGCTTTTTTTGTGTAAAATGTACATAATTTATGGAAATGTTTTTAAAATTAGTCTTAATCTTAAGGCTAATAGTTGTATATTAAAATATGGTGAAATACACCATCTTATGACTCGGATACTGGAATATGAATTATAACAATATCCTTTAGTCATAGCTTGATTAATAAAGAGCTAAGAAAGATTATGCGTAATGTACCTACAATACAAATCACGTTTTCCTACGATAGCGCTGTTAGTTCGCATCAATTCGATAATAATAAAACGTTAAGAATGTTAAATCTCCGGTTGAGTTTATGCATAATACCCAGGATTATCATAATTCACAGTTTATTTATAAGTCTTTACAGTGTGTATTTATACGTGATTTGTAAATGGTCTTACAATCTACTCTGACGGTCTTTCGAATATTTTTAAAAAATGGCACCAAATTTTTTGATCAATTTATTGAAAGCCATCTAAAATAGTAACTCCTCGTCAATATTTTCCAATGAACAGTGTTTATTTGCTTGAATTGTCAGGTTCATTCGCCGAAACAGAATAAAACAACTTCACAAAAGTTCCAAATACAAAATGCAAGCTCCGAACTCCGCGAATTGACTCCTACTGGTTCTAACTACTTCTTATTCGCAGTCGATCCGAGAGTCAGCGCCGGGCCGGAGTTGATTTCGAATGATTCCTTGCCGATTTTGCATTAAATTTTTTATCAAAGCAGTTCCGTTTATAGAATGCTCCAAGAAGTGTGTTTTGCAGAAACCAACAAGCACAACAAATGTGCCTACACATTGTAAGGCTAAAACAAATGTGTCTACACATCGTAAGACTGAATTAGTCTAGCAGAGTCTTCATTTACATAGCAAATCGGTGTTCACAGCGCTCATGTGTTAGAGAAAAGTTAAAGGCGTTCTCATTTTAATATTCTTTAAATGCGTTGATTTTTTGAGGCTCATCTTCATGTAGAAGAATACTGAAGAAATTGCTCTATTCTTGCAGATGTGTATAAATGCAGCAATTCGTTCAACAATTTTCAGGATCCCAGAAAAGGACGAAACATAAAAGGAGTCAGAAATATGGACAGTAGAGGGTAGCTAAATGGATACGTAATGTCCAGTGCAGTGAAACGGGAATCGATTGATGCAGTGGGAATTTATTATGTGTTTAACTACCATGACTGCAATGAGTAATACTCTATAGGAATGGCGGCGTGGGGAAAATTCAGAAATTCACGAAGGAGACAGAATCGGCTAAAATATTGCTAAAACTAGGATAGAAGACATCCGGAAATTTTGTGACGTAAATTTAAGTTGATAGTTGGTAATCGAAGCGATATTTTCATATCCTTTGGGAGAAATTTTTTTGTACTACTCGAAAAGGCAATGGTGGAAAAAAATGTTCGACATCTAAAAATTATCCTGATTTTGTGGGATTTCTGAAAGCAGAAATAATAAGAAGTGTCAATAGACTGAGTCGATGCGGAGCTAACAACGTGGCACTGACTTCATCTTCAACCATACATAAATGTCATGCTCATGCAAGCACGTATTGATCAACCTATCAATGTACGATATAACAAGTGGGATGATGCGCCTTCTATGGAGGAAGGAAAGTAAAGTTTTTTTTGCCCACTGATAACATCTTGTCATTGCTGTTTATTAATGTTTCGATTTGAATGGGCATAGAGACGTTCTGAGGTACTCAAATAGTGGTTGTACTGAACGAAGAAATGAAAATGTGCTTAAAGCGAGTTGACTTACGTTCAGTAGTCCGATGAGACGATGCAGCCCAGGTCGCAGCAGATCAGTATTATACAAATAGAATACAAGAGGGAGGTGGTCACTTGAAGAAGGGGTTTCAGCGGAGCTCTCCCGAGCTCCTCAGCCCGGGACCTGTCCCTGGCCGACAGAACTGTCCGAATGGCGAGCGAGCTTTTGCTAGGGCAGATTCCGCTGATCTGCCTAGCTCCGCCTTTCATTTCCTGTGATGCATGCAACGCCCCCTTTTTCGCATTGAAACGTTTAGTTTTTGCCTCCCAGTTTTCGCTGGGTGTTTCATCGTTTCCGCTCGTCGTAGACGCCGCTGCGGCGGTTAGCCCTTTTTTGCTACACGCTGGCTGCAATGAGCCTTGATGACGCATCTTGCGTTTCGCGACAGTGGTGAAGGGCGCTTCTAGGGCAGAAACGTTGTCTCCCAGTCGGGTTGTGTGGTTACAACGGCAATGAGGACCTAAAAGTGGAGGAGTGATGACAGTTAGGCAGCAGTGGCGAAACCTCCTTCATAGAGTGCGATTATTTCCATGGTAGGTATTCCTATTTCGGTCTCCATTCCCATCTCCTCTCCCTTACACGAAAATGATCTGGGACAGCCGGTCCATCGATTGCATCTGAAAGTCACCGAAGATCTCAGGTAGTGTCGGGACTCAGCTGGTGCGTTTGGTCTCCATCCCGTACAGAGATAACCTTCATAGAAACATGCATCTGCGTTCCGCCAGTAAATGAGAAATCAGTAGAGTTTAGAGGATTTAAAGTAGCATCCGGTGGATATGAAGTACTGCTGCTTTCAACCGTTCGTTCAAGCTAAACTGAACTGATTTAGAGACATATTGACTGCTCTTCACATCTGAACTCTAACAGTACTAACTATAATCTTACGGTACGTAGAACGAGCATCAATGACATTATAAATGCCGCAAAAGTCGTGGACGCGGAATCTCGCTGTTTCTTTTTATTGTCTTTTCCATTTGGTTGCTTGAGGATCTTTGTAGGCGTGCTGCTACCACTACTGCTTACAGCAGTAGGCAAGAAAATATTACTGGTTTCGTAAACGAATATGACTTGGATGGATATTTTGATGCCTACCAAGTGACGAAGAGGGAAATTCACAATGCCACTACCGGTGTAATTCACCAAAAACTTTCATAGTAATTATGATACTGGCTCATACAACGTTAGCAATTAACACCATACACTATTTGTTAATGTCAGTACTAGCAAATGCTGTTATTATTGTTATTGCATACAGTGAAAGTCTCGTTGATATTATCATTAGTAATACTGCATCTGGAGTAATCCTGGTTATATTTTCATCAATAATATTAAAACTAAAATAATTCTGGTACTTTTACCGCCAGTAATCCTATAAGTGGAGTTGCCTTTGCTTATGCTGACTAGCATAACATCTGGTTCCTAGCATTACTATATTTGGTCAATAATACAAATATTGAATAGTGCTAGGCACTATTTTGCGGCTAATAATGCGAATTAATGAAATGAATGATCGGTATTTGCAGCACTTCTGCTTACTAAATATTTTTCATTGTTGATGGCTGATAGTACAAACAAGTATATTTACCAGTATTTAATAAGTAACGAGCAGTATTGTTTTTTACTAAAATGTGTCCTGTTTTTCACGTTTAATATTATTTATTACTCGTATTTAAATAATTGTTACTAGTATTTCCGTCACTACCAGCAGTCATATAACTGTAAGTTGCGCAGACATTAGTGCTGCCGTTAACAGGTATGCAGTAATTGATAATCAGTGTCCTACGACTGGAACTTACACTTGGAAATCATCGGTAGTTGGTGAAATTATTGCTGGCTCTCGATGGTTAGACCAGATCGTTAGGCTAACGGAATCTACTCTGTGTTTCGTAGAAATTATGGAAAATAGCTTCCAAAGAGAAACATTGAAAACCAACGCAGTGACACACTCGTCTTTCGAAGTATTGTGTTTATTACCGGGAAGAAGAGGCAAGAAGCCAATTTAGAGCAGGTTTCAGAAAGCAAAGGAACCGGTTTTCTTATTCCGCTGATTCAACTCCGGGATCAGAAAAGTCTTCTAAAATGGACATCGGAACTGCTCGTGCTGTCCACAGTTACTATTCAGAAGCAATTAAATGTAAAAGAGTGTTTAGTTATGACTTCATTTGGCCTTCGTGAATGTTTTCTATGTGAATCTGATTTGCAATTAATTCTAACAATTGGTGATAATCTTTCACTGTCATTTTTATTAACTGAGTCGCTTAAAAGTAATAAATTTGAGGAAAATTCAAGATAACTTAAGTTATGGCAATGATTTTACGAATTTCTTCAACTATGAATTAATTGCATAAAAAATGGACTAAATAATTAAAAGCAGTAATATGAAATATATGTGCAAATACCACCAACCTGTGCGGTTTGATTAGCGGTAAGGAAGAAGAGAAATTCGGTATTATTAAACGTTGTCGGCATAACAAGTTGAATAAAACGTGTCCAATTGAGTTTGACGTTCTCTTTCCATGTTTGTTCTTTTGATTCGTCATTTGAAACTTCACAAAAATGAAATATACCACCACCAAAAAATTGATAGACAGTAAGAATCGATATAAGCAATAAATATTTGAGACCATACTCGTGATAGACTTTATTTAAAAGACGCATCTATCTTGGTACACGACGTACACGACGCAATCCCTCACGGGCTTCCTCTCGAAGTGTGTTTGCTGCCGAATGCGCCTAAAATTCTCTTCGCTTTCTTATCTTTTTTTCGTATTTTTCCAAATATAATTTCCATTTCAATCTCTTATTTCGAGAATTTTTTGATTTCAGTCTCAAGATTTCAGTTCTTCTATACTAAATATGATAGTTGTTATGGATAAATGGCAGTAAAGTTACTCGTAACCAGCACGGAAAAAATGAGCCAACTGCTGAGAACAAAGCAATTTCAACTCGAAAATTTAGAACTGTGTTAAGTTCTGAAGAGAATTACTCTCTCTATTCGACAGAAGTAAATGGTTTAATCTTGAAAGCCGAACGGGCTATTTGGAATAGCGAATATAACCTATACGGTTACTGCCTTCACGTTAGCGATGCTATATTTATAGTGTTGGGTTAGGTTGTGCCTTACACTGGGTAGGACTGCGAGTAGTTAAGCTTTAAGGGTAATATTCTCTCAATTGTGAACTCTCATGATCACATTTCTTGAAGATCGTTGACCATTCTCATACAAGACGGAGCTTGAGGGCTGCAACTTTGGCGGGGGTTTCGATCCACTTCTCGAGGAACCCTAGCAATAGAGGTGAATCTATAAATCGAGTGGTCCAGCCATCTGTACATTACATGATGTGTTTGACGACTGCGCAAGGCAGTCAACAAGTATTCTCTCACATGAGCTGCAATGCTTTCCAGGCAGTTACGTAGCGATTATCTTCAGGTATTTGCCAAGCAATGTTAACTTCAACAAGGAGCGTTAACCATCCGAAAATGTACGTATACACAACAGGTGTTCGATCGTGCTCGATGTTCTACTGTCGAATCATCTCCTGGCTGCACCAACATCTCACGGATTAATGCTGTGAAAATCTCCGCATCTTGACCGCTCTCCACAAAACTTCCCAAGATTCGAGACGTGGATAGGTCGCACCGGCAACGCATGCATCGAATTTATTCCACTGCTTGAGTGACAGCAGTGTTGAAGACTTCGATCACAAGTCTTTATGGCAAAAATAGCAGCATATAGAACTTTTGCCTATGAATCGTAAGTTCCAATAGGCAAACATATACGCATCTCTAAACCCTCCTCCTCAGAACCTTACTGATCGCTCGGCAACCTTCGGTATTGACTTTGAATCCTTTGGGAAGCTCCCGATGTTTAGAGTGGCCGAGACGAATCGCAGACCGGGAATGTTTCTATACGAGTTTAAGTATGAAAATATGCTGCATCATACAAAAAAAAAATCCAAGCCATGACAGTAGCCGAGCGTATCATACGTGCAATTAACTACCTATGAAGAATAAGGCCGCTGTAAGCTGTTTAGTAATATCGACGTCATATAATAAATTTTTATTCACCTTATTTAAACAAATTAAGAAAATCTTAACTGTATAGTTCAATCAGTTAACAGCAATAATTGCTTAGAAGATAATTTTTTTTCAAATAAAGACTGTTGCGATAATTTATGAAATATTTTCCGCTTATGTTATAAATTCACTTTGATAATATGGATCATCATTTGACAGGTAATATCTAATAAGTAAATATCGGTTAATTTTTTAACCAATCAGCTTATCGGACTGAACACTGATTGCACAAATGGAACAGCCATGTGATGAGGACACAATCGAGGGTAGCATGAGTGTAATGAACGACGAATAAACCCCAAGCATGACACTAGACAAACATTGAGAGAGAATACGTAGCAAAGAGACGCCAAAGCGAACACCAGAAACAATGAAGATCTATGATATGCGTCTGTTTCGGATGTGAAAAAACTCACATTTTTATTGTTAGCTGAATTGTACATCGACAAATATTTCTGCACAAACGTTCTTTTATAGTCTTATTTCAACGGGTCAAAGAAGCATCACGCTTTATATATATATATATATATATTATATATATATATATATATATATATATATATATATATATATATATATATATATATATATATATATATATCAATTACACTTACTGTGAATTACAATTAAGTGCCTGTTGTTTCTTTTTCTAAATATCTCCTTCTGTCCAAGTATATATTATGAGAATGTCGAAAAGACGAATATTTATAAAGATCCATTATTCAAGCTCGCATTTTCTTAGATCGATTTCGATAAAAAGCAAAGTGAATTAGCGAACTCTGTGAATTTTTTCGGTAAAGGATACAAATTAGTTTACCTTTAAAGGGGTGGCATTTGTCGACTAGTCTCTGGAGATACAAAAAGACGACATTATTTTTGTTATATTTGGCCAGATGGCTAGATGAAAAATCATCATTGTAATAAATTTATTAGCTTTATTTGAAGGGTCCACTCGAACCGAGTGACTTCTTATCAGATATGCTTGGACCAAATGGTTGGACCGAAAATATATATGTTTACAAAAAATATCTACGGATTTGGGAAAATGACCCATGATGACCATAGTAGCGCATGCTGTGTTGATTATGGTTAGAGAGCTCGATCTTCATCACAAGCTAACATGGTGACTTCTTGAAAATCAGAGATGGATTCTTCGTGACCAATTCTTTCGTGTTAGACTCTGAGTGACCAGTTCTTTTCTCTGAGATTCCAAGACACCATTTTTTTCATATGAGGAGTGACTTTTTGGTGAAGGATATTGATCAGCGTGCTTGACTCAGCTAATATCTTTTTTTTCGTAAGATGGATTGTTTAGATTGCGGGCATGATGAACGCTTTGGCAGATTTCTTTACCTATGATCGGCCGATCGATTATGTGCATTCACTTCCCAAATTCCTGTAAAAACACACATTAATATATTCTCTAAGAAATAGCGCATGAAATCCCACACTGCTAAATCCAGGCTAAAATTGATGAATATAATGGACAACTTATGGAATCTGCTTATAGCCTAGGACCACGCTGGTTTACTCTCGACAAGATTCAGAAAGGATCTTTCCAAGACCATACATGAAGGAGATGATGATGGACAGATTGCTCAACGAAAAGAAGCGCCGAAGAAGGACCCAGGAAAGGATGATAATGATTTAATTTCTCAAGAGCTTTTCATGATCGTACGCTGAAACTATTGCAGATAGAGAGAGAGGTAAGCTAGTGTATACCTATGCAAACATATGCTCAATTTCATGGCGCATATTTTCCATAGAAAATTTTATAGCAAATCGTGCCTCTTGCATAATGAAAATTTGTAAATTAAACCCTTGAAACGAACATATTTTTAGCAGTTATAATGAAAGATGTTATTATAATAAAACATTTAATACAACTATGAGCATATTAGGGCAAATTCCATAAGCTGAATGCCATAAATTGAAGTTGGATATTATATCAAAGAGGGGCAATAAGTGAAATTTTACAAATAAAATGAAAATAGCAAAATGAATAATTAGGCGATTTCTAAAAGATGTAAATAATAGAGCTGAAACACCTACCGCTTGTCTGAAAGATTTCGGTGTGCACTCGAAGGGCGACCAATAGTATTCGCCATCCCACATGCTACACACTAATAACCCGCTGTCCGAATTCATAGTAACAAGTCGTCGTATGCCCAATAAATGGACACGCCCATTGCAGTGATATACGGGACGAACGAAACAATAGTTCTCGGCCATTTTAAGCGATCCCTCCTCAAAATTTAGGAAACTCACACACACGCAAGCACCAACACGTCAGTTGTGCTACAAGCTTATCCTGATAAATGATGAATTTTACAGGATTAATAAAAACTTGACGAAAACTCAGTCACTCGACGAGAATCTCCTAGAGAGATATGTCGATAATGACGCACTACCGTAATACTCGTTGCTATGCCAATGAATCATTGTCGCCATCAATTGTGCTCATTCCTTTTTATGATATTTATACGTCTCCTCTACTTCAAAAAAATAAATGGGATATGTAATGGGTATAAATAACTCCATTACTGCCTTAAGATATTCTTTTTTCTGCAATTTGACTAATCGAAAATCCACCAGTGGGTAAAGCGAGATGATCGGAAGATGCTTCAGTCAGTGACCTGATCATTGATCGATTAGTGCTGAAAATGTTGACGTTGTTCGATCCGCTTCAAACCCAAATATTACTGTATATCTCAAAGATGGCCTAATTTTTTGCAACACCATTGAATTTAGTGCCAACATGCATGAAATTGGTAATAATTCATCGAAGAAATCTATTGGATGGGTATAAATAAGCGCTGTTGGTTTGATCGCAGTTGAAGCGTAAAAAGCACTAAAATACAATCGCCAAAACTGCAAGAACCTTTTCCACCTCACCATGCAAGAACCTTTGAATTCACATCTTTTGACTCTTCCTTCAACTCCTGAAAACATCCAAACATCAGAATTGCTAATTCTTACGGTATATCGAAGTAAGGATGAGCATTATGGCTACATATGTTTATGTTCATATATTTTTCTTCCAATTACTCATAAAATGCCCTTATTTTGCGTCCACTGTAATCGTTATTTTAGTTCCTATCAAAGTTTTGTTCAGCGGTTTCGGTGAACAGTTGATGGATTCGCCAAAGCACAAATGATTCATTTTATATAGGTGTACCATGCAGAGGTCGGAACATTGTACATTCAGTAAACTTAACAAAATCGCACTGATGATTTCCTGAATCAAATTTTTGTACACTTATAGGTTGACTTCGAAAGTAGAGAGAAAGCCTTCGTTTCAGCACATTATTTTTCTAGCATCATGTTATGTAGCAAATTCTATCTGTTCACGCTATCCAAAAAACAACTGTTATTATCAAAATTATCAAAATTTATCAAAAAGTTGCCAGAATTTCATATTTATATTATCAAAATTTAAGTGCTAATCAGTTGTGATGATATCATAAGAAAATTAACTCATTAAGTGGATAATGGACAAGAACATGTAAAATCAATGGTGCATAAAATTTCTATCTCGCGCTATATTGGCTGATTTATTTCCGCTGCCCTCCCTCCCTCCCCTCTACCTCCCTTCACTTCCCGAAATCGTTATTTAGCCTGCAAAATGCTATATTATCCATCGTATACGACGCATAGGAGAAATACTCTGAATTTCGATAATAATTCATAAAAAATTCGCATAAATTCGCATATTTAGGAAATGATTTTATAGGATGTAAATGTTTATTACATTTGAAGATTGACTTTTGCATTTTGACGTTAGAAGGCAAGCGAGAAAGAAGAATGAATGATAGAGAAAAATGAAATGCATTAATATCTCGAAATTTGGAAAAATTCACTGAAATACGGTAGTAATAAATCAAATATTTTGACGCAAACATTTCTCATTACTTCTCAACTTTGAGAAGTAATTTGAAGAGAACTTTTTGAGGCTTTAGAGCACATCATTCTCTCTCTTCTCCAAATTCCTGTCCTTCATTCTTGCCCTATTTCTTTCGCTTTCTACTCATCTTTCTACTCGATCATCCTTTCTTTCATCTTTTAAGGTCCTTGCATAGAGTGAAAGTTTCGTGAAATGAAAATAAAGCAGAGAATTCTATTAAGTGTTGAAGTGGTATAAAGATAACTGAAATCTACTGCGTGGCTTATGGATAGGCGAATTCACTCAGTGCATTTCCAATTTTCCATACGAATTCCATTTGCAGCAAAGTTAAAGTCATAACTGTTACAACGGACGGAGATTTACGTTACGAGTGTAAAATAGGGCCACATAAAAAATCAACCTTAAAAAGTGCTCTAGATTTTGTGCAAAATATATCGCAAAGAGTGGAATTGAGGGAAAAAGAAGAGGAAGGGAAAGCGGTGGGGAAAAAGAGAGGAAATGAGATGAAGGAAGAAGAAGAGGGCGAAGGTTAGATCACCTTTTGTGCGTTCCATTCCATATGATCGTATGAAGTTCAAACGTCAGAGATGTAAAAAGTAACCGGTGCTGACAATAAGGTACACTTCATTTTTTCTATAACATTCCACTGTGATAGTTTCACATTTCAAGAACAATTCATACGCATCGCACACTCTAATGGCGAAGTATTATGTATAATTTCGTTGAGTGTAATTACTGATGATGAGCGATGAGTGAAGGCGAAAAGTAGTGAACAAAAGTGAAGAATCAATTCGAAGCGACGAAGTGAGAACACTGGCATTTAGAAAGAGAAAATGATTTCGGCTATAAATTTGCACCATTTTTTATCTAATTTTCCTTCTGAATTTCTTATAAAATTGCCTGTCACATAGCTTTACATCAAAAGAGAATATTCAACGAGGAGAGCAAATTGACGTTTGCACTTATCTGCACGACAATCATTGCAGAATCATCAATATAAGATCTCATTTATACAAATTGACGCTAAAGTATCTATGATAATTAAGCAAGTTTATCAAAGAACTATATATGGATGTATTGAGCAGAAATTGGCCAACGCAGATGAAAAATACTGCAGTAGACTGAGGTAATAGCATATTTTTTATTGGCCAAGCGCATGATGAAGACCTCTATTATTTTACTGTTGTAGTTAGTATTAAGTCGGCTACAAAATTACACATCTTGTCTTATATACTGAATTTTCTCTTATTCTTCGATATTTCTAGTGGAATGATATCCATGCGTAAGCATAAGTGATACGTTCTTGATCTGTCCTCATTGGCAAGTGGACGAGCAGCAAACTTGCGAAAGCAAGTGAAGAGCACCACTTTTACGTCACCTTTGTCTAGTAGTAAAATTGATTAAATTTATGCGTTTGCATATTCAGTTATATAATCTTATATATTATGGACATTAATAATTAGTTCAGTTGAAAGATTTAATGGCAAGATTTAGATGATTGTTGTATTTTAATATATACTGTCATTTAATAATGGAGAAAGGTGCATTTTGAACGGACATTTTGAATTAGAACACCGCTTTTTATCTTTTCCTTTCTTCTGGAAGACAGAGAGGAGAGAGCTGCGTGGGGAAGGATGGAGGGGAGGAGAAGTGAAAGATTTAATCCATCCCGTAATTAACAAAATTTCCTTTTCTTCCTCCGTATCACCATCGTACATTGTGATACCCGAGAACTCGGTAAAAGCCATAACTCATTCGATTCATTTGGCCGAAAAAATGCTCTCTAATATGAGAACACCACTATCCAATAATTTTTCTCTCTCCCACTCGACTGAACAGTAGATAACTCGCATTTGTCATCTCGTTTAGGAACCACTTATATTCCTTTAATTCTGAAGAAATTTTGAAGGGAAACTTTTCTTTAATAGTCTTCTCCTTAAAGCCCACAAATTGCGCGTAGTGAGTAGGTAGATTTGAGATGAAGAGAAATGATGTTAAAAATTGCTTACAAATTTGCTTACAAAAAACGAGACGTTTATTTGCAACAGAAGGGAATGAGTTATTGAAATTATTCACTGTAATAAGCTTTTTAGTCTTGATCATGTGACCTTGGTGAGCTGTTATTCGAACATAACCCAACCGATTAACCGGTTGATCATTGATATGCGTATCGCTTCTCACATAAAGCATTTTATCATCGCTGCTTCAGTTGGCTGGTTGTTGCACAATCGCTTTAGATACGCACCTACGATACAGATGCACTTGGTTTCTTGAGCGACCAGGGTGAAAGAAATAAGATTCAGCGCAATCAAAGTACACATTCGATAGCTTTTTCTGCAGTGCTAAAGCTACATTTCTGTTATCTTTATGGCTATCTTTTAATATAGCATAGAGTATAGCTTATTAACGAGCTGTGTTTGAATGTTCTTTTTATTCAATTAAAAGTTCAATTTGAATATCTCAAAAAAAGTCGATTTTTTGCGGATTTTCTTGGAACAATTTCTGCATTCTTAACGAACTTAATATTATGAGCTTTTAGCGGGGCTATTATTTACGTTGGCAATACATTCATACATTTTTGATACGATGACAAGAAATTCCCAGTCACATCCGTTCATCATCAGTAAATTTCGTGAATGTAGTGCTATAAGTTGTGTTATTAATAGTGTTAGTGTTATAAATAATTAGCTCTTATTTAAAAAATCATAAAATTCACTTCAATTAACGATAAATTTATGAATGAATTTAATTTTTCCTGTCTATCTCACAGTTAAATTATAATCGAATTGTAGGCTCCCATTATAACTAATTATATTCACTAAGCAAATGAGGAAGGAAGAGAAATAATAAAAAGGACTGTTAAAAATGAGAAAATTCTTTCTGATAATAATACTCATATTCTTCGATTTAAAGTTCGCTGATTTTTGTGCTATTTAAAACTTTGAATTTCTATTACTGAAGATAAAAGTTAAGCAATATCATTCTCATTTTACGAGCAATTTTTTTTTGAAAAATCAACGCTTCCCGAAGGAGAATTCATATTTATGTCTAAGTTATGCTCAATTGGATCGATGCTTTCTCATCTGCTAAGCGGAAACGTCTAATTCATTTATAAATACTTAATTATTATAACTTATTAAGCTTCTCCATTGATAAATTATCTGATTATGTAGACATTTATCATTTTTGGTAGTTAATGGAAGATTTTCTAGAAATGGTTTTCGGAAGCAAAAAAATTACGAAGTTGATCTCAGAGCTACAGACCTCTTTAAGTACTAATGCTAGACGGAAGTGCATATAAGATGAAACACATCTCAAATGCATGAAATCCATCAAAAGCATTCTCATAAGCTCACATAGATGTATTCTTTAGTCATCGATGTTGCTCAAATTTGTCCTAGAATTTATTATTTCATTGTAAATTAATGCGATAAACGACGTCTACCTACCTCAGCGTTTCTCTAAAGTTATTTATTCAATGATCTCAAACTTGTTTGTAGAAATAATTTCGCTTATTCTAATTAAGGTGTTTAATTGAAAAGTCGCTTTTCAATATCTTGAAGGGCTTTCTTCTGCATATACTCCTCATTTTTGTTTTATTATATGTCGAATAGCGAATAAGTTTACTGCTGTAGTGATCATATAAAGTCAACTTTTCTTGCTTTATTTTCTGCTGTGTTTTCTAGATATATGCTGCGATATTTCACATTAATCCATATTAATCCAGCTGTCATTTTGGTATCCAGAAACTTTGAGTTTGACCTCCCAGATAGATTTCCTATTTCCATAAATATGCACTGCATCAGCTACTGCAATGCGCTATGTGTTGTTCTCATTCTCTTGTTTCTCATTCGAGCTATTTTTTGTTTAACATGAAACATCGATGATATTTAGAATGTTTTTGCGCACTTTGAAATAAGAATTATTTTTCCTTCAAAAGATGCGAAATACGTTCACAAATAATTGGTTTCTTTCTAGGGAATTTATGCAACTATGATCATTTTCATAGTGAAATTTATTTCTAGCAGGCTTTTTCTTCCGGCTCCTTTAATTTGCTTCATTTCATTTATTTTTATTTTCTTTTTTTAAATTCATCCCACTTTTATTATTACTATAAATTTTTTATTTTCTTTCATTTCCGACTAAAATTTCTCATTTATGTGCTAGAATTATCGAATTAGTATTGTTCATTTACCTCATTTAGAATTAATCGTAACATATTGCTATCAACCAGCATCGTTGCTATGATGGTTTAAAATGGGTCGAATAAGGGGAGATGTGGGGAGGGGACGAGAACTGACACAATTCACTTTGGAAGTTCACAAACCAAAATTTGAGCTTGTCAATGTACGTGTAATTTGCCCACAACTTAGATAAAATGTTCATTGAAGCGCGACATCGCACATGTTGAGGTCATTGCTCATGAATCGTCGTATAATATCGCGAAAAGACTTATGAAATAGAGTACATGTCCGCCTTTGTCAGTTTTTTTTCTTTGAATATGAACATTCAATTTGATATCTCCGTTTTTTGCCTTTAGAATAATATTAGGCCTGAAATTATGGTGCTGAACAATGTTAAATTATTTTTTTTCTGCAATCAATGTTTTGAATTTATTAGAACTTGCTGCTTTCATTCAAATGCATCGATATTGGTATATATATATATATATATATATATATATATATATATATATATATATATATATATCCCAGCAAAAATATGTATATATTTCTGAAGTAAATATGTAGTTTTTGTGCCAATATTATATTTTAATTTCATTGAAAATAAAATATGTTATTCGTTTCTTGCGACATTGTAATGAATCGAAGCACGAAATAAGTTAATCACATCCAATAAAACACACATCTCTTCAAATTTCTTGGAACTAACTTATATTCGCCTCATCGCTCAGCTTCATTTGTTCGCGTTATGAGTGAGAATTTGCTCATTATTTGAAAAGTTTTTAATTCATTAACTGCCATAAACATGATGCTGGTGTTATTGACACCTACTGCGATCTGTTAGCCGCTATGTCTCAAATGCTTTCGTCAACCGAACTGATATTGCCATTTTTTACTAAACATATGACTGATAATGATAAACAGATGATATCATAGTTGTTAACTTTTTATTTTTTCCTGATTTTCATATCTGTTTAATTTCGCCTCATTATTTCATTTTTATTCTCTCCCTCCTTACCTCATATCCATATTCCCTCTCTCTATCATCCCATTTTCATCCTCTCCTTCCCATAATTCTTAAAAAACCTTAGCTGGTTTAAATGAAAAAGCACATTCCGCATTAACTATAAGCGTTTCTAATTTTTGAATGGTGGAAGAAAGTTTTGCATATTTCCAACAAATTCACCTCTCCTATCTTCAACTATTCTCCTATCATATATATGCGGCAGAAGGCTTTCACGGATCGAATATATCTCCTTAGTGAATCATGAAAATCTCGGATCCTAAGGAGGAAAATTAAGAAATAATAATAATTTCATGAACAACGCAATAAACTAGTATCTGAATAAACAATTCACTTAAATGAGCTTTGATCCCACATACATAATTCAATCAGTCCATAAGTCGATGACTCTGTGAAAATGCCACATTGTACTATTTAAAGTTTTTGAATTGATTAGTTAAACGCAATAAAATTTCCAACAGAATTTCGTTTAGCATTTTTGATTTCTCAGACTAATTTTTTTTTCTCGCCTTCAAAGAGCAATAGTTAACTTTATTCAACGGTCTTTTTCAAGCTTCTCTTCTATTCACTTTCTATAGACTTACTTCCTGAAACGTTATAGCGAAGAAAGGGAATTATTTAGCGGTCGATTTTGAAGACATCGTTTATTGGCGAGTAGTGGCACTTCTCGAAATTAAATTAAATGAAAATCTTCGCAAGAATCTCTCACTCTCTCTATGGACACAACTTCAATTTGCATTGGATACAACATGATGTATTCGATGAAATTTCTAATGTAAACGCACTCAGACCTCGTTTTCTCCTTCCTCCTCTTTCCATCTCTCCATATTTACCTCTGTTGTTACTTCCTCTGAAACCCGACTTGCGTAGTTTTATTCATTTGGTAGGATTCTTTCACTAAGTTGTCTGTTAAAAAAAAAAGAAAACTTTTAGAAGCAATGTTCTTTAAATTTTATGAAAATATATGGGAATATTTGTTTTCCTTTCAATATTTTTCCAACTGCTTTGTCAACGACGTTATTCATTTTACTCAGCGCAGTTACTCGATTCATAGCCATTGATAAGTGTGTTGGGCAAACCCGAGTAGAATTATCGTTGCAGTCCGCTTGTTTTCATTTCATTTCTATTGGTAGTGCCAACTACAGTAATATTTTTTTAAATTTATGATAAGAGTTTGATTGTAAGAGTAAATAGGAATTGAAAATGGAAATAAGTGATCTAAATTCGATTAATTAAAGTAGGTGAAATTTCAGAATTAACAGCGGCGATAAGCTTTAATGCGCTTCTTTAAGGATCGATATTTATTTACTTCAGTAATTTTTGCACCGATCTTTTTTCTTATAGCTACTGGTATTAAACAGTAATGATATTTACTGACGTTAACTGATGAACGGTAATGATATAAGTAACCGAAATTGTGAATGAAATTTTAGTTAGTCGTTTCTTTGCTACGATTTACTTCCATCCAGAGGAAATTCCTTGAATTTGTACAGCAAATTAAAGAATTTTTTGGAAGTACGTAGGTACAAATATCGTTTCGTTTAGATTGGTTAACTTTTAGATGAAAATTCTTCCTTGTATTTCCTTACGTCTTTATGCTTTCAATCATTCTATGAATCGTTCGTTCTATCTATGAATTTGTACCATGTCTTGTTTCCTTCCACCCTATAAATACTGCTTTTCTTCTGAAGCCTATAAATTCAATTAGTGAAAAGATCTTTGCGCTTTTTCAACGGCAAGCTTTTTATTGCAGTTTCATTTTTCGTTGATGTACTATACATTTTTATGGTGTATTGGAGCATTTGTATTGAAGTAGTGGTAATAATTAACTAAAAAAACGCTCCATAAGAGTTGGCACAACATGTGTTTTCTCATTTTATCAATTCACTCAACCAGTTTCGCAGATTATCGAGAAAAGCTAAGATAAGCAAAATGAGATTTTATAGTTTATTTATGTAGATATTTTAAGAACCTTTCAAGAAAAGATTGGGTTTTTTTTCCTCCATTATCTGAAATACAAATCGAAGTCATTGCATCTATAAATATAGAAAGAATGACAACAGATTATACTGCATTAAGTGATCGCTTCAAATTTAACTCATTAGTGCTTCATATTTCATGAATTTTACAAATAGATGAGGTTAAATTTATGGCCGACAGGTTTTTTTTTGCATCAGTTTTGCATATTTGCGCGGTTAAAAAAAAACCTGAAAAAAACATCTACGAAAGTTCACAGTAATTACATTGCCCAATTAGCCGGTTGCAATTTTCCATTAAAAGAACAATTCTTTTAAATAAATGAGTAATGGTCAAACATTTTAAGGAAAGTACTTTATAGTATATGAATGAAATTATTGTTGAAACGTTTTCCAAGGATTTTTTTCCCGTAATATTCGTGGACAATATTTTTTTCATTGTTCGTTATTTTCGACTTATATTATTTTTATTGTGAGTCACATTCTATGACCTATAATGTATTATGAGAAAATATCGACACATCACTATATGAAAGTTATGCTATTGCAGTTTATCGATATCGTCTTCATTATACGTTTTGCAATTTTATCGTATCAGAAATATGCTTTAATCGTCGTTGATCCGACATAGAAGTAGGTAATAGGATTTTAGTTTGCTAAAAAGATTTTAAGCTTTCAAATGTTTAAGTTCTATGACCTATAAAAAAGTCCTTTGTTAATTTTTATTGTAAAGAACATCTTATTTCTCGTCTACTTTTTATTCAATTAAAGTTGTGAATTTTTGGTTAAAGATGCTTATGCTTTAACATGCTTTAAGAAAACATTTAGATTCGGCTTCATTTTTTTTTCGTCTTGTAGAATGAGCATAATTTTGGTTGAGCGCCTGCCCTATCGTTAGATCTGTTCGTTGAGCATGGAATAATAATCCGGAAATACGGAACGATATAAAACGATTGTCATTCACTACTTATTGCATGAACGATATAGGCACTTTCAGATCGTATTCGATACTCCCGGATGATTATATCACGTTTGGAGAAGAGAATTTTACGATTGTATATATACCTTACGTGGGTATTGTGGCAATTCTAGAGCTAATACATGTGCCAAGGCTCCGATTTTATGATGATATATAAGTTTCTACGTTGCTGCGTAGTTCAAATGAATCCCCAAAGGGAGAACGATATAATGGTGTTAGCTTTTTCATGAGTATCAACTCTATTAGTGAAGTATGGACTGACATGTATAAATAATGGATTTTACCCTCTATGCTTTTTCTATTCTCACTTCCCTTTCCTACGACTGATATGTATCCATTTTTAACTTTTATGATTCCCTCTCATCCCTTCCTTTCTTTCTCGTGCTTTTGAAATGAACCCTGAGTGTTTTCTTTTTTTGCTAAATTTATATGAGATGAATTAATGAATAAAATCTTTTTTCAGAACGAATCGAGAACATCCTCTGTTATAGATGTGGATGTATTATAATAATTTATCTGCTAATGTCAATTAAGGGAGTTGGATTTCTGAGGTCTGTAATTGTTCCTATTTAAATGAACTTAATGTAATCGCCTACGTGTAGCCTTCATTAGAATGACTAGCTTAAGGGAAGCGGGAGGAGGAAAAAGGCAAGAGAACTAGCCTATAGTAGAGGAAGGAAATCAGCCCAATGAGGAAAGATGAGAGACGACCAAGAGAAAATGAAAAGAAACCAAACGAAAGGGTTAACTCAAATTTATAGTTTAGGTTCTAGCTTATGAGCATGACTATTCGTCATTGGCATCGTCACACCTATACAGCCTAATCATTAATACTATAGAAATTATATTGCGTTAAAATACATGATATTATTGGTGTGGTATATTTTTAAGCGACGCAGGACTTCTGCCTGAATTTCGGTAAAAGAATATTGTTTAATAATTTATTGTTCTCTCTTATCGTTATGAATGAATTTTTGAAAAGAATAGACTTCTCCTTGAAGATATTCTACACTCTTATAATGCTTTTGAAGAAATTTCTCAAAATTCACGTGTGATTAATGTTTTTTTATCTTTTCCTCACATTTTACGTAATATTTTACGTTGAGGTATGACGTTTCAAGTTCTTCAGAGATTTTCTGTTGCCTAATTTTATTTCACATCCATATATTTCATCATTTATGACTGGCTAGATGAGTGGGTTATAATGTATATAATCTATAGACCGAATAACGTTGTTCATATGAATATTTGGATCACTGCTGTTAGTATTTTGACGACGATGCTGACAGCAGCCATCATTATATTGCACTCGACATTCAGCGCTGTGTTGCCTTAAAGATTTTATTGACACTCTTCACGACTGAAGCGCGAATCATTGCCTCTATTCTTCACTATCATATAGTCTTACTAAATATATTTACAGAATTCATTGTTATCACCGAAAAAAAGCGGAAAGATCAACTTTTGAAGTTCTTATCATTTTAATCATTCTAGATCGCTTGTTCAAATGCATTTTCTTCGGGAATTTCAGGATTTAGGTGCTGATTTTTTCCACCTCCCTTAGAACTTTTTCGCTACTCTAAGAGCATTTTTACCGATGCCTTTCTAATTTAAGCAATTTTTCAAAATTCGCATATTTCGACAGCTTCATTTTGCCTTTATCAAGAATCTTCCACATAACGCCTACCTGTTGTCGTAAATTCTTCGTTTTTTTTTCATAACCATAATTTCTCGTTTTCTTCTTTTGCAAAGTTTTATGATGGCCTAATATAACCTAGAAAACCTAAAAAATGAATCCTTGGTGTTCACTGAGATTGAATAACGACTAATGTTTTTCTTGAGTTTAGTAAATAAATTGTAGTCATCGAAGCACATCACCTCTTACTGCTCGGATATTTATTATTCTTTGTGTCATCGATGAATAAGCACAAATATGCAGGTAAGTAAACGGATGCACAGGTATGTCCACAGTTGCAATACTAATATTTGTTCAGGTAGGCATTTCTAAGATTTGCGTTTCATTTGCACATTCTATCAAATAACAAAGCGTCTCTTGTTGTCTTGTTTGCTTACTGCTTGTGAGTCATCAGATGTCATCTACTTTTCCGAGCATCAATCACTCACTTTGCGTTTCGACCGCGTTTTATGTAGTTTTAACGACTGTCGACATTATGATAGTTACACCAGCTTCTGATAATGACACCTTTGCAGATTAGCTTGCCAAAACATGGATAAGGTTTCCTCCAAAGGAATTTTCCAATTAACGGTATAAGCCGGCAGACATATGCAGTCAAATATATGTGCTAGAGAAATCGTTTACTTGCGTCGATATAGTTGCTGATAATTGAAACTTAAAAGAACAAGCGCGGTATTTTACTGAAAATTAAATGTTTCACTTAACGATGATGTGTTATTTATAGCACTTTTTTACTTTCTGTCATCTTAGCGAAACTATACGTTTCGATATTATATTCTTTTGTCGTTGTGATAGATATTTATCAATTAATATATGAAATCTTAACAGTTTATAATAATGTAATCTCAATAGCAATTGAGCGTATGTAACGTTTAGATGTTGGATTTCCGCAAAGCTAAGTATAAAACATATTTGGATTATTCTCGATGAAACGATTACAACTCGTTTTGAGCATTTTTCTTCATTAGCATTCCTCTATTTCCTCCTCTTGAAACTATCAACGAGATTAACGCATAGATAACTCACCGCAAAAATGAGTTTTATATTTTTTATAGTTCAAATAAGGGGGAAAACATATGGAATTGGGTACTCATAAAAGCAATTATCGCCATCTATTCGCTATGATTCAAAGCTATGTGTTATATTAATGTTTAATATCATGTTATCATAATAGAATGTGTCTTCTTGAAATTAGCATATGTTTTTGAGCAATTGATATTTCATAAAATATATTGGCATATTAAACATTATCGTTGAAAAGATAGAATCCTGTTTATAGTAAGCGTGCAGCTGACGCAATATACCTCTTCGATATAGAGTTACAATTGTGTAAAATGATGAGTTCACAGTCATTTGGAGCAAAACAACTCACCAAATCACCTTTCCTCATTTCGTAGGTGAGAAATTTTCGTGGGCGGCCGTTTTTAATGTGCGTATACAAGGAAAGTTATTATAGAAAGTTATTATAGAACGTGTTTGCTTGCCTATTTGATAGACTGTTTGATAGCTCCAACTTTGCAAACATCAAATTTCCTTCCATGAATTTTAATATAATACAGGTGATATACTAATATCCCCAGTAAGTTCATACTCAAGGATCATTGTAAGATATTCCGAAAATCTTTCCTATAGAGTGAAAGGAGTGAATGGAAGAGATGATCATTGAAAAAATCACTGGACGTAGGATGTTTTCAATTGATCGAGTCTCGATATCTATGAAAAACGAAACCGTTTCGAATATTTGTGCCGAAACGAAATAAAATATGAGTATTTGTTGCAAATATTTAATTATTTTCTATTTCGCTCATTTTGTTAAGTATAAATTCATATTGCATCGATGGAATTTCGTTGATTGTTTCATTATTGTGCAATATTTGAGCGAATCGTTTATATTTATTGTTTGTTAACGTTGACAAATAATTATGGAATTTTCTTTTAATTTCAATTTACGAACGAAAGGCGTCTTTTTTTCCGACTGTTCTGTGCTAATTCGTAAAATTATTTTCGTTCCAATTACTAAGGGTTTCTTTTTACAACCTGGGAAATTGCAAAAGAGAAGAACCAAGTGGAGATACTCTCTTAAGTAATGTTTTAAGTAATTAATTCTAGAGAAATCAATTATATGAACTAAGATGAAGCCAACGTTTCCATTTTTATTTCAGTCGATTCAGAAATAAATTCTCGTTTGTACACATAGACGCTTAAAGCAGCATACATGAAGTTCTTAGTAATAAAGCAGACTTGTTTTTTAATAGTTAGTATTATATATGCAAAATAAGTTCTAAATTTGAGAAGTAAAAATTCAGATCGAAATTAATTTCCGTCGCAAAGATATATAACTTATTTATTTTAATATCATAGTTTTTAGTTGTTTATAGTTGGGCTGAAAGGTTAAAATTTTATAGATTTGAAACTATCGAAAACAATTCATCACAAATTGTGCTCAATGTAGCACCATAGTGAAAATATTTTCAAAGAAAATTTGCTAGAATATGTCGAAAAAGCACAAAATTGCTCTCCCAATTAGGGCAGTCGTTCGTTGTTCCTGAATCCATTCAATGCAAAATAGCAAAATAGCAAAGTTTATAGTGAAGTACTGCGTTGCGACTGTGTTATGACGTGTTTTTACGTTTGAATTTTTCATCTTTGCCAATCGAGCATACTGTCGTATCTTCGTCATATTTAGCGGCTACGGTGATCCATCGATGACCCAATTCCCTTAAATGAACGATATTTTGCACGATTTGTGCCAATACTTCACCTCCTTTCGCATCTTTGTAGGTGTCTGATGATCTCACCAATTGTTTTTTTTTTCACTATTTCAGCTACAGTTCTTACTTCGACTTATTGTTTTATTTGCTGTTTTTCTTAATGACCAATACCAAATTTGCACAGAAGACCCCCACCTAAGATCATATCGTATGCAATTGATTAAATGCTTCATGAACTAGGATGCAGCTATTAAGAGGCAATCATTAAGAAGGTAAATCAGTGTCGTATTGTTGCACTGCATTACACTGCATTGTGGCATTGCAACGATACTCAGATGATCAGTGCTAAAATGCCTGGAGAAATTTAGAGTGTTTGAATGCACATATAATGAGCAAAGCTTGCCAATCATTTTATGCAAATTTTAGTAGACTGCTACGAATTAAGCTATAATTCGATGCAGAAATTAAGAGTGCAATATGGTATTATTTGAAGATTATTGTAAATTATTGAATATTATCATAAAAGTCGTTGATAATGTTTTGATGCGTTGTTCTTGGGACGATTTGTGAAGGGGATCGATAATTTGATTACTTTATTTGCTTATCGTATGCATTTCATTAAATGCTTCATGTTTTGGTTACTTTACGCTGATCTTGGAAATCGCAGTTTTTTGCTATTTGAGGAGTTATTGCAAAAAAGACGGTTGCAAATATATTGGATATTGCAAAAATATACTCAATTTTTCTTTTTCTTCGCCGCGTTGAATTTAAATCAGTCACTTTCGAAGAAGTTGGAAAAGTGATTAGCTGCTTTCTATAGCTCGCAAATTGCAACTCTTCAAAACTCAAACAAAATCAGCATTTCTTGGATATGAAAGTTAAAATGACATATGAAAGTTATGTTTCTAGATGTAGTTTAAGGTGGAAACAATCGTTTCTACTGGAAACAAGATGGAAACAATGAGAATAACCGATGGATGATCAAAAAATGAGAAGAGTGGACAATTTATTCAAATGAATGATAAGGGGAAAATCCGAATGATACCACCTTCGCTGGGTTCGAATTATTATGTGGCAGTAAAATGATTGACGCCTAATTCTTACTGCTACTTCTTACAATTTTTTTCTTTCTCATTTTTTTGTTTAATTAATTTAATCTTTCATTTACCCTTTTTTTCTAATAATTATAATATAGACTATGAAATATTGACTGAGCGTAAGCGAATCTTTAGTGTCATATTTTCATTTTCTCAATTTTTCACGTTAAGAACAAAGAAATAGCGTGATAAAATCTCGCGAATAAATAACAAGCAATTCACGTCGATGCCGCTCTTTATTTTGCACTCCTCTCACATCCCGTCAATTTGATTTTCTCGTCCCTATCGAAATTCTCGTCGAAGACTGGAATTTTTCATTAAGTTTTATGCACCTAGCTGCTGATTATAGCCGATCGAAGTCTATGATTAATAATCACTATTTCGTTTCACCTTAAAAATCGATGATAGCTGCTGAATCTTACTCTTCATAGATATAAAGTAATACCTGATAAGTTGGAGATGCTTCTAGGTGGAAAATATGGTGGGTAACGGGATGAAATGAAAAGTATACATTAGCTTCTAAATAGGGAGAAATCGTTTGATTCTTATTTGTGCCGAATATGTTAATCTTATTCCAATATCGCTTTTTTGAATGTTTAAAGATATTCATGGAAATTTTCGACTATCTTTAGGCGTTTCTTTTTCTTTTATTTTAGCTTTCAGATCATTTCCTGGATGGTAAAATCCTTTTTATTTCAATTTTAATCGATGATTTTCTAAATTTATACTATTCTGCCGGAAATTAAGATCAGTGATGTTGCAAAAGTTCTTCTCCAAACGGTATTGCTGAAATATAAGTTGGATTCGACTGCATTCGTTTATTTATTTTATATTTCTGTCAGAAATCTATAGGTCACTTATTTACATTAATAAATTTGACGAAATAATTGACTTAAGTTGAATTACTTAAAGTGATTAACTTATCTCTTAACAAACTTTCGGTTTCAATGGCTGAAATTTGGAATGACATTAAAAAAAACACATTTTAATAAAGAGTTTTTTTTCTTTCAAGAAGTGAAAATTATTAATCGCTTAAATTTCTCGTCTTTCCTAGAAATGATAGCAAAATTCACCGATGAATTTAAGAATAAATAAATAAAAGTAATTTTCATAGTAGGCGATAAAATTTCGATATAATTAATGAATGTACGGAAGTTGATAATTTAGTTGATTTGATAAATAAGAAGAATGAAGAAAATTCGGCAATGAAAAAGGAGGATATCGTTTGAATTTTTCTTTGTTTTCATCCTTTCCTTTGAAATTTCCCTTAAAATTTGTTCCTTTCTCGCTAAATCGCTCTCATTTTGCTCGTCCATTTTCGATTTGCTATGTATTTATTCATGAGCGCTTTGATGGCGTTCTTTCTTTAACAGAAAATTATCTTGATTTTATGTTTAATTTTTAATACGCTATAATTATAACTCAAAGAGGCAAAACGTCAGCATGTGGTGAATTAGTTTTTATGCTGATAGTTCACAAAAATTCTCCTTGCAGTTGACATGTTGACATAAGACGCCGCCGATTGCATTGATGAAGTCTAATGTCGGCGGCACTTGAATTAATGTAAACTTTTCGAGGAAGTGGAAGGTACCAAGCTGCCTAAAATATCATCTATTTACTGTGAAATATCATCTGTATAGGCGTTTACGATAGGTCACTGCCACTATGATTCTATGATTTCAAGGTATTTTATATATATATAAAATATCATGAAATCATATAAAATAATTATATATAAAAATGAAATAATTATATAATATAACGAACTTGGTTTATTGAAAGGACAAGATTAATGCACTGCCTTTTCTAATATATCTTCTAACGAGGTTTTTTATTTTCATTATTTGAAGAAAATGATCTTTCGCCGATTTCTTTGCAAGTTTTCGTTGCAGTGAAATTGTCATATATTATATTCTCGTAAGTAAATTAATGAAGAAATATATCCTCCTGCCTAGGTAGAAATTTGATGTTATGTGTAGCGATGCTTTCGCTTAAAACAGTCCCGTTAATTTTCATCACTTATCCTATGTTCTTGTTTATTTTTATTTATTTTCTTTTTATTTTGAATTTATGCATATTGTCTAAATTGGTGGTGAATCTATGATGTTCTGTTACGTATATTGAATGTATTTTCTGCTCTTTAAGTTCGTATCTGTATACTGTTACTCATATTTTTACTTACATGCCTGGACGCTGTAAATTCGTACCCTGATATTGTTACCTTCATACTTCGATATTGTCACTTTCACAGCTGAGTATTCTTGCCTTCATATCTGTATACGTTACCTTCGTACTTGGATATTGTTATTTTCATACTTGCATATTGTATTTCCATGAAATTTTTAATGCACAAACAATTATGCGCAAAGAAATTTTCAATTTTCTCTATGTGACAAAAACGCACGCTCGATTTCATGTGCAAGTCGTCGATTTATTTCGATGCCGATCATTGTCGATGCAAAAATCGTCCATTTTGTGCTCCGATCGCATCATGCGTACGTTTAAATTCGTTTATGTTATCTATGACGACCTTGACGTCGATTAATTCGCTCATTTTTAGTTATGAATTTGAAAAATTTTGAAACTTACACATATACTGAATTATTTCAAACTTAAATATGCTAAGAAATTATTCAGAATGTTTTCTTCTAGTGGGAGTTTTACGAACAGTTGTGCGAACAGCCACGTACCTGAAAGAACCCCTGTCTGGAACAGGTTTTCCTTTATGGCAATAAATGTGTTGATATTCGCTGAAAATGGTATTTTTTATGGGTAATAAGATATATTGCTGAAAAGAAACAAACGGTCGGACAATTGCACTTTAAAGCGTACCACTTAATCGAGGAGGTTATCAAGCGCGGAGGAAATTGTTTTAAATATAAACTGAAATATAAATATGCTGTTTTTGCTGCCAATGCTGAATAATTTTGTTTTATATTGCTATAATAATAGTATCATCAGTTGTCTTGAACGGCTGCAGATGTCAACTAGGTAAAGTTTTAGTCACCTGCATGCATCTATCTAAGCTGCGGTTTAAGTTTAGTCTCGATTTTCCTGATATCTTAGACTTAGGTTCACCTTTTAAGTCAGTGCAGTCTAAAGATTGAAGTCCACATTATTCAGGAAGCTGAAGCTTCAATTAGCGAAAGCTAACGTTGTTGGCCCAACAATGGTGGAATTTTATTGTAAATTATGGATCAAAAATTGCATTTATTTTTCCATAATATCAGCTGATTATTGTTTATTAAATGCAAAAACACTTCGTTAGCACAGTAAAGTTTCTTTCACTTATGCGCTGAAAGTGATATAATTTTTTCCCAATTTTACAATATATTTCCTTTTGAATTTCTAAAAATTCACATCCGCTAAGATAAAAACCTTTAAACGATCTTTTCATCGAAAGGAAAATTACATTTTCTCAGCTCTTTATGGCGGAATTTTATTGCGTTGAATATATTCTACTGGACGATTTGATAATAATAACGGCTAATGTATTCGTCCACGTGGATCAAATATGGGAAAAATAGTATATATTTATTCATGTCGCTTACGCCTAAGCGATCTTCAACGATGTTCGCAAAAATTTCTTTGCTGTATTTTTCTTTTCAGCACCGTTTAGTTGCTTATTTATTGAGAAACCGTTTGGATATCGAAGAAAAGATCATCATTATCCTTACCATTCGTTACTGAAAGCAGTATTTTTCAAGTAATTTCAGTTTACTCTGAAAATCGTGTAAAACGATCGATCACCAATAAACCAGTTATCGGATAACACAACAGCTTTGTAATACACTTTCTATAAAGTTTTTTTCTTCGTTTTCTACAGTGCTATGCAAACGTTGATGTGAATTGTCGTCTGTATGCGGCACAAAATTCAACAATTCAAATAATTCAATGCAGTCATTTTCCATAATTATTATCTCATATAGAGATGACAAATATTGCACGAAAATATTCGAATATATATATATATATATATATATATATATATATCGGTTGTGAACTGAAAATGTTTGCTTGTGAAAATACACTGGGTAATTGGTTACTTCAGAATTTCTGTGGAAGAATAATTTCTTTAAAGTTCAAAGTATTCCATTTTTCGAGAAAAAACTCTGTTTAAACCATGCTGGTATAGACTACATTTATAAATTACATCTGTATGCCATTTTCTTTGAGATCGCATATTTTAGTTTATCATCTTAGGGATCACTGCAAAGAGTATCAAATTATTTAACACGTTATACATGCAAATTTCAATCGTATTTGCTTACTTTTGTGTTCCATTATCAGTCATATAAAATACGTTAATTTATATAAGTTATGCGACTATTAAGAAATAAGAAATAAAAAGTAAAAAAATCACTTCCTTTGCCAATATTTTCGAAATATATAATCCGATTTTAAAAAATGCAGATTAATCACATTTCAATAGTGAATCATAAGAAAGAAAATCGCCCACTCATCGATAATCTCACTAGTTAACTCCGTAGTCGTGAGGTCATAACTTTTGCATTGATCGCTAAAGTGAGGTCTAGTTTTCAAAGTCATTTGTATGTGCGCACTGCGTGTGGCACCGAGTCGTCAAACCATTCCTCGCCATCTTTTCTTTTCCTTCTTTTCCATTCACTATAGTCAACTCCACTTTTGCCTATGAAGACAACATTCCTTTGTCCATTTAACGAAACAACTATTTACTATTATCACAAACCAAATAAATACCATCCGCTCACCTTATTCATATAGTCACTATCGAAGAACTTCACGAGATTTCCTTCCTCTTTCTTTGAGAATTTTCTATTTTTTAATATACATTGATAGCCATTTTCTATCAGTTTATTTTCTCGGTACTTTACTTTTATAGAATTTCATCTTTTCGTTATTGAAATAATTTTTCTTTCACAAATAATCCATATTCTTAGTTAGGGCTAAGATGGGTAATTTGAAAGAACGACCACCATTTCATTGATTTTCGATATTTATGCCACTGTTACACCAGATTTTATTTTGCAAAAATACCATCGTTGTTAGTTATTCTGATGCGATCTTCAATATTTTTTGTGAAATAACGTGGGGAAACATTCGTGTTTAAATAGTTCCTAACAAATTGTATATTTAATATTTCGAATCGGCATAGCTGGAGGGGAGGAAAACTGAAGAGGATGGGCTCTAAGACATTTATAATTATCCCTGATACAATATCAGGATCGTTGCAATGAATGATGCCTTGCAATTTCGTTTTCCATTCTTAGCCGCTACAATATCACCACCATTCTATTGCCGAATTCCTACTTTACACACAGCATCGCAAAACAAATTCCACGAATTATCTCTTGAGGGATTCTAATATAGATTTATATTGTCTATTAATTGAAATTAAGTGCCAAATTAAGCTGAAATTGAATGAATGAATGATCGATTTCTTTGCCAACATAAAGAAATTCCCATATTCAATAAATATTCACCTCAATTTCTGAATATCGTTCGAAGTGAATGGTCAAATGAAGAAATGCGCAAAATTTATGTGATATTCTCTATTATTCTATTTATTAGCCAACCTAATTTTCACTGATATTTTCGACCATTTAATCGAAGATATTTTTGAATGGGGAATTACAAGTTAACTTTATCACTAAAAAGTACCTCCATAGTACCACATTAGTACCAAAGTACCACTTAAAAGTATCAAAAAGTACCATATTTCAGTACGAAATTTCCGTATGCTAATTGAATAACTTCTTATGAAATATTGTTAATTTTTATTTGAAAGTATATATTTTCTTTAAATTCGCATAATACCTTCATTTTTGGAATCGCTGAATAAAATTTCATATTTTCTCTTAGGACTGTACGGGTTTCTACTGTCATAGATAATCTTTTAAGCGACATGACTTTGAATATTTTCCTTTTTTTGCTTCCTTGAAATTATCGTAGTTCAAATTTTCTCAAGAAACATCCCTCTGGAATTTCCTATTAACCTTGGAATTCCCTAAACGTATGTGCGCATTGAAATTGTACACCTATAGAGTGAAATGCAAAGGATATGTTATATACTCTATGATTAAGTTGTAAGGAAATCACGCTTTGAGGTAGGTTAGATCGAGCCTTCCCGAATGGTAGGATCCTCGATCCCGCCCATCAACCCTAAAACTACAAAGCCTCTGAGGTCCCTATTCTAATCTTGTCCTTAGTGCGCCAAAGTCGATCTTGAATCTAACCCCAGCCTGCTCTGAGGCATCGAAGAGTTGAGGCTACGTCGGGAAAGCCTAATCCTTCTAATGTTTCGATAGCGAAGAGCGTTTTCCCTGCAATTTCAACTTAATTTATTTTTTACTGATTTATCACCGTTGTGTAGGCACCATGTGAACATGTAGTCGCATAATGATTTTATCTTTGATATGCGCATCAGATTCGATAAATTCTCGTTGTTTTGCAGTATCGCTATCTTATCCGCTATTTTGTACTGATTCGAATCTATGGAACTCAATAAGCTTTAACTGCTTAGAAAATAGTTGCCATTATTGCGATAATGCAGACTCGAACCACTGGAAATATGCCTTAGTTAAGGGTCGGTTGTGGCTCCGGCCGCGATCGGAACTGGAACCGGCACCGGACTCAGCTAACAGATGTTATCCGGAACCGGCATCGGACTCAACTTGCAGATATAAGTTAAACCGTTTCATGAGGATTTAAAGATTATCACCCCACCAGACCCGAGCATAACAAACACTAACAAAATGTGTGCGCAAAATGGAAACTTCCATTACTGGATATCTGCTGATTATCATTAAAAAATCAAAATTTCCATGTTTCAGCCATATCAGCGGTGCTTTCTCGAGTGATGCTTTTGCATGTGTTGATTGTTACGTTGCTGATTTGTATATTCGAATTTGCATTTACCCGGTCCACCTGTATTTACGGCGGTACAACATTATCCGAGTATTTGCTATCTCCCACCAGGTGTCAACTTTATTATCTCAATTATTTTAATCATAAAATTTCGCAAAATATTTCATATTTTCTTCAATAATAACTCCATTAATTTAATTAATTAATTATTATTAAAATAGTAGAAAGTTGATTAAGCAATAAATTTGATTTTTTTTCCGATGAATTTCCCCTGAAAAGTCGACAAATGGTGAGTGCTTAATTTAATTCTCCAAACATTTCATATGTTGCAATGATTTGCTGTCCTTGTTCGATTAAGTTGATTGCAATGCAATATCGATCCGAGGGAAAAAGCTACACCAACTTTACTAAGTAAAAAGTAAACTATCGCCAAATGTGACTAAGCAAATTAGGCGATTAACTGATGCTCGTCTGCTATGAGCTCTTTGGCTTGGTCGCTCAATTTATTTAAATAATGTTTTTAGCAATGACGTTTTTGATGATGTAATAGGTGAATAAATAACTCATGAAAGGCACAGAGATGAGGAGATTAAATTTTGCAAAACTTTTATTTTTTTATTTTTCTTTGAGACTATGGAATTTAAGGATCGAATAGAACAGAACAATCAATAAAGTTGGCCAAAACGAATCCATCTTTTCCTCTGACCTTTCGAACCACCTTATAAGAGAGCATTTATTTCAGAAGGAACCATCTAGTGTCGGAAATTAGTTGAAATCTTTCCTGGTTCTCATCCGGTAAATTTTCCTACCGGTTTTCACCTATGTTTGACTGATATCCCTAATGAATTTAGTGCCCATTTCTCTATTCATTCGTTGGGTTTATTATGCCGCAAATTCGTATGCTTAAAACAACTTGGTCGTTCAATTATTCAACAGGAATTTCTTTTATGAATTCTTTTAACTCCTAAAATTGTGGGAAACTTTGAAGAGAACGAATTAGCCGAACTGAGTGAGCTTCTTTTTTACAAAAGGAGGTCGTTGAAAGATTTGTTCATTGAAAGATGAAAAATAAAAATTTTCTCGGGGTAGAGCTATACGTCTCAATGATAGTCGCATTGATTTGTTACGATCGTCCTATAATATGACCGATAAGGATCGCACAGAGCGGTGACGCCGATGTTTGGTACTTTTATAGGTATCTGCAGTAAATATCGAACGTATCGATTTCATAGAAATGAAATAATGATTTGAAAAATGTATAGCTATTTACTGCACAGGTATAGCCACTGGGTTTATCGTGATGGTTTAGATCTTCAGTGCAGAAACAGTCTAAGGGACAAGTATGACACTGAATCGGCATTGAATATATCGACCTTATTTTTGATATTTTATTTGATTTAATCAACGTACTTAAAAGTATGAAAATTTCCCAGTAAAAATCAGTCATCACTGAATGCAGTAACAATAAATAAAGGAGTAACAGTAACGACTAATAAAAGCAACAGCTAATAACAGTAACAACTAGTAACAGCAACAATAAGTAAAGTAACAGTAATGCAGTAACAATGCAGTAGCAGCTACCAACTTATCTATGAAAAAAGAAAAACTAGTGAAAATTGAATAGAAAGGCAAAAGAAAGAAGCTTAATCGAAAAAAGGGCCAAAAATATCCGGGTCCATTATTTGGGTTTTTTTATACGCAAGCTGGAAATAGACTAATGGAAATTTTGCCATATTCAAAAGCTTTACTCTAAGCAGACAGATGAGAATTTGGCCAGCATATAGGGCATTAAAAAACAATTCTATTTGCGAAATTATTTAGCGATTTGCTGTGCGACATTTCTGACAGCTATTCGGCAAGAATTGAATGTAAATGTTCAGCAGTGGTTTGCTGGAAATTCTCATCTCTCTCTCAGCCGAGTTGTTCCTCGCTGGTAAATCCCAAATAATATAGCTTCCTCAGGTGGGAGGGATTTCATTGATGAGATAGCTTCCGCTAGCAGTGGAGTGATTCCATTAAAGAAAATTCCCAGTGAATTTTTGTGATCGAAATAGGAAAACGTTTAAAGAAATGTGTATTTTTAGAATCGGGGCCATGTTCGCTGGCCGACAATCAACGAGATAACTCAGATGATGAAAAATCCGATGCCAAAAATAAGCTTCTAATTCGTGATTACTTCGATACGACAACTCAACAATGCTATTCAGTTTGGTGTGGATAATTGTGGTGGCAATGAAAATCGCTTCGAAACACTCGCAGCTTGTCAAGCATTCTGCGAACTCAACAAGACCTGGACACTTCAGGTATCGCTTTGAGAATACTTTATTACCCGTAATAATAACAATAAATAATAACTGAAAATTTAAATAATAACTGATATGAATTCTTTCACCATTCCACCAGTTTGTACCATGTGCACTACAATTCACACCAACACATTACGTTTGGAGTACTACAGATACTAGAGGAAATGAAGGGAATTCAAAAACGAAGAACAGCAATTCAACCGGGGAAGTAAATAGCTGACCCAGAGACAAACTGGAATTTCAACGAATATCTGAAACGAAAAATCAAGAACAAGCTTCTCGGCCACATTGTGTGGCCATTGTCTTATTTTGTATAGTTATTCTAGACCTGACCATCACCTCAAGTTCTGAAGCAGGTGCCGGGAACCAACTCCAACTCCCACAACAAACTAGTCTTCTATTCGCTATTGTACGATAAGCTTATTTTTTTAGCTCTCTGTTTTCCTGTGATCCTCGATGCAATTGCATGACCTGTTACTAACTCGGTCAAGAATATACAACGATGCTATTGGCACCAGCAATGAGAGTGGGGCGCCGAGGCGAGTGTCCTGGTTGAGTTGCCGGTGGCACTAGGTAGTAGGCTTTTATTCAAAAGCATGACAGAAATGTGGCGAATCGGTTTCGTCTCCTCGGATTATCCCCCTAGGAAGATCAACCTGACTGTGGGAAAAACCTTCACAGCAGTCAGCCGTTTTTGGAAAAAATGAACAAAAGACTGTTCCATCAATGATGGATTCCTGCTGATATTGGATCAATTGCGGTATAAGGACGTAATCGGCTGATTTACAAAGTAGACTTTTTGGTTAGAGTCCTGCCTTGGTAGACGGTCTTCCTCCCGCGACATACAGACTTTAGCTTGGATCATTTCGTTGTAAAATAGCGCTTCAAGGATCATTCTACATTAGCAGGACACCCTGTGCTCTTCGTTTTCATCACTGTACACTTTGTAAAGCATTGTGACGACGTAATGTGCACCCGATGATACACTTGTTTTGTGATATTTCGTTTACAGTATTGCACAGTGAACGAACCAATAAAAAATATTTGGTAAACCCTCTCTTAAAGAATATCAAACAATAAAAACACTTCAAAGATGATCACAAAACAACTTGCGGTCAATAATAACCAAAAAAGCAACAACATCTAAAAATAATAATAAATTACGGCATAGACGGTCAGCTCAATTGTTTGCATTTTCACAGAATAGGCGAATATAATCTTTGATATGAAAATTTCGAAGGCCTAAAAGAAACCACGAAATTATATATCAATGAACATTTTGGTGTCCAAGTTTTCTCTCCCTCTTTTCCACTCGTTGAGAAACACAGCAACACCCTATCCCGTAGAAGGCTCTCTCCAGAATACTAATTTATTGTGCAGGAAAACTTAACAACAAGAAAGGGACACATTAACTCAAGCCAAATCCACTTGAACCCAATCCCACTGCGATCAGGACCGGTGCCAAATCCAAGAGTCTAAAAATTTCCAGAACTGTTTAATTTGACGCTAGCAGTCGGGAGATGCTCAGGCTCTTTCCAGCCGAACTACGGCTTGAAGAAATCTAAATTCCCGCTCGATGCCCGAAACATCTCATAGAAATAAATCATTCCAATGTTAACTAAAGCATCTACTACCTCCTTTCTCCATTTGTCAGATCAAATATCAACGACAGTTTTCAACATCCGTTAAGGTAATCCATTTCAAACAAAACAGAATAGAAATTCAACAATGATCACAGAACAAGTGAAGGTATTCTTCAAATGTAAATGCCCACCCAAAGCATGAGGAAAACCGCTCCGAAGCCAAGAAAGAGTGCCGCAACCGATGCGATCAATAATTCCTTCAGAAGCACACGCGTGTATTTCGTTGAGGTCACCTAAACATAGCCCTTCATCCGCTCCAACATCTGTGTCGCTAATCGGTCAGAGACGTAAGGACGGAAGGGAAGGAGGCGGAGGGGAAGGAGACGAAAACGCCAGGATCGAAAGATTATGGTGAACAGATGAAGAGAATTTGCATACTGAGATTCTACGCCTTCCGAAGCAAACTCCAAGGAAATGATTTTTTTTTCGATTCCTTTTTCCACAAGTAATTCCACTATTCTCCAGGATAAAATCCCCAATATTTTCTAAAAAAATTCCCAATATTTTACAGAATAAAACATGCAAAGTTCCTCTTCCATGAATATCCTAACCCTAGTTATAGTGTTGATCCGTAAGATGAACCTGTCATATTCTCCAACTTTTTATTTATTCCCTTCGCACTCAGGTCATTTTTTGAAAATTGCTTTTCAATCTCACGCCTCCCACAAAACGGATTCCGCAATTATTGCACTAAGAATTATATTATCTCTGAAGGCAATGATGAAAGAACTAAGTAAATTCGAAAATTTGACATCATTTGCAAAGCAAATAGATCTTTCAGACAGAACGCCGTGAATGAAACCGGTTCATCAGCAGCAACACCCGAAAACCGGAAAAACTCCTCCTTTCGCGAAAAATATTCCTAAAACATCGACTAGGAAACAGGTTCAACAAAATCGCAAACGACAACGCTTCCTCTACTTAACAGCTATCAGCCAACTGGCTAATTCACTAAATTTAGGGAGGCAGCCACACAGTGCAAAAAAAGAAAACTTAGTGCTGATGTTTTTTAAAAGCTTAATGCAGTGCTTAATTAATGAAATGAAAAATAGATGACAAGTCGATTAAGCATGAAATGAGGATCATCACTGCTGACCGCTACACTCTCATTTCGTTTCATTGTAGGGTTCACCATAATCAATGACTTCATAACAAGCGCACCTGTCATTTTTTATAGCAACGCAAAGTAATTTCCACAGGCCGTGGCATCACACGACTTTGAAGATAATAACCCCTCCCACCTCCCCATTTAGAAATATAACATCACTGGGGACCAGGTTCAAGTTCTTCGGCATTTATGAGGGTAGTGGCTCATTTTCTGCTCCTCGTATATACAACAACCACCTTTACTAAGTGCAAACACTATTCATTTCTATCATCAATAGAAAGTATAGCCTCAGACCATACATACAACAAATCCCTCTTCCTATCTCTCATATCATAAAACCTCCAATATTTAATTATTTCTATAATCATATTTAGACAAATTTTCTTGCATTTCAAGAAACCTTTCTAACAATCACTAAACGAAACAATAATGAAATAATAAATAAGAATGAAAAGAGCGTTTAAAATCTGAGGGAGACGAACCGCTCCAACGTAACGCTCCATCTTTGCGATGTCTACGACCATCCTTCAAGAATGCTTCACCACCTGAAAACCCGTTTATTTACTGGACAGGTATCAGTGGCATAATATTCTAATTCATACTTCATATACTTTTACAAAACCTGTTTCACTTACTAACCAAAGCTACATTCATAGCACTGTGAACAAAACAATCCCTCGAGATTAAATGTATAGGACAAATTCTTCAAAAAAACTTACTAGAAAAAGTGCAATGAAGATTCACTGTTTGGAAAAACTGCAACAACATCACTTACATAGACTACAACGAAAATTGCAACTTCTAATCGATCATAAACATCACATTCACTCGCCTATACAGAAATTCCAATCACACCGACGAATTAAGCAACTGAATCCAGCACTGTTTCCCAAATTTCCATCAGACTCTTTAAAAAACGCTGGTATTCCATCCACCTTCACCTCTTCATGTATACTTTGATAACTGACATTCCAAAATGAAAATCTACATATTACGACCCTCTAAGCACACGCAAGTTAAAATCAACTTCGCATAGTTCCTTCGATAAACTTACCTGGGCAATAATTGTCATCTATAACTTCCTCTGACACATACAGTCCTGAGGATAACGCCAGCAGTTTCAACTGACCTTGAATTTTTTCAGAGCATCCACCCCCCTCTCCCACTGATTTTTGTGCTCTGATTCTAGATTTCAGGTTGAAGGCCGTTTTCAAGTTCGTAACCTTACGTGTGGATCATCTTCTATCCGACTCTCTAAGACAGAATAGTCAATTGTTTAATGAGTAGTGAATACCTATCAACAAAAATCTATACAAATACACTGGCTGAGCCAATCATAGCAAAAGACATCGAACAAAATCGAACAACGTCGAAACGAGAAAGAAAAACTTTACTGCAAAAATGGACTCTACAAATATGTAAAGAAAAATAGCATATTTACAATGATGCGTATATCAGATTATGACAATGAAGCATATCCATCTAAAGCGTCTTTAATGCTTTAAGTTTATTTTTCGCCATTCAATAATTCGAAACTGATAAAAACAATTCAGTTGATGAATTACTATATATATCCGCTATAGGTAGAAAATTCCGTCTTTATTCCAGAATAAAAGAAACGTACCTCCGGATTCGGGAAGAAAATCCTGCTCAAATATCTTATCACCTGGAAATCCTTTTATAATTTTCCGTTGCAACTGCTAAAGTTGAACTAATTGCCGTCTATCAACGATGCTCAATTTCCTATGTGCTAAATATGACAGCATCATCTCTATGCTGCAATTTCAACAATTGCTTGACTAGAGAACACAAAATTCACCACAGTAGAATTGCCGTTCAATCAACATCACCACACCACTCTATCTGCCCACATCTCTAAAAACTCTGGAAAATATGACCGCAACTTTTAACTTCAACTCTCTCCTCCATTCCACCTCCATTCCAAACTATATAGGATTTTAATTTAACGGATTGTTCGATATAAAAACACAATTCATATCGATCTGTTAGAATGAAAAATACTCGAGCTACTAAACTGAAAAACACTCGAGACATTAGATAGAAAAATACATAAGAGTCGACGTAATAGTTGCAGTATTCTTTTGTTATTCATTCAAGAGAAATCCCGATCGGGGAATATCGCTGGTGCGGCGAGTGTCCACGAATAGATTATCAGACACAACCACGACGAGACGATTTTCACCCAAACGGCTGCCATATTACTATTCAAATGACGAAGATCGTTGTCCGGTCCGGAAAAAAAACAACAACATGTGAAAAGAAAATAAGAAAATATATTTTTAAAGTGTAATAGTGAATAACTTTACATCCACAATGAAACAAGCAGAAACTGATATTCTCCTATACAATTATATCCTCCTTTCTCCTCTCTTAGCGTAGAAAATTAAGTAAAAACATGTAAAAACAAACAACCGATCGAAAACTGCTTCAGAAGACCTGCTTTGGAAATTTTTTAGGAACAGGTTACTTCTATTTCAGAAGTGATGATGCTGGGGTAATTCAGGTCTCAAACATCACACCCGAATTCGTCCGGAAGCTCCGAGTTTTCACCGTTCTAAAGTTCATGCACTGAAAACTTTATATTAATTTAAAAAATTAGAACGAAACAAGCCTGGAAGAAAGGAAGCACAATATGGAGCGAAAAAAAAACCCGATAAATTTGAGGTCATCATAACGTAGAGAGAAGCAAGTCCAAAGACAAAATGGAGAAACGAATAGCTATAGGAAACAGCGTCCTTCTCATCATCCCAAACACGTGTCGACTCATGATCTCCATCTATAATTAAAAGAAATTCGAAAATGCTTAAGCAATGAAATAGCACAATTAAAGACGAGTTTTGTATGATTTAATTAAATAAACAAAATTTGATTAACACGAATTTTTAGCACAATTGGAGTTAAGGGCAATTAAAATTTATTGTGCATTGAAATAACGCAAAAAAAAGTGATACGTTCCTTCGGAGGAATTAAAAGTCGCTCTGTTTCTTCTAACTCCTCACTCCCCTCTTCTCGGTAATAAGCCACGATTAGTCAAAAAATGCCATGGTATTTTCCGGTAAACATCTAAGTAACACATCGGATTCTTTCAAATTTAGTTACTCGTTCCTTGTTTCTGCCTCCGCCACGGAAAATTCAACTCCACATCCACAACATTTCTGTTTGAATGATGAAAAATGAGGACTTCAAAGGTTGAAGACGCATCGATTCATTCAAACAGCACCTTAGAATAAAATTAAGCAACGCAAACAAGGCATTCCGTGTTTTGCAGCAAAATCTCTTCTCCCCTCTCTTCACTCATAAAGCAAACATTAAACGTATGAACGGCTTAGCATCTAAACTCACAATAGCAATCTCATGCAAAATGAATTAACTAATTAAATGAAATAAAGTAAAAACTAAAAAAATAAAGCATGCATTGTGAGTAATTTCCATGCAACATGCAAGTGAACTGTCCACTACAGCATAACCCTCCATAGCTCATCTACCCCCTCCGAGAATCTCCTTCATTATCCAAGAAATCCAATTAATTTCGAATTCTAAGCCATCTTCTAGTGCTGGAAAACGGATCATAGACCAACTGAATAAAACGAATCGAACAAATTGGCTCAACTTCTGTCATTGCAATTCGTAAACTTAGTATAGAGACACTGTGCTAAGCAATATTCTCCTTTATTCAGCAATCGAATTGAAATATAAAAATCGATAATATTCAAATAATTCCCCACAAATTATATTTCAACGCTTCCAAAGCCGATTTTCTTGCACAGTGGAAAAGCACAAATAAAATCGATCACTCCCTTTCCAAGTTATTCTATAATATCCCTACCTCCCCCCCCCCCCCTCCCACCTCCCCTATAGTTGCGGACTCTAAATGGAATGCCATACAAATCGATTGGCTGCAAAAATCAAATAAGAAGAAGCACCCCTGACACTTATAACACCGTTAAATGGTTGATGAATTTAACTGCTATGTTGAGATCAATCGAATACAGGTTCATCGTAATTGATCTCGTAGCAAACCAACTTTCACAAGTTCAAAATCTTCCCCGTGGATTAGCCTAATTTTTCCTTACTAACAAAACAAAATAATCGTCTCTTGTCATGTTTAAGTAACCGAGTGGACATGACTACCCCATTCACTTTTACGCAGCATCTAGAAAAGAGGGGAAAGGGGTCTATAACTGAGTGGACCTGAAGACGTATCGGTAATTTGCCGCTGAGAACCGTTATCAGAAGTAGTTAGCGTTGCCACTCCTCCCTCCACCGGCAATCTTACTGAAGTTCGACGATGTGCGAAATGACGAGTAGAGCACACACATGAACCAAATCAATAGAGAGACCAATGATTCGACCCGCAACGGGGTACCATAACTCTCCTGTAATATAATGACATAAATATAAAAATACCCCTACTCCGACCCATAAAATACGGCAATTTACATACTATATGATAAATTTCCAGTCGATTTTTCGCATTACAATATAAAAACCACTGTCATTAGATCTCTTTGCTGGTCCTTGCCGATAGCGTCCCGCCGTTTATACTTAACCCCATCCACATACTTAAAAAGTTGGAAGAAATTTCGCCCCTTAAATGCTTCATTTTCAATTCCAACTCAGCAAATTAAAAATTAAAACTTCAATAAATTCCTCGCAATAATCTTCTAGAACCTTACTACCATATTTGATATATTGCTTCCATATTCTACTAAGGAATACTACCTTAATGCATTGTCCTACCATTAACGATTAAGTAACTATAAATGAACAACTTGCATCAATTATATTGCAAACTATTTCAACTGTGACACCTGACTGACGTAAATATTACGACCATACCAAAGATATTAAATAATTCTCTCAGATATTCCAATTGAATATTTCATGGATCGAGACCGACTGTGTTTAATCCAAATATACACTAATTAGTGTTCGTTGTGAGGTTTTTATATGCAAAAAAAGATATTCACAATAGAAGCACTACAAATATTACAAGTCAGGTTGTTGGGTTTAGCGCAATAATCAATTCTCAACAAAATAAAACTTCATTTTCGTCCGATGTATAACTCAATATATTGAAATCGAAAGGAAAAATTTTAAAAAATCCACAAACCTCGACATGAGGAGTTGTTCGATTTGTGAAGATGTTGATGATTGAAGGATTGCATTCTTTGTTCAAAAACAAATAAAAATTACGCGTGAAAAATAATTAATTAATTAATTAGGACAACAATAAGAAACGCCCATCGACAAGAGCAACGGAACAAATAACTACAAGGGTTCAGCATAACCTCCTAACCAGCTAAGATGCTTTGAAAGTAAACGCCCCAACATACTGGCGATAATGGCAACATGCGCCTAAGCTCTCGTCTTTACTGACCTTACCGCAGCAAGGCCTAGTCTTCAAATATCTTACTACAGCAAAGCCTAGGATTACGTCCGAACTATACCCCACTACAGCAAGGCCATTGTACCTAGGATATGATAGCTGGGTATAATCTGGCAAGTTTTTAGCCCTTTTGTCACCTTATCCTTCAAGTTAAAGGTTATGACTACACTAATATAACCAATGAAAACAAACCAGCATTATTGATCAGTGCGGACCATGTGACGTACATAATATAAAGGGTGATAAATGATGATTGCAATAATCCCGAGCGTGGCATTCGCTCTTGAATACGTGGAAGAATCGGAATTGCCGAAACAATAATACAAGGAATCAGATTAAAAGAGATAAAGAATTTCGGTAGGTGACATGATCCGCCCTAAAATGCAGAAATTCATTAAATTCTTATGAATTCTTGACCTTTTTTGAAAGATAGATATATTTTCGCAATGATGGTGTGATTTATTTCCTCCACTACAAATAAAGATCGTTTTTGGAGTCATAGAAATTCTATAGGTCTATGTGTTAGTTACATGTCAATTAAGTTAATTAAATAATTAATTAAACCGTTAATTATAATGTCAATGCGAATTTCACATCTGGACTTTCAAAATGTGGTTAGAGCGAACACTCATCTCTACGCCGAAACTCTTAATTCTCTTTCACTCTTTCTTCAAGATGCTTTGCTCTCATTAGAATTGCTCTAAAAAATTAGTTCCTCTCAGATGTAAATCCTCGCGTTTCAGCTTCCACCGAAAGCTGAGGTTCTTAAAACTTCATTTTTCTTTCATCGATTATTTATCTTTTCTTCTCTCCATATTCTCGATGAAATTTCCTCCACCTTTTCTTGACCATATCGCTAACCTCATAAAAATTTCTCAGAAAGAAAAAGGAGAAATATTTTAAGCTCTAAAGTTCCGCATTTAAAGAATTGATAGAATATTTTAACAACAATGAACAAATTTTCTTTTCTTGGAAGAAAATGCGCTTAAAAATATTACCGTTGTGTAGAATGAAAACATTAGTATAACAGCGGCTACTGCAAAGCCATAGCATAGGAACGTGAAACTGGGTAAACCTGAAGGACTTAATATAAGCCGAAATAAATCCAGTTATATTGAGCGGTGACAGTTTTCGATGCTGTCTGCGACGCCATCTTCATTTAAAAAGCTGAAGAAACATATCGAAGGACAGCGTTTCCCCATCCCCGCCCAGCAGATCAATCGCCTCAAGAGGAGATATCAAATAATAACGCAAGTGATCAGTTCTAAATCGATCGGTCTTCTGAATACTATGCCTTTATGAAAGTAAATTTTCAGCTTCTGTCAGCGACAACCACACGTTTCGGAGGCGATCGATCATCTG
Organism: Parascaris univalens; assembly: GCA_037576465.1. Taxonomy (NCBI): domain Eukaryota; kingdom Metazoa; phylum Nematoda; class Chromadorea; order Rhabditida; family Ascarididae; genus Parascaris; species Parascaris univalens. The sequence goes on along the minus strand of CM075173.1, from coordinate 178,511,219 downwards.
ACCGTTGACATACAAGGTCGTTCCACACTGTAGATTGCCTCCAACGAATATGGTAACTGGTAGCAGTATTCAGAGAACGCTCGATAAGTATGAGGCATCCTCGGGACGACTACGGGCAATCTCAAATAACCGCTAATCGGCACATTCAATAAACGTTTATCAGTAACGAGGGCTACGCATTTCACGTGAAAGCGCGGCACACTGCAGACGACATGCTGCAACGTTTTCACTGAATAAATGTTTAATACCTCCAACGAAGATCTGCCGATGAATATCCCAGCTGCGCAATTTTTTCAGTTACCAGTGGTGCTTGGTGGTGGTGTCGTTCGCTCCAAAAACGCCTGAAAGCCATGTTATTGTACGACATTCTACTAAACCCCATTATTCTCCTAACTGTTTCAGAAACACGTAATCCAAGCTTTCGCATTCCACGCTGCCTAAGACCGTTCAATTTTCTCAAGTGATTTTTCTACAGCTCACTAGCTTGCCTGGAATTGAGGTTTCCTCACGAACTTAATGAAAAAGATAAACTCCGATTTACAAGACCACCAAACGCAACAACTCCGGAGGACATCCCGGAGGTCTTAATTCGACACCGACAACATCGACGTACGAGGAGAATTTTCGATGCTCCAAAATCAAAAACCCCGAAACGATTTCCGGAGGACGAATCTAGAGCTAAATTTTTTCAAGTGCAACATCAATCATAACTTCAACTTCGATAGTTGAAATTACTCTCATACTATGGGAAGCTTTACACAAATAAATCATACCACAATAGCAAGCACGACTCTCATTCTCTTCATATTTTTCCATCCAATTTTCGGCGAGCGAATGTGCAAAATCGACAATCAATATCAACTGCAGTCGAATAAACACGAACCCTCCAAGTAAACTAATCCACATAAGCGCTGAAAATCACTCCAATTTGATAAAAATAAAAAAAAAAACCATCTATAAAAGACGTTGGAGGAACACTCCATTTACCCGAAACGACAAAAGAACTACAGCGTAACATATAACGAAAATTACCAAAAATGTGATCTTTTTTCTGTGTACTATCGTTAGGGAAAATCTGTGCAATGTTCACCTAGAATCACCCAAAACTGTGGTACTTAATACACATAGCTGCTTCCCAAAACGATTAAACAGGCATTAGGAGACGTGAGAAATATAATTTGGAAAAAGCTTAGATATTCCAGGAATCTGAAATATTCCAGAGCAAGTTCTAAAGTTAAAAAATGACATTATTGCCTTACAATCGTAATGAACAAGAAGTGGTGAAATAAAAAAGAGCAGAACCACTATCACCAAAAACTTACAAGGAACCGAATAAATATAAAAAAGCGCCCATCTAGACATGAGGAATTGGTTTTGAAATCGATTCCTCCATCAACTACCTTCCTCATGAACTTATTGGGATAAAACTGCCAATTAAAGGTACTGTGAACAAAAACGAAAGCAGAAGGAAGCTTGCGGTATGCAACAAAAACTTTTCGAATTTGGCCGGCAAAACCTGCTATTTGTGCCGAAAACGGAGAAGTTATAATAGTTCAGTTGTCCGGTTAGACCAGGGTTTTTCGCCGCCCACATTAAAAAAATCTTCCGATTATTAAAAGAAAAATCATAGTCAATTATGATCACCTAAATGGATATTTCTTCATGGAACGAAAGACTTACGATCGCCAAGATGTTCAGATCGTATGTAGAAAAAACCGACAGCAATGCCGATAAGGATCACCTATTTGAAGAACCAAAATCCATTCTGGATTTTTGAACGTGCATCATGTGAAGATTTCACGCCGAACATCAACACCATAAACATAAAGAAGAATGCTGCCATTGCTGCACAAAGTCTGCAACAATCATAATATCAATATGAAAATTAGCTCTATACTCCATTAAAAAATCTTCTAAATCACTGAGAACTAATATAAAAAAATGTTCGCAATATTGCCAAATTGGGAACTACAAGTGGAAAGATACTTGTTGCAAAAGTTGACTTCAATAAACCTCAAGCAACACAACTTCAGTAATTGATTACACAGCTGTCTAACAATTCTGCTGAAAAAGCTATACTGCGAGCACGAAATACTGCGCTTCAGAAGGTACACTGGATAGCTCTTTTGCTTTTACAGCGCCTCTTTGGCACCAATAGTTTGAAAAAATAGCCAGAGAATCAAAGTACCTGTCTGTATACAGCCTGGAAGCCTGTAGCTCTGTTACAATTCAATCCTGCTAAATCCACAAGTCCTTCACAGAACCAGCTTTGCTGAAAACGAATCATCCAGCAAAATTTATGAAAAGAAATCTTTAATAGTCAGGCTTTTCTGTACCGTTTCAGAACTGCATATGCATGTTTGCTGCATCTGATGGAGGAGGTATGGATCGTTACCTTAAGATGTGCGGAGCAAAGAGGAATCGTGGAGCAGCTCTGCGACATCAAAGGGTAGATAACACCCATCTAAGCGGTCACATGTTAGCATACAGTGATCTCAAAACGTAATCATCGCTAGGCTTCTGTTAGTCCATCCACTACGACCAACCGGCTTCACAAACTACTAGCAGATAATAAAATTTAAGCAGTGGCCGAATCGACAACAAAACTCCAAAAAATGATCCGTTTTCTTGACTTGACTCGACACCTCTCAACCAGCCAATAATAAATGCATAATTTCCAAGCATTTTCATTTATTTACAACTTTTTTTTCATTATTGCAGGAAATACCCTTCAATTCGACATAAATGTTCATATTTGGGTTGAAAATCTGTAATTTCAGTTGTTCGCTATGCAGAAATTGCTCGAAGATTGGTACAAAACTCAAAAAACCGATGCTTAGCGAGAGACTTTCATTAAAAATTCAAACAAAGAAAAATTGGCCGAATTCGGTGACTAAATGGTATAAAATCAAATAGATATCATTGGTTCAAAGAAATTTATGAATCTTTCAAAGTCCAATACTAAACACCGATCAAGAAGAATCCCGAATTACAGTAGAGACAATGCTTCATTCACCCCATATTTTCGACTAAAGAAAAGTTTTCAGATCAGCTGAAGCGAACCGAGGGAAGCAAAAGACGAGGGGAGGAGGGGTACTTCACTGGTTGCTTCACTTCCAGAAAAAAGAACTAACATCAGCAAGCTTCGCCTGGATACCAGGTGCCAACATCAGACATGCAACAAAAGTGCCCACGAAAAGCATGCCTGCGTACATCACCCGCGTGGTCAACGAGCTGCGTGTTGTCGGACACGCTGCACAACACAGCGAACAAGCCGTACTTCCAAAGCAACACGCCGCCTATAAGTACAGAGGAGATTTTACTGCTGACATTCTTATATTGCTATTAACAGACACCTCACTCTGCGGTGCTTTCGTCACGCTCGTAAGGCTATTCAAGCTTTGGAAAGTTGTTAGGGTCATAAGTACCAACACTGCATTATATCCCATCTAATTCTATTTATGAGAGGATACTAAATCCGCATAGTTGGCAAGTCAGCCATCCCTAGGACGACCTTTACCTATCCTTGCATCATATAGTCACAACCAAGAAAAGATCATCGACCTTTCCAGAAAGGAAAAAAGTCACACGGATAATAGCACTGAAGTGTTTTTACATGTGAGCCAAATCTGTATTTCAATCAGTAATTCGACAGGCTCATCACATATTTCAATCAGTAATTCAACGTGCTCGTCACAGATCACTTTTACGGGAAAAAGCACGTAACATCTTCAGCACACAAACTTATGGATGTTAATCAATGAAAGTTAATTGCTTAAAAAATCTACTTCTACTTTAAGGGAACTTTTACTCTAGCTGAACAATCAGTACAACTCTAGCCATAGAAAAAATAGGTTGGAGCCTCTATCAAAGCTTAGACTCTAACTTGGAGCTCCCCTGTTAAAGCCTCTCATTTACGGGCAGGCAGTCCTTACTGGTCCGATCAGGCTCAATGCCTACTTTGGTATAGGCGATCGTTAAGATCAGAATTCCAATAGACAGCGAATGCGGACGAGGAAAATGCAGCAGCGATCCCAACGCTGGCAGAAAGGCCTTTCGAGTCATTGAAGGGAGTAAGCGGCTGCAAAAATTCTAACAAACTGGAACACATAAGAGATGATATGAATAATATGTGTGGAAAATACTAACTGAACGCCGAACTTACTTTGCGCTGAATTTTTCGAAATCACCAAGCAAATCGCAGACTCGAATTCCATTTCGAAAACATTTGCTGGAATATGTTGGTCCTATGCCACGATTAGTTGTGCCAATTCTGCTGCAATGCAAAGCGTCAAAGCACTCTCTAAATATCGGCATTGAAAATCTTTCTTTCTAGTCTCCGTTGTTGAGAATCTATGGAATAAAAATATAATTTAACTTAAAAATTAAAAAATACATCAAAGAAGTATCTCTTCATAACGATCCGCAATCTAGCCACCTTAGAGGCACAAATCAAAACAGAATATTCATTACGGTGCTATAAAATAAATATTATCTTCAAGATAAGCTAAAGAGATAAGAGAATAGACAGTACCTTTTCCCTGGCATCTTCCTGCCCCCCATCGACTTGCATGTGCACTGCAAACACAAGATCGGCATGTTCGCTGATCATTATACGCGTTTCCCATCCGGGCAACTCAAGAATTCTGTTGTGCTCCAATTCGGCGAAAAATGAATCCAAATTCACGACAACTCCGTTGCCTAAATTAGGAATCGTCATACAGCAATACCCGAACATCCCAGTACTCTCTTTTAAATGCGCATACAACTTCAACGACTGCTTAGAATGCGTTTCACTTTAGTCCATAATATATAGGAGATATGAACCTTATACTGAAACGACTTCTCATCAACAGTCAATGAGTGCTGAACGAGAACTTCCCTCCTCTCCCTCTGTGAGAATGAATTCATCTTACTCTCCACCTTTACCGGAACGAATAGTATGCTAGGAACATCAACCGGATATAGCAGGAATCAGGAATTCGTCTTCAGGAGGCCCGCTCTTTACCTTTCTGCTCCTGACACTTTCTGAAGGCTTCACCTCACCAACAAGAAGTCAGTTTCTCTGACCTCTCCATTACCTTTCACAAGTCCTATGTTATTGGCTCCATGTCCTGCTCTTGTTTGTTATTTTCGAACCTTATCAAAGGAAGAAATCGTTTCCTGCAACGCAGCATAACACAGCATAGTTTTCTTTGCAATCTCAAGCTGAATACTTAGGGAGACCTTGGGACCTGCAACGTTAAAATTAGGATTGCGTCCTCAGTTCTTTCCCATAGCATCCCTCTCCTCCCACAAGATTATTCCATCTTAAGAAGTCCTCAACAAAATGATTTCGTTGAAGCTCGAAGGGTCAAACCATACACGTCCTTTTATTTTGTGCCTTCGGAAATATTGAAAAACATTGTGCAAGTTTTCGCTCTACAACAAACTGAAATACGAACCTACTATATTGAAACAATTTTCAGCGATAATCCCCGATGGGATGAGGTGAAAATCATATTTGTGGCCATTGGCAACTACCGTATGTCCAGCATTATTGCCCCCTTGGCAACGAGCGGTCACTTGCACCTATAAATATTACTATCAACATTTAATTCACTTTTATTTAAGGCTCCGAAGAGCATTATTTCAACCCCAACAAACTTTAAAGCAAAAGGAAGAAAGAACTAACAGTCAATACCCACGAAATGAACACAACTATTTGAATTAAGGAAAGGAATTCAAGTCGAAGTATCCCCTCCTCTCCCCTCTTCTCAAGTCAACGAACATTGTATCACCAATGCCATTAGTACTCTCTCCGATGCAAACTCTCAATCTGCACGGGAACGGCTGTAAAGCGCACACAACTGCCAATAAGACTTAAGATCGTTGCCAATAGAATACGTTTCGTGGGCTTTTTCCTCTTATTACCTCATGAGAAGGATCCTCTCGTCTCATATGTTCCCAAACAAAAAGTTGAACCTCATTGAATGATTGAAAAATATATACGAGACCGATGCATCAGCCTAAGCTGAATTTTGCGAATAAACCTCTATAAAGTCGAAACTTCGTCGTCTCTCCTCCGATCCCTTCTCTCTTTCAAATTTTTCATAAAAATATCGAGGTTTTTTGCCGAATTTTATGAAAAAAACCTTTTCCCCCCCAGGTGGGTCGATAAGAATTCATTTCCTTACTTTCAAGAAAAGAAAACGACCATAGGCCTTTCCCATAGACCTCTTTTCATTGCATCGATCATCTCCTATCCTTATTGTTCCGTCTAGAAGAACTAAACAACGTTTCGAGCCTTTGCGTGAAAAAATTACTCATTCAATGAATATTTCTGAGATTCGGCGATCAACGATGGAATATTTTCTATTGAAAGTCTCTAATTGCAACTAAAAACAATAAATGATTTCTGAAATACCCATATGGGAATAAAATACCCAAATTGCTGATGAGCGCAACAAAATGAGTCTTTTCAATGTTTCATTTCCTTCTTCAAATAAAAGAAATTTTCCTCCTCTCTCCCACTTCGATAATCAAAATAATTTTGTGCTTTCCGTTGGGAATTTCAATTTTTCTTTCTTCTTTTTTCAGCGAATAAATGAAAAAATTCTTATTAATATTAAAGTTTTCAAATATTAACGATATAATTAATGATAAATGCAATGAGAACGTTATTTTTCGAGATGAGATAGTCGATAATCTTTCCTTTGCCTTCATCTCCCCATTGTGCTCCCAACAACACAGTAACAGGCGCTTTCTCGGCCAATAACACCATTCCTAAAAGGGGGAATCACACATGAAATGAAACCAACACTTAGAGCACGAACGTATCGTCGACTCCGCCACGGAGAGCGATCTCCATCGATCAAGTGGACAACTCAAGACCACACTGGAGTCATCTTTACATTCCATTTTTTTCAACTTCTACCAGCAACTGCGTCCTAATTAAATGTTGCACTGATAATCAATGAAATAAACGATAAACACATTGATATACGAGGGCTATGACGAGTATTTAACAATAGGTTCCATCAACTGACTGCTTCCATTGAAAACAACGACTTCGAGCAACAACTACGACTGCTAGGCCGAGTATAAGCGGCCGAAAGAACAACAGGGATGGGGTATTCTGGAAATCGGAACACCCATCTCTCTTGAAATGATAAAATGCCCATCTTCTCGCTAGAATGCCGGAATACCCATCTCCCGCTGCAACGTCGGAATACCCATCTTCCTGTTGGAATGTCCATCTTCCTGCTGGAATGTCCATCTTCCTGCTGGAATACCCATCTCCCTGGAATGCCTGGCTGGAACGTCGGAATATGGAATGTCCATCTTCCTGCTGGAATGCCGGAATACCCATCTTCCCTGGAATGTCCATCTTCCTGCTGGAATGCCGGAATACCATCCTCCGGCTGGAATGTCCATCTTCCTGCTGGAATGCCGGAATCCCACCTCCTGCTGGAATGCCATCCTCCGGCTGGAATGCCGGAATACCCATCTTCCCGCTGGAACGTCGGAATACCCGTCTTCTTGTTGGAATGTCCACCTTCCTGCTGGAATGTCCACCTTCCTATTGGAATGTCCACCTTCCTGCTGGAAAGTCCACCTTCCTGCTGGAATGTCCACCTTCCTGCTGGAATACCGGAATATCCATTCCCTTCCCCCACTTCTCCTGCCCACCCACTTTACTGGCCTAGTCGAACTTCCATGTTGAATAGACCTGCTTCAGTTCGAGAAATGAACCACTTAGTTTGTTTTTTTCGTCGAAATTTCAAACTTACCCTATAAAATGTTCTCTCGACGAACTTTGAGAACTTTATTGAAACAAACTGACGCACACAGAGGTGAAACGAGAAGTAAAGAAGCCATCACAATGATCAACTGATCGGATCGATAACGGCGAATGCCGATGAAAGATCATTGATCGTGAAAAATCCACTGGGGGAAAAAAATATTTCCGATTATTCTTATCTTTTCATTGATTTGTTTCAAGTCAATGAATATCTCAAGATTTGAATATATGTTATTTTATCGTTGAAATAATAAACTGTCGTTGAATTATTGGAAATAAAATGATAAAATGCTTAAAAAAAAAACTTAAATAAAAATAAGAAAATAATAATAAATATTTTACTTTCAATATTTCCAAATATGATTGATAATTTAAAAATAACCGCAAAATACACTAATCTTTATGAATATCTAAGAGAAAAAAACATTAAAAAAAATAAAATTTGCAATAAAATATGAAAGCGATACGAGTGACATTGGGTGGAGAGGGAGAGGGAGGGGTGGGGGTAAAGCAACTAGATGCTTATTCAACTAGGTTAAGCAAATAATGATCATTTCCGATAGAGAAGTAGCGATTTTTGCTTAAAGATGATTATTTTAGTACTATCGAAGTGCGATTAACTTATCTACGATTATATTTCTATGAGTATTTAAATGAAATGGAGCATTATCGCATCCAATAACGATGCGGCAAATCGATCTGAATGTTGGAAAAAATTCACCGATATGAATGGGCAATTTCTGGATTCTTCAATGTGTCGGGAAGAAATTGCCTTAATTGTCTTTTCATAATGAGTAACACAAAAAGAGAAAAGAATAAATTTCAACTTTAATTCTGCAAGTTAGTCTGTAATTGAAAAAAAAAAAAATTAATTAGTTGATGGCAATAATTAGTGATAAATCTTTTATACTAATTAATCAATTCAAATTTCAAGCGAAGAGAACTTATATTTTAAGAGAAAATGTTTATGATGAATCAACGAAGCAAATAGAAGCAGCGATTATTTTCACCAACTAATAGTGCAATTTCCCCTCTTGATAATATCATCAAAGAGCCATCGTTCACTTCGAGAAATTGACACCGTCAACGACAAATCACCATTAATTTCACCAAAAAAATTTAATCCGATGAAAAAAAAAAAGAATTAATATACGTGATAAGAGAATAGCGTTGATAAAATACTATAACTGAGCAATGTTTTATCATCAGCAATAATTGAGATATGTTATCTACTACGGATAATCCAAATATTTTTGGGAAATTGCGCCACCAATGTGCCATAAACGCTTTGTGCTTTTTTGATATTTCGTTGATTAGGCTAAAGATAATTGTTTAGAAAGTCGACTAATTTAATAGTAGGCTAGTTTTCACAATTACTTAGATCCTCATGGAAGTATTACATCAATAATTTACTTTCCCCTTGTTGCATAAGAATACAAATCAATAAACCTAATTTATGTATTTGCTTTAACTTTTTTAAATTTCGACTTACAACAATTGAAGATCTCATTAAGTGATATGAAATCATCCTTGACGATCGTGCCGACCAAATTAGCATATTTTCATCGCTACTGATCTCCTATTTCAGGATTTAAGAATCACAACTGGTAAAGTTTCAGGATTTAAGAACCACAACTGGTAAAGTTTCAGGATTTAAGAACCACAACTGGTAAAGTTTCAGGATTTAAGAACCACAACTGGTAAAGTTTCAGGATTTAAGAACCACAACTGGTAAAGTTTCAGGATTTAAGAACCACAACTGGTAAAGTTTCAGGATTTAAGAACCACAACTGGTAAAGTTTCAGGATTTAAGAACCACAACTGGTAAAGTTTCAGGATTTAACTGGTAAAGGATTTAAGCAACTGGTAAAGTTTCAGGATTTAAGAACCACAACTGGTAAATACTCAATATCGAAAACTTAATATTTCTTCATTTATTTGGAAAAAAAGATAAAATTGAACACAACTAAAGAACCTTGAAACCGGAGAAAAACACTCGTATCAAGTCGATTAGGTGGTAAGTTGAAATTCAGGAAAGCGTTGTCTGACACTGCCATATCGATTCTACTGTGAGCGCTAATCCACGAACGATTTTCCCCTCGATAGTGTCTGTCAATATTTACCTCCTTTTATGGTACTTAAAAAAAGCTTATTCATCCATTACGCTTTGAACTTATTGAATTGCCACTCTCCCACGTTGCTAGCGATGTAGCGTTTCATTGAGCCTAAAAATGTATCCTCTGCACGGAAAATAAACTATCGCGCTCAACTAAGATAATGAAATTCACATTACTTGTCGTTTCAATTAATAGGTGCAATTAGCTTCGTATCGTTTTACCTGAAGAATCCAGGTGAGTGGTCAAACAATCCAACACAACACCTTCCATTTTCCTAGTTTTATTTTTCCCCTTCATTTGCTAGCCAGGCCCCCATTCCTCGCACCTCTATTTCTTATAAACAAAAGGCGACGGAGTTCTTCCAACACAATGTGAAAAATCTTCAACAAGAACTTCCACAAAAGCCAAACGAAATTCCTGCTGCAATAGAGGCCGTTTCAGTTTTTCGACCCACAACTATTTCTTTCCACTCTTTGAAACGCGCAGTGATCATTTCGAGATTCCCCTATTCGAGGTGCTCCACTATGCTTTCCGAACTTTCCCGTCCAATATCGTTATTCTTGTTCTTTTCATCACTTGAATAGTTAGAGAATCCTCGAGTTTATCCACGTTCGCTTCAACATCACACGACAGCGAAATGAGCGGTACTAGCGAAATCCCTCATATGATAAAAATAACCGTCACGAGGCTACCTAGCCCACCCTCTCCCCACCCTCAAATCTGTATGCTATCAATTGTTTAAGCTAATGCAATAATCAGTTATTTCATGTGCACAACGAGATTCAACACTCAACGTTCATCAAATTTCGAATATTCAATACAGCAATAATATACATACAGATTTGACGACAATATTCAGCAGTTATTGAAAGTGGAGGCAGTTGAAAAAAAAGCAGAAGTAATAAAGAACAAACGACAATCTTTACAGAATCATAATATCTCATATACGACTGCCACTTGTGCAGGTAATTGCCACCGATTGCCACAATTCATTTTAAAGATCCTCCATTCCCATCATCTCCAATAAAAAATTGCGATCATACAAACCATATCAGCTAAAATCCTTATGAATCTCCTCTCAATTGAGGAAACATTCATCGCTCTTCTTTATCCATTTATTGCACCTCTCGTTGCTGTAGACTTCAATCCCATTTCTTTCAGGATCCATTATCCAAGAAAAAAAAACGATTCAAACATTGACATTAATCTATGCGAAAGAGCTCACAAAGTAGTAACTTCAACATTTGCTTAATGATCAACTTAACTTACACAATCTTATATTGATCAAAATGAATAATAGAAGAGCGAACAGAAAAAAAACCAAACATGACATATTCGAAATGGAACGATACAAAAATTAGTGAAATGAAACTAACCGATCAATTATCGATGCTAAAATTATAAGTGAATAGAATGCACTATGAAAATTACTAATTAATAATATATTTTAGTTAAAACTCCTCGAAGTTTTTCTTCTTAAATTATTTCATATACAAACACTGACTATATGTACACCGACAAAACAATTGACCATTTCAAATATAAATAATCGACGATCAAATACAACAGGTCAATCATAACACATCGATTATGTGCCACTGTGGCCAAAAACGCGATGAAGCCTAAAAACAACTTTTGAGGACAAAAATGAAAAATTCTTCACAAAAAATTTGGCAACTATGTTCAATAATATATGGCTGAAAATCAACTTCCGCAAACGAGGAATACAGTCGCGAAGATAAATTAGTTAGATGTGACACAGGCGATTGTCCTTGCAAGATGCAATTTGAGAATATTCATTAAGAACATCATATCATTAAACTTAAAGTGGTCACATGCACGGTGGGAGAGCTAAAAGTAGCACCATCGAATGAGCTATCTCTAAACGGTTCGTTGACCATCGTAAGGTATCAATAATAATTCTGCGATTTGGAAATGAACGAGCATCCACAGAAGAGTGTCAATTATGAGGTGCGAATGGCTTCTTCGCGCTTTGTGGTAACGACGACGATTTCGGCGTATGCGCACCAGGTAACATTCTCGACAGTCGATCGCCAATCTTGTGGAATGAATGCTTCGGACCCTGTAATTTTCTCCCACTATACAAAATGTTCATTACTAATGCTCTCAGAATACACCAAATATCACAGAGAAATAAGGATGCGTCATCCTCTTTTCAACATAACCACTCCGCATTATATATCTCATAAAAAGGCAGAAAAAACAGCCTTGTGGGAGCGCTGAAACGCAACAGCGCTGACACCGTTACCTCCGTTCATTGAAAAAAAAAATCATCAAACCGTCATTACGATAGTGAATGAAAGGAGATATCCCACCTTATGTTTGCCATGGCTTTGTGGTGGAACAAAATTTTCACTATTTCTGAATTCATCTTCATGGATATCCCTTTCAGAGAAACGCGATGCCACTTCAAGCGGATACGCCGATCTCAAATGTGGTAGGTACATCGTGTTGCGCTTCTGTAGCTCACGCATCCGCACACTATTGACGCTATCAAGAGAATCGGATGATCTGTAAAAAAAAACGTTACTGCCCACACAAACACAAGGCGTTGAGTACTGACAAGTCATGGACGAAATTAAAGAGGAATTTCATCTACAAAGCCCAATTTCCAAATTTCAGAATCTATTTTATAGGATATCCAATAACTGGAAGTTGAAATCTTAATATTTCGGAACCCAAGTTAATCGATCGTTAGACGAAGCCGTTTTTCCAAGATAGTGGAGAAGCGAAAGGGGAACCTCTGTTATACTTCCTCGTAGCAAGCATTTTTAAAATCTGTTTATCTCATAGCTGCAAGTTTCACCGTCCAACAGGGCAAATGAGGATAGGTTCGAAAAGAAAAATGACCCCACAAGAGGGCACAAGTGTTTAGGCACCTACTCGGAATCAGTGTGACACATGCAAAACAAATCTGCATTAAAATAATCGGTCAGCGTTCTTCACATCTACGACACACTCAACACTACCTTTTTTCGGTGCAGAAAAAGATGAAAAGAAATGAAAAGTGAGTTACAAGTTATTCGACGAGAACTGCGAAGCTAGCCAAGTAGAGTTGCGTGGCGGAGTGATAAAGACCGGCTCCGAGGGGATAGTGACTGTGTCCGGAACATTAACTGCATATGCATCACCGGAAACGGTTGTCGAAATCATGTTATCTCCTTCGTCACTTCCATTTGGCTTTGGATGTGGCGCACCGGTCATTGAAATCAATGTTCCTGTAAAAACTTTTAAATTGCCAGTATCGATGTGCCAAACTTTTCTCTTTTCATTCTATACAGTGAAAATCACTGCTTTTATTATACTCAGCATTATAAAAAACAAAACCACAAATAAGAAAATTGCCGAATGTTCTTCAGCGTTTTTTTTTCGGAGAAGGGGGAGGAGAGGGGAAGGAGGGAATCTACCTAGTCCCGACCCCGACCACAACCTGAATTGAAACCAGATTTAGACTTCATTCATAACGACGGCGGCGAGCTTCTATCTAAAATATGAGCATGAGTAAACTTCACAAATGCAAGCTAAAAGATTAGAATGTTTAACTCGCTCAAACAAATCGGGACTTCAGCACATAGACTAGAATCATTCGAAATATGCAAGACTCTTACGCACTCTAATACGTCGCATGTTGTAATTTTGCTGGAAGAGGAAGAAAATATCTTTCAGCTAATGAAAGGTAATGGTTGGAAAAATGAAGCGAACCGGAAGTGATGAAATACAACATGAAATCAAACGGATAAAGCTGAACATCAACGTTTACATAATGAAAACACTATAAGCATATCATCGTTTCAGATTTAATGCAAACCAATATCCTCTTTTCGGTTTTCATTCCACAACCTAAAGCTAGGATAAATTTTTCATTTAAGAAACCGGGAATAAAACCTACTTCGATCAATGGATTGACCAGTTGATGGAAAACTCTCTCGAACAGACGAGAAAATTGTTTCTGAAAATGAAACATTTCCACATTGAACACGACTAATACTCATAAACTGAGCAGAAATGGAAATTCCCCACTGAATTAAGTGACTGCGATATAAGTCGAAGTTAGTGCCACGATGTTCGCCAAATTTTGCACGCCAAACCAATTTCCTTGCGAAGTAAAAATTTTATAGCATAACTTCTTCTTCGTCGATCCTCGTCGGACAAAGTGACCACAAGCTTTCATTTATGACTAAAAGCATTCGGTACGCTGAAACAACTTATTAGCGTAGCAGAGAAAAAAAGGCAAATCAACATCCCCGATAGCTTGATGGCGTTGGTCGTTCGATATTATCAGAGAATCATAATCAAACTCTAAAACTGGCCGAAACTTTGCGACTATTTCGCAAAAAAAACCTCGCTGATCAATCCACAATTCCTCAAAAAAACAGCGCTATGAAACATCCAAGATTTATAGATAAACTTATGATGACATGACTATCCAAACTCTAAAAATATTACTTAAATGGATCGGAAATTACGACCAAAAATGACTGTTCTAACATACCAGAAAACAAAATTAGCTTTCTGTCGCTATATTTAGATCTGAGAAAAATAAACCATAACGATGAGTTACAGCTTACCAGCAAAAAAGTGAATTGAGTGAAAATTCAAATATATTTTAAAAAATTGTAGGAAAAATACTGAAATACTGAATTTTAAAATGTGGAAATTCCAGACTTGCTGCACAATCATGAAAACTAATATTTACCAATATGCGCTTTTCATCAAAACATTAGTAGGGAAAAAAGACGCGTGTACAAAAAAAAGAGTAACGAACCAACGTCACGAGCTGGTTTGAAAACCTCTCGGCTCAAAGAAAGCTCCTCTCGTAACTCGGCGCATCTTCGACCTTCGTCCTCCAATCTTGCTAAGAGTTCTTCCTTCTCAGCTACCAAATTATTCAACTCCCTTTGTGTTTTGTCCAACTTCTTTTGCAGTTCCTTGCAGTGATCACTGAGCTCTCCATTTCTTACCTTCAGATCTTCAAAGAAAAATTTGCTTAAACAAGCCCACTATTCACTATATTAACGATATTAAAAGTATACGAAGATATAAATTGAAAGACGAGGGATATTCCTCTTGAAGCGATTTTTCAACCGCCTGAAACTTCTAGTCATTGCACTTTCTCGTTAAAAGTGTATCCTGCCGCAAAATAAACCACATAGGTTATACAAAAAAACATATAAACTCTAAAGTTACTACCCACTAAATCATCCATTACCCGCAATCGGTCGCACCTCATACCGAAGAACGAGATTTCATCGATTACTAGACGCCCTACTCAGCTACTGAAGAGGTGCCCTTCACGTATAGTCTCGGAACATCTAGATTTTGGGCTAATCAAAGCTTCATATTAACAAAAACGATCTATACGCCAAAAGCAATCGCATGATCAAACTATATTCTGCAAACATAAGCTCCCGTCATCACTGAATGCCAGACATGCTGGCAAAACGAAAAGGAAAAAGCGGTACTTATTAATGGCCGTATAGGACCATAAATATACGGAAACAAATCAAGCAATTAATAAAATACCGATGTTTTGGTCACCCTCCTGAGCTTTTTTCTTAATCTCCTCACGAGCCTCGCTCAATTTGACGCTTATCACCTCAAGATTACATTGACAACAAGCCAGATTGGCTTTCGTCTCATCCAGTTCACGCAACCTCTCCTCTCGTTCCGTTTCAAGCGCCAATATTCTCTCATCCCTCTGCGAAATGTCGGTGATATTCTAAACAAAGAATTTTCACTTCGAAATCAACGAAAAACCATTAAATTATAAAAGCCAGCTTACATTACTATTTTTCCGTCAAGGCGTAAACATGAGCTTCAACATTAACCAAAATGCCCGATGCTCAAGCTGAATTATCTGCGAATTCATTCTGAATGTACCCTTTTGCGATTCTACCTCCTCCATATGATAATTGCACGGATGATATTAAATCAATAAAACAGCTCAAATATTCCCTTATAGATTCTCAACGGTCCCCTTCTTCGAAATAACAAATAACCCAAAATCTCCTTATTCGATTTCGATTGACAATGAATCAAAACTTTTGTGGAAACTTCCGATTCATGTTACATGAATGGGAATAATAAAGAAATATATAAGCAAAATACCTTTTTACGCATACTATCCAATGCTTGCGTCAAATCACGGATAGCTTCTTCCTTGACTTTACGCTGAAGATATGTTCTCCTGGACGATCGTAATTCATTTTTCATAATATTTCTCTTTTCTCGTTTACTCTTCAAATTTCTTTACCTACTTATCAATTGAAAATGAGCATCATATCATTTTCAAGAGCTACTCCACCTCTGAAAAGTTTGGCGTCCGCTTCTTCAAAACATAAAAATAATAACTATAAGAAAGAGATATTCAGCACTCAATATTTTCTATGGGATAAACGAAAGTACTCTACGGCAATTTTCTAAAAAGCTCAAATTTTGGTCGAATTTTTTGTTCAAACTGGATAAAATCGGCCATAGACTGCCATAAAACCAGAAAGACCTCAATTTCGAAAATAAGCACCTCAACCATCCCCAACGAAATTTAGAACACTAAACTTACAAATCCATCTTCTATTCTTCTTGCTTCTCATAATGAATTACAAAACGATGAAACAAGCTGAAACCCACATCATTTCTCAGAGCTTCGATATGTTTCACATAGCTGGCACCACGTTGCTCTATAGCCTCAACGCTACGAGCATACTGCACGCTTATTGCATCGTAGAGCAAACGAATGCCTCGCGCCTCCTCCCACAGACTATCGTGCTCGCAACGTAGGTGGCGAAGCTAAAAAGCGAACAGTATTCCCCATGTCCACAGCTACATAGCGTGAGGCAGAAAAGAACAATCACAAAATCTTCAAGGATTCCGGCCGCGTCAAGAACAAACGGCCTGAGACGATTTTGCTAATTTCCTTTCCTCCCTTAATTACCTGAACTCGTTTCTCTCTATATAACATCGTGAAAATCTCTAGAGTGACGGTAGCTCCTCAAACCTCTTTCGGTCACGTCTCTGGCAGGATTTCTTCTTGCAGCTAAACATTCCCCTCTTAACTCTATACTACTTCTATTGCAAAAATGACGTGAGAGCGAAAGATATATTCACCTGCATGTTAATGCAGAACCATATTCAATGACAGGACTGACGAGAGTCCGGTAAGGGCGAAAATCAGAAAGTATCACTATTTTTTCTTAATACCTCCGTTCTTCCTTTGTTTAAAGGATATAAAAACAACCAACAAGTAGGTATTGCTCACAGCTCTATATTGCTTTTAAAGGACAATGAGCGCTTTACTTCCCCAGAACAATTGTAGAGAAAAGTGACGCCATAGGGGGAAACCTTCGCAGCAGCAAATAAAAACAACTACAAATAAAGGAAGTAACATGCAGAAAAATAATCACCTCGCTATGCATCACTGCCTCACTCCGAGCGACAATTTCCGATAAAGCCATCTGGAATAGAGAAAAGCCCGATTCAGAGATAGCAAGGTCACAAGGTGCCACCTCTCCCACTTCTTCCATGAAATTCCCTCGTGCATTCACTTCCCGGTCAAGCTTTTGGATAATGAACGAGAAAATTTTCTACAGTGAGAAGAAATTCAAAATTTAAAAAACAATAAAAAACGGAAATCTAACTTCGCATATTTACAAACGGTCTGTCAGGGGTGCTTTACTTTCAGCACAAATAGTGAAGCGATGATGAGCCAATAACGCCTAAACCTTTTATCAACAATAAAATGATTAACAAAATTTTCAACATCCATTTGCCCCCTATTCCAACTTCCTGTCAGCGAAAAATCGAGCTGCATTCCTTGGTGCAATATTTCTAGACCTTTTCCGAACTGTTCTAAAGATAATTTTGGGACTGCACTTTACTTTCCAATTTCGACTATTCTATAAGCATAAATTAGGGACACTAAACATGACTTTTACAAAACTGGCCTTAGAGTGAGGAATTTTTTCAGCCTCCAATCATAACCAATGGAAAAATTTGAAGTCCTAGCAAACCTTATCCGCCGCTAAGCGAGCGCATTTTTCTTCCAATGCCACTAACTTTGCGTTGAGCTCTTGCTTCTCACTTTCCATCTGAAAAGAATCGATAAAAATACGTTCTTCAACAAACAGTTCCATGAAAAACCATGAAAGTGTATTTTATCTTCTTCTACATAAACGACTATACTATGTTCAGCGGCTTCCTTAAATAGTGCCCTCTCTAATTTCAGTACAGGCATCTGCATAAACCGCTTTCCTTGAGATGATTACATAAGTTTTACTTCATTTTGCCCTCTACATCCACTATGTTACGATGCAACTTATCAGCGTGAGGAATTACCATTTTAAAAAACGATACCGCACTACTGATAAGAATGGAAACATGGCAACACACTACTGATGACAATAAAAAGATGGTATCACGCTACTGATATAAAATACACTAAACGCTAATCGACTTCAATTGTTCCAAAATATGCGCAGTGTCAAAGTAAACACAGCTGCGATACAAACACTATCGGCATAAGAAAAAATTAAAATAAATATATTTAGAGAGATCAAATAAACTTTAAAAATGCCGACACACTAGCGTAGTTTCTTTTTTTTTTCACCTCGAAATCGCAAAATGTTACTCCTCAAAAACTAAGACGATCATACCTGTTCACTTAATGAACTTAGACGAATAGCCGATTCTTCCGTATAGGCAACTTTTTCAACGTTGAGCCGTCTGACATCATCAAGAGCACTCGACAAGGAAGTCTCCAACTGTGTGTTCTATAAAGCAACCAAAAATTGAAAAAATAAGCCATGAAAATTCATAGAAAAAACTCCTTTCCCCTCCCCAAATTAGTTTTACACAATAATCCTTTGGCGTCGAATAATCGCTTCCTTGATTTATCTACATCGTTGTCTAAAAATCGCTTCATTGTTGCCATTTCAACTAAAATATATTTAATAGAAGGCAAAATCGTCTGCGTGAAAAAACTTTTGCGTCATCAATAGTTATGTACTTCAACTGTATTCTACACATAATTTCTTTGCCGCTAACATTTTATGAAATTACAGCTCTCATTTGCTTAATCAACACGTATACATAAAAACGCACCATATGTAACTAGAAACTTTAATAAATAAATAAACAAATAAATAAATGAATAATAAACAAATATTTAAATAAACAAATAAATGAATAAAAACACATCCACAAATTCACATGCCCCCATATACATACGCATATGTGTACGTATGAATATATAATGCTGGACTCGTAAGACAACACAGTCTACTGCTACGCCAATATAACACAAGTAATTACAAACGCAAGCTCACAACAATAACTCACGCGCAATTCAATGGCTTCCACTTGTGCCTTCAATATCGCGTTCTCCTTGCGAAGTTCTTCAGTGGCCTCCTTCTCGCTGGCTAATAGTTGCACCTCAACAATATAAATATGACTTAATAAATAAATAAATAAGCAAATGAATGTATATATACATAAAATTTCGGAACAGCTCACTTAGAAGTGTTCTCGAACATAATAATACTGGAAATAAAAACGTTGTAATTAGAAAACGCAAGCAGGAACCGTTATTGGTTTCTAGGATTCTAAAATCTCAGAAGGCAGACCCTTAAAATCAACATTTTCTACTGTAATCAATGATGGCCTCTGGAGATTTGGCTCCAATCGATCCGACTTTTGAAAATCTCTTGAATTTTGAGGACTTTGTGATGCCATTCTGTATCAACCGAAATTCGGAGCTATAAATGATACGAATAACAAGAACGAAAACTTCGACAGGAGTTCCACATTTTCCTCAACAAAAAAGTTCATTCAATCAAACAATATATCTGAATCAATAAGCACTTTCATTAAAACAACGCTCAAAAGCTTTTCAGATTATGATGATAATTTTTAATTAAGTAATTACCCTTAACAGATTACAACAAAAACTAAAATAACCATCAAATCATAGTCGACGACTTCATATCTACTGCAAAATAATAAACATATGCAAATATAAGTTTCCATCTATTAAATGATGGAAGCACAGTACAAATTAATATGATGACGACTACAGCCTATAACAGCTCTGAGATATCACCGAAGAATCGATCGTATTTGTTGAAGCGAATGACGATAACTCCCTCTATAAATGCTCAACCTCTTATATGAAATTTAAGCTCACCTCGCAAACGCTGCATCCAACTTTAAACGACCTTCACCTAATCTCTGGATTAACCGCGGCGTACAACAGCAGGACATATCACCCTCACTGACCAGACGTAACGTGTCGAGCACTTCTGATCTCTTTGCAATACCTTTAAGTATCGAGCAACAAAAACGGGTCGGTGTATCACCTTAAGCGATTGTTCCCTCTTTTCGGCGTTTGCTTTTAGGACCATCACTTTTTCCTCCATTTCTTTTCGCTTCTCGTCGCATTCGGCTGTAATGCGTGTCATCTCGACTTTTATATCTTCATAACGCTTCGAAATAACACAAAACTGTTCACGATTCTCGCGAGCCTAAAGTCAAATTAATGAATACAACGGATATTCATTAGAAACAACTAAAAAAAGCAACAATAAACAAATGGACGACACCATCATCTTTCGAGGCATCTTTCACACTATCACTTGATAGTGTGAAAGATGCTTCGAAATAATTCAATTCGTCCTAAAAACTATTCATGTAAACTTTAAAAAATTCGAAGAAACCGTCTGCGAAACACATTAACCAAAATTTGCTTGACCGAACTCCAAGACAAACCCGTCACAAAATCTCCTTTTAAATCCCGAAAATAAGCCTAGCGGTCTGCAATTTTGTGATCTTCTAAAGTCTTTACTACAACTCGATGCTCTTCGCTTGACTCCGATGGCAGCAAATATATTACAGATACATTTGCACAGACACTATGTTTATGAACGAACATTTCATCGTCTCTGATACCCCCCCCCCCTCTCAGTCACATTCTACCTTCAATATATATGCAATGCATCAACGACGCATATAACGACGTTCCTGACGCATTTTTTTGTATTAAAAATGAGAAAGAGTTCCACTTAAATAAGCAATAAAGCACACCTCATTCTGGGCCATACGCAGACGATCACGAACTTCTGCAGCTGAGTTCTCGGCGTCTCGCCACTCTGCAGATGCTGTTTCAAGCTGGCCCGCTAGCTGGCGTACAGCCGATTCGAGTTCAGCTTTCGCTACCACCAAAGCAGACATCTGCAACGTAAGGCGGGTTGATTACACTACTAAAATTCCCTAACTCGAACAAATGCATAATTAATGAAACCTTGAGCGTACTTAGTTCGTTAGACAAGAGAACAATCGAGTGTTCAGTATATATCAAAGAATCCTACAATTTCTCTATAGAGTACCAATAAAATGATCTATCCAAAATCTCGCAAGCAAATGCTTTTGCATTTCCCAGTACCCACCTCCATGGCAAATAATTAACTCGCAAGAAACAGCATCCATTAAGCTCACAACTGTTCCACCAATACCAACCACAGAGATGACCCGAACCTGTGACCTCCAGCTAAACATCGCTGTCGATTCATATAGCTTCTGCGAATAAAAGAGAAAATTTTCGAAAAACCTTTTCACGATTTTGATTGATTTCAAAGTGTAGATTGCTGATCGTTATGACATGTTCCGCGAGCATCTTCTCCAGGTGTGCCTTTTCTTTCTCAACTGCAGCCGTCTGTCTTACAGCTTCAGCCAATGCATCTCTTGTTTCCACTCCTAGCTCATTAAGAGCGAGACTTTTTTCCATCAGCTGAAACTCAGTCACTTATATCGCATTGAATCTACGCAAACAAACATTCGATTTTTTTTCTTAACATGGCGATACCAATTCCTTCGCAACTAGTTTCTCGTTGCTGATAAGATCTCTGGTAAGGCATTAAGGATGAATTTTCGCCCAGACAAATTCCATAAAACTATGAAAAAATTCAGATGAATTTTGAAACATCGCAGTGAAATTTTTCTCGATTTGCTTTACGCCAAATTTCTTTTAGAAGAGACTTCATAGAGTGATAACTTCGACGAACTTATAAGCCGAATTACTATTTATTCGCATAGTAATTTATAAAACGAACAAATAATGTAAACGTTACATAAGGAAAAATGTATAGAAAGTTTTTTACGGCTAAGATGCTTATTTCAAATTGCACTATCCAACGACGAAAATCCATAGAAATTACCTCAGATAAGCAAAGAAGACATTCGAAGAACACTCCGTTAAATTTGAAGTATCGTTGGGGGAAAATAACCGAAGCGCCGAATTCCCTTTTTTCAGGCCCCTATTATTATCACAACTTTCGGTTTCGGTAATCAATATCATTTACCTACGAAATTGGAGAAATTTTTTGAAAATATTCCATTTGCTAATTTCGACTTTTCGGGTCGACGATTATGCTCATTCAATTATGCTAGTTATTTTGTCAATAAATGAGCCATATTAGAGACAAACTGAGGAAATTTCAAACGCTCAATTAACATGCGAACTGACCATCGACGTAAATTGTGACTAACGAATTCCGTTTCGGGTAAGCGGATGCCAACTTTCCGGAACATCATCAATCAAATCAGTAATGTAAACAAACGAAATTCGAATCGCTTTGCTGTTATACGAAATTCGAAACACTTAACGAGATGAAATGAACATCAATAACAACCTCTAAAAAGTTGCGAAATATACATAAAATGGAAGCCAATAGTTGTCGATATGAACGAAGTACCAACTTGAGATGAAAGTTCACTTTCTCGCTTTGCCAGTTTTTCTTTCACAGAGGCAATTTCGTTTTGTAGAGCCTCTTTGTCCTTCATTAGCGATGATAAACGAGCTTCAATACCACTTTTCTAAAAGAAATTTTCTCAGCAATTTCAGAGATTACGAAGCGAAAGGTATTGGAGAAGGGGGTTGAAAGAGAAAGAAAGACAGGTGAGAAGAGGGTGAGGAGCAGCAAGAATTGGAGAGGAGGCATGAATAAAACTTTAATGAAAAGCGAAATATAACGAAAAATGAAAAATAAAAATACCTCAATGCGCTCATCATAACGCAATACATCTTTTTTATTATTCTATCGACAAAATTGCTATTTCCCACACAATATTAATTGCCAATCTTCAATAATGCCTTCATTTCCACTCCAAACAAACTTTTCAGAAACGGGTTCTTTGTTTCTGAAAAAGGAAGATGACAAAGAAAGGAGAAAATGTTTTCCACACAAAAGATAATTTCGAGCAACGATGGGATCACCAGAACTCAAAAAATGTATTAATTAAATATGTTAAATGTTCTAATCCAAAATGCAACAATTAAAATTCACGGGAAAACATATAAAAGACCAATCAATAACCTCTTTCAGTGCATTATGTTTAGCCTCTTCTGCATCTCGATTGGCCTTTAGCAATGAATCGTTAAGAATATTCAACTGTTGTTCATATTTTCTTTTTTCGATTGCCGCTTCTTTCATCTGAAGTACTTCACCGTTCCATTAATCATTAGCAAAAAAAGTACAATCGACAAAGAAAATTCAGATTCTTCCTTTATTCAATACTCATTAACCACCAACATCAATTCAACTCCACAACACATATTTATCATATTTACTCATTTGCGAGGTGACTCAAAGGGAGACAATTTGTTTCCAATCAGAAGACCAAACAGCTTGCATGACATCTCATTTTAAGAAGCATTTTCGTTATGCAGTTTAATGTTTATTTTATCACAGCTAACTAATGGGCAACTCATTAATCAATAAAATACAATGCAATAATAATCATCATCCAATAACCGAGCAAATATAAAAATCCCAACCTAGAATCCCAAAACCCAACATTGCTTACAATGAAGGTGAAACGTTCCTTGCCAAACAACGTTTACCTTACAACATCTGCTGATCGTCACATAACTCTCCCCGATTTAGAACTAGACGATTCAAAATCTTAAGTCCTATCAACAGCTAGAATATTTCAAAAAATATTTTATTCCAATTCCATTCGGGAATGGATTCCGGAAAGACACACAGAAGAATCTTTATGGTTGAGATCTTTACACAAACAGAGCAACTTACGTTCCGAATATTTATGTCGTGAATGCGTTTCAACTCTTTCTCTTGGCTTTCGACACGATCTTGAAGACGTGCTCTCTCCAACTCTAGGCCATCCAGAGCAGACTGGGTCATCGCTAATCGACATTCCAGCTCCAGCTTCTTGTCTGTTATCTTAAACTTTTTCTTCACGACGCATATCTTCCCAAAGTGAACAACAAATCGCTTGGAGCGCTCTTAACAGAAAGCAGGTAAAATCGAACTGTACATCCGGTTCAGAAGGTCACGAAATTGTCCGTTCGTTCGATACACAGTGGCAGTATTCGTGCAAGTTTGTGCTTCCACTTTATTCTAAACGTCACCTAAACACCCACTAAAAAGAGCCATCTGTCAATAAAGCTCTCTACAACAGTTATAACCATGAAAACAGACGAAGAAAATAAATACGACATTTCTATCGATGCTCCACATCATCTCTTTTTGCTGAGGGAAATCAATTCGCTCTAGCATCGAAGATTACCTTACTTTATCAACTAAGCTTTCTACTCTTCACATTTACATCTCATTCGAAAATTATAATATTGGAGATAATTCAAACATTCCTCAAATATGCGAAAATTTCCCCATTTTCATTTATCTCATTGCATTCTCTATTCACAGTAGAAACATTCTATAGAGATAAAATTTAGCGACTACAAAATCTCCATCGAAACCGACACCGATTGCAACAACATAAGAGCAACAATAAGCTTACGGATCATAAGAGCAAAAAAAGATAGTCAAAAAATCCGACTGCAACAAATAATATACGAGTAAGAACAACCTTACCTGATTGAAGGAATTCTGCAATGCACCAAGAGATTCCATCATTTTGTCTTTCTCAACGCACATATGAGCGTTTTGTGCGCGTGCGATGCCAAGCTCAGAACGTAATCCTGCGAGCTGTTTCTCCAAATCGGATGAATGCGCACGCATTTGACGTATTTGTTCGCGTAACTTAAATATCTATTTCGTTCAATTGCTAAAATAAAGAATTGCTTGCTAATATTTGTAAAGCGTTTCATCGTTCGACGACTTCAAATCATCACGTTAGGCGTTGCTTTAGTCCCAGACCCAAATTCCTTCCCCACCCGTAAGGCAACTATTTCGACCCTCAAAACCGTTTCTATCCCACGATACAACAATCGCGATTTGTAAAAATTTCAGCACTATTCAACCTGAAGGATAATCTTTCTTCCACTACACAACAACGATGATGCAACAATGATACCAGTTGGTACAGCTAAAAGAGAGCAGAACGGATGAGAAACAACAAACAACCTCTAAGCGATTGCGAATTTATTTACCAAAATCGATTTTCAACCTTGGCCTGTTCTCACCATCAAAAGCAACAAGCTCAATTATTTTATCACTCGGAGGTGCATAATTTTCGAAAAAAAACATAACTGAGGATGTCCCATATTATCGATTCCTATCAATTTACCCATATTCAAGCTATCTTAAGCCAAAATGCCCATACAAACCTGGAAAATTTCTCCCATCAACACCAAAAAAATTCGATCAGTGCAATAAAAGCAAAAAACATTAGTATATACCCCGCTGATCCAATATTATTAAGCATTTAATTCATCACGAACTCGACAACTATCCACAACAATTCAAAACTATGGTATGCATAACTCTATGAAGTGCTCTCATGAATAACCAAACTATTCATTCATTCAACGCAATAAACAAATTAGTAAGTAATATGGAGAGAAAAACTTGCATAAAACTTATCAATTAAAATAACGAATTTTCATATCTTCTCTTTCTCTAACTACCCCTATTGAAAGATTTATCCGTGACAGAAATAGAAGTCTCGTCTCGGGGTTGTTCCACTCTCCCTCTCCTATTCCTTTTTCAAAATCTGCTCATAATATGCCAATTAATGTGCGTGCTTGACAACTACACTGAACCTCTTCTTTCGGTTGTTCCTCCTCCAGTTCGCGTTGATGGATATTAAGCTGAGCCGCTAAATCGTTCGACCGTTCAACTTGAATCGATAATTGTAGCTCATGATCACGCTGCTTAAAACAAATTATAATTTAATATTTCTAAGGTAATATACATTTAGTTCATTGATTGACCATAAAATCATAGAGCAACTTATATCTTCCCCATTTCATATCTCTTTGTTTCTGAGGCAAAAATATTTAACACTGAGGAGAACTTATAAAGATTTAAAGAAGAAATTGCCTTATGTTCCCAGTATTCGAAAAAAAATTATGCAGATAACTTTTTTTTCACATTTTACAACGATTTTCCCACAATAAGAACGGTTGCAGTGCTTGGCAAATACCATTTAATGACCTCTTCGCGAATTCGTTCCCTTAACGAAGTGATGAGCATTTCCATTTCTTCTTTTTCCTTCCCCATCGCTATTATCGTTCTTCTTGAATCCTCGACGTTGTCTGACATCGAACGAAGCTGCTGCAAAGCAACTCTACTCCTATCCACTATTCCAGATTTCTTTCCCACAAACACTCCGATATTGATAAATAAGGCGAGTTTCACTTCCAACTTGCTTCTCCAGCTCACATGATGCATTGAAGAAAACTCCCTCCAAATGATAATACACAACAATTTGCTATGCGATATTTTGAACGCCTAAGAAACTCAACGCCACAAATGTGACCACTAAACTTTTTTTGCAGTCACCGTCAGAGCTACCATCTTTCTCTTAGTTTCTTCAACTCAAAGTATGGAGGAAAGCAACAGTTCCTCTTTTCGATAACGCTTTCCTTATATATGAATGCTTACTTACCGGGAAAACTCTCAGAGTCCTTACTTCTGCTCATCCATCCTCATAGCATGTCAAATTGCAAGAGAACGCCACCCCGTTTCCTCTCCTCCCACACCCCACCCCCCCCCCCCCCCCTCCCTCCAGAACGTTTCATCGTCCATTTAAGAGGTATTTATGATAATACTGCATCGATTTTCTTCGTCCAGCTTAAAAAAGCGCTCTTCTCGGTCAAGCGACAAATTATCCGACACAAAAGGGATATTTTTTAACGTTGTCGATGAGGATTCATGGACATTGTTTAAGGTCCTAAACACCGTCGCCTATTACCTCTAAGTAAGCAGTTTTCCCTATTACATTAAACCCGATTCGTTACTAACTATAATAACGATGTTAACTAGCTCAATTCAAGGTGCAACTAAATCTGCGCAGTAACTTCAAATAAGCAATGCAATTACCAACCTGCAAATAGCTCTCATTTTGATTGCGAAGTTCGGATACGGTTTTTGTGAGAGAAATGTTATGCTCATCAGCAACATGTATTTTCGTTATCTTTTCGTTGCACTCGAACTCCAGACGTCGGATTTCCTCCTGAAACAACTTGCCAAATAATGGCCATATATGCTGAATTCAAGCCAACCTGGCCAATAAAAAATAAAAACCATTTTGTGTCCACTATCAAAAGAGATATAAAACCTAACGATTCCGAGCAAACTCTTCGGTTTTGTCCTATTGAGTTATTCGGAACACCGGTCTCAACGGGACACCAGCGGTTGAGCGAGTCACATGGAACGACAATGAATCGACTTCAGTATCCGATGGATAGGAGACTGGTGTAATCCCTCATCTTCAAGCTACCTCACAACTTCAGCTGAACGGAGGTGGTAATGATATGAAGAGACATTTGTTCGTAATGTATCCTTTGTCGATTCAAATAAATTTCAAGTAAACGGCCGAATTATTGAAAGCGGAAGAAATTAATTTTTATGTCACTTAATTATGCAAATGTAATCCAACATCGGTAAAACAACAGCGAAAGTCAATTACCTCTTCGTTGAGACAAAAACGATCAAACGCAATCTACAACAACGATCGGATGACACTGCCCTTCTTCTATACCTTCAGTTATAAAATGCAAAAAAAGAATGAAAACCCTCAAATTAAATGAAATCATCGAAACAATGAAAACGCAAAAACGAAATACACTGCCTTCTGGCTGCTGCTTTCGCTGTACGAAAAGAAATAGATCCCTCAGCTGTAAGAATTCGCCCTACTTAAATTTGATATAAAATATACTTGAACTGCAATATTATAAACTTCTATCAAGAAAATTTATGAGATACACTGACTGCAAATTTAATCGCAGTGATCTCCTCGATCGGGAACCAATACACAAAGACTTCAAGCTCGAGAGGTGGAGATAATTCATCAGCATCTGGTAAATCAAGAGTCAGCAGCGACAGTCCGGTTTCACAAACACCTCATTT
Organism: Parascaris univalens; assembly: GCA_037576465.1. Classification (NCBI taxonomy): domain Eukaryota; kingdom Metazoa; phylum Nematoda; class Chromadorea; order Rhabditida; family Ascarididae; genus Parascaris; species Parascaris univalens. Next base: position 178,482,975 of record CM075173.1, on the reverse strand, counting down.
GAACGCTTGCTGATTGAGAAAAACAAAACACTCTCCCAGCGAGGAAGAAAATAAAGAATCCGTCTTTAGCAGAAAGTCTTCAAAAATGAAATATGCTTCACTTGAACGTTTCATTTCGAAAAACAGCAAACCATGATCTTCTATTCAAGAATATTTTATATATGAAAGTATTTCTTCTATACTGTTCGTAAAATACTTGTAACGGCTAATGGAACTATAGTGAGTGCACACTAACATATGCCTCCTCATTTTGATCATGATATGCTAAAATACTGGGTGAGATCTGTACGACAAATGCCCTAATTGAAAACTTGAAAAATAAATCCATCTCACAACAAATTATTCAAAGTAGCTACTTCGTCCAGACTGCTCATTAAGCCGCAAAACCTATAAAGGCCACAAATGCTTAAGTGATATCCTTCATGAAGTGCCAAAAAGAGTGATTTTATTTGGTACCTTGTGAAGAAGTTTAATAACAACTGAACAACCTAGATCACATAATAACTCCATAATTTCGCCCAACAGTGCTCCAAGTTCTTTAACTGTACGCTCGGCATGACTCCAACTATAAGTAATCATTTATAGCAGACCAAAGACTTACTTGATTGATGACTTTTAACTGATGAAGATCGTTTATTACTCGTTGTAAATCACCAATAGCTGTATGGCTCTGTACTGCTTTCTCTTTCCAGTCATCAACCTCAGCCTTTAATGAGCAACATTCGCTTTCGTAACGTTTCGCTAACGCAGCCTTCTCCTCTGCTCTATAAAAAAAAATCTCTTTTGAAGAGAAATCATGAGACCGGCGATCGCGGGTATTTCAAGATGGGGACAGCGGGCAGAGAGAACTATCAACGAGAGCGTTGCTTAGACTTCAGCGCTGAACCAATCGTCGTGACAATTTCACTAAAAATTCTTCCACTCTCAGCACCATCAATAACACCTAACGCCTTTCTGTTTATTATTAATTCAGATACACAACGCTTCTCCTATAGTTCTTTCAAGTGCCTATCGATAATTTCGTAATGGGAACGAATTCCAGTTTTTTACTTACCAATGTATGGCAGCACGGGAAAAACGTATTACAAAGTAATCAGAAGCCTTATACTTAATGATTAAGATCTAATGAGCAAAAAATACTTATAACTTGCACAGTTTGCATACAGCTTGCACTTGCATACAGTATCACACAAATTGCATGAATTAATTAGCCTATGGTCAATTCAAACTTTAAATGCAACTCGTTTCGTAAACGGGAGAGAGAAACTAAAAATTCGAAAAGCCGAAGTGCCACTTCAAAGATTAGTGCAGACCAGTGAAATACTAAATCAAGTTTCGTAGTCAATAATAAATGCTTCTTGATGATTGATATATATTAGCGACAAACAGCACATTAACGATTAGTGGATGCAAGATAAAATTTTCCACCGAGATCCGATCCACCGGATGGTGTGCCATATCTATCCATGGTTAGTGAGAACTACTGATATACAAACCTCCTTGAACATTTCTCCAAATCTTGTACCATACGACCCATTCGCGTTTCCATTAAATCTTTCTCGTTTTCCAGTGCGTCGCACCGCTCTCGTAATCTCTGCAATTCAAATTTTCAGCCAAGAAAAAAAAAGGATATACAACCAAAGGAAAAAAATTGGGGGGTAAAATTTATCATATCAACTGACGCAATACGATCAATGAATATCCTAAATTAAAGATACAGTAAAATATACGCAATAAAGGATCAAAACTTGAACTAAATCTACCGTTCAAACATATTTCAAATTAAAACATCTATTTATTTCCAATTTACAGACTGGACGATTTAAAGTGAAACGACATCCGATCGACTGCCAAAATCAACAAAACATTCTAATAATAAGTTCGGACGCTGAGAGATAGATAGATCGTTTCCAGAAATTAACAAAGAAATCATCGCATCGGTTAGATTATAAACAAAGTTCGCAGTCTTCACTTCGACCATTTCCTAACTGATATCAGCGAAGAGGGCAAACTCATTCAAAATACACATAACTTCACTACAAGTTGTTTCGCATATGTAAAATTTTATAGTGGAATTATTTTTGTAATGCAAAGAAATTCTTCTGAATATCTGCGTTAAGCATCTATCGATTTCTATGCGATCGACAGCTTGATGATCGATAATTCAACTCAATCAACTCATTTTTAATAACTACGAGTTAGATCCCATTTCCATTAAATTGAAAGCATCACTAACGCGAATTTCTGAATCCTTTTCGCGAAGTAATCGAGCTTCTTTTATACGTGGTGATGATAATACCTCGGCTAATGGGCTCTGATCAGCCGTCGAGAGTTTTCTTCTCTGCGATGTTGCAAAATGTGAACCACGTTTACGTGCTGATTGCTGCAAACTTGTAAACATTTATGAGATAAATGAACAAATGAATAGTTCTTTTTCAACACTCTACAAAACGACTTAACGGAGAAAGATAATCATTAAAAAACTATGGATACGATAGGAAAATGGCAATGTGATATCATACAAAAACAAAAAAAAAACAACAATAGAGAAAAAAGGCTCAAATTCAGATGCAATTCGACATAAAATTCGCAGAAAATAATTTTTTGAGACTCTCGATGTAATAAATATGAAAAAAACGAATAATTACGAGTTCTGCCTCTTCATAAACGAAGTCCAAGCGAATATATTGCATATTACACTTCTACTTCTTTGCATTAGAGCGCTATAGAAAATTCATAATTTCCAATACACAAAAAATTAAAGAATTTTCGAAACGCTCAACTCCGAGTCAACATTCACGACCTGAAAATAAGCCTTCGTCAAAGAATCCTAAAAACTTCCGCACACAAAAATACCTCATTGGTAAGTAATTCAATTAGTATAAAGAACGAATAAATTAAAGAATACCTTCGGAGTAGTAGGAGATTTCATTTCGTTGTGCGATTCTTCAGCAAGCCCTTGCGAAAGAATTGCGGGCCATGAATCGACTGTGTCCCATTTCGATTGTTCGTCGAGATAGCGAAAGATTTCCTTAAGATGTTGGAAGACGGATGAACCGAGTCCATATTGAGGATCGAAAAGGCCGGCATGTGTTATACGCATCTCATTCATGATTGCCACCATGAACTTGACGACCTCAAGGTTGTCACCCGTTGCAGCCGACTCCACGTTGAGTTGCTCCGTTACGGCTCTCTCATCTGTTCCTCTGTTGAGAAACTGCACAGCTTTGTCATATGCCGAAGCTGCTGACGTCTCCTCTATCACCCGTTGTTGTCCGGTTTCCCTACAACCATATTACGCTACAAATTCTAGGCCGTCTGAAGCTCTGAGTGGCTTGATGAAATACGAGCACCTGTCGAGGTGGGATAAGATTTAGCCTCAACCTGGTCTACTAGCAGGATAAGATTTAGCCCCAATCTGGTCTACTAACAGCATAAGGTTTAGCCTCAACCTCGTCGACTAGCAGGATAAGGTTCAGTCTCAACCTGGTCGAATAGCAGGATACGCTTTCGACGAGTCAACTTCATCGAAACGCGTTTTACTACACTTAACTAGGTCAAACTTAAATCTCCTCTTCCTTGCGGTATTCAAAAAAAAAGAATAAATAAGACTTACAAAAAGTGCACGACGGTGACAATATGTTGGCGCCAAAGCTCTGAAAAACCATGCACCGGTGACACTCCCAGCGTTTCAGCGAAGTTTACGAACTGCAAATAGTTCATTGGCGGCAATGAGAACAGATGGAAATATTATAGTTATTCAATCTCAGCCCCCCATTTCAATGTCGATCTCTCATTTTCGCTTGGATACCTCGGGAAGAGAAAAAATATTAGCCTTACCTAAAAGACATTTAAAAAATCCAAACAATTCATACAGAATTCGCACTACAACTATCTTTTGCTACGATCTTTCAGCAAGAAACTCTCAGATTAGATTAATTATATGCTTGACGTAAGAGGTAGTCCTAAGACCATAAGACTAAAAGCACTAAAAAATAAAATATGGTGAAAAAAACAAGCCCTCCTTTCATCCGAAATTGTTTATTGCGTCATCTATGTTATGATCATAACGAGTGTTTAATGTGCGCTCGAAAATTAAGATCAAATTTTTGCTTAAAGTAGATTACGTCTAATATTAAAAACTTCCTATATGAATGAACTGATGTCGCCCTCATATGAATGAAATAACCTATCACATCATCGCGGATCTCCAGCCCACTGATTAAGCACATAGAGAAATGCCATAAGAGCCACAGGGATCTCAATCTCTGCTCACATTTTGCCTCAAACAGATGGTATGCCCTTTCAAAAAATTGAATGCCTGCTATTTCTTCACTATCATTTTTGAGATGTTGAAACTCTCAAATCTTTTCCTTTCATTGTAATTGTTTCTCTTATTATACGTTTACGTAGCGTGCTTATAGATATGTATCCCTAGCTTATGTTACTTTCTGCGCTCTATTCATATTTCCCTTCTGTTGAGATGATTTTATAAACGCAAATTCTTTCCGTTGCTCGATAATAATAAAAGATATAACGCATATTTTATCAAATCCATAAACCTTTTACACATACACAAATAGTCTTTCAAGCACTTCTCATGGCTTCACATATCAAATTCTCCAATCATTCACTAAGGCTTCATATATGAGGTTTCCCAGAAATCCGAAAAGTTCCCAAACACTTATTCATTAAGGTTCTTAGAAATATACTACGTGAAATGGGCAAATTAAATAATCTGAAACGTATAACTTAGGTAAACGTTCAATGCATTTCAGTAATCAACGGACAATTTTGCCAATGATATCAGTGATACGATACACAACGCGTGTAGATGATCTTCGAGCCGAAAAAATAGAATCTTTCCTAATCACAGATAAGGATATCAATATACAAAAAACTGCTAAACAAGAATTGACAGGTTCCACCGATCCTTCAAGTTCAGGCAAGTCTATCTACCTCGTCAACCGCATACGCTATGGAGATGAAATTCTTAGGTCTGAAAGGCGTCGGACGGGGAGCGAAATAATATTCCAAATATCAGTTAAGAAAAGTCGTTCTACCGAATTGTTCAAGTTCACAGTGAAATTTCATCTCATTTAGTTACCTTGCGTTAACGAAACAAACCATCAGATGTGTCGATGTCAAGTGGCAACCAAACCAGCTAGAGAATCTACTTAAATTATCATTATTCGATGAGGTAAACTATCACCACAAAATATTCCAGTTTACAAAAATGCAATAAATTCCTTATTGAAAAATACCTCGGCTACATCAAATACAAAGTAACGGTGCCAAAAAAGTTCAGGAATTTTAGTAACGAAATATTTAAAGGATTCGCAAAAGTGGGCAGGAAATGACTGAGCGCGAGATAGAGAGGAGACGGGCGAATGTCGATGTTGCCGATGGGAATTCCGTTTTTCCTTCCCCTCCGAGGAAATAACTTCAAAAGCTCCACGGATATGTGTAATGCAATCGTAGGGAATTATGTGAGATATTCCATTCGTTATCTGACGCGAATAAAGAAATGATAAGAGTGAAACACTACCGACCAAAAAATGCTTATTGAAATCAACTTACCCAAGTTCGGACTGAATCCGCTCGTTCTGCGTTCATTGTCCTCAAATAAAATACAAATAAGTATCACTGAGTGTTCATTTAATTCGTTAAAACGCTCAAAAATAAACCGAAATTATTCCATTAATTGGAAATGAATTACTCTCTTAATAAAACTGCTTTATTGCTATATCATTTTTATTACTATTTCGCTTTTTTGCTCTTTTTTAATTTCGATGTAAACCGCCCGCAAGACCTATGCAAACCATCACGGAGACTTCCATCTCATTTTCTGTGGACTATGTTGGGGGTTTTAGACTCAATAAACACTTCGGCAATCGAAGGGATGCAATTGCTTCGTATTAAATAAATGATTTCTGTGCGTTGACGATAGCAAAGTACCACAGATATATCACTGTTCAGTTGTGATATGCCTTGGAAGAGACATGGACGAATAGATCCCGAGACCGACGAAAAACCCGCTTTTTGGTGTGATGGTGGTGGGGGGAGAGATTCAGTTTTACCGCTTTGACATTTTCTTTAGGACGTTTATACACGGATGATAATGGAGTCTATCCACTTTCCCAAGCGCATTACTCCAGAAAACATGGAGTGTGCCTCCTGAATTTTCTGGATCCACCTTCTATTTTTGCTGCACTGCGTGCTGGAACTTCTGCTTTGAAATCAAGCGTACCGGATTTAAATGTCGGCTATATATCCGACTTAAACAGTGACATCTTCCGAACGTACGCAAATCATAAATCTTTTAAAATACAATAACTAATAGTACCTAACCGTTTGAAAACAATCACCACGATAATCTTTTAGAGGTGAAAGATGTCGCGATAAGAGGATTCTGCTAGTAGAAGACAACGCATATATTAGAGTCGATAGTTTTTCCAAGCAAAAATAAGCAGAAACTGCCAAAGACGTACAATGAACCGCACCACCTATCATAAATGACAACAACATCGAACAATCAATGAGTTATTGGAGCGAATGTAAGTGGAATGTGTCTGCATTTTGTAATCGGCCACCCGACCACATCGTGTGCAGGTTTTCATTTAAATTGCTATGGAAAATTCCACCTAAAAACCTAAACATAAAATATTCGTAAAAAACGAATACTTGTAATTTACTTCAACCGAACGCTCATATACATTTGTAGTGAATCATTAATTTCCCCAATCCTTGCGTATGCAAAATGCAATCCCAACTTTGGACACCCGGCTTTTGTGGTCACGCATCTAAGTATTTGAGCGTGCAAAGCGGACGAGGATGGGGTGAGGAGGAGAGGCAGAGACTTCGTGGTCCATTCATTCAAATCACTATTAACTTCGTTTTAAACATCTTCTAAATCGAAATTAAAGGACGCGCAAGGATTTCGTGCCCCATTTTATTGTCCTCTGTCGTTGCTTTACCTCTGAAAGATCCACAACCGCCTCCCCTTTTCAGGCTTGATCAGATGTTCCGCACTGTGATGATAAGACAAAAGGTTGATTTGCTAGGCCTCAAAAAACAAAAAAAAAAATTAAAAACAGTAACAGTGGAGAGAATAGCACGGCAAAGGACGAGGAGGGAAGGAGGGGCAGGGGCGCTGGTCGGGCGGACAAAGCCTTGGCATGACTAGTGTCATCTTCGCATCGGACAACACCGGACACTCCTCACATCTGGAGGATATTTCGAAGCTCAAAGAAAGAAGAGACAATTTCTATTGTCGGAAAATGAAACAGCAACAAGAATATTCTAATTCATATCGCATTTGAGGTCTGTCTCATTACGCTAAATGGCATCAAAAAACTGAAATTTAGTCGGCCATAAGCATAAACCACAGCAATAAATCCCAAATACGGAATTTTAAAAAGATGAAATAAACTTCCAACGACAGAGAAACTTTACTAACAAAAATATGAACTCTCATTAAATTCAAAGCAAAATTATCACTTCTAACATTCTTCATTGCAGTTCGATTGCAAAATGATAATATTGATAAGAAATCGATCGGAATGATTAGCGAAGAAATATCGAAATCATTTCTACAGTACCGGCTATTCTCTCTAAATTCATGAACTAAACGAGAAATTACTAAACACTACCGATAAAGAAATAAAAGTCCACTGCCACCACCGAGAACCAACCGCTCGACGGATGATAAACGAACACACTGACTGGCAATCAAGACCGCAGACTATTTATATCTTCGGGTTTTGACTTCGACAGCACTCGTTGATCATAGACCATATTGGAGAGATAGCAAATCAAGATCAAACAGGAATGAGCGCATCCAACTTGTTAAACAATCGAAGATCACCATAATCCATGATCATATAACCCACTTGATCACCAACGATATAAAATATCTCATATCATTCAAAAATAAGAAAGAAAAATGTCTCTAAGCTAAGACGACGACATCATTCACCACCCTCCGTGCGGTAGAATCCACCTAGACATCGCGTCAAACCTGGAATCCAAGAACACCTTTACTCTCATAGTAATCCAAAGAAATAATAAACTCAACGCATTGATCGAAATAAGCAAACGCGAGAACGCTTAATTTAAGTTTGAAAATTAACAAGCGCGGCAAATGGGATCGTCAATTGTTGATTCGTTGTCGACAAGTGCGTGCAATTTGCAACCTCAAAGTAAACGTGGAATTTCTAGGATTTAATATGTGGATTTCTGGATTTAGCGGGAATGAGTTGGATTCGTCGGAAATTGCTCTGGGCTCATATGATGGTTCTCGAAAGATTTGTTCGTGATCTAGGATACGGAAGTGACGTCGTCGGAAGAGACTTCTTCGTGAAGTATGATGCAGTAACGGTGGCAAATATTACAAGTAAAAATAGCTTCGAGTAGAATGCGGTAATGTGGAGTTCTTCGAAGTTCAACGACGGAATTCTAGGTGGTCGCTGATGCGGATCAAATTACGATCGGTACCTGACAATCACGATTCGTATCGGGTATCAGTCGGATACTTAGCTAGCTGCCATAGCAATAGTACAGTCTAAAATGATGTGTTCTCTTCAAATTCCTATACATAAACTTGTCATTCGTTGATTTATATTCTTGGTGAAGGAGGAGTGACTGTGATAGCGTAGAGAAGGCAGTTTCACCTTCAGCTAAAGAGGGCATGTGAGAAGGTGAGCGAAGAGCGATCGACTATAGGCGACAGTCACCGGAAAGGGAATAATGATAACTGAATGAAAATATAGTTGGAAACTTTAGGCATGAAATATGCATTTTATTTCTTATTTGATATGTTAGTAATTTATACTCCAAAAATGAAATTAATAAGTAAATAAGTTAATTAATCAATTAATAACTAATTAAATAAGTAAATAAATAAATAAATAATTAAATAATAACTACAATAAGATAAATAAATGAAATGTAAAACTGAAGGAAGCCTGAAGAACGGAGGATAGAGCAAAGCTAGCAAAAATAGCATATAAGTGCCGCAATTCAACGGGTTTCATATTTCGAGGTTTTCTGGGCGTATCTTCAATAACAACTGTGATGAGTAGCGCAAATGTCCTGTAGTTTCGAAAAGAACGTTGTGAAGAGAATCGTGTATATGAAGTTTGATAGCAGAGAAGGTGATCAAATCCAAAGTATAGTTGAATTGTGACGAGTTTATACAGTGCTTCAGTGCTTTTGAATGATATAGCGTTTGTATTTATCGCTGATTGTTGAGGAATGTGTGATTCATAAAGTATCGCGCCCCCTCTCTCTCCCTCCCCCTCATTCTCATTATTCTATCTCCTTTCGTTTGGATCCTTTTATGTTCTGGCAGTCTTCATTTCTAATAGTATTGATAGGGTGATAGGACGAATCTCGAGAAGTTTCATAGCAAACCGTATTCTCTCAGTTTGTTAGGAGGTTAACACCACTACGCATTTATGACTAGGTTTAATTCCATCGTCAGTTTTTATTTGAGTAGTGGCATTTTTGTCGATGTGAAATCTCATCTTAAGCATAGAAGCTAGGAGGGTTTCGGCGCTTTTGACAGAGGTTTATTTTCGGGCGGATAGAGATCCATTATAAGAAGATCCTTTAACCGGTAAATTATTTCATAAAGAGATACCTTTTTTATGAGAAATATTCCTTCCCATCGGGAGGGAGGTAATATTGAATAGTCATCCGATGAGGTTTTAGAGGGATGCAGAGGCGATGCGTTGTGGATGTAATTTCACATGAGGGGACTTCTTGTTGAGTATGAAAAATGCTGTGGATGGACGCGAAGCCGTGTGAACTGTGCACTAACTTTGACTCTATGTGAGCGTTGCTAGGCAGCAGTATCACATAGCATTTCTTATAGAACAATTGCTGCTTAATACTGAAGTTTATAGTTCTAACGTCTATTAATCTTTGATTATTTATTATATTTCACACTAAAATGTCTCTTTAGGACGGCATTTTCGATTTGATTCTTTTGGGATATATTTATTTAATGGAGGGGGGAGGAGGGAGGTGAAGTTTTGCTCGTAATGGAGACATTTAGTAGCGAATTAAATAGATCGATGTAAGATATTTTGCAGAAATCGCCGTCGAAAAAGGGGATTTTTCCACGGAAGAGGGAGGAGTCTTCAGATTGTTGTTCTTTGCGATTGCTGAAGAATGTTGAAGGGGAATTTCCACATAAATATATCCTCTTTTATTTCTTTCCTTATTGCCACGGTAATTAACTTTATCGAATTCGATATGAGTTTTGAAAGTAGTCGGAAAATTCTATTTGCTAATTAATTATCACTGCAAAGGGCAGATGTCTTTCTCAACGTCGATATTGTTCTCACGGCACTATATCGATATTTCATATCGTTGATTTCATGTCATATCCGATTCAGATATATAAAGATGTTATATTCATAATTTTTGCTTCTTTATACTTTAATTTTTTCTGAACTATATATTTCTTCGGGCAATCACAAAGCGGAAATAGAGGTTGCTTGTGAGGAGAGTGAAGTTGTATAGAGATTTTTTATTCTAAAGTATTGTCGCGGAATGCAAGCGGCTAATTAGTATAACTTCGAAGGGAAAAAGGGAAAGGAGAATAAAACGTTTGCGAGGCATTTTTCATTTTTCTATGAAAGTCTCGGAGGTTGCAAGGTAGAGGATATGCGATGAGGTGAAGGGAAGGGATTTGCTGAAAAAGAAAAGGTGAGATGGATATTGAAGAGTGGGAGGAGATCCGTCGTCGTCAACAAAATGCAGTTAGGTTCATTCAATCGAACCCGAAATTACCATTTTTCCACGAGATTTTTTCCTAGTCGCCCATATTTTACTGCGATGTCAGCGTAGGTGTGCTCTCTACGTCGATATATTTATATATTTGTATTTCCACTCGGATTTTCCTCACTATATTTTCCAGAAAGCGGGGTGAAGCGTTAGCGGTGTTATATTTTTATGAGTATTTATTTCTCAAAGTGATCTTTTTGACTCTATTAGATTAACATTCATAGATTAGCGTTGGATAATGGGATTTATGCATACGCTTATTTAATTGAAGCATATTTGAGAAGATATCTTCGTTTTTTCTATTGGTCCATAGCATTACGAGTTAATCCGGATTCTTCTGGTTATTCTGGCCAGGAATGACTATGTCAGGCACCTTCTTCCTCCCTTTTCGATTCATTGGATAGCACTAGAAAATAGGTCTTCAAAATTAGTGCTTTTTTTCTTCCAGCCTATATGCCAATGCCGCCACCGCATATACCCCCGACCGGTGGCAATGGTGCATACGTGGAAAGTGGTGTGGATAAGTCAAACTTTGGCTTCGATACAGCTTCTATTCGTGCGGCGTTCATACGGAAAGTGTTTATACTCGTTTCAATTATGGTATGTTGCAATTAATTGTTTATTGAATGACGGCATGAAAAATTCGTTGGAATTGAAGGTTATAGGCGAGTAAAATATATGAAGGGGACAGGCAGCAAGGGGTTGAGAGCGTTTTCTTTACCAAAATCAAGTAAAAAACTGTGAGATCTAAATAGAAATATAAATATATTTGTTTTAGTTAACAGTGGTGACAATAATGACAGCAATTCCATTCATGAGTGATGATACGATGCGATTTGTGCGTACCTCACCGGCACTCTATTGGATCAGCTATGTCACGTTCTTTGTCGTCTACTTGACGTTGATGTGCTGCGAAAGTGTTCGACGATCGTTCCCGACGAATCTGATCGCCACCGGAATTCTTACGCTAGCGATTGGTTATATGACGATGATGATTTGCTCGTTCAATAATATCTTCTCTGTACTGCTTTGCCTCATCATAACGGCCGTATGCTGTATTGGTATCATCATTTTTGGCATCGCAGACTAAATACGATCTCACGAGGTTGATTTTAATGTTATATTTTATCTTTTGTTTTTTGTTTTTTGTTTTTTTTTTTTTTTTTTTTGCTTCTTGAAAGGAGAGTTGCTTCGTACGTGGTTGGTGTAGATGAGAGAAACATAAGTGATTGTTCACTTCTGTTGGTAGGGTGATATGGATTGCAAAAATCTATAGTGATCAGTTCCTTGTAAACATTAAATCCGATGGTTTTTTTTATTGGGCTGCAACATCCATTGTGATTCGCAGGTCGCGAGTGAATGAAGGTTGGATGGGGGGGGGGGGGGGGAGGGGGGTAACATTACTAAGATAGTATTTAACTACGTTTTGACGCCCGTGCCGTATGAAGAAAAGCTAAAGCAAGAACTTTGTTATGGGAAGTGAAATTCTTAAGGTTTCTTTTAATTACAGCATGATGGGTGTAATTTTCATTTTATCAATGGTACTGCTTGTGTTCGGTATGGTGGCTGTAATTTCTGCTGTGGCATTCCATGTTCGTTGGATGTATACCGTGTATGCGGGTATCGCAGCCCTCATTTTCATGGTCTATCTCGCCATCGACATTCAGGTACTCGTACTTCATCATTAAAGGAGGTCATTTATAATCCCGCATATTTATATAAGAAACTTCGTAGCTTCAATACTTGATCGTTATATGAAGCGTGTAGAGGATAATGAGACAAAATGGCATAAGGGAGGTGGGGGGTGGATAGAAGTTGGTACGGCATGCTTGGATTTTATAAATAGATGGTGGTACGTTTCAAGAAGTGATCGAAATTCGGCAACGATAACAACAGTATTCAGATTTTGAAAAAAGAAATTATCAACTTCTCTATTTTGTTGGGCGCATTATGGTTATTAATCTCGCAGAAGGTTTAATTAAGCCTAACAAATTCATGCTAAATTATGCCGTCGTTGCTTAAATTAATCTAAAAATCAGCCAATGATCGAAATAGGGTGACCGGATGCTCGTCAAGTGATATTTGTTCATCATTTCTTCTACTGGTAAGACTTGGTATGCTGCTGAAGATGGGAGCTTTTTTAACTAAAGTAATTATCATACATAATACCTGATTCTTTTATTGCCATGGGTACAAGGGCCCATTCGTTTATAAAGCACTTAGTTTTTATGCTCTATGCTCAACACCTATGAGTAACAAATTGTTATTATGTGAGGTGTGGTGACAGCTTTTTGCGGGGGGACAGAGACATAGAAATTCTAAAAAGGCATTCTGAAAAGCTCCACGTCGGGGCGGAATTAAATGTTCTAAAAGGAAAATTAGACGGCATCAAAGCAAGGAATTAATCAACGGCAGTTCCAAACAATTTCAGCTTAGACCTTTTCCGTCATTTCACAGATAAGAGAGGGGAAAGAGAGGAGAAAAGGAATGCAGGTAAAGAACAAAGAACGCGTTTACGATTTTAATATCGGGGATTTTTAGCCTCGCTACAGATAGTACATCGTCGAGGAGTTTTTATGGATGCCCTGAAGTTTTTGAAACTGTGGTTGTTGGCACGCTTCCATATGGGAATTGAGAATCTATGTTATTATTATCAGGGATAATATATCCCCGCTCTGAGTGTCTTATAGTTCGACGTTCAAGACAATATAACCATTGGTTGTATAATTTTCAGATGATAGTGGGTGGGAAAAAATACGAGATCTCGCCCGAAGATCACATTTTCGCTGCAATCCAAATTTTCCTGGACATCGTCTACATCTTCTGGATGCTCCTCTCACTCTTCGGCTCCAACAAGTAGGTCGCTTTAAGACGCAGTTAATGTGCATGTTTGCATTTTGTGTTTTTAGCTGTTCAGCGTTTATGTGATGCTATTTTCTTTCATCTATTATGTTCTTTTTTTCAGTTTTTCTGTATTTCTTTATCTTTTCTCTGTCCTTTCAGTCTTTATGTGTGTTTATTTTGTGATGTTTCATTGACATTGATTCGTGTGAGGAAAGTGCAAGACAAATATTTGAAGCACATAAGTTTGTTAATATAAAATCGCCGTCTTTTATTTCTCTCTTTCTTTCAAAGTTCTTCCGAAATGGTCTCTTTAGAGTGCTCTACTGCTGACTGATAATGGTATTTCTTTGACAATGAGGGAGGTATGAGCAAATTTTCTTGTGAGGGGAAAGGAAATCTCCAGTATTTCACTATGCGGAGGCTTTTTCCGATAGTTTGATGCAGTAAAGATGTTTACTGATTTAAAAGACATCTTTACGAAATTAAGCTTTCCGACAAAAAACTCTGAAATTCAGTCAAAACTATTTAGCGACATTTTATAGATTTGGAAAGAATATTCTCTGAGAAAATTGCCATACTTGATATTCAGTCAAGGGGAATTGCTATAATTGCCTTTCAAGGAAAGTTTTCGTATAGCTGTTTGTTGGTACGAAGGAAATCGTTAATAGCGGACAGGCAGTTGATATAAACTCATCTGTAGAAACTGATATAGAGATAGCATATGCTTCTTTTGGAATGAGTCAGATTTTTCCATTCTCATCTGTATGTTCCTAAAGTCGGTGAGTTCAGGACGGAGGGGGTGGGGGGAGGGGGAGGGTTAAGCAAGTGAAAGGTATCCTTAGCATGTCACCTTTTTGCTGATGGAGCTTGATGTTACTGTTTTTTCATGCAAGAATCTTCTTTCACTGTCCTAATTTCTTGCTGCCGACTATCTGCCCGTGTTGTGTTTGTTGCGTTATCTCGAGGTGTTTGTGTGCCTAAGTATTCCGTCTGGTTGTTTAACAGATTTGGGAACAGAGGGAGCAAGAGTTGTTCAGCGGGTAGTAATATCCCGACCGGACAATGCTGCTTTCTTTCCGCTTATATGGGTGGAATACCACTCGAATGGAATCCAAGTAGGTTAATGAAAGGCATGCCTCGAATGGTCGCGAGTTCGTGGTAACGATGGAAGCAGTGATGTCATCGTACCAAAAATTTCATATGTAATAGTTGATCTGTATTCTTCTGTCAGCTATGTGATGCAGTAATGCACTCGTAGCACTTTTTTTGGAAGATTAGATGTGCTGCACTCATTTTTTATTGATACGTATCTGCGAGGCAATAGGGGTTTATCGATGAAGTCTTATGATGAAGCAAAGATGTCCGAGGCAATGGACCTGAGAGTGGGGTCACAGGGGAATGATAAAAGCAAGTTTTAGAAACAAGCGGCGAGAAAAATCACCATCGATGAGGCGGCATTAAACAAATCATATAAGCAGCTTCATATCGATCAGGGTCCTTTTGATCTTCCTTCTAAATTCCGAAATGTTAGCAGGATGGGCGTCACCGCACTTCTGCAACCTGTATTATTTCGTTGCTTTCTTCAAAGTCTGTCTCGTCTTCGCACTTTGTCCTCGTCGGACTTCAACGTATCACTTGACTATCTGCCCTGGTCGATTTGCCGTCATCTCTGTCGAATTGGTTTCGGCCACTTCAACGTCCCGGTAGTGCTGCGTATTTTTTCTAGCAGCGTACGCAATTATATGCATTCGATTCATTTGCCGTTATCTGCGTCTACCGATTCGTCGATGACCGTGCTGTGCAAGATTTTCAGTTTAAGTTCGTGCATCGTGACGCGTGGATAATTTTATCGAATCCAAGAATACATTTTTAAGCGATACGTCTTCGGCACAGTGGATCGTTGTGGCAAAAAATCACTCCCTGACACACGTTGTTCTCCAGATGGCAACAGTTGACATATGGCTCAACTAATATTTTTAAGTCTGCACAATCCTTCACTTGAGTTTTTTAACGATTCATCCAGTAGAGAGCAAGCATACTCTAGCTAATTTCCATATTCTCTCCCCATATCGCAAAAACGAAGGAAATATCGACGAAGAATCAGTCGGACTTCAGGTGCCAAGCAGACATCGCCAAATCATCCCAACCGGTGAATCGCCAGTTTCCGTGATGATGGGCACAAAAAGAAGATATTCGTTTCCTGTCGCAATTGTATTCCAACGTACCTATGACGTTTCGAGGACTATATAAAGAGCCCTGGAAACGGCTAGGGCTTCATCGCTTTACAGTGCACCTATTCTCGTCGTTCCACTCTTCTTCGCATCCCACAAAGCTCAGACGTGTAAGAGAAAACGTAATATAAATTTAACATTGAGAATGAAAAAGAATGTTTTAAAATAGACTGATCATATGAACCAGGAGGTTAAAGTAAATTGGATCCATACATCCACTAATTTTATTGCTGGTCATATACTTAAAAGTTAACGCCAAATTTTCTCTCAAAAATTATCAGTCAATAATGTTAATTTTTGAAGCGAAGTATATTTCGGCTCAGAATCACATAGAGACTGGGCCAGACAAGACATTCACTAATAAGAGTGATAGCCAAGGAAAAATCGGGGGCAGCTCAGTAATAGAGCACTCATCCAGCACACAAGGGAGCTTAGGTTATCAATGTTTGCAGGCAAATCTTTCATTGTTCGCTTTCAAAAAATACGCATAAAAATTCATCCATTGCAGAATATCAATAAATAGGGATGCATCCGGATTCAACGCTTAAAATTGCAATAGGGAGAACCAGGTAATGGCAGCAGGTTGGAATTCGGAAGGTGCACCTTAGATGCAATTGCACTTGGAAAATGATACGCTTTCGTCTTATTTCATCGCATTAAAATTGATACGGTATTGCATTTATGCGGTCATCAAAAAATGAGGCTATACATAGATGTGGTTTTTTGATTGATTGCAGATATAATATAGGTATTATACCTGCACTATACTTGCACCAAAATGCAGGTATAGGTAAATGCAAGTGCAGTGCAGATAGTAGAATTTTTGATGCGGTGACATCAGTGGATTGTTCCTTTAAAATTCTATTGCACAACAGTAAAGTGTCAGTGAAAAGCCATGAAACTCAAAACTGGAGCAGAAATAGGAAATTCATTTCAGCGATTGAGAGGGAACGGCTCCACTGTTCGATGTTCGACGCACATGTGAGCGTCTTTTTTTTTCTTTCGATGCTTTCATTATTCTTATTGTTTTCTTACTTGGTAAGATTGAGAATATAGTAATGATGCGTTGACCAATTTTTCTAGCCTAGGTACTTAGTTGTTTGATATATTTGTGATCCATAAGACTGAGATGCTGAATTATGCAGATGAAGTAAATGAGAAGATGGGAGTGAGAGAAGTCAAGGTGAAAGTGGTAGTGAGGTAGGAATTAAAACAGAACTAGAATAAGAAGAATGCGAGGAAGCGATCGTAAATGATTGCAAATTGAGGTAGATCTTTGTTGTATTTAACTCTTTCCTTCGCTAAAATAGGAGTCCATTTTGATGTCTTCATTAATAATTGATATTGCAGGTGAAGGGTTTCATTTGCATGTTTAACGAAACCAGATTTTCATCTTTACTACTTCCTCTGGGAAATGCTAACATAGTGATCACTTAATTAAACAGGCGATGGGATGGACTTTTTGGGATTTCTATTATCTGTACTTTCATTTTGTGCAGTTATTTTTCAATAAGTCAAAGTGGTTGCGTGTTATGAAGGAGCAGGTATTTCGTTCAGCGCAGTTTCACCATCTTTGTAATAAGGGTCTTGGATTTTCCAGTCGTTGAATTTTCTCATTTAAAGAATGTATATTCCAAGTTTATCGCATCTTATAGCTTTACAGCTTTCCATTGTTATACTTTTGAAGTATACTGAACTAGTTAAATAAGCTTTACTAAAATGAGTAGAGAAGGATAGTTTCAGCCGTCCGATTTCTGATTGCAACTTAATTTTTACTCAGTTTTCATCCATTTTATTACATTTTCTGCTGAGATATAGATGCAGTCGTTAGCAGTTGGAATTTTTTGCATTATGATTTTTTTCGTTAAAGAGTTTTTCGGTACTTGCGTTCTCTCATGGTTTTCCAGTTTCTTTCTTTTTCCCCACGTTTTCTGCTATATAATGAAATCTTTTACGGGTTTCGGAGTCATCTGGAGGCTTTATGCTTGCATCTTCTTTTTTCGCTACACTGGGACTTTTTAAAGGATTCAGATCAGAAGGCAATTGATGTATTCCGTTGAATTCGATTTGAGTGTCTTCATGTCGGTATCTCTCTGAGTCTGTTGTCCCCACTCGTTGTCTCCTGTATTCTATGTTGCACTACAAAAGTTTGATGATGCGAATGTTGTTCTTTAGCGAGAGGGAAGGAGAGGATCCGAATAGTAAGATCCATCTCAAATTGCCTCTATTTTATCGTGCTGTTGTTTTTGTTTCTTCGTTATTTAGAGAAATATTTTGCGATGAGGCAATCGTTGCGAATACTTTTTGATTCTTTCATTGATTTTTTTGTTCTGGAAGAAAACCAATAGATAGGTTGACTGAAAGAAATGAAGGTGGAAGTTAGTGCTGTAAGCTGCGATTATAGGCTCATCTTAGTTGCTCTCATATGAATTTGCAAGTAAAATTATTACTAGGGGAGTACGTCAATGAGAAATAGGCCGTCTTATATGGGAATTTTGTATTTCTATAATTTTTCATATTTTCGACGTAAATTTTAATAGAAAATTTCTTGCAAATAGTGAGAGAGTGATTTTTACTTGATTCGACGGATTTGTTCTTCATTCGGCTTGCAAAAGATTTTACTCATACTGAACATTTATTGGAGTGTACAGATTGATTTGTCTATCGTTTTGGTTTCATTGTAGTTGAATTTTGTTCGCGTAGGGGAATTTAATTCTTTTCTTTCATTTTAGAACAAATTAATTAATTATTTAATTATTATTGTTGTTTTTTGTTTGTGAAAGTGGTGATGAGGATATTGAAAAAGAATTCCAAATGCCATGCATTCATTTAATGGATGTAGTCATTGATGATAGTACCCAAGTATTGGGTGGGAATTTTTGGTAACGTTGTGTGCATATTTAGTTAATGATTAAGAGAGAAAATTTACTAAAAGATACGTTGGAAAAGTTGGGGATAAGGGGATTAGGGATAAGTTGGAAAAATGCTAAGATGAGATTCCCCATTGTTTTCAGGTGATTTATGTGGAACTTGTAAGTGTGGTTGAAATGAATTTGATTGTTACAGGTCCTATGAATGAAGTGGAACTATAGACAAGTTTCAGTAGACTATAGTAGAGGGGTCACATGAGTGGTCATCGGGTTGACCTATTTTTAAGTGGTTAACGATTAACTATATGTAATAAAATGGTTCTGTTTTTTTCAGCAACAAAATCATCATGACTCCAATGGCAGAGATATTTCGACGACGAGAAAAATTCTTCGATTTGAGCGGAGAGATTTTCATATTGTATCATATATTTACATGGAATTTTGAGTATTTTCGGAACGTGTTCTTTGTAAAGTTTCTTCATATTCGTCGCGTGCTCTATTGTTTCGCTCTCATTCTATTTCAATAAATTCCTTTTCTGTTTTCATAATTTATGCATTAAATTTATTCATAAATTTCATCGAAACAATAGAATAAAAGGAAGCGTTGTGTTGGTTAAGTAAAGAAAAGAGGTAAGTTGAGAACTAAAGGGTTGAAGATTCTAGGTATGTTGAAATAGAAGGCTGCAGCCATATGAGGTGGAAAGGGGTGCTTAGGGAGGTTTTTTATCTGATGGACGAATCCATCAAAAATGATAGCAGCGAAGAGGGGCTGGAATTGAATTTTCAGATACCCAAATTTGCTGACGGTGGTCGATTGACAAGGTTAAATGCTTCGTTTGAATACTGGTTCCGAGCGCAAGTGCTATTCGTTGTAGCATACGGAGGTGTGCAGTCGATGAGTTGGAATGTGAAGACGATGAAAGACCAGTGGGGTTTATTCCTGAGTGGGGAGGGGTGCAAGGAATATGTGCAAATTGTCTACTTTTAAGGAAACAGGGGCAGAGCTTGCAAATGAAGTTCTTTGGAGATCGTAGTCTGCTTTGTAATAAGGAATTCCAAAGTAAGAAAAAGCAAAGTTTCTAATGAGAAATATAAGGAAATAGATTTATTAAAAAAGACAAGAGGGGAGAGATTGTTTCTCAATGAAAAGGGAATCTGCCATACTGCAAAGAAAAAAGAGGGCGTTGGGTGTACAGAACGTGGTAGAGTTCGAGGCAGATCCGCGCTTCAAGCTGTTCGGCTGTAGAGTACCTGATTCGGATATGGACGCACAAAATAACAGATATTTAAATATTACTACGCTGTCGCAAATTATCCGGTAGCGTTCCGTCCGAAATGAAGGGGACCGCGTGTAAGGCAGGTTACTGAGCCGAGGGAATGCATGGGACATTTATTTCCTCCAATTTACCGTAAGACGACGGCATTTTTACACTGAAATAAGAAAAGATTAGCAAGTTTTCTGCGATGATAAAGCTTTTTGCAGTCGAAATCGTTGAAAAAGTTTACAGTCATCCCCATAAGAATCAACCATCATCAGGTATATCTCATAGTGATGAAGTAATTCGAATTTTTATTCGTCTCTTGTAATGATTTAGCTTTTATTGAGAGAATGATTGAGTTCTAACAGTTTCATGCGGTCAACATTTCGTCTTTAATTTCTCGAGAAATAGTGAATGAATGAAGTTAAAATAATTATTCCCCATCCTATCCTCCTCTCACGTAAACGTCTCCTTCATCCACTTTCTTCTGCGAGAATATGAGAACTTCAAAATGTCAACCAATGAAATCCTTCCTCTTCGACAATGCAGTGAAGTCTTTTTGAAGAGAAACCGAGTGCACTTCCCCTCTCACTCCAAAAATCTTTCATTTCCAATGTGAGCAAGAAGAGATAATGCAAAGAGGAGGTCCCGAAAAGGAGGAAAATTCTGAGGGTAAATACCTCTTTGGAGAAGTGACAGTGTCTGACATCGGTCAGTCACTTGTCACAAAAAGCGCGAAAGCATTTGCGAACATCAAATTGATATAAGAGATGGACGCAGAGAAAACAAGGAATATTCCCTTGAGGTGATAAGGAAACTTGACGATTACTTGCTTTCCGGTCACCTCTTGAGCAGTCTTCCGGTGCAAGTGATCCTCCGACTTTGTCCACTTCCATAAAATTTCTATTCAGATAAGAAACTTATCATTTATGGAATGATGAAGCTTATCATTTATAGGAGAAAAAACTTATCATTTACAGAAAATATTTAATAAATGTATGTGAAACGTGCTTGCGGAATCTGTCGTGTATTGTATCATATCCGTATTGTATCAAAGATTGGAAACGCTCTTTTGATGAGGGCTTCCAATCTTTCTCTTTCATCACGAGATTCATACTTCTTAGAAGCATTATCTAGCGGGTTTTTCTGTACAGTTACATTTTTCACTCACTAGTTGACTGCATGAAAATTCGAAAGCATGAAATCCTCAAGGAGCGAAATTTCATGCACTTAAAGAGTATACTGCCCCCAGGCGTGCTTTAATGAAGTTTTAAGTGCTTTGAGTCATGGTTCGAGCTCCTGAGTCGATCTCCTTTCGGGAGCTGTTTGATGTTCGTCACTCTTCGCCACTCATAATTTCCTCCGTTAATCATAACAGCTCAGTATAGATCATTCCAGGTTGCCGAACACTCGATGAGATCCGTACACGCAAGGATATTGTAGTTCATGAAACGCTCTATTCCAGGATTTGATTCATCTCACTGCCTGTTTGTTGTGTTGATCTAATGTCAGTTCTCTTCGTTTTCTTCCCTTCTTTCTTTTCTATTGCATTTTCAGTCAACCGAGAGTACAAATAACTCTTAATTAATTGGTGGTGTTGTTTATATATTGACGCTAAGCATAGGTACTGTCACATTAAAGAATCACTTCTCTATGAACTTTTTTATTTCATTTTATTCGGATTTCATTTTTTGCGTAATTGCATTACGTTATTCATAAATCGATTATGCTTAAACCTCTGGCACATCTAACAATCGCTTCTTATAGTATGATAGCGATTTGCCACCTTCTCTCAGCTGTTGTGCGATATCTATCTTATTAATGAACGGTTTTTTAATAAGTTAAAATTCCCTTAAAATTCGTATATCAGAAATCAGCAGTTGCTGAAAAAGTGCATAAAACTGTCGGACATCTATACAGAACACTTCCGTAGTCTAATAAGATGATTATAAAACTTTAACTTACTTCAAAACTGACAAATTATTCCCTTACTTCATTTTTTTGTTTTTTACAGGATAAGTGAAGTAAAACAGTACAGCTACTTATCCGCATATATTTCATTATTGCTTTATTTTTGGCACAAGTGTAGTTTTAGTGTTTACTTTATATTGCAGTTTTATCTCGACATTTTACTTTTATCTTCGTCCTTTCTTCTTTGATAAATTCGTAGTGGTAGGGTAATTAGTCCTCAGTGATGATGTCTACAATTTAATCCAATAAAAGTGGCTAACAAAACAGGAGAGGATGAACGGGGAGAGGGGGAATTTCTGCAGTCAGCATCTAAAAATGAGCGCATTAGACGTTCTCATAATCCCTGGTGCAGTTAATGAGTTCATAAACAAGAATATTGTATTCGATAATTTAAACACGCTTATCACTGAGATCAACATATCACAAACAATATCAAAATAGCAATGTATCATAACATTGTATACATTTGCTCAATATGTCCGAGAAGTATCTTTGAATAAACGTGATCGGGGAATATTTCCAACGCTTTGAGAACTAAAGACCGACTTTCATCGAACTGTCCTAACTGAAAATCGATTTGATTCAGGAATTTAAAAAAAATTACGCTTGAATTTCTTTAGGGCCTTTCGCCATCGTTATACTGCTGAATTCAAATTTAGCTTATAAGATCATTTTCTCGCTATTTATTGAAACAGTGGCCTGCAAGCACATTCGATGAGAATAACTGAAAGCGACCAAATAGAAATAAATAAAAATATTTCCAAGAAATATATAGAAATGAAAAAAAGAATGGAAATGAGGGAGGAAAATCCAGAGATCTATACTCTGTGCGGGATTTTTGATGAGCTGATATATTAATAAAAATGAGTCGAATTCCAAGATCAAATTGAGAAAAAAGAGATTAGCAGAATTGTTCGGCGGAGGAAAGGACAGAGGGGAGCGAGGCGCGGTCCTTTCTGAATAGCTGAGAGGAAAATGCGCCCAACTCTGCTCCAATTTGCCATCACGCATTTGAAGAACAGCTAAGTTACAAGCACTTTCTGCATGGCTTGAATCGGCTATCATTGCAAGTCGAAAGCATCGTGATGCCGTCACCGTATCACCTGTTGCCTAAAAATTTTCTTCACCTCTTAACATCGTCAACCTATAATATCAGTCAACAATATTACTATTATTATTATTATTTATTGTCATTTATTATTGTTATTATTATAAACTCTTTAAGAGGCAATGGAATCGTTGAGTATCAAAATTCGCAATTGATATTTAAGCTATGAGACTGAACCATCAAAAAAATTATTGATAAAACTACATTAATAAACAAGTAAACACCAATTTAAAATTACTGAAGATCGGTCGAATTCAAACACCAAAATCTGATATCAGAAATTGCGAAGTCATTTCTAATTGATAACTGAAACAAATCCCACTTTTCTGAAGCAAATTCTGATGTCGAGTACAAGTCAAATGGGCGATTCCGTTCGAGTACTCCATTTTCCATACATTAATTGACACAGCAGGTGAGAGTCTTGTATGGATGATTGAACAGATGACAGAGCGCAATTTAGGACAAAACAATGGACGATAGTAAATAATGAGCAGTTGAAATGATCCCATCGTTAAATTTTTATATGCATTTATTATTCTCCGCGACACTAATGCAATTCGCGGTCATATCAGTGATCATCAATAGAAACTGAAGTGGGTCGAAAAGCTTTTTTCATCCCTAAATTAAGAAAATGAAAAACATGCGAGCAGTATATTGCCAGTATTGTACCGTATATCGGCAACGACATCCTCATCGGCTATCGATAGCGCACGTTCAAAGCATGACGTCGATAAGTCGAACTGCTAACAGAAAAAACAACACAGTCCAAGATTCATAAACATCTTACAAATGGGTGTAAACCATTGTTTACACCCATTTGTAAGATTCTTCTAGAATTGCTACTGCTCATAGCAAATACAAACAAAAACAATCAACACAAGCGTCACTTCCGAAAAGAAATATCGAAATCCAAGGTTTTCGAAAAAACCGATATTGAGCTTGCATACATCTATGTCTGGATATTCTATCCATGCGCTAATTCTAGCTCACGATGACAGTAACTGTCTCAGCGAGATATGGTAACCTGTGCTATAATTTATGCCATATGATGATAATTCAAAAAAAAACGACGCAGACATAGCTGTGCTAAGAAATTTAGATGAGTGGTCGATTCAGTTATTGTAAGAAGATATTATTCCTCAGAACTATTATTTTTAACAGTTTTTGAAACCGGTTGGTCAGATGAGCGAGATGCGAACATGCACTTTGCACCAAAATTTCGCACCTCTTCGAGGCGAGAGTCTTCCGCACTTATTATTTGCTTTTATAAGCTTGTATTCAAACGTATATTATTAGCGAGTTTCTGCTTAGACCTCTGCTGAACGTGTTTGTGAGCCTGATTTCCAGTTTTCTCTTTTTTTCATTTCAGGATTCATTAATGCTAGAAGGAGGAAATCTAGCGAGTTTGATCCAGGTTATGAAGTGACCTACTATGATGTACCTATCGAATTAGGGTTTAAGGATTTGCTTAATTTTAATAATTTTTCTTAATCTATAAAACTAAAAGGTTAAATGAACGTCATATATATACGTATATTGATTGTATTGATGTTTAGAGAGCACTGCTCGATAAATTTGAAGCTGATTGGTCGAATGGATTTTAGAAGTCTATCGTCGGGTTTACTAGTTCACGCCTATATTTGAATTTTCCTCATATTTAGCAATCTTCGAGGCTCTTCTTGTCGGTTTTTTTGAGGCTATCAAATCCGCTTTCCGGCATTTATAAACCGTAGCCCATGAAGTGTATTCTAACTCATAAGCGCTTATATGCTTGAAGAGTTTTATGTATAAGCATAACATGAATGTTATTCTGATGATCACTTTCATAAAGAAGATTCCAAAGGATTCCAAGGTGTAGTCAATCGTCCACAGCACGTACCAAATGTTTAGGAGAGAACAAAGTGCACTATTAGTGATCACTATGCTATCGGTCTTTTTTCGTTTCCTCTATTTTCTCGTCGAAATTCTTCTCGCCTTATGTTTTTGTGTCAGTGAATCGTATTTGTCTTCTTGCGCTGATAATTTTCTTTGCAGATTATTAATCATAAAACAATTTCGCTTTGGCTCTTTGCAGATTCATTTCTCCTCCGCCTTTGTTTTGAAGTGTATTTGATTTAGTTCAAAGAGGTTTTCAAAAATTAACCTGCAATAGCGAAGAGCAGTTTCAGGCTGATCGCTATAAAAATAATTTGTCGTCACACATGCAATAGCCTCTATATTGCTTGCATCTTGCCGTAATACACATTTATATGTTTCGACACTCTTTTACATTTCTCCCAATTGCTAAAATTGTTCTACAAACGTAATTGAGTTGATTTTCAGCTTTCGAAGCCAACAATTAGTGCTGAATGATGAATGAACCTTTAGGTAGTTGATCGCTAAATGAATTAGGGAAGGGTGTAGTTCCAGAATTTTTACGCTAAGAATGCCTCTCCTCTCTAAACAACAAAGTAACCGATATTGCTGCAGAAATTCCGGACTTCGCAAATATAAACGCTCAAACCTCTTGCACTCGTGCTAATCCAACCAATGGCGTCACATCGTTCCGAAATACACGAAGTCCAAATTCATATTGTTCAATTGCCATTAACGGTTGATCAATACGGTTATAAGTCTGAAATTTTGCTCTTGTTGGCACTACTATAAAATTCATGGCCTCCACGATAACAGTTTGATTCCCCCATCATTTGACCTTGGTACACTAGCACTGAATGTTCAAAACTGTTTTGCATGCATTTCCATTCCCATTTGCAGCAGTCGGACTCCGATTTTTTCATGTTTTGATTTCTTTTTTTCAAAGCATTATGTTCTTTGATGCAAATATTGTAAATGTCTTCAAAAATTAACACAGAATTTTATGTAAATGCAAATCTCTATGCAAATTTCAATATGTAAATGTTACTTAATAAAAAAGTCTTCTATAGGAAACTATAATAGGTGATATTATTATTTAAATTGAGGAGATATAACTGTTTAAAGTCCTCAGCAATTTGGCTGCTCGGTTATGAGAAATGTAAAATTCAATGCTATTTTGGACCATTTTGCTTGTTTGCCTACTCGTTTTATGATCGATTTGAATGGAGCAACTTTGCAAAATTGTAACAAGCTGTGTTAATTAATTCGATAATTCATTAATCATAACGAATAACAAAGATAATACACTACTAAATGAGACTTCGCTAAAAAACGATATAGACTATAAGAAGTAAGAAATAAGTTGAAGTCTTCTCTAATCACTCTTTCAAATCGATTTTAAAGGATCAACGACGACTAGATCAACGTAGATTGAGTGGGTGAATTCGAAGATAATTTTAGATCATTTCTGTTGGTCGTATAAAAATCTTCCATCGAAGTAAGACAGATTCGGCAAATCAATGAAATATTTAGACAATTCGTTCAATGGTGCGGCGATTTATTGTCGACATTCCATTCTCTCTTTTTTTTCAAATCTTAAATTTAAACTCGAGTTTAGCACTTCTTCGATGTTATTTATCTATACATTTGAATCCGTTCAAAATAAAATTTTTTAAAAAATTATGGCTATGGCAATTTCGAGATCGTTGCTATAATAAAATTAAACCTTAGCAAGGTAGGCATATGTTTCAACCATTTTTTGATCGTTTAACGACGATTGGAATTGTTTGATAGCGTTGGCAAACATTCCCAATCACATTCCCAATAGCATTTACCAAATTGATTCTTCCAATACCAGTCCGAATATTCAGCACATTTCGTCGCAATTGCTGCTATCTGAAAAAAAGGGTTTTTTTGGTATGCACTAATTGAAGGTTCGATTTTATGATGATCAAGATAATGATCCATTAGGTCATTGCTTTACGGTTCCCTGATTCCTTAATGGAACGGATACGAATCCATGATTTGGAGTGAGGCAAAATATACATTAAACCTTCTAAACGTTTTCAACCGTGAGAAATGAGCATTATCCTTTTATTTGTATTTTTTATGATAAAATTGAGAAGGTCAGCTTGAAGTTTAGTACTTAAACACAGGTAATTAATATAAAGAATGGAGAAGATAGAAGCTGGAAGAGTCAGAACGAGAAATAGAGTGGAAAAGATAGAAAAGAAAAACAATCAAAGATCGTAAAAAGCGCACTGAAGCAAACCTGATGTGCAATTTTTACGTCGCCTTCATGATAGAAGATATACTCAAGAAGAATACGGCTAATATTTGTATCACGAGCATATTTTTCAACGTTAAGTCGAGCGAGATTGATAAATGGTCCACCAGATTGTGCCACCATTGAGGCCTTAAATTTCAAGATGTATTTATTTTCTCTCACTTTTCATAATAAAAAAAATTGTCAAAAGTATGAAAGGTTATACACTATTGAAAAATATCATTTGAAGTGCAAAACTTTGAGAAAGCAAACGCTTAAAGCTTATCTAAGTGATTTCCTTCAAGTAACGTTCGTACTGATTTGTTCAGTTAATTAATTAATTAATTAAATAATACCTCGCTGATTTATACAAATTATTTTATTATTTATGAGACTTTAATGAATTTTGAAATATATTCATAGCAATGCTAATGTTGTTAAAGCAAAAACCACTTATTAAAGTACGAAGAGGAGAAAACATTTTGAAAATATGAACATATGGGCAGATAAAACGAGAGGCCACAAATAAATAAGCTACATTGAAGAATATCGGAAAATAAACTGCAAATTTAGGCCGATAGGGAAATTTCATCGGATATATATAAACTTTTTCTTCGATTATCGAATGTCGCCGATTCAGAAATGAATTTAAAAAGAAAGCATTTTTGATTTATAATTCTTAGCGAATATATTATCGTGTTACCGATGTCAATATGGATAGCATTTAGAGAATTTTGAAAATATTAACAATAGAATTTTGCAAATAAAGATTACTATTACTATTAGCTAATAGCTAACAGCCACTAACGTGCTAATTAATATTTGCATTAAAAATGATAGAATGCAATGTCCATCTCAACTGCAGTCACTGAATTCTATATGTTCTAAACAGTGTTTTGCTTTTTCTTCTATTCATTTCTTGCAAAGTTGCTATATGAGAATATCAAAGGTGGTGGATAAGGTGGTATTGAAATTATTATTGCCTCATACTAGTATGCAGAGAATTTTATTCTTTCCACGATTTCATCTATAAGCTTCTTAGTAGATTTTATTAAGCGATCTGAAAATTTGCACATGAATTACTTAATAAATGGTTGCAAATCAATTTTATGCAAAATCGATGTATGCAAATCGCTAACAGTGCCAAGGCGTACGAGACGCGCTGAACTAGACGATGTTGCTCGAGCGGTTTTCGATGTACGTGAAGTAGTAATGACTGCTCCATTATACCGGGACGAGCTGTTGTCTCTGGACGTATAACACCACTCAATGGACGTCCGGCACTTGACCGAGGTCTAAGAGTTCCAAGTATGAATTGCAGTTTTTATTCCAGTTAAATTTCCTACTTATTAATTTATGTGGGAAGTGTTGTTATCACTAAGCTTTATAGAATGTTATTGTTATCATATGATTACAGCTCTATTGTATAGCGACTTGAAGTTAGCCAAAAAAAACATTCCAACCTACGTCTGCAAATTTTTATGGGTTTGCTTCAACGTTACTAATATCGACTATCCGTATGTATCCTGATGGCCCCGGGTTTATTTTGCTTGCCATTACATCCGTCGAGAATCGCCTTGTAAATTACACCTTTTAAAAAGCTCGATAAACAAGCAACAATTTATCATACGATTTATCCCAACATTAAAAAAATGCATTTCTAAAGTATTTCGATAAAGTCCAAAACTTCACTCATAAATTAATCACTGAATGATTTCATAGATCAGTTTGGAATTCGTAAATTCACCCGTACTTAATGCACTTGAATATTTAATTCAACATTGGTTTATTTAATAACCAGTTGAATAATACTGCTTATCAGTTAGTATCATCCTGGAAATAGTTGAGAAGTAATCCAGGATAGATTTATTGTAGAATAATCATACGCGATGATGTTGTTCGCTAAAGAAACGGTCGTAAATATTAGTTGTCGTATGTGAATTTATCCGTCGATCTCGATGCATCATTCGATGGAATTTGATTCAACCGAACAAACATCGTAAGCAGTTGTGTAATGGGTCGTTTTTTGATGGGTGCAATGTTTGTTGCCCACGCAGCAAGTTTCCGCTACATCAATGTTCAATGATCGTCTCAGCTGGTAACTAGTGACTTTACTTTTTTATGAAAAGAAAAATGTCTCTGCGCCATAAATTTCCGGAAGTAATTGAGAAAGAAAAGAAATACAATATGGCAAACTGATTGAGCTTAAACGATGTTAATTCCAGGCGAGGAAACAACTCATATCCTAATTTTTTCATACCATTATTCCTCCCTAAAATTCTATTTCTGAAAAATTCGTTCTGAAAACATTGAAGATTATTTTGTGAAATAAAAAGAGGAATGCATATCATCAATAGCTCCGGGGTTTGAATAACTCCTTTGTAACGGAAATATGCGACTACCCTTCCGCAAGAAAATGTATGAATTTCTCTAAAGTTGGCCACAATTTTTTCATTCGCTTGATGTCAGCAGTACTCACCTTGCTTATCCAGAAACTCAAAATGTTTCTTTTTGTTTCAAGCGCAAATTCGACAAAAACAATGGAGATTCAATACCTTATGGCTTGGCTTGGCCCTTTTGAAGAAGTGACAGGCCTCGAGAAAGACGGGCCAGGTCGCGCATTGGATGCGATAACGCTATCATCGAGAAATTTTTCGGCTACACCGCGTTCATCGTTTTCGATTTCATCCACATAAATATCCTCCGTCATGCATGTCATCTTTAAGCCCCATGGTGCCTCAAAGAGGCCCTTATTATTGTACAATAATATATCACATTTTATAAACTTGTGTCTCATCTCATCTCAGGTCATAGTCTTCACCTCCCTCTTCCCCTCCGCCCTCCCCACCCGATTTACAAAACGATTCCCTTCATCACATAAATCCCATCAAGCTATGCATAAGAAATTTTTTTAACTCATTGAAAATAGCTCATTGTTTCGAGTTGGAAAGACCAAGCATCCAGATAGAAGAGTAAGTGAGGAATCAGAACTGAAATGCAAGTAACCAAACATCTCCGAATATTTAGATACGCTTCTTTTGATCTGTTTTCCACTTCAACGTGTATCCTTTTTTCTCACAATGATGAAATGCAACATTTCTTCTAGGAAGCGCTAAATTTATAGAGGGAGTATAAATCCTCATTTGCATTTCATTGAAGTTATGTTAACAACCGTCACTACTCATAACGTGCCGTTCTCATATGTTTGTTTATGAATTACTTGGGCAAAAACCTCCATCATTCCTTCCGCAGCAGCAGCGCTTTAACCGTTACTTAATGAATGCCGGATCCTGCTTCCTTCCCATATATATATCTTCTGATAAGTTTCCACGAAATATGCAAAGAAGCCAGTAAAGCGCAGTTATTTCGAGCACACCAATGGCTTTGCACATTTTGATTTGATGAGAACATTTTTATATATAAGTGCAAATCTCATATGAGAGTATATATGCTGTTTCATTATCTTCTCAACATCTGCATTCGTTTTCTGCAAATCCTAAAGGTGGCAGCTGTGTTGAGGAGTAGTGGCGATATGCCCACAACTTATCTCATTTTCCAGCAAATAACTATTGCGACGGTAGGGCCTTGCATAAAGTTTGAAGAGGTGGAGGTTTTGAGGCTTCCTTACGCTCACAAAGAAAAAAACTTTAGGAGAGAGGCGAAGCGAAATCTCGCCCAAATTTCGAACTCATGAGCTTAGTCTCACATGTGGAAGGCAATTCTTGAAGCATGAAGACTTTCTGGAGCACTTCTCCAACCCGTACCGCTGTCCATCCCTTTTGTTTAAGGCTAACTGATCAAGAAATCATTTGATGTATATGCAATGTACAAGTTTTCATTACAGAATATGGAAAATTTCAATGAATTTGTGACTGTAAAAGAAACAAAATAATTTCGAATTTCATGACGATGAGGAAAAGAAAGAATTTAAGAGAATCGAAATATGAAGGAAAAAACCGTTAGAAGGATCTTTTAAAGGTTCTTTAACATTGCTCAAACATAGAAGCAGGGTCTCTTTTCGTCATCGTCATTTGCGTTGACATTTCTGAAGCAAATTACTCATTTTTTTCCCTTCACAGCGGGGCAAATGAAATCCATATCAGTCAAATCGGCACCTATTCCCGTCGCATAAACGATAATTAAACGTTGAGATCATTTTAATGATAAAAATATATCATCGCTATAGTTTATCGATAAACATTTTCACTACTGCACCTAATTATAGTGTTATAGAATATCGTAATTACGATGCGTAATTAAGTACGCTTTGTTGATATTTGGTGTAAATTGTGCCAATTTCCTTTGCGCCCTTCTGTGATGTTTTTTATATTACTTATAGAAATTTATAATTCAATGTGAGGAAGATTATGCCATCCTCTTATTCTTGCTAGGATGAACCCATTTTTGGATACATCACTGAATTAGATGTTTTCGAAGTGAGTTTTGTCACCATACAGAAATTGTTCGATAGGTCATTCGTGATAGTTTAAATGTTTGAGGAATGGCGATGAGCATAGCTTAGCAACACATAATGTCCACGGAATGTGTAGTGTGTTCATCAAAGCACCTGTTCTGCTTCCGGATCTATAAAGTGCACGTGCATTTCAGAGCTGGTGATGCAGTCAGTTAGGCTTATAAGCAGAACACGTAGCAGATGAGCATGCTGTTGTTGGCTGGATTCACGGCATACTCATACACGGTCATCGCGTCAACACATTCTATCCGCATCATTGCGCATCCATCACACAAGTATTACAACAATTCAACACAACACAACACAATGCAATAAGAAAATAGATGAATGCGAACGATATTCGCGAATTATTGTAATCGATAATAATTGCAGTCGAATAGTGGTCAACGCAATAAGAAAATACATGGAGGTGATCGATATTCGCGTAAATATAGTAATCGATTACAATTGCTGTCGAATAATGCTCAATGCAATAAGGAAATAGATGGAGGCGATCGATATTCGCGCAAATATTCTAATCGATAATAATTGCAGTCGAATTTTTGTCAACGCAACGACAAAATGGATGAATGCGATCGATATTTCGTAATCGTAAATGCAGTCTTCAACGCAATGCGAAAACAGATAATAATTGCAGTCGAATTGCAGTCGAATTTTTCAACGCAACGACAAAATGGATGAATGCGATCGATATTCGCGTAAATATTTTAATCGATAATAACTGCAGTCGAATTTTGGTCAACGCAACGACAAAATGGATGAATGCGATCGGTATTCGCGTAATTGTTGTAATCGATTATAATTGCAGTCGAATAGTTTTCAACGCAATGCGAAAACAGATGAATGCGATCGATATTCGCGTAAATATTTTAATCGATAATAATTGCAGTCGAATTTTGGTCAACGCAACGACAAAATGGATGAATGCGATCGATATTCGCGTAAATATTTTAATCGATAATAATTGCAGTCGAATTTTGGTCAACGCAACGAGAAAATGGATGAATGCGATCGATATTCGCGTAAATATTGTAATCGATTATAATTGCAGTCGAATTTTTCAACGCAATACAAAATGGATGAATGCGATCGATATTTCGTAATTGTTGTAATCGATTATAATTGCAGTCGAATAGTTTTCAACGCAAAGAAAATAGATGAATGCGATCGTATTAGCGTAATTGTTGTAATCGATTATAATTGCAGTCGAATAGTTTTCAACGCAATACGAAAACAGATGAATGCGATCGATATTGACGAAATATTGTAATCGATTATAATTGCGGTCGAATAGTGCTCAACGCAAGAAGAAAATAGATGAATGCGATCGATATTCGCGCAAATATTTTAATCGATAATAATTGCAGTCGAATTTTGGTCAACGCAACGACAAAATGGATGAATGCGATCGATATTATCGTAATTGTTGTAATCGATTATAATTGCAGTCGAATAGTTTTCAACGCAACCACGAAAACAGATGAATGCGATCGATATTCGCGTAATTGTTGTAATCGATTATAATTGCAGTCGAATAGTTTTCAACGCAATGCGAAAACAGATGAATGCGATCGATATTCACGAAATATTGTAATCGATTATAATTGCAGTCGAATAGTGGTCAACGCAAGAAGAAAATAGATGAATGCGATCGATATTCGCGTAAATATTTAATCGATAATAATTGCAGTCGAATTTTGGTCAACGCAACGACAAAATGGATGAATGCGATCGATATTCGCGTAATTGTTGTAATCGATTATAATTGCAGTCGAATAGTTTTCAACGCAATGCGAAAACAGATGAATGCGATCGATATTCGCGTAAATATTTTAATCGATTATAATTGCAGTCGAATAGGTCAACGCAACGAAGAAAATGGATGAATGCGATCGATATTCGCGTAAATATTTTAATCGATAATAATTGCAGTCGAATTTTTCAACGCAACGACAAAATGGATGAATGCGATCGATATTCGCGTAATTGTTGTAATCGATTATAATTGCAGTCGAATAGTTTTCAACGCAATAGGAAAACAGATGAATGCGATCGATATTCGCTTAATATTGTAATCGATTATAATTGCGGTCGAATTTTGCTCAACGCAACGAAAAAATGGATGAATGCGATCGATATTATCGTAATTGTTGTAATCGATTATAATTGCAGTCGAATAGTTTTCAACGCAATACGAAAACAGATGAATGCGATCGATATTCGCGTTAATATTTTAATCGATAATAATTGCAGTCGAATTTTGGTCAACGCAACGACAAAATGGATGAATGCGATCGATATTATCGTAATTGTTGTAATCGATTATAATTGCAGTCGAATAGTTTTCAACGCAATACGAAAACAGATGAATGCGATCGATATTCGCGTAAATATTTTAATCGATAATAATTGCAGTCGAATTTTGGTCAACGCAACGACAAAATAGATGAATGCGATCGATATTCGCGTAATTGTTGTAATCGATTATAATTGCAGTCGAATAGTTTTCAACGCAAACGAAAACAGATGAATGCGATCGATATTCGCGTAAATATTTTAATCGATATAATTGCAGTCGAATTTTGGTCAACGCAACGACAAAATGGATGAATGCGATCGATATTATCGTAATTGTTGTAATCGATTATAATTGCAGTCGAATAGTGCTCAACGCAAGAAGAAAATAGATGAATGCGATCGATATTCGCGTAAATATTTTAATCGATAATAATTGCAGTCGAATTTTGGTCAACGCAACGACAAAATGGATGAATGCGATCGATATTATCGTAATTGTTGTAATCGATAATAATTGCAGTCGAATAGTTTTCAACGCAATGCGAAACAGATGAATGCGATCGATATTCGCGTAAAATTTTAATCGATAATAATTGCAGTCGAATAGTTTTCAACGCAAGACGAAAACAGATGAATGCGATCGATATTCGCGTAAATATTTTAATCGATAATAATTGCAGTCGAATTTTGGTCAACGCAACGACAAAATGGATGAATGCGATCGATATTACCGTAATTGTTGTAATCGATAATAATTGCAGTCGAATTTTTCAACGCAACGACAAAATGGATGAATGCGATCGATATTATCGTAAATTTTTAATCGATTATAATTGCAGTCGAATAGTTTTCAACGCAATACGAAAACAGATGAATGCGATCGATATTCGCGTAAATATTTAATCGATAATAATTGCAGTCGAATTTTGGTCAACACAACGACAAAATGGATGAATGCGATCGATATTCGCGTAATTTTTGTAATCGATTATAATTGCAGTCGAATAGTTTTCAACGCAACGAAAACAGATGAATGCGATCGATATTCGCGTAAATATTGTAATCGATAATAATTGCAGTCGAATTTTGGTCAACGCAACGACAAAATGGATGAATGCGATCGATATTATCGTAATTGTTGTAATCGATTATAATTGCAGTCGAATAGTTTTCAACGCAATACGAAAACAGATGAATGCGATCGATATTCGCGTAAATATTTAATCGATAATAATTGCAGTCGAATTTTGGTCAACGCAACGACAAAATAGATGAATGCGATCGATATTCGCGTAATTGTTGTAATCGATTATAATTGCAGTCGAATAGTGCTCAACGCAAGAGAAAACAGATGAATGCGATCGATATTCGCGTAAATATTTTAATCGATAATAATTGCAGTCGAATTTTGGTCAACGCAACGACAAAATGGATGAATGCGATCGATATTCGCGTAAATGTTTAATCGATAATAATTGCAGTCGAATAGTTTTCAACGCAATGCGAAAACAGATGAATGCGATCGATATTCGCGTAAATATTTTAATCGATAATAATTGCAGTCGAATTTTGGTCAACGCAACGACAAAATGGATGAATGCGATCGATATTCGCGTAAATGTTGTAATCGATAATAATTGCAGTCGAATTTTGGTCAACGCAACGACAAAATGGATGAATGCGATCGATATTATCGTAATTGTTGTAATCGATAATAATTGCAGTCGAATTTTGGTCAACGCAACGACAAAATGGATGAATGCGATCGATATTCGCGTAATTGTTGTAATCGATTATAATTGCAGTCGAATAGTTTTCAACGCAATAAGAAAACAGATGAATGCGATCGATATTCGCGTAAATATTTTAATCGATAATAATTGCAGTCGAATTTTGGTCAACACAACGACAAAATGGATGAATGCGATCGATATTATCGTAATTGTTGTAATCGATTATAATTGCAGTCGAATAGTTTTCAACGCAAACGAAAACAGATGAATGCGATCGATATTCGCGTAAATATTTTAATCGATAATAATTGCAGTCGAATAGTTTTCAACGCACGACGAAAACAGATGAATGCGATCGATATTCGCGTAATTTTTAATCGATTATAATTGCAGTCGAATTTTTTCAACGCAACGACAAAAGATGAATGCGATCGATATTCGCGTAATTATTGTAATCGATTATAATTGCAGTCGAATAGTTTGGTCAACGCAACGACGAAAACAGATGAATGCGATCGATATTCGCGTAAATGTTTTAATCGATAATAATTGCAGTCGAATTTTGGTCAACGCAACGACAAAATGGATGAATGCGATCGATATTCGCGTAATTGTTGTAATCGATTATAATTGCAGTCGAATAGTTTTCAACGCAATGCGAAAACAGATGAATGCGATCGATATTCGCGTAAATATTTTAATCGATAATAATTGCAGTCGAATTTTGGTCAACGCAACGACAAAATGGATGAATGCGATCGATATTCGCGTAAATATTTAATCGATAATAATTGCAGTCGAATTTTGGTCAACGCAACGACAAAATGGATGAATGCGATCGATATTCGCGTAATGTTGTAATCGATTATAATTGCAGTCGAATAGTGGTCAACGCAACGACAAAACAGATGAATGCGATCGATATTCGTAATTGTTGTAATCGATAATAATTGCAGTCGAATTTTGGTCAACGCAACGACAAAATGGATGAATGCGATCGATATTATCGTAATTGTTGTAATCGATAATAATTGCAGTCGAATAGTTTTCAACGCAATACGAAAAAAGATGAATGCGATCGATATTCGCGTAAATATTTTAATCGATAATAATTGCAGTCGAATTTTGGTCAACGCAACGACAAAATGGATGAATGCGATCGATATTCGCGTAATTGTTGTAATCGATTATAATTGCAGTCGAATAGTTTTCAACGCAATGCGAAAAGATGAATGCGATCGATATTCGCGTAAATGTTTAATCGATAATAATTGCAGTCGAATTTTGGTCAACGCAACGACAAAATGGATGAATGCGATCGGTATTCGCGTAATTGTTGTAATCGATTATAATTGCAGTCGAATAGTTTTCAACGCAATGCGAAAACAGATGAATGCGATCGATATTCGCGTAAATATTTTAATCGATAATAATTGCAGTCGAATTTTGGTCAACGCAACGACAAAATGGATGAATGCGATCGATATTGCAGTCGTAATGGATGAATGCGATCGATATTATCGTAAATCGATTATAATTGCAGTCGAATAGTTTTTCAACGCAATACGAAAACAGATGAATGCGATCGATATTCGCGTAAATATTTTAATCGATAATAATTGCAGTCGAATTTTGGTCAACGCAACGACAAAATAGATGAATGCGATCGGTATTCGCGTAATTGTTGTAATCGATAATAATTGCAGTCGAATTTTGGTCAACGCAACGACAAAATGGATGAATGCGATCGATATTCGCGTAAATATTTTAATCGATAATAATTGCAGTCGAATTGTGGTCAACGCAACGACAAAATGGATGAATGCGATCGATATTCGCGTAAATATTTTAATCGATAATAATTGCAGTCGAATAGTTTTCAACGCAATACGAAAACAGATGAATGCGATCGATATTCGCGTAAATATTTTAATCGATAATAATTGCAGTCGAATTTGGTCAACGCAACGACAAAATGGATGAATGCGATCGATATTCGCGTAATTGTTGTAATCGATTATAATTGCAGTCGAATAGTTTTCAACGCAATACGAAAACAGATGAATGCGATCGATATTCGCGTAAATATTTTAATCGATAATAATTGCAGTCGAATTTTGGTCAACGCAACGACAAAATGGATGAATGCGATCGATATTCGCGTAATTGTTGTAATCGATTATAATTGCAGTCGAATAGTTTTCAACGCAAAGCGAAAACAGATGAATGCGATCGATATTCGCGTAAATATTTTAATCGATAATAATTGCAGTCGAATTTTGGTCAACGCAACGACAAAATGGATGAATGCGATCGATATTCGCGTAATTGTTGTAATCGATAATAATTGCAGTCGAATTTTGGTCAACGCAACGACAAAACGGATGAATGCGATCGATATTCGCGTAATTGTTGTAATCGATTATAATTGCAGTCGAATAGTTTTCAACGCAATACGAAAACAGATGAATGCGATCGATATTCGCGTAAATATTTTAATCGATAATAATTGCAGTCGAATTTTGGTCAACGCAACGACAAAATGGATGAATGCGATCGATATTCGCGTAATTGTTGTAATCGATTATAATTGCAGTCGAATAGTTTTCAACGCAAGCGAAAACAGATGAATGCGATCGATATTCGCGTAAATATTTTAATCGATAATAATTGCAGTCGAATTTTGGTCAACGCAACGAAAAATGGATGAATGCGATCGATATTCGCGTAATTGTTGTAATCGATTATAATTGCAGTCGAATAGTTTTTCAACGCAACGACAAAACAGATGAATGCGATCGATATTCGCGTAATTGTTTTAATCGATTATAATTGCAGTCGAATAGTTTTCAACGCAACGACGAAAATGGATGAATGCGATCGATATTCGCGTAAATATTTTAATCGATAATAATTGCAGTCGAATTTTGGTCAACGCAACGACAAAATGGATGAATGCGATCGATATTCGCGTAATTGTTGTAATCGATTATAATTGCAGTCGAATAGTTTTCAACGCAATACGAAAACAGATGAATGCGATCGATATTCGCGTAATAATTGTAATCGATTATAATTGCAGTCGAATAGTTTTCAACGCAATGCGAAAATGGATGAATGCGATCGATATTCGCGTAAATATTTTAATCGATAATAATTGCAGTCGAATTTTGGTCAACGCAACGACAAAATGGATGAATGCGATCGATATTCGCGTAATTGTTATAATCGATTATAATTGCAGTCGAATAGTTTCAACGCAATGCGAAAACAGATGAATGCGATCGATATTCGCGTAAATATTTTAATCGATAATAATTGCAGTCGAATTTTGGTCAACGCAACGACAAAATGGATGAATGCGATCGATATTATCGTAATTGTTGTAATCGATTATAATTGCAGTCGAATAGTTTTCAACGCAATGCGAAAACAGATGAATGCGATCGATATTCGCGTAAATAATTTAATCGATAATAATTGCAGTCGAATTTTGTCAACGCAACGACAAAATGGATGAATGCGATCGATATTCGCGTAATTGTTGTAATCGATAATAATTGCAGTCGAATTTTGGTCAACGCAACGACGAAAAAGATGAATGCGATCGATATTCGCGTAATTGTTGTAATCGATTATAATTGCAGTCGAATAATTTTTCAACGCAATACGAAAACAGATGAATGCGATCGATATTCGCGTAAATATTTTAATCGATAATAATTGCAGTCGAATTTTGGTCAACGCAACGACAAAATGGATGAATGCGATCGATATTCGCGTAATTGTTGTAATCGATTATAATTGCAGTCGAATAGTTTTCAACGCAATGCGAAAACAGATGAATGCGATCGATATTCGCGTAAATATTTAATCGATAATAATTGCAGTCGAATTTTGGTCAACGCAACGACAAAATGGATGAATGCGATCGATATTCGCGTAATTGTTGTAATCGATTATAATTGCAGTCGAATTTTTTCAACGCAACGACGAAAACAGATGAATGCGATCGATATTCGCGTAATTGTTGTTAATCGATAATAATTGCAGTCGAATATTTTGGTCAACGCAAGACAAAATGGATGAATGCGATCGATATTCGCGTAAATATTTTAATCGATAATAATTGCAGTCGAATTTTGGTCAACGCAACGACAAAATGGATGAATGCGATCGATATTCGCGTAATTGTTGTAATCGATTATAATTGCAGTCGAATAGTTTTCAACGCAAACGAAAACAGATGAATGCGATCGATATTCGCGTAAATATTTTAATCGATAATAATTGCAGTCGAATTTTGGTCAACGCAACGACAAAATGGATGAATGCGATCGATATTCGCGTAATTGTTGTAATCGATTATAATTGCAGTCGAATAGTTTTCAACGCAAAGCGAAAACAGATGAATGCGATCGATATTCGCGTAAATATTTTAATCGATAATAATTGCAGTCGAATTTTGGTCAACGCAACGACAAAATGGATGAATGCGATCGATATTCGCGTAATTGTTGTAATCGATTATAATTGCAGTCGAATAGTTTTCAACGCAATACGAAAACAGATGAATGCGATCGATATTCGCGTAATTGTTGTAATCGATTATAATTGCAGTCGAATAGTTTTCAACGCAATGCGAAAACAGATGAATGCGATCGATATTCGCGTAAATATTTTAATCGATAATAATTGCAGTCGAATTTTGGTCAACGCAACGACAAAATGGATGAATGCGATCGATATTCGCGTAATTGTTGTAATCGATTATAATTGCAGTCGAATAGTTTTCAACGCAATGCGAAAACAGATGAATGCGATCGATATTCGCGTAAATATTTTAATCGATAATAATTGCAGTCGAATTTTGGTCAACGCAACGACAAAATGGATGAATGCGATCGATATTCGCGTAAATGTTGTAATCGATTATAATTGCAGTCGAATAGTTTTCAACGCAACGCGAAAACAGATGAATGCGATCGATATTCGCGTAAATATTTAATCGATAATAATTGCAGTCGAATTTTGGTCAACGCAACGACAAAATGGATGAATGCGATCGATATTCGCGTAATTGTTGTAATCGATTATAATTGCAGTCGAATTTTTCAACGCAACGACGAAAATGGATGAATGCGATCGATATTCGCGTAATGTTTTAATCGATAATAATTGCAGTCGAATTTTGGTCAACGCAACGACAAAATGGATGAATGCGATCGTATTCGCGTAATTGTTGTAATCGATTATAATTGCAGTCGAATAGTTTTCAACGCAATGCGAAAACAGATGAATGCGATCGATATTCGCGTAAATGTTGTAATCGATAATAATTGCAGTCGAATTTTGGTCAACGCAACGACAAAATGGATGAATGCGATCGATATTCGCGTAATTGTTGTAATCGATTATAATTGCAGTCGAATAGTTTTCAACGCAATGCGAAAACAGATGAATGCGATCGATATTCGCGTAAATATTTTAATCGATAATAATTGCAGTCGAATTTTGGTCAACGCAACGACAAAATGGATGAATGCGATCGATATTCGCGTAATTGTTGTAATCGATTATAATTGCAGTCGAATAGTTTTCAACGCAATGCGAAAACAGATGAATGCGATCGATATTCGCGTAAATATTTTAATCGATAATAATTGCAGTCGAATTTTGGTCAACGCAACGACAAAATGGATGAATGCGATCGTATTCGCGTAATTGTTGTAATCGATTATAATTGCAGTCGAATAGTTTTCAACGCAATACGAAAACAGATGAATGCGATCGATATTCGCGTAAATATTTTAATCGATAATAATTGCAGTCG
This sequence comes from Parascaris univalens, assembly GCA_037576465.1. Lineage (NCBI taxonomy): Eukaryota > Metazoa > Nematoda > Chromadorea > Rhabditida > Ascarididae > Parascaris > Parascaris univalens. Next base: position 178,441,440 of record CM075173.1, on the reverse strand, counting down.
AATTTTGGTCAACGCAACGACAAAATGGATGAATGCGATCGATATTCGCGTAATTGTTGTAATCGATTATAATTGCAGTCGAATTTTTCAACGCAATACGAAAATGGATGAATGCGATCGATATTCGCATAAATATTGTAATCGATTATAATTGCAGTCGAATAGTTTTCAACGCAACGCGAAAATGGATGAATGCGATCGATATTCGCGTAAATAATTTAATCGATAATAATTGCAGTCGAATTTTGGTCAACGCAACGACAAAATGGATGAATGCGATCGATATTCGCGTAATTGTTGTAATCGATTATAATTGCAGTCGAATAGTTTTCAACGCAATGCGAAAACAGATGAATGCGATCGATATTCGCGTAAATATTTTAATCGATAATAATTGCAGTCGAATTTTGGTCAACGCAACGACAAAATGGATGAATGCGATCGATATTCGCGTAATTGTTGTAATCGATTATAATTGCAGTCGAATAGTTTTCAACGCAATACGAAAACAGATGAATGCGATCGATATTCGCGTAAATATTTAATCGATAATAATTGCAGTCGAATTTTGGTCAACGCAACGACAAAATGGATGAATGCGATCGATATTCGCGTAATTGTTGTAATCGATAATAATTGCAGTCGAATAGTTTTCAACGCAATGCGAAAACAGATGAATGCGATCGATATTCGCGTAATATTTAATCGATAATAATTGCAGTCGAATTTTGGTCAACGCAACGAAAAATGGATGAATGCGATCGATATTCGCGTAAATATTTTAATCGATAATAATTGCAGTCGAAATTTTTCAACGCAACGACAAAACAGATGAATGCGATCGATATTCGCGTAATTGTTGTAATCGATTATAATTGCAGTCGAATTTTTCAACGCAACGCAAAACAGATGAATGCGATCGATATTTCGCGTAAATATTTTAATCGATAATAATTGCAGTCGAATTTTGGTCAACGCAACGACAAAATGGATGAATGCGATCGATATTCGCGTAATTGTTGTAATCGATTATAATTGCAGTCGAATAGTTTTCAACGCAATACAAAACAGATGAATGCGATCGATATTCGCGTAATTGTTGTAATCGATTATAATTGCAGTCGAATAGTTTTCAACGCAACGCAAAATGATGAATGCGATCGATATTCGCGTAAATATTTTAATCGATAATAATTGCAGTCGAATTTTGGTCAACGCAACGACAAAATGGATGAATGCGATCGATATTCGCGTAATTGTTGTAATCGATTATAATTGCAGTCGAATAGTTTTCAACGCAAACGAAAACAGATGAATGCGATCGATATTCGCGTAAATAATTTAATCGATAATAATTGCAGTCGAATTTTGGTCAACGCAACGACAAAATGGATGAATGCGATCGATATTCGCGTAATTGTTGTAATCGATTATAATTGCAGTCGAATAGTTTTCAACGCAATGCGAAAACAGATGAATGCGATCGATATTCGCGTAAATATTTTAATCGATAATAATTGCAGTCGAATTTTGGTCAACGCAACGACAAAATGGATGAATGCGATCGATATTCGCGTAATTGTTGTAATCGATTATAATTGCAGTCGAATAGTTTTCAACGCAAAGCGAAAACAGATGAATGCGATCGATATTCGCGTAAATATTTAAATCGATAATAATTGCAGTCGAATTTTGGTCAACGCAACGACAAAATGGATGAATGCGATCGATATTATCGTAATTGTTGTAATCGATTATAATTGCAGTCGAATAGTTTTCAACGCAATGCGAAACAGATGAATGCGATCGATATTCGCGTAAATATTTTAATCGATAATAATTGCAGTCGAATTTTGGTCAACGCAACGACAAAATGGATGAATGCGATCGATATTATCGTAATTGTTGTAATCGATTATAATTGCAGTCGAATTTTGGTCAACGCAACGACAAAATGGATGAATGCGATCGATATTCCGTAATTGTTGTAATCGATTATAATTGCAGTCGAATAGTTTTCAACGCAATGCGAAAACGATGAATGCGATCGATATTCGCGTAATCGATAATAATTGCAGTCGAATTGTGGTCAACGCAACGACAAAATGGATGAATGCGATCGATATTATCGTAATTGTTGTAATCGATTATAATTGCAGTCGAATAGTTTTCAACGCAATGCGAAAACAGATGAATGCGATCGATATTCGCGTAAATATTTTAATCGATAATAATTGCAGTCGAATTTTGGTCAACGCAACGACAAAATGGATGAATGCGATCGATATTCGCGTAATTGTTGTAATCGATTATAATTGCAGTCGAATAGTTTTCAACGCAAAGCGAAAACAGATGAATGCGATCGATATTCGCGTAAATATTTTAATCGATAATAATTGCAGTCGAATTTTGGTCAACGCAACGACAAAATGGATGAATGCGATCGATATTCGCGTAATTGTTGTAATCGATTATAATTGCAGTCGAATAGTTTTCAACGCAAGCAAAACAGATGAATGCGATCGATATTCGCGTAATTGGTTATCGATAATAATTGCAGTCGAATAGTTTTCAACGCAATACGAAAACAGATGAATGCGATCGATATTCGCGTAAATATTTTAATCGATAATAATTGCAGTCGAATTTTGGTCAACGCAACGACAAAATGGATGAATGCGATCGATATTATCGTAATTGTTGTAATCGATTATAATTGCAGTCGAATAGTTTTCAACGCAATACGAAAATGGATGAATGCGATCGATATTATCGTAATATTTTTAATCGATTATAATTGCAGTCGAATAGTTTTCAACGCAATGCGAAAACAGATGAATGCGATCGATATTCGCGTAAATATTTTAATCGATAATAATTGCAGTCGAATTTTGGTCAACGCAACGACAAAATGGATGAATGCGATCGATATTATCGTAATTGTTGTAATCGATTATAATTGCAGTCGAATAGTTTTCAACGCAATGCGAAAACAGATGAATGCGATCGATATTCGCGCGATAATAATTGCAGTCGAATTTTGGTCAACGCAACGACAAAATGGATGAATGCGATCGATATTCGCGTAATTGTTGTAATCGATAATATAATTGCAGTCGAATAGTTTTCAACGCAAGCGAAAATAGATGAATGCGATCGATATTCGCGTAAATATTTTAATCGATAATAATTGCAGTCGAATTTTGGTCAACGCAACGACAAAATGGATGAATGCGATCGATATTCGCGTAATTGTTGTAATCGATTATAATTGCAGTCGAATAGTTTTCAACGCATACGAAAACAGATGAATGCGATCGATATTCGCGTAAATATTTTAATCGATAATAATTGCAGTCGAATTTGGTCAACGCAACGACAAAATGGATGAATGCGATCGATATTCGCGTAATTGTTGTAATCGATATAATTGCAGTCGAATTTTTTCAACGCAACGAAAAAGATGAATGCGATCGATATTCGCGTAAATATTTAATCGATAATAATTGCAGTCGAATTTTGTCAACGCAAAAGAAAATGATGAATGCGATCGATATTCGCGTAAATGTTGTAATCGATAATAATTGCAGTCGAATTTTTCAACGCAACGACAAAATAGATGAATGCGATCGATATTTGCGTAAATATTTTAATCGATAATAATTGCAGTCGAATTTTGGTCAACGCAACGACAAAATGGATGAATGCGATCGATATTATCGTAATTGTTGTAATCGATTATAATTGCAGTCGAATAGTTTTCAACGCAATACGAAAACAGATGAATGCGATCGATATTCGCGTAAATATTTTAATCGATAATAATTGCAGTCGAATTTTGGTCAACGCAACGACAAAATGGATGAATGCGATCGATATTATCGTAATTGTTGTAATCGATTATAATTGCAGTCGAATAGTTTTCAACGCAATACGAAACAGATGAATGCGATCGATATTCGCGTAAATATTTTAATCGATAATAATTGCAGTCGAATTTTGGTCAACGCAACGACAAAATGGATGAATGCGATCGATATTATCGTAATTGTTGTAATCGATTATAATTGCAGTCGAATAGTTTTCAACGCAATACGAAAACAGATGAATGCGATCGATATTCGCGTAAATATTTTAATCGATAATAATTGCAGTCGAATTTTGGTCAACACAACGACAAAATGGATGAATGCGATCGATATTATCGTAATTGTTGTAATCGATTATAATTGCAGTCGAATAGTTTTCAACGCAATACGAAAACAGATGAATGCGATCGATATTCGCGTAAATATTTTAATCGATTATAATTGCAGTCGAATTTTGGTCAACGCAACGACAAAATGGATGAATGCGATCGTATTCGCGTAATTGTTGTAATCGATTATAATTGCAGTCGAATAGTTTTTCAACGCAACGAAAACAGATGAATGCGATCGATATTCGCGTAAATATTTTAATCGATAATAATTGCAGTCGAATGTTTTCAACGCAATGCGAAAACAGATGAATGCGATCGATATTCGCGTAAATATTGTAATCGATAATAATTGCAGTCGAATTGTGGTCAACGCAACGACAAAATGGATGAATGCGATCGATATTACCGTAATTGTTGTAATCGATTATAATTGCAGTCGAATAGTTTTCAACGCAATGCGAAAACGATGAATGCGATCGATATTCGCGTAAAAATTGCAGTCGAATTGTGGTCAACGCAACGACAAAATGGATGAATGCGATCGATATTATCGTAATTGTTGTAATCGATTATAATTGCGGTCGAATAGTTTGCTCAACGCAAGAGAAAATAGATGAATGCGATCGATATTCGCGTAAATATTTAATCGATAATAATTGCAGTCGAATTTTGGTCAACGCAACGACAAAATGGATGAATGCGATCGATATTCGCGTAATTGTTGTAATCGATTATAATTGCAGTCGAATAGTGCTCAACGCAAGAAGAAAATAGATGAATGCGATCGATATTGCGTAAATATTTTAATCGATAATAATTGCAGTCGAATTTTGGTCAACGCAACGACAAAATGGATGAATGCGATCGGTATTCGCGTAATTGTTGTAATCGATTATAATTGCAGTCGAATAGTTTTCAACGCAATGCGAAAACAGATGAATGCGATCGATATTATCGTAATTGTTGTTATCGATTATAATTGCAGTCGAATTTTGCTCAACGCAACGACAAAATAGATGAATGCGATCGATATTCGCGTAAATATTTTGATCGATTAATAATTGCAGTCGAATTTTGGTCAACGCAACGACAAAATGGATGAATGCGATCGATATTCGCGTAATTGTTGTAATCGATTATAATTGCAGTCGAATAGTTTTCAACGCAATACGAAAACAGATGAATGCGATCGATATTCGCGAAATATTGTAATCGATAATAATGCAGTCGAATTTTGGTCAACGCAACGAAGAAAATGGATGAATGCGATCGATATTCGCGTAATTGTTGTAATCGATTATAATTGCAGTCGAATAGTTTTCAACGCAATACGAAAACAGATGAATGCGATCGATATTCGCGTAAATATTTTAATCGATAATAATTGCAGTCGAATTTTGGTCAACGCAACGACAAAATGGATGAATGCGATCGATATTATCGTAATTGTTGTAATCGATTATAATTGCAGTCGAATAGTTTTCAACGCAATACGAAAAGAGATGAATGCGATCGATATTCGCGTAAATATTTTAATCGATAATAATTGCAGTCGAATTTTGGTCAACGCAACGACAAAATGGATGAATGCGATCGATATTATCGTAATTGTTGTAATCGATTATAATTGCAGTCGAATAGTTTTCAACGCAATACGAAAACAGATGAATGCGATCGATATTCGCGTAAATATTTTAATCGATAATAATTGCAGTCGAATTTTGGTCAACGCAACGACAAAATGGATGAATGCGATCGATATTATCGTAATTGTTGTAATCGATATAATTGCAGTCGAATAGTGCTCAACGCAAGACAAAATAGATGAATGCGATCGATATTCGCGTAAATATTTTAATCGATAATAATTGCAGTCGAATAGTTTTCAACGCAATGCGAAAACAGATGAATGCGATCGATATTCGCGAAATAATGTAATCGATTAATAATTGCAGTCGAATTTTGGTCAACGCAACGACGAAATGATGAATGCGATCGATATTATCATAATTGTTGTAATCGATTATAATTGCAGTCGAATAGTTTTCAACGCAATGCGAAAACAGATGAATGCGATCGATATTCGCGTAAAATTGCAGTCGAATTGTTGTCAACGCAACGACAAAAGGATGAATGCGATCGATATTCGCGTAAATATTTTAATCGATAATAATTGCAGTCGAATTTTGGTCAACGCAACGACAAAATGGATGAATGCGATCGATATTCGCGTAATATTTTAATCGATAATAATTGCAGTCGAATTTTGGTCAACGCAACGACAAAATGGATGAATGCGATCGATATTATCGTAATTATTGTAATCGATTATAATTGCAGTCGAATATTTTCAACGCAATACGAAAACAGATGAATGCGATCGATATTCGCGTAATTATTGTAATCGATAATAATTGCAGTCGAATTGTGGTCAACGCAACGACAAAATGGATGAATGCGATCGATATTATCGTAATTGTTGTAATCGATTATAATTGCAGTCGAATAGTTTTCAACGCAATACGAAAACAGATGAATGCGATCGATATTCGCGTAAATATTTTAATCGATAATAATTGCAGTCGAATTTTGGTCAACGCAACGACAAAATGATGAATGCGATCGATATTATCGTAATTGTTGTAATCGATTATAATTGCAGTCGAATAGTTTTCAACGCAATACGAAAACAGATGAATGCGATCGATATTCGCGTAAATATTTTAATCGATTATAATTGCAGTCGAATTTTGGTCAACGCAACGACAAAATGGATGAATGCGATCGATATTCGCGTAATTGTTTTAATCGATTATAATTGCAGTCGAATAGTTTTCAACGCAATGCGAAAACAGATGAATGCGATCGATATTCGCGTAAATATTTTAATCGATAATAATTGCAGTCGAATTTTGGTCAACGCAACGACAAAATGGATGAATGCGATCGATATTCGCGTAATTGTTGTAATCGATTATAATTGCAGTCGAATAGTTTTCAACGCAATACGAAAACAGATGAATGCGATCGATATTCGCGTAAATATTTTAATCGATTATAATTGCAGTCGAATAGTGGTCAACGCACGACGAAAATGGATGAATGCGATCGATATTCGCGTAAATATTTAATCGATAATAATTGCAGTCGAATTTGGTCAACGCAACGACAAAATGGATGAATGCGATCGATATTCGCGTAATTGTTGTAATCGATTATAATTGCAGTCGAATTTTTCAACGCAAGAAGAAAATAGATGAATGCGATCGATATTCGCGTAAATATTTTAATCGATAATAATTGCAGTCGAATTTTGTCAACGCAACGACAAAATGGATGAATGCGATCGATATTCGCGTAATTGTTGTAATCGATAATAATTGCAGTCGAATTTTTCAACGCAAGCGAAAACAGATGAATGCGATCGATATTCGCGTAAATATTTAATCGATAATAATTGCAGTCGAATTTTGGTCAACGCAACGACAAAATGGATGAATGCGATCGATATTATCGTAATTGTTGTAATCGATTATAATTGCAGTCGAATAGTTTTCAACGCAAGAAGAAAAAAGATGAATGCGATCGATATTTCGTAATATTTTAATCGATAATAATTGCAGTCGAATTTTGGTCAACGCAACGACAAAATGGATGAATGCGATCGATATTCGCGTAAATGTTTTAATCGATAATAATTGCAGTCGAATTTTGGTCAACGCAACGACAAAATGGATGAATGCGATCGATATTCGCGTAATTGTTTAATCGATTATAATTGCAGTCGAATAGTTTTCAACGCAATACGAAAACAGATGAATGCGATCGATATTCGCGTAAATATTTTAATCGATAATAATTGCAGTCGAATTTGGTCAACGCAACGACAAAATGGATGAATGCGATCGATATTATCGTAATTGTTGTAATCGATTATAATTGCAGTCGAATAGTTTTCAACGCAATACGAAAACAGATGAATGCGATCGATATTCGCGTAAATATTTTAATCGATAATAATTGCAGTCGAATTTTGGTCAACGCAACGACAAAATGGATGAATGCGATCGATATTATCGTAATTGTTGTAATCGATTATAATTGCAGTCGAATAGTTTTCAACGCAATGCGAAAACAGATGAATGCGATCGATATTCGCGTAAATATTTTAATCGATAATAATTGCAGTCGAATTTTGGTCAACGCAACGACAAAATGGATGAATGCGATCGATATTATCGTAATTGTTGTAATCGATTATAATTGCAGTCGAATAGTTTTCAACGCAAACGAAAACAGATGAATGCGATCGATATTCGCGTAAATATTTTAATCGATAATAATTGCAGTCGAATTTTGGTCAACGCAACGACAAAATGGATGAATGCGATCGATATTCGCGTAATTGTTGTAATCGAATAATTGCAGTCGAATAGTTTTCAACGCAAGAAGAAAATAGATGAATGCGATCGATATTCGCGTAAATAATTTAATCGATAATAATTGCAGTCGAATTTTGTCAACGCAACGACAAAATGGATGAATGCGATCGATATTATCGTAATTGTTGTAATCGATTATAATTGCAGTCGAATAGTGCTCAACGCAAGAAGAAAATAGATGAATGCGATCGATATTCGCGTAAATATTTTAATCGATAATAATTGCAGTCGAATTTTGGTCAACGCAACGACAAAATGGATGAATGCGATCGATATTATCGTAATTGTTGTAATCGATTATAATTGCAGTCGAATAGTTTTCAACGCAATGCGAAAACAGATGAATGCGATCGATATTCGCGTAAATATTTTAATCGATAATAATTGCAGTCGAATTTTGGTCAACGCAACGACAAAATGGATGAATGCGATCGATATTCGCGTAATTGTTGTAATCGATTATAATTGCAGTCGAATAGTTTTCAACGCAATGCGAAAACAGATGAATGCGATCGATATTCGCGTAAATATTTTAATCGATAATAATTGCAGTCGAATTTTGGTCAACGCAACGACAAAATGGATGAATGCGATCGATATTCGCGTAAATATTTTAATCGATAATAATTGCAGTCGAATTTTGGTCAACGCAACGACAAAATGGATGAATGCGATCGATATTCGCGTAATTGTTGTAATCGATTATAATTGCAGTCGAATAGTTTTCAACGCAATGCGAAAACAGATGAATGCGATCGATATTCGCGTAAATATTTTAATCGATAATAATTGCAGTCGAATTTTGGTCAACGCAACGACAAAATGGATGAATGCGATCGATATTCGCGTAATTGTTGTAATCGATTATAATTGCAGTCGAATAGTTTTCAACGCAATACGAAAACAGATGAATGCGATCGATATTCGCGTAAATATTTTAATCGATAATAATTGCAGTCGAATTTTGGTCAACGCAACGACAAAATGGATGAATGCGATCGATATTCGCGTAAATAATTTAATCGATAATAATTGCAGTCGAATTTTGGTCAACGCAACGACAAAATGGATGAATGCGATCGATATTATCGTAATTGTTGTAATCGATTATAATTGCAGTCGAATAGTTTTCAACGCAAGCGAAAAAAGATGAATGCGATCGATATTCGCGTAATTATTTTAATCGATAATAATTGCAGTCGAATTTTGGTCAACGCAACGACAAAATGGATGAATGCGATCGATATTCGCGTAATTGTTGTAATCGATTAATAATTGCAGTCGAATAGTTTTCAACGCAATACGAAAAAGATGAATGCGATCGATATTCGCGTAAATATTTTAATCGATAATAATTGCAGTCGAATTTTGGTCAACGCAACGACAAAATGGATGAATGCGATCGATATTATCGTAATTGTTGTAATCGATTATAATTGCAGTCGAATAGTTTTCAACGCAATGCGAAAACAGATGAATGCGATCGATATTCGCGTAAATATTTAAATCGATAATAATTGCAGTCGAATTTTGGTCAACGCAACGACAAAATGGATGAATGCGATCGATATTCGCGTAATTGTTGTAATCGATTATAATTGCAGTCGAATAGTTTTCAACGCAAACAAAACAGATGAATGCGATCGATATTCGCGTAAATATTTTAATCGATAATAATTGCAGTCGAATTTTGGTCAACGCAACGACAAAATGGATGAATGCGATCGATATTCGCGTAATTGTTGTAATCGATAATAATTGCAGTCGAATAGTTTTCAACGCAACAGAAAATAGATGAATGCGATCGATATTACCGTAATTGTTTTAATCGATATAATTGCAGTCGAATAGTTTTCAACGCAATGCGAAAACAGATGAATGCGATCGATATTCGCGTAAATATTTTAATCGATAATAATTGCAGTCGAATTTTGGTCAACGCAACGACAAAATGGATGAATGCGATCGATATTCGCGTAATTGTTGTAATCGATTATAATTGCAGTCGAATAGTTTTCAACGCAATACGAAAACAGATGAATGCGATCGATATTCGCGTAAAATTGCAGTCGAATTTTGGTCAACGCAACGACAAAATGGATGAATGCGATCGATATTCGCGTAATTGTTTTAATCGATTATAATTGCAGTCGAATAGTTTTCAACGCAATGCGAAAACAGATGAATGCGATCGATATTCGCGTAAATATTTTAATCGATAATAATTGCAGTCGAATTTTGGTCAACGCAACGACAAAATGGATGAATGCGATCGATATTCGCGTAATGTTGTAATCGATTATAATTGCAGTCGAATAGTTTTCAACGCAACGACAAAACAGATGAATGCGATCGATATTCGCGTAATTGTTGTAATCGATTATAATTGCAGTCGAATAGTTTTCAACGCAATGACGAAAAGAGATGAATGCGATCGATATTCGCGTAAATATTTTAATCGATAATAATTGCAGTCGAATTTTGGTCAACGCAACGACAAAATGGATGAATGCGATCGATATTATCGTAATTGTTGTAATCGATTATAATTGCAGTCGAATAGTTTTCAACGCAATGCGAAAACAGATGAATGCGATCGATATTCGCGTAAATATTTTAATCGATAATAATTGCAGTCGAATTGTGGTCAACGCAACGACAAAATGGATGAATGCGATCGATATTCGCGTAATTGTTTTAATCGATTATAATTGCAGTCGAATAGTTTTTCAACGCAATGCAAACAGATGAATGCGATCGATATTCGCGTAATTATTGTAATCGATAATAATTGCAGTCGAATTTTGGTCAACGCAACGACAAAATGGATGAATGCGATCGATATTCCGTAATTGTTTTAATCGATTATAATTGCAGTCGAATAGTTTCAACGCAATGCGAAAACAGATGAATGCGATCGATATTCGCGTAAATATTTTAATCGATAATAATTGCAGTCGAATTTTGGTCAACGCAACGACAAAATGGATGAATGCGATCGATATTCGCGTAAATATTTAATCGATAATAATTGCAGTCGAATTTTGGTCAACGCAACGACAAAATGGATGAATGCGATCGATATTCGCGTAATTGTTGTAATCGATTATAATTGCAGTCGAATAGTTTTCAACGCAACGACAAAATAGATGAATGCGATCGATATTCGCGTAAATATTTTAATCGATAATAATTGCAGTCGAATTTTGGTCAACGCAACGACAAAATGGATGAATGCGATCGATATTCGCGTAATTGTTGTAATCGATTATAATTGCAGTCGAATAGTTTTCAACGCAATGCGAAAACAGATGAATGCGATCGATATTCGCGTAAATATTTTAATCGATAATAATTGCAGTCGAATTTTGGTCAACGCAACGACAAAATGGATGAATGCGATCGATATTCGCGTAATTGTTGTAATCGATTATAATTGCAGTCGAATAGTTTTCAACGCAAGAAGAAAATAGATGAATGCGATCGATATTCGCGTAAATATTTTAATCGATAATAATTGCAGTCGAATTTTGGTCAACGCAACGACAAAATGGATGAATGCGATCGATATTATCGTAATTGTTGTAATCGATTATAATTGCAGTCGAATAGTTTTCAACGCAAGACGAAAATAGATGAATGCGATCGATATTCGCGTAAATATTTTAATCGATAATAATTGCAGTCGAATTTTGTCAACGCAACGACAAAATGGATGAATGCGATCGATATTATCGTAATTGTGTAATCGATTATAATTGCAGTCGAATAGTTTTCAACGCAATACGAAAACAGATGAATGCGATCGATATTCGCGTAAATATTTTAATCGATAATAATTGCAGTCGAATTTTGGTCAACGCAAGACAAAATGGATGAATGCGATCGATATTCGCGTAAATGTTTTAATCGATAATAATTGCAGTCGAATTTTGGTCAACGCAACGACAAAATGGATGAATGCGATCGATATTCGCGTAATTGTTGTAATCGATTATAATTGCAGTCGAATAGTTTTCAACGCAATACGAAAACAGATGAATGCGATCGATATTCGCGTAAATATTTAATCGATAATAATTGCAGTCGAATTTTGGTCAACGCAACGACAAAATGGATGAATGCGATCGATATTCGCGTAAATATTTTAATCGATAATAATTGCAGTCGAATTTTGGTCAACGCAACGACAAAATGGATGAATGCGATCGATATTCGCGTAATTGTTGTAATCGATTATAATTGCAGTCGAATAGTTTTCAACGCAATGCGAAAACAGATGAATGCGATCGATATTCGCGTAAATATTTTAATCGATAATAATTGCAGTCGAATTTTGGTCAACGCAACGACAAAATGGATGAATGCGATCGATATTCGCGTAAATATTTTAATCGATAATAATTGCAGTCGAATTTTGGTCAACGCAACGACAAAATGGATGAATGCGATCGATATTCGCGTAATTGTTGTAATCGATTATAATTGCAGTCGAATAGTGGTCAACGCAACGACGAAAATGGATGAATGCGATCGATATTCGCGTAAATATTTTAATCGATAATAATTGCAGTCGAATTTTGGTCAACGCAACGACAAAATGGATGAATGCGATCGATATTATCGTAATTGTTGTAATCGATTATAATTGCAGTCGAATAGTTTTCAACGCAATGCGAAAACAGATGAATGCGATCGATATTCGCGAAATATTGTAATCGATAATAATTGCAGTCGAATTTTGGTCAACGCAACGACAAAATGGATGAATGCGATCGATATTCGCGTAATTGTTGTAATCGATTATAATTGCAGTCGAATAGTGTCAACGCAAAGACAAAACAGATGAATGCGATCGATATTCGCGTAAATATTTAATCGATAATAATTGCAGTCGAATTTTGGTCAACGCAACGACAAAATGGATGAATGCGATCGATATTCGCGTAATTGTTTTAATCGATAATAATTGCAGTCGAATAGTTTTCAACGCAATGCGAAAACAGATGAATGCGATCGATATTCGCGTAAATATTTTAATCGATAATAATTGCAGTCGAATTTTGGTCAACGCAACGACAAAATGGATGAATGCGATCGATATTCGCGTAATTGTTTTAATCGATTATAATTGCAGTCGAATAGTTTTCAACGCAATGCGAAAACGATGAATGCGATCGATATTCGCGTAAAATTGCAGTCGAATTTTGGTCAACGCAACGACAAAATGGATGAATGCGATCGATATTATCGTAATTGTTTTAATCGATTATAATTGCAGTCGAATAGTTTTCAACGCAATGCGAAAACAGATGAATGCGATCGATATTCGCGTAAATATTTTAATCGATAATAATTGCAGTCGAATTTTGGTCAACGCAACGACAAAATGGATGAATGCGATCGATATTATCGTAATTGTTGTAATCGATTATAATTGCAGTCGAATAGTTTTCAACGCAATACGAAAAACAGATGAATGCGATCGATATTCGCGTAATTGTTGTAATCGATTATAATTGCAGTCGAATAGTTTTCAACGCAATGCGAAAACAGATGAATGCGATCGATATTCGCGTAAATATTTAATCGATAATAATTGCAGTCGAATTTTGGTCAACGCAACGACAAAATGGATGAATGCGATCGATATTCGCGTAAAATTGCAGTCGAATTTTGTCAACGCAACGACAAAATGGATGAATGCGATCGATATTTCGTAATTGTTGTAATCGATTATAATTGCAGTCGAATAGTTTTCAACGCAAGAAGAAAATAGATGAATGCGATCGATATTCGCGTAAATATTTTAATCGATAATAATTGCAGTCGAATTTTGGTCAACGCAACGACAAAATGGATGAATGCGATCGATATTCGCGTAATTGTTGTAATCGATTATAATTGCAGTCGAATAGTTTTCAACGCAATGCGAAAACAGATGAATGCGATCGATATTCGCGTAAATATTTTAATCGATAATAATTGCAGTCGAATTTTGGTCAACGCAACGACAAAATGGATGAATGCGATCGATATTCGCGTAATTGTTGTAATCGATTATAATTGCAGTCGAATAGTTTTCAACGCAAGACGAAAACAGATGAATGCGATCGATATTCGCGTAAATATTTTAATCGATAATAATTGCAGTCGAATTTTGGTCAACGCAACGACAAAATGGATGAATGCGATCGATATTCGCGTAATTGTTGTAATCGATTATAATTGCAGTCGAATAGTTTTCAACGCAATACGAAAACAGATGAATGCGATCGATATTCGCGTAAATATTTTAATCGATAATAATTGCAGTCGAATTTTGGTCAACGCAACGACAAAATGGATGAATGCGATCGATATTCGCGTAATTGTTGTAATCGATTATAATTGCAGTCGAATATTTTTCAACGCAACGACGAAAACAGATGAATGCGATCGATATTCGCGTAATTGTTGTAATCGATTATAATTGCAGTCGAATAGTTTTCAACGCAAGAAGAAAATAGATGAATGCGATCGATATTCGCGTAAATATTTTAATCGATAATAATTGCAGTCGAATTTTGGTCAACGCAACGACAAAATGGATGAATGCGATCGATATTCGCGTAATTGTTGTAATCGATTATAATTGCAGTCGAATAGTTTTCAACGCAATACGAAAACAGATGAATGCGATCGATATTCGCGTAAATATTTTAATCGATAATAATTGCAGTCGAATTTTGGTCAACGCAACGACAAAATGGATGAATGCGATCGATATTATCGTAATTGTTGTAATCGATTATAATTGCAGTCGAATAGTTTTCAACGCAATGCGAAAACAGATGAATGCGATCGATATTCGCGTAAATATTTTAATCGATAATAATTGCAGTCGAATTTTGGTCAACGCAACGACAAAATGGATGAATGCGATCGATATTCGCGTAATTGTTGTAATCGATTATAATTGCAGTCGAATAGTTTTCAACGCAATGCGAAAACAGATGAATGCGATCGATATTCGCGTAAATATTTTAATCGATAATAATTGCAGTCGAATTTTGGTCAACGCAACGACAAAATGGATGAATGCGATCGATATTCGCGTAATTGTTGTAATCGATTATAATTGCAGTCGAATAGTTTTCAACGCAATACGAAAACAGATGAATGCGATCGATATTCGCGTAAATATTTTAATCGATAATAATTGCAGTCGAATTTTGGTCAACGCAACGACAAAATGGATGAATGCGATCGATATTCGCGTAAATGTTTTAATCGATAATAATTGCAGTCGAATTTTGGTCAACGCAACGACAAAATGGATGAATGCGATCGATATTCGCGTAATTGTTGTAATCGATTATAATTGCAGTCGAATAGTTTCAACGCAACGAAAACAGATGAATGCGATCGATATTCGCGTAAATATTTTAATCGATAATAATTGCAGTCGAATTTTGGTCAACGCAACGACAAAATGGATGAATGCGATCGATATTATCGTAATTGTTGTAATCGATTATAATTGCAGTCGAATAGTGCTCAACGCAAGAAAAAATGGATGAATGCGATCGATATTCGCGTAAATATTTTAATCGATAATAATTGCAGTCGAATTTTGGTCAACGCAACGACAAAATGGATGAATGCGATCGATATTATCGTAATTGTTGTAATCGATTATAATTGCAGTCGAATAGTTTTCAACGCAATGCGAAAACAGATGAATGCGATCGATATTCGCGTAAATATTTAATCGATAATAATTGCAGTCGAATTTTGGTCAACGCAACGACAAAATGGATGAATGCGATCGATATTCGCGTAAATATTTTAATCGATAATAATTGCAGTCGAATTTTGGTCAACGCAACGACAAAATGGATGAATGCGATCGATATTATCGTAATTGTTGTAATCGATTATAATTGCAGTCGAATAGTTTTCAACGCAAGAAGAAAACAGATGAATGCGATCGATATTCGCGTAAATATTTTAATCGATAATAATTGCAGTCGAATTTTGGTCAACGCAACGACAAAATGGATGAATGCGATCGATATTATCGTAATTGTTGTAATCGATTATAATTGCAGTCGAATAGTTTTCAACGCAATGCGAAAACAGATGAATGCGATCGATATTCGCGTAAATATTTAATCGATAATAATTGCAGTCGAATTTTGGTCAACGCAACGACAAAATGGATGAATGCGATCGATATTCGCGTAATTGTTGTAATCGATTATAATTGCAGTCGAATAGTTTTCAACGCAATACGAAAACAGATGAATGCGATCGATATTCGCGTAAATATTTTAATCGATAATAATTGCAGTCGAATTTTGGTCAACGCAACGACAAAATGGATGAATGCGATCGATATTTCGTAATTGTTGTAATCGATTATAATTGCAGTCGAATAGTTTTCAACGCAACGAAAAAGATGAATGCGATCGATATTCGCGTAAATATTTTAATCGATAATAATTGCAGTCGAATTTTGGTCAACGCAACGACAAAATGGATGAATGCGATCGATATTCGCGTAAATATTTTAATCGATAATAATTGCAGTCGAATTTTGGTCAACGCAACGACAAAATGGATGAATGCGATCGATATTCGCGTAATTGTTGTAATCGATTATAATTGCAGTCGAATAGTTTTCAACGCAATGCGAAAACAGATGAATGCGATCGATATTCGCGTAAATATTTTAATCGATAATAATTGCAGTCGAATTTTGGTCAACGCAACGACAAAATGGATGAATGCGATCGATATTCGCGTAAATATTTTAATCGATAATAATTGCAGTCGAATTTTGGTCAACGCAACGACAAAATGGATGAATGCGATCGATATTATCGTAATTGTGTAATCGATTATAATTGCAGTCGAATAGTGTCAACGCAAGAAGAAAATAGATGAATGCGATCGATATTCGCGTAAATATTTTAATCGATAATAATTGCAGTCGAATTTTGGTCAACGCAACGACAAAATGGATGAATGCGATCGATATTATCGTAATTGTTGTAATCGATTATAATTGCAGTCGAATAGTTTTCAACGCAATGCGAAAACAGATGAATGCGATCGATATTCGCGTAAATATTTTAATCGATAATAATTGCAGTCGAATTTTGGTCAACGCAACGACAAAATGGATGAATGCGATCGATATTATCGTAATTGTTGTAATCGATTATAATTGCAGTCGAATAGTTCAACGCAATGCGAAAACAGATGAATGCGATCGATATTCGCGTAAATATTTTAATCGATAATAATTGCAGTCGAATTTTGTCAACGCAACGACAAAATGGATGAATGCGATCGATATTCGCGTAAATATTTTAATCGATAATAATTGCAGTCGAATTTTGGTCAACGCAACGACAAAATGGATGAATGCGATCGATATTTTCGTAATTGTGTAATCGATTATAATTGCAGTCGAATAGTTTTCAACGCAAGACGAAAACAGATGAATGCGATCGATATTCGCGTAAATATTTAATCGATAATAATTGCAGTCGAATTTTGGTCAACGCAACGACAAAATGGATGAATGCGATCGATATTATCGTAATTGTTGTAATCGATTATAATTGCAGTCGAATAGTTTTCAACGCAATACGAAAAAGATGAATGCGATCGATATTCGCGTAAATATTTTAATCGATAATAATTGCAGTCGAATTTTTGTCAACGCAACGACAAAATGGATGAATGCGATCGATATTCGCGTAATTGTTGTAATCGATTATAATTGCAGTCGAATAGTTTTCAACGCAATACGAAAACAGATGAATGCGATCGATATTCGCGTAAATATTTTAATCGATAATAATTGCAGTCGAATTTTGGTCAACGCAACGACAAAATGGATGAATGCGATCGATATTATCGTAATTGTTGTAATCGATTATAATTGCAGTCGAATAGTTTTCAACGCAATACGAAAACAGATGAATGCGATCGATATTCGCGTAAATATTTTAATCGATAATAATTGCAGTCGAATTTTGGTCAACGCAACGACAAAATGGATGAATGCGATCGATATTATCGTAATTGTTGTAATCGATTATAATTGCAGTCGAATAGTTTTCAACGCAATACGAAAACAGATGAATGCGATCGATATTCGCGTAAATATTTAATCGATAATAATTGCAGTCGAATTTTGGTCAACGCAACGACAAAATGGATGAATGCGATCGATATTATCGTAATTGTTGTAATCGATTATAATTGCAGTCGAATAGTTTTCAACGCAATACGAAAACATGAATGCGATCGATATTCGCGTAAATATTTTAATCGATAATAATTGCAGTCGAATTTTGGTCAACGCAACGACAAAATGATGAATGCGATCGATATTCGCGTAATTGTTGTAATCGATTATAATTGCAGTCGAATAGTTTCAACGCAATGCGAAAACAGATGAATGCGATCGATATTCGCGTAAATATTTTAATCGATAATAATTGCAGTCGAATTTTGGTCAACGCAACGACAAAATGATGAATGCGATCGATATTCGCGTAAATTTTTATCGATAATAATTGCAGTCGAATTTTGGTCAACGCAACGACAAAATGGATGAATGCGATCGATATTCGCGTAATTGTTGTAATCGATTATAATTGCAGTCGAATAGTTTTCAACGCAATGCGAAAACAGATGAATGCGATCGATATTCGCGTAAATATTTAATCGATAATAATTGCAGTCGAATTTTGGTCAACGCAACGACAAAATGGATGAATGCGATCGATATTATCGTAATTGTTGTAATCGATTATAATTGCAGTCGAATAGTTTTCAACGCAAGACGAAAACAGATGAATGCGATCGATATTCGCGTAAATAATTTAATCGATAATAATTGCAGTCGAATTTTGGTCAACGCAACGACAAAATGGATGAATGCGATCGATATTCGCGTAATTGTTGTAATCGATTATAATTGCAGTCGAATAGTTTTCAACGCAATACGAAAACAGATGAATGCGATCGATATTCGCGTAAATATTTTAATCGATAATAATTGCAGTCGAATTTTGGTCAACGCAACGACAAAATGGATGAATGCGATCGATATTCGCGTAATATTTTAATCGATAATAATTGCAGTCGAATTTTGGTCAACGCAACGACAAAATGGATGAATGCGATCGATATTATCGTAATTGTTGTAATCGATTATAATTGCAGTCGAATAGTTTTCAACGCAAGAAGAAAACAGATGAATGCGATCGATATTCGCGTAAATATTTTAATCGATAATAATTGCAGTCGAATTTTGGTCAACGCAACGACAAAATGGATGAATGCGATCGATATTCGCGTAATTGTTGTAATCGATTATAATTGCAGTCGAATAGTTTTCAACGCAATACGAAAACAGATGAATGCGATCGATATTCGCGTAAATATTTTAATCGATAATAATTGCAGTCGAATTTTGGTCAACGCAACGACAAAATGGATGAATGCGATCGATATTATCGTAATTGTTGTAATCGATTATAATTGCAGTCGAATAGTTTTCAACGCAATACGAAAACAGATGAATGCGATCGATATTCGCGTAAATATTTTAATCGATAATAATTGCAGTCGAATTTTGGTCAACGCAACGACAAAATGGATGAATGCGATCGATATTCGCGTAATTGTTGTAATCGATTATAATTGCAGTCGAATAGTTTTCAACGCAATACGAAAACAGATGAATGCGATCGATATTCGCGTAAATATTTAATCGATAATAATTGCAGTCGAATTTTGGTCAACGCAACGACAAAATGGATGAATGCGATCGATATTATCGTAATTGTTGTAATCGATTATAATTGCAGTCGAATAGTTTCAACGCAATACGAAAACAGATGAATGCGATCGATATTCGCGTAAATATTTTAATCGATAATAATTGCAGTCGAATTTTGTCAACGCAACGACAAAATGGATGAATGCGATCGATATTCGCGTAAATGTTTTAATCGATAATAATTGCAGTCGAATTTTGGTCAACGCAACGACAAAATGGATGAATGCGATCGATATTCGCGTAATTGTTGTAATCGATTATAATTGCAGTCGAATAGTTTTCAACGCAATGCGAAAACAGATGAATGCGATCGATATTCGCGTAAATAATTTAATCGATAATAATTGCAGTCGAATTTTGGTCAACGCAACGACAAAATGGATGAATGCGATCGATTCGCGTAAATATTTTAATCGCAGTCGAATTTAAATCGATATATATTTGCATTATAATTTTTTCAACGCAAGACAAAATAGATGAATGCGATCGATATTCGCGTAAATATTTTAATCGATAATAATTGCAGTCGAATTTTGGTCAACGCAACGACAAAATGGATGAATGCGATCGATATTATCGTAATTGTTGTAATCGATTATAATTGCAGTCGAATAGTTTTCAACGCAATACGAAAAAGATGAATGCGATCGATATTCGCGTAAATATTTTAATCGATAATAATTGCAGTCGAATTTTGGTCAACGCAACGACAAAATGGATGAATGCGATCGATATTATCGTAATTGGTGTAATCGATTATAAATTGCAGTCGAATTTTTCAACGCAATACGAAAACAGATGAATGCGATCGATATTCGCGTAAATATTTTAATCGATAATAATTGCAGTCGAATTTTGGTCAACGCAACGACAAAATGGATGAATGCGATCGATATTCGCGTAATTGTTGTAATCGATTATAATTGCAGTCGAATAGTTTTCAACGCAATGCGAAAACAGATGAATGCGATCGATATTCGCGTAAATATTTTAATCGATAATAATTGCAGTCGAATTTTGGTCAACGCAACGACAAAATGGATGAATGCGATCGATATTATCGTAATTGTTGTAATCGATTATAATTGCAGTCGAATTTTTTCAACGCAATACGAAAACAGATGAATGCGATCGATATTCGCGTAAATATTTTAATCGATAATAATTGCAGTCGAATTTTGGTCAACGCAACGACAAAATGGATGAATGCGATCGATATTCGCGTAAATGTTTTAATCGATAATAATTGCAGTCGAATTTTGGTCAACGCAACGACAAAATGGATGAATGCGATCGATATTCGCGTAATTGTTGTAATCGATTATAATTGCAGTCGAATAGTTTTCAACGCAAGCGAAAACAGATGAATGCGATCGATATTCGCGTAAATATTTTAATCGATAATAATTGCAGTCGAATTTTGGTCAACGCAACGACAAAATGGATGAATGCGATCGATATTCGCGTAATTGTTGTAATCGATAATAATTGCAGTCGAATTTTGGTCAACGCAACGAAAACAGATGAATGCGATCGATATTCGCGTAAATATTTTAATCGATAATAATTGCAGTCGAATTTTGGTCAACGCAACGACAAAATGGATGAATGCGATCGATATTCGCGTAATTGTTGTAATCGATTATAATTGCAGTCGAATAGTTTTCAACGCAATACGAAAACAGATGAATGCGATCGATATTCGCGTAAATATTTTAATCGATAATAATTGCAGTCGAATTTTGGTCAACGCAACGACGAAAATGGATGAATGCGATCGATATTCGCGTAATTGTTGTAATCGATAATAATTGCAGTCGAATTTGGTCAACGCGCAACGACAAAATGGATGAATGCGATCGATATTATCGTAATTGTTTTAATCGATTATAATTGCAGTCGAATAGTTTTCAACGCAACGCGAAAACAGATGAATGCGATCGATATTCGCGTAAATATTTTAATCGATAATAATTGCAGTCGAATTTTGGTCAACGCAACGACAAAATGGATGAATGCGATCGATATTATCGTAATTTGTAATCGATTATAATTGCAGTCGAATAGTTTTCAACGCAATGCGAAAACAGATGAATGCGATCGATATTCGCGTAAATATTTTAATCGATAATAATTGCAGTCGAATTTTGGTCAACGCAACGACAAAATGGATGAATGCGATCGATATTCGCGTAAATGTTGTAATCGATAATAATTGCAGTCGAATTTTTTCAACGCAACGAAAACAGATGAATGCGATCGATATTCGCGTAATTGTTGTAATCGATTATAATTGCAGTCGAATAGTTTTCAACGCAATGCGAAAACAGATGAATGCGATCGATATTCGCGTAAATATTTTAATCGATAATAATTGCAGTCGAATTTTGGTCAACGCAACGACAAAACAGATGAATGCGATCGATATTCGCGTAAATGTTGTAATCGATTATAATTGCAGTCGAATAGTTTTCAACGCAATACGAAAACAGATGAATGCGATCGATATTCGCGTAAATATTTTAATCGATAATAATTGCAGTCGAATTTGGTCAACGCAACGACAAAATGGATGAATGCGATCGATATTCGCGTAATTGTTGTAATCGATTATAATTGCAGTCGAATAGTTTTCAACGCAATACGAAAACAGATGAATGCGATCGATATTCGCGTAAATATTTTAATCGATAATAATTGCAGTCGAATTTTGGTCAACGCAACGACAAAATGGATGAATGCGATCGATATTCGCGTAATTGTTGTAATCGATTATAATTGCAGTCGAATAGTTTTCAACGCAACGAAAACAGATGAATGCGATCGATATTCGCGTAAATATTTTAATCGATAATAATTGCAGTCGAATTTTGGTCAACGCAACGACAAAATGGATGAATGCGATCGATATTCGCGTAATTGTTGTAATCGATTATAATTGCAGTCGAATAGTTTTTCAACGCAATACGAAAACAGATGAATGCGATCGATATTCGCGTAAATATTTTAATCGATAATAATTGCAGTCGAATTTTGGTCAACGCAACGACAAAATGGATGAATGCGATCGATATTCGCGTAATTGTTGTAATCGATTATAATTGCAGTCGAATAGTTTTCAACGCAATACGAAAACAGATGAATGCGATCGATATTCGCGTAAATATTTTAATCGATAATAATTGCAGTCGAATTTTGGTCAACGCAACGACAAAATGGATGAATGCGATCGATATTATCGTAATTGTTGTAATCGATTATAATTGCAGTCGAATAGTTTTCAACGCAATGCGAAAACAGATGAATGCGATCGATATTCGCGTAAATATTGTTAATCGATAATAATTGCAGTCGAATTTTGGTCAACGCAACGACAAAATGGATGAATGCGATCGATATTCGCGTAAATATTTTAATCGATAATAATTGCAGTCGAATTTTGGTCAACGCAACGACAAAATGGATGAATGCGATCGATATTCGCGTAATTGTTGTAATCGATTATAATTGCAGTCGAATAGTTTTCAACGCAATGCGAAAACAGATGAATGCGATCGATATTCGCGTAAATATTTTAATCGATAATAATTGCAGTCGAATTTTGGTCAACGCAACGACAAAATGGATGAATGCGATCGATATTCGCGTAATTGTTGTAATCGATTATAATTGCAGTCGAATAGTTTTCAACGCAATACGAAAACAGATGAATGCGATCGATATTCGCGTAAATATTTTAATCGATAATAATTGCAGTCGAATTTTGGTCAACGCAACGACAAAATGGATGAATGCGATCGATATTATCGTAATTGTTGTAATCGATTATAATTGCAGTCGAATAGTTTTCAACGCAATACGAAAACAGATGAATGCGATCGATATTCGCGTAATTAATTTAATCGATAATAATTGCAGTCGAATTTTGGTCAACGCAACGACAAAATGGATGAATGCGATCGATATTCGCGTAAATATTTAATCGATAATAATTGCAGTCGAATAGTTTTCAACGCAACGACAAAATAGATGAATGCGATCGATATTCGCGTAAATATTTTAATCGATAATAATTGCAGTCGAATAGTTTTCAACGCAATGCGAAAACAGATGAATGCGATCGATATTCGCGTAAATAATTTAATCGATAATAATTGCAGTCGAATTTTGGTCAACGCAACGACAAAATGGATGAATGCGATCGGTATTCGCGTAATTGTTGTAATCGATTATAATTGCAGTCGAATAGTTTTCAACGCAATACGAAAACAGATGAATGCGATCGATATTCGCGTAAATAATTTAATCGATAATAATTGCAGTCGAATTTTGGTCAACGCAACGACAAAATGGATGAATGCGATCGATATTCGCGTAATTGTTGTAATCGATTATAATTGCAGTCGAATAGTTTTCAACGCAATGCGAAAACAGATGAATGCGATCGATATTCGCGTAATTGTTTTAATCGATTATAATTGCAGTCGAATAGTTTTCAACGCAACGACAAAACAGATGAATGCGATCGATATTCGCGTAAATTTGTAATCGATAATAATTGCAGTCGAATTTGGTCAACGCAACGACAAAATGGATGAATGCGATCGATATTCGCGTAAATAATTTAATCGATATAATTGCAGTCGAATTTGGTCAACGCAACGACAAAATGGATGAATGCGATCGATATTCGCGTAATATTTTAATCGATAATAATTGCAGTCGAATTTGGTCAACGCAACGACAAAATGGATGAATGCGATCGATATTCGCGTAAATATTTAATCGATAATAATTGCAGTCGAATTTTGTCAACGCAACGACAAAATGGATGAATGCGATCGATATTCGCGAAATTGTTGTAATCGATATATAATTGTGTCTAATTTTCAAACGCAATACGAAAACAGATGAATGCGATCGATATTCGCGTAAATATTTTAATCGATAATAATTGCAGTCGAATTTTGGTCAACGCAACGACAAAATGGATGAATGCGATCGATATTATCGTAATTGTTGTAATCGATTATAATTGCAGTCGAATAGTTTTCAACGCAATGCGAAAACAGATGAATGCGATCGATATTCGCGTAAATATTTTAATCGATAATAATTGCAGTCGAATTTTGGTCAACGCAACGACAAAATGGATGAATGCGATCGATATTATCGCGTAATTGTTGTAATCGATTATAATTGCAGTCGAATAGTTTTCAACGCAACAATGCGAAACAGATGAATGCGATCGATATTCGCGTAAATATTTAATCGATAATAATTGCAGTCGAATTTTGGTCAACGCAACGACAAAATGGATGAATGCGATCGATATTATCGTAATTGTTGTAATCGATTATAATTGCAGTCGAATAGTTTTCAACGCAATACGAAAACAGATGAATGCGATCGATATTCGCGTAAATATTTAATCGATAATAATTGCAGTCGAATTTTGGTCAACGCAACGACAAAATGGATGAATGCGATCGATATTCGCGTAATTGTTGTAATCGATTATAATTGCAGTCGAATTTGGTCAACGCAACGAAAATAGATGAATGCGATCGATATTCGCGTAAATTTTTAATCGATAATAATTGCAGTCGAATTTTGGTCAACGCAACGACAAAATGGATGAATGCGATCGATATTCGCGTAATTGTTGTAATCGATTATAATTGCAGTCGAATTTTGGTCAACGCAACGACAAAATGATGAATGCGATCGATATTATCGTAATTGTTGTAATCGATTATAATTGCAGTCGAATAGTTTTCAACGCAATACGAAAACAGATGAATGCGATCGATATTCGCGTAAATATTTTAATCGATAATAATTGCAGTCGAATTTTGGTCAACGCAACGACAAAATGGATGAATGCGATCGATATTCGCGTAAATATTTTAATCGAATAAATTGCAGTCGAATTTTGGTCAACGCAACGACAAAATGGATGAATGCGATCGATATTCGCGTAATTGTTGTAATCGATTATAATTGCAGTCGAATAGTTTTCAACGCAATACGAAAACAGATGAATGCGATCGATATTCGCGTAAATATTTTAATCGATAATAATTGCAGTCGAATTTTGGTCAACGCAACGACAAAATGGATGAATGCGATCGATATTCGCGTAATTGTTGTAATCGATTATAATTGCAGTCGAATAGTTTTCAACGCAATACGAAAACAGATGAATGCGATCGATATTCGCGTAAATAATTTAATCGATAATAATTGCAGTCGAATTTTGGTCAACGCAACGACAAAATGGATGAATGCGATCGATATTCGCGTAATTGTTGTAATCGATAATAATTGCAGTCGAATAGTTTTCAACGCAACGAAAAAATGATGAATGCGATCGATATTCGCGTAAATATTGTAATCGATTATAATTGCAGTCGAATTTTTCAACGCAACGACAAAATGGATGAATGCGATCGATATTCGCGTAAATAATTTAATCGATAATAATTGCAGTCGAATTTTGGTCAACGCAACGACAAAATGGATGAATGCGATCGATATTCGCGTAATATTTTAATCGATTATAATTGCAGTCGAATTTTGGTCAACGCAACGACAAAATAGATGAATGCGATCGATATTCGCGTAAATGTTTAATCGATTATAATTGCAGTCGAATAGTTTTCAACGCAACGAAAATAGATGAATGCGATCGATATTCGCGTAAATATTTTAATCGATTATAATTGCAGTCGAATTTTTTTCAACGCAACGAAAAATAGATGAATGCGATCGATATTCGCGTAAATATTTAATCGATAATAATTGCAGTCGAATTTTTCAACGCAACGACAAAATGGATGAATGCGATCGATATTCGCGTAATATTGTAATCGATTATAATTGCAGTCGAATAGTTTTCAACGCAAGCGAAAATGATGAATGCGATCGATATTCGCGTAAATATTTTAATCGATAATAATTGCAGTCGAATTTTGGTCAACGCAACGACAAAATGGATGAATGCGATCGATATTATCGTAATTGTTGTAATCGATTATAATTGCAGTCGAATAGTTTTCAACGCAATACGAAAACAGATGAATGCGATCGATATTCGCGTAAATATTTTAATCGATAATAATTGCAGTCGAATTTTGGTCAACGCAACGACAAAATGGATGAATGCGATCGGTATTCGCGTAATTGTTGTAATCGATTATAATTGCAGTCGAATAGTTTTCAACGCAATACGAAAACAGATGAATGCGATCGATATTCGCGTAAATATTTTAATCGATAATAATTGCAGTCGAATTTTGGTCAACGCAACGACAAAATGGATGAATGCGATCGATATTCGCGTAATTGTTGTAATCGATTATAATTGCAGTCGAATAGTTTTCAACGCAATGCGAAAACAGATGAATGCGATCGATATTCGCGTAAATATTTTAATCGATAATAATTGCAGTCGAATTTTGGTCAACGCAACGACAAAATGGATGAATGCGATCGATATTCGCGTAATTGTTGTAATCGATTATAATTGCAGTCGAATAGTTTTCAACGCAATACGAAAACAGATGAATGCGATCGATATTCGCGTAAATATTTAATCGATAATAATTGCAGTCGAATTTTGGTCAACGCAACGACAAAATGGATGAATGCGATCGATATTCGCGTAAATTGTTGTAATCGATTATAATTGCAGTCGAATAGTTTTCAACGCAATACGAAAACAGATGAATGCGATCGATATTCGCGTAAATATTTTAATCGATAATAATTGCAGTCGAATTTTGGTCAACGCAACGACAAAATGGATGAATGCGATCGATATTCCGTAATTGTTGTAATCGATTATAATTGCAGTCGAATTTGGTCAACGCAAGCAAAATAGATGAATGCGATCGATATTCGCGTAAATATTTTAATCGATAATAATTGCAGTCGAATTTTGGTCAACGCAACGACAAAATGGATGAATGCGATCGATATTATCGTAATTGTTGTAATCGATTATAATTGCAGTCGAATAGTTTTCAACGCAACGAAAACAGATGAATGCGATCGATATTCGCGTAAATATTTTAATCGATAATAATTGCAGTCGAATTTTGGTCAACGCAACGACAAAATGGATGAATGCGATCGATATTCGCGTAATTGTTGTAATCGATTATAATTGCAGTCGAATAGTTTTCAACGCAATACGAAAACAGATGAATGCGATCGATATTCGCGTAAATATTTTAATCGATAATAATTGCAGTCGAATTTTGGTCAACGCAACGACAAAATGGATGAATGCGATCGATATTCGCGTAATTGTTGTAATCGATTATAATTGCAGTCGAATAGTTTTCAACGCAATGCGAAAACAGATGAATGCGATCGATATTCGCGTAAATATTTTAATCGATAATAATTGCAGTCGAATTTTGGTCAACGCAACGACAAAATGGATGAATGCGATCGATATTCGCGTAATTGTTGTAATCGATTATAATTGCAGTCGAATAGTTTTCAACGCAATGCGAAAACAGATGAATGCGATCGATATTCGCGTAAATATTTTAATCGATAATAATTGCAGTCGAATTTTGGTCAACGCAACGACAAAATGGATGAATGCGATCGATATTATCGTAATTGTTGTAATCGATTATAATTGCAGTCGAATAGTTTTCAACGCAATACGAAAACAGATGAATGCGATCGATATTCGCGTAAATATTTTAATCGATAATAATTGCAGTCGAATTTTGGTCAACGCAACGACAAAATGGATGAATGCGATCGATATTATCGTAATTGTTGTAATCGATTATAATTGCAGTCGAATAGTTTTCAACGCAATGCGAAAACAGATGAATGCGATCGATATTCGCGTAAATATTTTAATCGATAATAATTGCAGTCGAATTTTGGTCAACGCAACGACAAAATGGATGAATGCGATCGATATTCGCGTAATTGTTGTAATCGATTATAATTGCAGTCGAATAGTTTTCAACGCAAGACGAAAACAGATGAATGCGATCGATATTCGCGTAAATAATTTAATCGATAATAATTGCAGTCGAATTTTGTCAACGCAACGACAAAATGGATGAATGCGATCGATATTATCGTAATTGTTGTAATCGATTATAATTGCAGTCGAATAGTTTTCAACGCAAGACAAAATAGATGAATGCGATCGATATTCGCGTAATTTTTTAATCGAAATAATTGCAGTCGAATTTTGGTCAACGCAACGACAAAATGGATGAATGCGATCGATATTCGCGTAATTGTTGTAATCGATAATAATTGCAGTCGAATTTTTCAACGCAACGACAAAAGATGAATGCGATCGATATTCGCGTAAATATTTAATCGATAATAATTGCAGTCGAATTTTGGTCAACGCAACGACAAAATGGATGAATGCGATCGATATTCGTAATTGTTGTAATCGATATAATTGCAGTCGAATTTTGTCAACGCAACGCAAAATAGATGAATGCGATCGATATTCGCGTAATTGTTGTAATCGATTATAATTGCAGTCGAATTTTGGTCAACGCAACGACAAAATGGATGAATGCGATCGATATTCGCGTAAATAATTGTAATCGATAATAATTGCAGTCGAATTGTCAACGCAACGACAAAATGGATGAATGCGATCGATATTCGCGTAATTGTTGTAATCGATAATAATTGCAGTCGAATTTTGGTCAACGCAACGACAAAATGGATGAATGCGATCGATATTCGCGTAATTGTTGTAATCGATTATAAATTGCAGTCGAATAGTTTTCAACGCAATGCGAAAACAGATGAATGCGATCGATATTCGCGTAAATATTTTAATCGATAATAATTGCAGTCGAATTTTGGTCAACGCAACGACAAAATGGATGAATGCGATCGATATTCGCGTAATTGTTGTAATCGATTATAATTGCAGTCGAATAGTTTTCAACGCAATGCGAAAACAGATGAATGCGATCGATATTCGCGTAAATATTTAATCGATAATAATTGCAGTCGAATTTTGGTCAACGCAACGACAAAATGGATGAATGCGATCGATATTCGCGTAATTGTTGTAATCGATTATAATTGCAGTCGAATAGTTTTCAACGCAACGCAAAACAGATGAATGCGATCGATATTCGCGTAAATATTTTAATCGATAATAATTGCAGTCGAATTTTGGTCAACGCAACGACAAAATGGATGAATGCGATCGATATTATCGTAATTGTTGTAATCGATTATAATTGCAGTCGAATAGTTTTCAACGCAATACGAAAACAGATGAATGCGATCGATATTCGCGTAAATATTTTAATCGATAATAATTGCAGTCGAATTTTGGTCAACGCAACGACAAAATGGATGAATGCGATCGATATTATCGTAATTGTTGTAATCGATTATAATTGCAGTCGAATAGTTTTCAACGCAAACGAAAACAGATGAATGCGATCGATATTTCGCGTAAATATTTTAATCGATAATAATTGCAGTCGAATTTTGGTCAACGCAACGACAAAATGGATGAATGCGATCGTTATTCGCGTAATTGTTGTAATCGATTATAATTGCAGTCGAATAGTTTTCAACGCAATACGAAAACAGATGAATGCGATCGATATTCGCGTAAATATTTTAATCGATAATAATTGCAGTCGAATTTTGGTCAACGCAACGACAAATGGATGAATGCGATCGATATTCGCGTAAATATTTGTAATCGATAATAATTGCAGTCGAATTTTGGTCAACGCAACGACAAAATGGATGAATGCGATCGATATTATCGTAATTGTTGTAATCGATTATAATTGCAGTCGAATAGTTTTCAACGCAAAGCGAAAACAGATGAATGCGATCGATATTCGCGTAAATATTTTAATCGATAATAATTGCAGTCGAATTTTGTCAACGCAACGACAAAATGATGAATGCGATCGATATTATCGTAATTGTTGTAATCGATATAATTGCAGTCGAATAGTTTTCAACGCAACGAAAACAGATGAATGCGATCGATATTCGCGTAAATATTTTAATCGATAATAATTGCAGTCGAATTTTGGTCAACGCAACGACAAAATGGATGAATGCGATCGATATTCGCGTAATTGTTGTAATCGATTATAATTGCAGTCGAATAGTTTTCAACGCAACGCGAAAACAGATGAATGCGATCGATATTCGCGTAAATATTTTAATCGATAATAATTGCAGTCGAATTTTGGTCAACGCAACGACAAAATGGATGAATGCGATCGATATTCGCGTAATTGTTGTAATCGATTATAATTGCAGTCGAATAGTTTCAACGCAACGAAAAAGATGAATGCGATCGATATTCGCGTAAATATTTAATCGATAATAATTGCAGTCGAATTTTGGTCAACGCAACGACAAAATGGATGAATGCGATCGATATTCGCGTAATTGTTGTAATCGATTATAATTGCAGTCGAATAGTTTTCAACGCAACGAAAACAGATGAATGCGATCGATATTCGCGTAAATAATTTAATCGATAATAATTGCAGTCGAATTTTGGTCAACGCAACGACAAAATGGATGAATGCGATCGATATTCGCGTAATTGTGTAATCGATTATAATTGCAGTCGAATAGTTTTCAACGCAACGAAAAACAGATGAATGCGATCGATATTCGCGTAAATATTTTAATCGATAATAATTGCAGTCGAATTTTGGTCAACGCAACGACAAAATGGATGAATGCGATCGATATTCGCGTAATTGTTGTAATCGATTATAATTGCAGTCGAATAGTTTTCAACGCAATGCGAAAACAGATGAATGCGATCGATATTCGCGTAAATAATTTAATCGATAATAATTGCAGTCGAATTTTGGTCAACGCAACGACAAAATGGATGAATGCGATCGATATTCGCGTAATTGTTGTAATCGATTATAATTGCAGTCGAATAGTTTTCAACGCAATGCGAAAACAGAATGAATGCGATCGATATTCGCGTAAATATTTTAATCGATAATAATTGCAGTCGAATTTTGGTCAACGCAACGACAAAATGGATGAATGCGATCGATATTCGCGTAATTTTGTAATCGATTATAATTGCAGTCGAATAGTTTTCAACGCAATGCGAAAACAGATGAATGCGATCGATATTCGCGTAAATATTTTAATCGATAATAATTGCAGTCGAATTTTGGTCAACGCAACGACAAAATGGATGAATGCGATCGATATTCGCGTAATTGTTGTAATCGATTATAATTGCAGTCGAATAGTTTTCAACGCAATACGAAAACAGATGAATGCGATCGATATTCGCGTAAATATTTTAATCGATAATAATTGCAGTCGAATTTTGGTCAACGCAACGACAAAATGGATGAATGCGATCGATATTATCGTAATTGTTGTAATCGATTATAATTGCAGTCGAATAGTTTTCAACGCAATACGAAAACAGATGAATGCGATCGATATTCGCGTAAATATTTTAATCGATAATAATTGCAGTCGAATTTTGGTCAACGCAACGACAAAATGATGAATGCGATCGATATTATCGTAATTGTTGTAATCGATAATAATTGCAGTCGAATAGTTTTCAACGCAACGAAAACAGATGAATGCGATCGATATTCGCGTAAATATTTAATCGATAATAATTGCAGTCGAATTGGTCAACGCAACGACAAAATGGATGAATGCGATCGATATTATCGTAATTGTTGTAATCGATTATAATTGCAGTCGAATAGTTTTCAACGCAATACGAAAACAGATGAATGCGATCGATATTCGCGTAAATATTTAATCGATAATAATTGCAGTCGAATTTTGGTCAACGCAACGACAAAATGGATGAATGCGATCGATATTATCGTAATTGTTGTAATCGATAATAATTGCAGTCGAATAGTTTTCAACGCAATGCGAAAACAGATGAATGCGATCGATATTCGCGTAAATATTTTAATCGATAATAATTGCAGTCGAATTTTGGTCAACGCAACGACAAAATGGATGAATGCGATCGATATTATCGTAATTGTTGTAATCGATTATAATTGCAGTCGAATAGTTTCAACGCAATACGAAAACAGATGAATGCGATCGATATTCGCGTAAATATTTTAATCGATAATAATTGCAGTCGAATTTTGGTCAACGCAACGACAAAATGGATGAATGCGATCGATATTCGCGTAATTGTTGTAATCGATTATAATTGCAGTCGAATAGTTTTCAACGCAATGCGAAAACAGATGAATGCGATCGATATTCGCGTAAATATTTTAATCGATAATAATTGCAGTCGAATTTTGTCAACGCAACGACAAAATGGATGAATGCGATCGATATTCGCGTAATTGTTGTAATCGATTATAATTGCAGTCGAATTTTGGTCAACGCAACGACAAAATGGATGAATGCGATCGATATATCGCGTAATTGTTGTAATCGATTATAATTGCAGTCGAATAGTTTTCAACGCAATGCGAAAACAGATGAATGCGATCGATATTCGCGTAAATATTTTAATCGATAATAATTGCAGTCGAATTTTGGTCAACGCAACGACAAAATGGATGAATGCGATCGATATTATCGTAATTGTTGTAATCGATTATAATTGCAGTCGAATAGTTTTCAACGCAATGCGAAAACAGATGAATGCGATCGATATTCGCGTAAATATTTAATCGATAATAATTGCAGTCGAATTTTGGTCAACGCAACGACAAAATGGATGAATGCGATCGATATTATCGTAATTGTTGTAATCGATTATAATTGCAGTCGAATAGTTTTCAACGCAACGAAAACAGATGAATGCGATCGATATTCGCGTAATATTTTAATCGATAATAATTGCAGTCGAATTTTGGTCAACGCAACGACAAAATGGATGAATGCGATCGATATTCGCGTAATTGTTGTAATCGATTATAATTGCAGTCGAATAGTTTTTCAACGCAATGCGAAAACAGATGAATGCGATCGATATTCGCGTAAATATTTAATCGATAATAATTGCAGTCGAATTTTGGTCAACGCAACGACAAAATGGATGAATGCGATCGATATTCGCGTAATTGTTGTAATCGATATAATTGCAGTCGAATAGTTTTCAACGCAATACGAAAACAGATGAATGCGATCGATATTCGCGTAAATATTTTAATCGATAATAATTGCAGTCGAATTTTGGTCAACGCAACGACAAAATGGATGAATGCGATCGATATTCGCGTAATTATTGTAATCGATAATAATTGCAGTCGAATAGTTTTCAACGCAACGAAAACAGATGATGAATGCGATCGATATTCGCGTAATTGTTTAATCGATAATAATTGCAGTCGAATTTTGGTCAACGCAACGACAAAATGGATGAATGCGATCGATATTCGCGTAATTGTTGTAATCGATTATAATTGCAGTCGAATAGTTTTCAACGCAACGCGAAAACAGATGAATGCGATCGATATTCGCGTAAATATTTTAATCGATAATAATTGCAGTCGAATTTTGGTCAACGCAACGACAAAATGGATGAATGCGATCGATATTCGCGTAATTGTTGTAATCGATAATAATTGCAGTCGAATAGTTTTCAACGCAATGCGAAAACAGATGAATGCGATCGATATTCGCGTAAATATTTAATCGATAATAATTGCAGTCGAATTTTGGTCAACGCAACGACAAAATGGATGAATGCGATCGATATATCGTAATTGTTGTAATCGATTATAATTGCAGTCGAATAGTTTTCAACGCAATACGAAAACAGATGAATGCGATCGATATTCGCGTAAATATTTAATCGATAATAATTGCAGTCGAATTTTGGTCAACGCAACGACAAAATGGATGAATGCGATCGATATTATCGTAATTGTTGTAATCGATTATAATTGCAGTCGAATAGTTTTCAACGCAATGCGAAAACAGATGAATGCGATCGATATTCGCGTAAATATTTTAATCGATAATAATTGCAGTCGAATTTTGGTCAACGCAACGACAAAATGGATGAATGCGATCGATATTATCGTAATTGTTGTAATCGATTATAATTGCAGTCGAATAGTTTTCAACGCAATGCGAAAACAGATGAATGCGATCGATATTCGCGTAAATATTTTAATCGATAATAATTGCAGTCGAATTTTGTCAACGCAACGACAAAATGATGAATGCGATCGATATTCGCGTAATTGTTGTAATCGATTATAATTGCAGTCGAATAGTTTTCAACGCAATGCGAAAACAGATGAATGCGATCGATATTCGCGTAAATATTTTAATCGATAATAATTGCAGTCGAATTTTGGTCAACGCAACGACAAAATGGATGAATGCGATCGATATTCGCGTAAATAATTTAATCGATAATAATTGCAGTCGAATTTTGGTCAACGCAACGACAAAATGGATGAATGCGATCGATATTCGCGTAATTGTTGTAATCGATTATAATTGCAGTCGAATAGTTTTCAACGCAATGCGAAAACAGATGAATGCGATCGATATTCGCGTAAATATTTTAATCGATAATAATTGCAGTCGAATTTTGGTCAACGCAACGACAAAATGGATGAATGCGATCGATATTATCGTAATTGTTGTAATCGATTATAATTGCAGTCGAATAGTTTTCAACGCAATACGAAAACAGATGAATGCGATCGATATTCGCGTAAATAATTTAATCGATAATAATTGCAGTCGAATTTTGGTCAACGCAACGACAAAATGGATGAATGCGATCGATATTCGCGTAAATGTTGTAATCGATAATAATTGCAGTCGAATAGTTGGTCAACGCAACGACAAAATGATGAATGCGATCGATATTATCGTAATTGTTGTAATCGATTATAATTGCAGTCGAATAGTTTTCAACGCAATACGAAAACAGATGAATGCGATCGATATTCGCGTAAATAATTTAATCGATAATAATTGCAGTCGAATTTTGGTCAACGCAACGACAAAATGATGAATGCGATCGATATTCGCGTAATTGTTGTAATCGATTATAATTGCAGTCGAATAGTTTTCAACGCAACGACAAAACAGATGAATGCGATCGATATTCGCGTAAATATTTTAATCGATAATAATTGCAGTCGAATTTGGTCAACGCAACGACAAAATGGATGAATGCGATCGATATTCGTAATTGTTGTAATCGATAATAATTGCAGTCGAATAGTTTTCAACGCAATGCGAAAACAGATGAATGCGATCGATATTCGCGTAAATATTTAATCGATAATAATTGCAGTCGAATTTTGGTCAACGCAACGACAAAATGGATGAAATGCGATCGATATTCGCGTAATTGTTGTAATCGATTATAATTGCAGTCGAATAGTTTCAACGCAATACAAAACAGATGAATGCGATCGATATTCGCGTAAATATTTAATCGATAATAATTGCAGTCGAATTTTGGTCAACGCAACGACAAAATGGATGAATGCGATCGATATTCGCGTAATTGTTGTAATCGATTATAATTGCAGTCGAATAGTTTTCAACGCAATACGAAAACAGATGAATGCGATCGATATTCGCGTAATAATTTAATCGATAATAATTGCAGTCGAATTTTGGTCAACGCAACGACAAAATGGATGAATGCGATCGATATTCGCGTAATAATTTAATCGATAATAATTGCAGTCGAATTTTGGTCAACGCAACGACAAAATGGATGAATGCGATCGATATTCGCGTAATATTGTAATCGATAATAATTGCAGTCGAATTTTGGTCAACGCAACGACAAAATGGATGAATGCGATCGATATTTCGCGTAATTGTTGTAATCGATTAATAATTGCAGTCGAATATTTTTCAACGCAATACGAAAACAGATGAATGCGATCGATATTCGCGTAAATATTTAATCGATAATAATTGCAGTCGAATTTTGGTCAACGCAACGACAAAATGGATGAATGCGATCGATATTCGCGTAAATGTTTAATCGATAATAATTGCAGTCGAATTTGGTCAACGCAACGACAAAATGATGAATGCGATCGATATTCGCGTAATTGTTGTAATCGATTAATAATTGCAGTCGAATAGTTTTCAACGCAACGCAAAATGGATGAATGCGATCGATATTCGCGTAATATTTAATCGATAATAATTGCAGTCGAATTTTGGTCAACGCAACGACAAAATGATGAATGCGATCGATATTCGCGTAATTATTGTAATCGATAATAATTGCAGTCGAATTTTGGTCAACGCAACGACAAAATGGATGAATGCGATCGATATTATCGTAATTGTTGTAATCGATTATAATTGCAGTCGAATAGTTTTCAACGCAATGCGAAAACAGATGAATGCGATCGATATTCGCGTAAATATTTTAATCGATAATAATTGCAGTCGAATTTTGGTCAACGCAACGACAAAATGGATGAATGCGATCGATATTCGCGTAATTGTTGTAATCGATTATAATTGCAGTCGAATTTTTCAACGCAATACGAAAACAGATGAATGCGATCGATATTCGCGTAAATATTTAATCGATAATAATTGCAGTCGAATTTTGGTCAACGCAACGACAAAATGGATGAATGCGATCGATATTATCGTAATTGTTGTAATCGATTATAATTGCAGTCGAATAGTTTTTCAACGCAATACGAAAACAGATGAATGCGATCGATATTCGCGTAAATATTTTAATCGATAATAATTGCAGTCGAATTTTTCAACGCAACGACAAAATGGATGAATGCGATCGATATTCGCGTAATTGTTTTAATCGATAATAATTGCAGTCGAATTTTGGTCAACGCAACGACAAAATGGATGAATGCGATCGATATTCGCGTAATTTTGTAATCGATTATAATTGCAGTCGAATAGTTTTCAACGCAATGCGAAAACAGATGAATGCGATCGATATTCGCGTAAAATTTTAATCGATAATAATTGCAGTCGAATTTTGTCAACGCAACGACAAAATGGATGAATGCGATCGATATTCGCGTAATTGTTGTAATCGATAATAATTGCAGTCGAATTTTGGTCAACGCAACGACAAAATGGATGAATGCGATCGATATTCGCGTAATTGTTGTAATCGATTATAATTGCAGTCGAATAGTTTCAACGCAATGCGAAAACAGATGAATGCGATCGATATTCGCGTAAATATTTTAATCGATAATAATTGCAGTCGAATTTTGGTCAACGCAACGACAAAATGGATGAATGCGATCGATATTCGCGTAAATGTTTAATCGATTATAATTGCAGTCGAATAGTTTTCAACGCAACGACAAAACAGATGAATGCGATCGATATTCGCGTAATTATTGTAATCGATAATAATTGCAGTCGAATTTTGGTCAACGCAACGACAAAATGGATGAATGCGATCGATATTCGCGTAAATATTTAATCGATTATAATTGCAGTCGAATAGTTTTCAACGCAACGACAAACAGATGAATGCGATCGATATTCGCGTAAATATTTAATCGATAATAATTGCAGTCGAATTTTGGTCAACGCAACGACAAAATGGATGAATGCGATCGATATTCGCGTAATTGTTGTAATCGATTATAATTGCAGTCGAATAGTTTTCAACGCAATGCGAAAAGATGAATGCGATCGATATTCGCGTAAATATTTAATCGATAATAATTGCAGTCGAATTTTGGTCAACGCAACGACAAAATGGATGAATGCGATCGATATTCGCGTAATTAATTTAATCGATAATAATTGCAGTCGAATTTTGGTCAACGCAACGACAAAATGGATGAATGCGATCGATATTCGCGTAATTGTTGTAATCGATTATAATTGCAGTCGAATAGTTTTCAACGCAATACGAAAACAGATGAATGCGATCGATATTCGCGTAAATATTTTAATCGATAATAATTGCAGTCGAATTTTGGTCAACGCAACGACAAAATGGATGAATGCGATCGATATTCGCGTAATTGTTGTAATCGATTATAATTGCAGTCGAATAGTTTCAACGCAATACGAAACAGATGAATGCGATCGATATTCGCGTAAATATTTTAATCGATAATAATTGCAGTCGAATTTTGGTCAACGCAACGACAAAATGGATGAATGCGATCGATATTCGCGTAATTGTTGTAATCGATTATAATTGCAGTCGAATTTTGGTCAACGCAACGACAAAAGGATGAATGCGATCGATATTATCGTAATATTGTAATCGATTATAATTGCAGTCGAATAGTTTTCAACGCAATGCGAAAAGATGAATGCGATCGATATTCGCGTAAATAATTTAATCGATAATAATTGCAGTCGAATTTTGGTCAACGCAACGACAAAATGGATGAATGCGATCGATATTCGCAAATATTTAATCGATAATAATTGCAGTCGAATTTTGGTCAACGCAACGACAAAATGGATGAATGCGATCGATATTCGCGTAATTGTTGTAATCGATTATAATTGCAGTCGAATAGTTTTCAACGCAATGCGAAAACAGATGAATGCGATCGATATTCGCGTAAATATTTTAATCGATAATAATTGCAGTCGAATTTTGGTCAACGCAACGACAAAATGGATGAATGCGATCGATATTCGCGTAATTGTTGTAATCGATTATAATTGCAGTCGAATAGTTTTCAACGCAATGCGAAAACAGATGAATGCGATCGATATTCGCGTAAATATTTTAATCGATAATAATTGCAGTCGAATTTTGGTCAACGCAACGACAAAATGGATGAATGCGATCGATATTATCGTAATTGTTGTAATCGATAATAATTGCAGTCGAATTTTGGTCAACGCACAACGACAAAATGGATGAATGCGATCGATATTCGCGTAATTGTTGTAATCGATTATAATTGCAGTCGAATAGTTTTCAACGCAACGCGAAAACAGATGAATGCGATCGATATTCGCGTAAATATTTAATCGATAATAATTGCAGTCGAATTTTGGTCAACGCAACGACAAAATGGATGAATGCGATCGATATTCGCGTAATTGTTTAATCGATAATAATTGCAGTCGAATTTTTTCAACGCAACGACAAAAGGATGAATGCGATCGATATTCGCGTAATTATTGTAATCGATAATAATTGCAGTCGAATTTTGGTCAACGCAACGACAAAAGGATGAATGCGATCGATATTCGCGTAAATATTTAATCGATAATAATTGCAGTCGAATTTTGGTCAACGCAACGACAAAATGGATGAATGCGATCGATATTCGCGTAATTGTTGTATCGATTATAATTGCAGTCGAATAGTTTTCAACGCAATACGAAAACAGATGAATGCGATCGATATTCGCGTAAATATTTTAATCGATAATAATTGCAGTCGAATTTTGGTCAACGCAACGACAAAATGGATGAATGCGATCGATATTCGCGTAATGTTTAATCGATTATAATTGCAGTCGAATAGTTTTCAACGCAATGCGAAAACAGATGAATGCGATCGATATTCGCGTAAAATTTTAATCGATAATAATTGCAGTCGAATTTTGGTCAACGCAACGACAAAATGGATGAATGCGATCGATATTCGCGTAAATGTTTAATCGATTATAATTGCAGTCGAATTTTGGTCAACGCAACGAAAATGGATGAATGCGATCGATATTATCGTAAATATTTTAATCGATAATAATTGCAGTCGAATTTTGGTCAACGCAACGACAAAATGATGAATGCGATCGATATTATCGTAATTTTGTAATCGATTATAATTGCAGTCGAATAGTTTTTCAACGCAATGCGAAAACAGATGAATGCGATCGATATTCGCGTAAATATTTTAATCGATAATAATTGCAGTCGAATTTTGGTCAACGCAACGACAAAATGGATGAATGCGATCGATATTATCGTAATTGTTGTAATCGATTATAATTGCAGTCGAATAGTTTTCAACGCAATGCGAAAACAGATGAATGCGATCGATATTCGCGTAAATATTTTAATCGATAATAATTGCAGTCGAATTTTGGTCAACACAACGACAAAATGGATGAATGCGATCGTATTATCGTAATTGTTGTAATCGATAATAATTGCAGTCGAATTTTGGTCAACACAACGACAAAATGGATGAATGCGATCGATATTCGCGTAATTGTTGTAATCGATTATAATTGCAGTCGAATAGTTTTCAACGCAACGCAAAACAGATGAATGCGATCGATATTCGCGTAAATATTTTAATCGATAATAATTGCAGTCGAATTTTGGTCAACGCAACGACAAAATGGATGAATGCGATCGATATTATCGTAATTGTTGTAATCGATTATAATTGCAGTCGAATAGTTTTCAACGCAATACGAAAACAGATGAATGCGATCGATATTCGCGTAAATATTTTAATCGATAATAATTGCAGTCGAATTTTGGTCAACGCAACGACAAAATGGATGAATGCGATCGATATTCGCGTAATATTTGTAATCGATAATAATTGCAGTCGAATTTTGGTCAACGCAACGACAAAATGGATGAATGCGATCGATATTATCGTAATTGTTGTAATCGATTATAATTGCAGTCGAATAGTTTTCAACGCAATGCGAAAACAGATGAATGCGATCGATATTCGCGTAAATATTTTAATCGATAATAATTGCAGTCGAATTGGTCAACGCAACGACAAAATGGATGAATGCGATCGATATTCGCCGAAATTGTTAATCGATTATAATTGCAGTCGAATAGTTTTCAACGCAATGCGAAAACAGATGAATGCGATCGATATTCGCGTAAATATTTAATCGATAATAATTGCAGTCGAATTTTGGTCAACGCAACGACAAAATGATGAATGCGATCGATATTATCGTAATTGTGTAATCGATAATAATTGCAGTCGAATAGTTTTCAACGCAATACGAAAACAGATGAATGCGATCGATATTCGCGTAAATATTTTAATCGATAATAATTGCAGTCGAATTTTGGTCAACGCAACGACAAAATGGATGAATGCGATCGATATTATCGTAATTGTTGTAATCGATTATAATTGCAGTCGAATAGTTTTCAACGCAATGCGAAAACAGATGAATGCGATCGATATTCGCGTAATATTTTAATCGATAATAATTGCAGTCGAATTTTGGTCAACGCAACGACAAAATGGATGAATGCGATCGATATTCGCGTAATTGTTGTAATCGATTATAATTGCAGTCGAATAGTTTTCAACGCAATGCGAAAACAGATGAATGCGATCGATATTCGCGTAAATATTTTAATCGATAATAATTGCAGTCGAATTTTGGTCAACGCAACGACAAAATGGATGAATGCGATCGATATTCGCGTAAATGTTTTAATCGATAATAATTGCAGTCGAATTTTGGTCAACGCAACGACAAAATGGATGAATGCGATCGATATTATCGTAATTGTGTAATCGATTATAATTGCAGTCGAATAGTTTTCAACGCAATGCGAAAACAATGAATGCGATCGATATTATCGTAATAATTTAATCGATAATAATTGCAGTCGAATTTTGGTCAACGCAACGACAAAATGGATGAATGCGATCGATATTATCGTAATTGTTGTAATCGATTATAATTGCAGTCGAATAGTTTTTCAACGCAATGCGAAAACAGATGAATGCGATCGATATTCGCGTAAATATTTTAATCGATAATAATTGCAGTCGAATTTTGTCAACGCAACGACAAAATGGATGAATGCGATCGATATTATCGTAATTGTTGTAATCGATTATAATTGCAGTCGAATAGTTTTCAACGCAATGCGAAAACAGATGAATGCGATCGATATTCGCGTAAATATTTTAATCGATAATAATTGCAGTCGAATTTTGGTCAACGCAACGACAAAATGGATGAATGCGATCGATATTATCGTAATTGTTGTAATCGATTATAATTGCAGTCGAATAGTTTTCAACGCAATACGAAAACAGATGAATGCGATCGATATTCGCGTAAATATTTTAATCGATAATAATTGCAGTCGAATTTTGTCAACGCAACGACAAAATGGATGAATGCGATCGATATTCGCGTAATTGTTGTAATCGATTATAATTGCAGTCGAATAGTTTTCAACGCAATGCGAAAACAGATGAATGCGATCGATATTCGCGTAAATATTTTAATCGATAATAATTGCAGTCGAATTTGGTCAACGCAACGACAAAATGGATGAATGCGATCGATATTCGCGTAAATATTTTAATCGATAATAATTGCAGTCGAATTTTGGTCAACGCAACGACAAAATGGATGAATGCGATCGATATTATCGTAATTGTTGTAATCGATTATAATTGCAGTCGAATAGTTTTCAACGCAATACGAAAACAGATGAATGCGATCGATATTCGCGTAATATTTTGTAATCGATAATAATTGCAGTCGAATTTTGGTCAACACAACGACAAAATGGATGAATGCGATCGATATTCGCGTAATTGTTGTAATCGATTATAATTGCAGTCGAATAGTTTTCAACGCAATGCGAAAACAGATGAATGCGATCGATATTCGCGTAAATATTTTAATCGATAATAATTGCAGTCGAATTTTGGTCAACGCAACGACAAAATGGATGAATGCGATCGATATTATCGTAATTGTTGTAATCGATTATAATTGCAGTCGAATAGTTTTCAACGCAATGCGAAAACAGATGAATGCGATCGATATTCGCGTAAATATTTTAATCGATAATAATTGCAGTCGAATTTTGGTCAACGCAACGACAAAATGGATGAATGCGATCGATATTCGCGTAATTGTTGTAATCGATTATAATTGCAGTCGAATAGTTTTCAACGCAATGCGAAAACAGATGAATGCGATCGATATTCGCGTAAATAATTTAATCGATAATAATTGCAGTCGAATTTTGGTCAACGCAACGACAAAATGGATGAATGCGATCGATATTATCGTAATTGTTGTAATCGATAATAATTGCAGTCGAATTTTTTTCAACGCAACGACAAAACAGATGAATGCGATCGATATTCGTAAATAATTTAATCGATAATAATTGCAGTCGAATTTTGGTCAACGCAACGACAAAATGGATGAATGCGATCGATATTCGCGTAATTGTTTAATCGATATAATTGCAGTCGAATTTTTCAACGCAACGACAAAATGGATGAATGCGATCGATATTATCGTAATTGTTGTAATCGATAATAATTGCAGTCGAATTTTGGTCAACGCAACGACAAAAGGATGAATGCGATCGATATATCGTAATTGTTGTAATCGATTATAATTGCAGTC
Source organism: Parascaris univalens (assembly GCA_037576465.1). Classification (NCBI taxonomy): domain Eukaryota; kingdom Metazoa; phylum Nematoda; class Chromadorea; order Rhabditida; family Ascarididae; genus Parascaris; species Parascaris univalens. The sequence continues at coordinate 178,396,611 of CM075173.1, read as the reverse complement.
GAATTTTTTCAACGCAATGCGAAAACAGATGAATGCGATCGATATTCGCGTAAATATTTAATCGATAATAATTGCAGTCGAATTTTGGTCAACGCAACGACAAAATGGATGAATGCGATCGATATTATCGTAATTGTTGTAATCGATAATAATTGCAGTCGAATTTTGGTCAACGCAACGACAAAATGGATGAATGCGATCGATATTATCGTAATTGTTGTAATCGATTATAATTGCAGTCGAATAGTTTCAACGCAATGCGAAAACAGATGAATGCGATCGATATTCGCGTAAATATTTTAATCGATAATAATTGCAGTCGAATTTTGGTCAACGCAACGACAAAATGGATGAATGCGATCGATATTATCGTAATTGTTGTAATCGATTATAATTGCAGTCGAATAGTTTTCAACGCAATGCGAAAACAGATGAATGCGATCGATATTCGCGTAAATATTTTAATCGATAATAATTGCAGTCGAATTTTGGTCAACGCAACGACAAAATGGATGAATGCGATCGATATTCGCGTAATTGTTGTAATCGATTATAATTGCAGTCGAATAGTTTTCAACGCAATGCGAAAACAGATGAATGCGATCGATATTCGCGTAAATATTTTAATCGATAATAATTGCAGTCGAATTTTGGTCAACGCAACGACAAAATGGATGAATGCGATCGATATTATCGTAATTGTTGTAATCGATTATAATTGCAGTCGAATTTTTTCAACACAACGACAAAATGGATGAATGCGATCGATATTCGCGTAAATATTTTAATCGATAATAATTGCAGTCGAATTTTGGTCAACGCAACGACAAAATGGATGAATGCGATCGATATTCGCGTAAATGTTTAATCGATAATAATTGCAGTCGAATTTTGGTCAACGCAACGAAAAATGGATGAATGCGATCGATATTATCGTAATGTATGTAATCGATAATAATTGCAGTCGAATTTTGGTCAACGCAACGACAAAATGGATGAATGCGATCGATATTATCGTAATTGTTGTAATCGATTATAATTGCAGTCGAATAGTTTTCAACGCAATGCGAAAACAGATGAATGCGATCGATATTCGCGTAAATATTTAATCGATAATAATTGCAGTCGAATTTTGGTCAACGCAACGACAAAATGGATGAATGCGATCGATATTATCGTAATTGTTTGTAATCGATAATATAATGCAGTCGAATTTTGTCAACGCAACGACAAAATGGATGAATGCGATCGATATTCGCGTAATTGTTGTAATCGATTATAATTGCAGTCGAATAGTTTTCAACGCAATGCGAAAACAGATGAATGCGATCGATATTCGCGTAAATAATTTAATCGATAATAATTGCAGTCGAATTTTGGTCAACGCAACGACGAAAAAGGATGAATGCGATCGATATTCGCGTAAATATTTAATCGATAATAATTGCAGTCGAATTTTGGTCAACGCAACGACAAAATGGATGAATGCGATCGATATTATCGTAATTGTTGTAATCGATAATAATTGCAGTCGAATTTTGGTCAACGCAACGACAAAATGGATGAATGCGATCGATATTCGCGTAATTGTTGTAATCGATAATAATTGCAGTCGAATAGTTTTTCAACGCAACGACGAAAACAGATGAATGCGATCGATATTCGCGTAAATATTTAATCGATAATAATTGCAGTCGAATTTTGGTCAACGCAACGACAAAATGGATGAATGCGATCGATATTCGCGTAAATGTTTAATCGATAATAATTGCAGTCGAATTTGGTCAACGCAACGACAAAATGGATGAATGCGATCGATATTATCGTAATTGTTGTAATCGATAATAATTGCAGTCGAATTTGGTCAACGCAACGACAAAATGGATGAATGCGATCGATATTATCGTAATTGTTGTAATCGATTATAATTGCAGTCGAATAGTTTTCAACGCAATGCGAAAACAGATGAATGCGATCGATATTCGCGTAAATATTTTAATCGATAATAATTGCAGTCGAATTTGGTCAACGCAACGACAAAATGGATGAATGCGATCGATATTCGCGTAATTGTTGTAATCGATTATAATTGCAGTCGAATAGTTTTCAACGCAATGCGAAAACAGATGAATGCGATCGATATTCGCGTAAATATTTTAATCGATAATAATTGCAGTCGAATTTTGGTCAACGCAACGACAAAATGGATGAATGCGATCGATATTATCGTAATTGTGTAATCGATAATAATTGCAGTCGAATAGTTTTCAACGCAATGCGAAAACAGATGAATGCGATCGATATTCGCGTAATATGTGTAATCGATAATAATTGCAGTCGAATTTTGGTCAACGCAACGACAAAATGGATGAATGCGATCGATATTATCGTAATTGTGTAATCGATTATAATTGCAGTCGAATAGTTTTCAACGCAATGCGAAACAGATGAATGCGATCGATATTCGCGTAAATATTTTAATCGATAATAATTGCAGTCGAATTTTGGTCAACGCAACGACAAAATGGATGAATGCGATCGATATTATCGTAATTGTTGTAATCGATTATAATTGCAGTCGAATAGTTTTCAACGCAATGCGAAAACAGATGAATGCGATCGATATTCGCGTAAATATTTTAATCGATAATAATTGCAGTCGAATTTTGGTCAACGCAACGACAAAATGGATGAATGCGATCGATATTATCGTAATTGTTGTAATCGATATAATTGCAGTCGAATAGTTTTCAACGCAATGCGAAAACAGATGAATGCGATCGATATTCGCGTAAATATTTTAATCGATAATAATTGCAGTCGAATTTTGGTCAACGCAACGACAAAATGGATGAATGCGATCGATATTCGCGTAATTGTGTAATCGATATAATTGCAGTCGAATTTTTTTCAACGCAACGACAAAACAGATGAATGCGATCGATATTCGCGTAAATATTTTAATCGATAATAATTGCAGTCGAATTTGGTCAACGCAACGACAAAATGGATGAATGCGATCGATATTCGCGTAAATATTTTAATCGATAATAATTGCAGTCGAATTTTGGTCAACGCAACGACAAAATGATGAATGCGATCGATATTCGCGTAAATATTGTAATCGATAATAATTGCAGTCGAATTTTGGTCAACGCAACGACAAAATGGATGAATGCGATCGATATTATCGTAATTGTTGTAATCGATTATAATTGCAGTCGAATAGTTTTCAACGCAATACGAAAACAGATGAATGCGATCGATATTCGCGTAAATATTTTAATCGATAATAATTGCAGTCGAATTTTGGTCAACGCAACGACAAAATGGATGAATGCGATCGATATTCGCGTAATTGTTGTAATCGATTATAATTGCAGTCGAATAGTTTTCAACGCAATGCGAAAACAGATGAATGCGATCGATATTCGCGTAAATATTTTAATCGATAATAATTGCAGTCGAATTTGGTCAACGCAACGACAAAATGGATGAATGCGATCGATATTATCGTAATTGTTGTAATCGATAATAATTGCAGTCGAATTTTGGTCAACGCAACGACAAAATGGATGAATGCGATCGATATTATCGTAATTGTTAATAACTCGATTATAATTGCAGTCGAATAGTTTCAACGCAATGCGAAAACAGATGAATGCGATCGATATTCGCGTAAATATTTTAATCGATATAATTGCAGTCGAATTTTGGTCAACGCAACGACAAAATGGATGAATGCGATCGATATTCGCGTAAATAATTTAATCGATAATAATTGCAGTCGAATTTTGGTCAACGCAACGACAAAATGGATGAATGCGATCGATATTCGCGTAATTGTTGTAATCGATAATAATTGCAGTCGAATTTTGGTCAACGCAACGACAAAATGGATGAATGCGATCGATATTCGCGTAATTTTGTAATCGATTATAATTGCAGTCGAATAGTTTTCACAACGCAATACGAAAACAGATGAATGCGATCGATATTCGCGTAAATATTTTAATCGATAATAATTGCAGTCGAATTTTGGTCAACGCAACGACAAAATGGATGAATGCGATCGATATTCGCGTAATTGTTTAATCGATAATAATTGCAGTCGAATTTTGGTCAACGCAACGACAAAATGGATGAATGCGATCGATATTATCGTAATTGTTGTAATCGATAATAATTGCAGTCGAATTTTGGTCAACGCAACGACAAAATGGATGAATGCGATCGATATTATCGTAATTGTTGTAATCGATTATAATTGCAGTCGAATAGTTTTCAACGCAATGCGAAAACAGATGAATGCGATCGATATTCGCGTAAATATTTTAATCGATAATAATTGCAGTCGAATTTTGGTCAACGCAACGACAAAATGGATGAATGCGATCGATATTATCGTAATTGTTGTAATCGATTATAATTGCAGTCGAATAGTTTTCAACGCAATGCGAAAACAGATGAATGCGATCGATATTCGCGTAAATATTTTAATCGATAATAATTGCAGTCGAATTTTGGTCAACGCAACGACAAAATGGATGAATGCGATCGATATTCGCGTAAATAATTTAATCGATAATAATTGCAGTCGAATTTTGGTCAACGCAACGACAAAATGGATGAATGCGATCGATATTCGTAATTGTTGTAATCGATAATAATTGCAGTCGAATTTTGGTCAACGCAACGACAAAATGATGAATGCGATCGATATTCGCGTAATTTGTAATCGATAATAATTGCAGTCGAATTAGTTTCAACGCAACGAAAACAGATGAATGCGATCGATATTCGCGTAAATATTTAATCGATAATAATTGCAGTCGAATTTTGGTCAACGCAACGACAAAATGAGATGAATGCGATCGATATTCGCGTAATTGTTTAATCGATAATAATGCAGTCGAATTTTGGTCAACGCAACGACAAAATGGATGAATGCGATCGATATTATCGTAATTGTTTAATCGATTATAATTGCAGTCGAATAGTTTTCAACGCAAACGAAAACAGATGAATGCGATCGATATTCGCGTAATATTTTAATCGATAATAATTGCAGTCGAATTTTGGTCAACGCAACGACAAAATGATGAATGCGATCGATATTCGCGTAAATGTTTAATAATCGATAATAATTGCAGTCGAATTTTGTCAACGCAACGACAAAATGGATGAATGCGATCGATATTCGCGTAAATATTTTAATCGATAATAATTGCAGTCGAATTTTGGTCAACGCAACGACAAAATGGATGAATGCGATCGATATTTCGCGTAATTGTTGTAATCGATTATAATTGCAGTCGAATAGTTTTCAACGCAATGCGAAAACAGATGAATGCGATCGATATTCGCGAATTTTAAATCGATAATAATTGCAGTCGAATTTTGGTCAACGCAACGACAAAATGGATGAATGCGATCGATATTCGCGTAAATAATTTAATCGATAATAATTGCAGTCGAATTTTGGTCAACGCAACGACAAAATGGATGAATGCGATCGATATTCGTAATTGTTGTAATCGATTATAATTGCAGTCGAATAGTTTTCAACGCAATGCGAAAACAGATGAATGCGATCGATATTCGCGTAAATATTTAATCGATAATAATTGCAGTCGAATTTTGGTCAACGCAACGACAAAATGGATGAATGCGATCGATATTCGCGTAATTGTTGTAATCGATTATAATTGCAGTCGAATAGTTTTCAACGCAATGCGAAAACAGATGAATGCGATCGATATTCGCGTAAATATTTTAATCGATAATAATTGCAGTCGAATTTTGGTCAACGCAACGACAAAATGGATGAATGCGATCGATATTATCGTAATTGTTGTAATCGATTATAATTGCAGTCGAATAGTTTTCAACGCAATACGAAAACAGATGAATGCGATCGATATTCGCGTAAATATTTTAATCGATAATAATTGCAGTCGAATTTTGGTCAACGCAACGACAAAATGGATGAATGCGATCGATATTCGCGTAATTGTTGTAATCGATTATAATTGCAGTCGAATAGTTTTCAACGCAATACGAAAACAGATGAATGCGATCGATATTCGCGTAAATATTTAATCGATAATAATTGCAGTCGAATTTTGGTCAACGCAACGACAAAATGATGAATGCGATCGATATTCGCGTAATTGTTAAATCGATAATAATTGCAGTCGAATAGTTTTCAACGCAATGCGAAAACAGATGAATGCGATCGATATTCGCGTAATTTTGTAATCGATTATAATTGCAGTCGAATTTTTCAACGCAATGCGAAAACAGATGAATGCGATCGATATTCGCGTAAATATTTTAATCGATAATAATTGCAGTCGAATTTTGGTCAACGCAACGACAAAATGGATGAATGCGATCGATATTCGCGTAAATGTTTAATCGATAATAATTGCAGTCGAATTTTGGTCAACGCAACGACAAAATGATGAATGCGATCGATATTCGCGTAAATGTTGTAATCGATAATAATTGCAGTCGAATTTGGTCAACGCAACGACAAAATGGATGAATGCGATCGATATTCGCGTAATTGTTGTAATCGATTATAATTGCAGTCGAATAGTTTTCAACGCAATGCGAAAACAGATGAATGCGATCGATATTCGCGTAATATTTTTTAATCGATAATAATTGCAGTCGAATTTTGGTCAACGCAACGACAAAATGGATGAATGCGATCGATATTCGCGTAATTGTTTGTAATCGATAATAATTGCAGTCGAATTTTGGTCAACGCAACGACAAAATGGATGAATGCGATCGTATTCGCGTAATTGTTGTAATCGATTATAATTGCAGTCGAATAGTTTTCAACGCAATACGAAAACAGATGAATGCGATCGATATTCGCGTAAATATTTTAATCGATAATAATTGCAGTCGAATTTTGGTCAACGCAACGACAAAATGGATGAATGCGATCGATATTCGCGTAAATGTTTTAATCGATAATAATTGCAGTCGAATTTTGGTCAACGCAACGACAAAATGGATGAATGCGATCGATATTCGCGTAATTGTTGTAATCGATAATAATTGCAGTCGAATTTGGTCAACGCAACGACAAAATGATGAATGCGATCGATATTCGCGTAATTGTTTTAATCGATAATAATTGCAGTCGAATTTTGGTCAACGCAACGACAAAATGGATGAATGCGATCGATATTATCGTAATTGTTGTAATCGATTATAATTGCAGTCGAATAGTTTTCAACGCAATACGAAAACAGATGAATGCGATCGATATTCGCGTAAATATTTAATCGATAATAATTGCAGTCGAATTTGGTCAACGACAACGACAAAATGGATGAATGCGATCGATATTCGCGTAATTGTTGTAATCGATTATAATTGCAGTCGAATAGTTTTCAACGCAATGCGAAAACAGATGAATGCGATCGATATTCGCGTAAATAATTTAATCGATAATAATTGCAGTCGAATTTTGGTCAACGCAACGACAAAATGGATGAATGCGATCGATATTCGCGTAATTGTTGTAATCGATAATAATTGCAGTCGAATTTTGGTCAACGCAACGACAAAATGGATGAATGCGATCGATATTCGCGTAATTGTTTAATCGATAATAATTGCAGTCGAATAGTTTTCAACGCAATACGAAAACAGATGAATGCGATCGATATTCGCGTAAATAATTTAATCGATAATAATTGCAGTCGAATTTTGGTCAACGCAACGACAAAATGGATGAATGCGATCGATATTCGCGTAAATAATTTAATCGATAATAATTGCAGTCGAATTTTGGTCAACGCAACGACAAAATGGATGAATGCGATCGATTTTCGCGTAATTGTTGTAATCGATAATAATTGCAGTCGAATAGTTTTCAACGCAATGCGAAAACAGATGAATGCGATCGATATTCGCGTAAATATTTAATCGATAATAATTGCAGTCGAATTTTGGTCAACGCAACGACAAAATGGATGAATGCGATCGATATTCGCGTAATTGTTGTAATCGATTATAATTGCAGTCGAATAGTTTTCAACGCAATGCGAAAACAGATGAATGCGATCGATATTCGCGTAAATATTTTAATCGATAATAATTGCAGTCGAATTTTGGTCAACGCAACGACAAAATAGATGAATGCGATCGATATTCGCGTAATTGTTGTAATCGATTATAATTGCAGTCGAATATTTTTTCAACGCAACGACGAAAACAGATGAATGCGATCGATATTACGTAAATATTTTAATCGATAATAATTGCAGTCGAATTTTGGTCAACGCAACGACAAAATGGATGAATGCGATCGATATTCCGTAATTGTTGTAATCGATAATAATGCAGTCGAATTTTGGTCAACGCAACGACAAAATGGATGAATGCGATCGATATTATCGTAATTGTTGTAATCGATTATAATTGCAGTCGAATAGTTTTCAACGCAATACGAAAACAGATGAATGCGATCGATATTCGCTAAATATTTTAATCGATAATAATTGCAGTCGAATTTTGGTCAACGCAACGACAAAATAGATGAATGCGATCGATATTCGCGTAAATATTTTAATCGATAATAATTGCAGTCGAATTTTGGTCAACGCAACGACAAAATGGATGAATGCGATCGATATTCGCGTAATATTTTAATCGATTATAATTGCAGTCGAATAGTTTTCAACAACGCAATACGAAAACAGATGAATGCGATCGATATTCGCGTAAATATTTTAATCGATAATAATTGCAGTCGAATTTTGGTCAACGCAACGACAAAATGGATGAATGCGATCGATATTCGCGTAATATTTGTAATCGATAATAATTGCAGTCGAATTTTGGTCAACGCAACGACAAAATGGATGAATGCGATCGATATTCGCGTAAATATTTTAATCGATAATAATTGCAGTCGAATTTTGGTCAACGCAACGACAAAATGGATGAATGCGATCGATATTATGCGTAATTGTTTTAATCGATAATAATTGCAGTCGAATTTTTCAACAACGCAACGACAAAAAGATGAATGCGATCGATATTCGCGTAATTATTGTAATCGATAATAATTGCAGTCGAATTTTGGTCAACGCAACGACAAAATGGATGAATGCGATCGATATTATCGTAATTGTTGTAATCGATTATAATTGCAGTCGAATAGTTTTCAACGCAATACGAAAACAGATGAATGCGATCGATATTCGCGTAAATATTTTAATCGATAATAATTGCAGTCGAATTTGGTCAACGCAACGACAAAATGGATGAATGCGATCGATATTCGCGTAATTGTGTAATCGATAATAATTGCAGTCGAATTTTGGTCAACGCAACGACAAAATGATATGAATGCGATCGATATTATCGTAATTGTTGTAATCGATAATAATTGCAGTCGAATTTTTCAACGCAACGAAAATAGATGAATGCGATCGATATTCGCGTAAATATTTTAATCGATAATAATTGCAGTCGAATTTTGGTCAACGCAACGACAAAATGGATGAATGCGATCGATATTCGCGTAAATATTTTAATCGATAATAATTGCAGTCGAATTTTTGTCAACGCAACGACAAAATGGATGAATGCGATCGATATTATCGTAATTGTTGTAATCGATAATAATTGCAGTCGAATAGTTTTCAACGCAAACGAAAACAGATGAATGCGATCGATATTCGCGTAAATATTTAATCGATAATAATTGCAGTCGAATTTTGGTCAACGCAACGACAAAATGGATGAATGCGATCGATATTCGCGTAAATGTTGTTAATCGATAATAATTGCAGTCGAATTTTTTCAACGCAACGACAAAATGGATGAATGCGATCGATATTCGCGTAATTGTTTAATCGATAATAATTGCAGTCGAATTTTGGTCAACGCAACGACAAATGGATGAATGCGATCGATATTCGCGTAATATTTAATCGATAATAATTGCAGTCGAATTTGGTCAACGCAACGACAAAATGGATGAATGCGATCGATATTCGCGTAATTGTTGTAATCGATTATAATTGCAGTCGAATTTGGTCAACGCAACGACAAAATAGATGAATGCGATCGATATTCGCGTAATATTTAATCGATAATAATTGCAGTCGAATAGTGGTCAACGCAACGACAAAAAGATGAATGCGATCGATATTCGCGTAAATATTTTAATCGATAATAATTGCAGTCGAATTTGGTCAACGCAACGACAAAATGGATGAATGCGATCGATATTCGCGTAATTGTTGTAATCGATTATAATTGCAGTCGAATAGTTTTCAACGCAATACGAAAACAGATGAATGCGATCGATATTCGCGTAAATATTTTAATCGATAATAATTGCAGTCGAATTTTGGTCAACGCAACGACAAAATGGATGAATGCGATCGATATATCGCGTAATTGTTTTAATCGATTATAATTGCAGTCGAATAGTTTTCAACGCAACGACAAAACAGATGAATGCGATCGATATTCGCGTAAATATTTTAATCGATAATAATTGCAGTCGAATTTTGGTCAACGCAACGACAAAATGGATGAATGCGATCGATATTCGCGTAATTGTTGTAATCGATTATAATTGCAGTCGAATAGTTTTCAACGCAATACGAAAACAGATGAATGCGATCGATATTCGCGTAAATATTTTAATCGATAATAATTGCAGTCGAATTTTGGTCAACGCAACGACAAAATGGATGAATGCGATCGATATTATCGTAATTGTTGTAATCGATAATAATTGCAGTCGAATAGTTTTCAACGCAATGCGAAAACAGATGAATGCGATCGATATTCGCGTAAATATTTTAATCGATAATAATTGCAGTCGAATTTTGGTCAACGCAACGACAAAATGGATGAATGCGATCGATATTCGCGTAATTGTTGTAATCGATAATAATTGCAGTCGAATTTTGGTCAACGCAACGACAAAATGGATGAATGCGATCGATATTCGCGTAATTGTTGTAATCGATTATAATTGCAGTCGAATAGTTTTCAACGCAATGCGAAAACAGATGAATGCGATCGATATTCGCGTAAATAATTTAATCGATAATAATTGCAGTCGAATTTGGTCAACGCAACGACAAAATGGATGAATGCGATCGATATTATCGTAATTGTTGTAATCGATTATAATTGCAGTCGAATAGTTTTCAACGCAATACGAAAACAGATGAATGCGATCGATATTCGCGTAAATATTTTAATCGATAATAATTGCAGTCGAATTTTGGTCAACGCAACGACAAATGGATGAATGCGATCGATATTATCGTAATTGTTGTAATCGATTATAATTGCAGTCGAATAGTTTTCAACGCAATGCGAAAACAGATGAATGCGATCGATATTCGCGTAATAATTTAATCGATAATAATTGCAGTCGAATTTTGGTCAACGCAACGACAAAATGGATGAATGCGATCGATATTCGTAATTGTTTTAATCGATAATAATTGCAGTCGAATTTTGGTCAACGCAACGACAAAATGGATGAATGCGATCGATATTATCGTAATTGTTGTAATCGATTATAATTGCAGTCGAATAGTTTTCAACGCAATACGAAAACAGATGAATGCGATCGATATTCGCGTAATATTTAATCGATAATAATTGCAGTCGAATTTTGGTCAACGCAACGACAAAATGGATGAATGCGATCGATATTCGCGTAATTGTTGTAATCGATTATAATTGCAGTCGAATAGTTTTCAACGCAACGACAAAACAGATGAATGCGATCGATATTCGCGTAATTGTTGTAATCGATATAATTGCAGTCGAATAGTTTTCAACGCAAAGACAAAATGGATGAATGCGATCGATATTCGCGTAATAATTTAATCGATAATAATTGCAGTCGAATTTTGGTCAACGCAACGACAAAATGGATGAATGCGATCGATATTCGCGTAATTGTTGTAATCGATTATAATTGCAGTCGAATAGTTTTCAACGCAATGCGAAAACAGATGAATGCGATCGATATTCGCGTAAATATTTAATCGATAATAATTGCAGTCGAATTTTGGTCAACGCAACGACAAAATGGATGAATGCGATCGATATTCGCGTAATTGTTGTAATCGATTATAATTGCAGTCGAATAGTTTCAACGCAACGCGAAACAGATGAATGCGATCGATATTCGCGTAAATATTTTAATCGATAATAATTGCAGTCGAATTTTGGTCAACGCAACGACAAAATGGATGAATGCGATCGATATTCGCGTAATATTTTAATCGATAATAATTGCAGTCGAATTTGGTCAACGCAACGACAAAATGGATGAATGCGATCGATATTCGCGTAATTTTGTAATCGATTAATTGCAGTCGAATAGTTTTCAACGCAATGCGAAAACAGATGAATGCGATCGATATTCGCGTAAATATTTTAATCGATAATAATTGCAGTCGAATTTTGGTCAACGCAACGACAAAATGGATGAATGCGATCGATATTCGCGTAATTGTTGTAATCGATAATAATTGCAGTCGAATTTTGTCAACGCAACGACAAAATGGATGAATGCGATCGATATTATCGTAAATTGTTGTAATCGATTATAATTGCAGTCGAATTTTTTCAACGCAATACAAAACAGATGAATGCGATCGATATTCGCGTAAATATTTTAATCGATAATAATTGCAGTCGAATTTTGGTCAACGCAACGACAAAATGGATGAATGCGATCGATATTCGCGTAATTGTTGTAATCGATTATAATTGCAGTCGAATAGTTTTCAACGCAATGCGAAAACAGATGAATGCGATCGATATTCGCGTAAATAATTTAATCGATAATAATTGCAGTCGAATTTTGGTCAACGCAACGACAAAATGGATGAATGCGATCGATATTATCGTAATTGTTGTAATCGATAATAATTGCAGTCGAATTTTGGTCAACGCAACGACAAATGGATGAATGCGATCGATATTCGCGTAAATATTTTAATCGATAATAATTGCAGTCGAATTTTTTCAACGCAACGCAAAACAGATGAATGCGATCGATATTCGCGTAAATATTTAAATCGATAATAATTGCAGTCGAATTTTGGTCAACGCAACGACAAAATGGATGAATGCGATCGATATTCGCGTAATTGTTGTAATCGATTATAATTGCAGTCGAATAGTTTTCAACGCAATACGAAAACAGATGAATGCGATCGATATTCGCGTAAATATTTAATCGATAATAATTGCAGTCGAATTTTGGTCAACGCAACGACAAAATGGATGAATGCGATCGATATTATCGTAATTGTTGTAATCGATAATAATTGCAGTCGAATTTTGTCAACGCAACGACAAAAAGATGAATGCGATCGATATTCGCGTAATTGTTGTAATCGATTATAATTGCAGTCGAATAGTTTTCAACGCAACGCGAAAACAGATGAATGCGATCGATATTCGCGTAAATATTTAATCGATAATAATTGCAGTCGAATTTGGTCAACGCAACGACAAAATGGATGAATGCGATCGATATTATCGTATTGTTGTAATCGATAATAATTGCAGTCGAATTTTGGTCAACACAACGACAAAATGGATGAATGCGATCGATATTCGCGTAATTGTTGTAATCGATTATAATTGCAGTCGAATAGTTTTCAACGCAATGCGAAAACAGATGAATGCGATCGATATTCGCGTAAATAATTTAATCGATAATAATTGCAGTCGAATTTTGGTCAACGCACAACGACAAATGGATGAATGCGATCGATATTCGCGTAAATATTTTAATCGATAATAATTGCAGTCGAATTTTGGTCAACGCAACGACAAAATGGATGAATGCGATCGATATTCGCGTAATTGTTGTAATCGATTATAATTGCAGTCGAATAGTTTTCAACGCAACGACAAAATGGATGAATGCGATCGATATTCGCGTAAATATTTTAATCGATAATAATTGCAGTCGAATTTGGTCAACGCAACGACAAAATGGATGAATGCGATCGATATTCGCGTAAATATTTTAATCGATAATAATTGCAGTCGAATTTTGGTCAACGCAACGACAAAATGATGAATGCGATCGATATTCGCGTAATTGTTGTAATCGATTATAATTGCAGTCGAATAGTTTTCAACGCAATGCGAAAACAGATGAATGCGATCGATATTCGCGTAAATATTTTAATCGATAATAATTGCAGTCGAATTTTGGTCAACGCAACGACAAAATGGATGAATGCGATCGATATTATCGTAATTGTTTTAATCGATAATAATTGCAGTCGAATTTTGGTCAACGCAACGACAAAATGGATGAATGCGATCGATATTCGCGTAATTGTTGTAATCGATAAATTGCAGTCGAATTTTTCAACGCAACGCAAAAACAGATGAATGCGATCGATATTCGTAAATATTTTAATCGATAATAATTGCAGTCGAATTTTGGTCAACGCAACGACAAAATGGATGAATGCGATCGATATTATCGTAATTGTTGTAATCGATTATAATTGCAGTCGAATAGTTTTCAACGCAAACGAAAACAGATGAATGCGATCGATATTCGCGTAAATATTTTAATCGATAATAATTGCAGTCGAATTTGTCAACGCAACGACAAAATGGATGAATGCGATCGATATTCGTAAATTGTTGTAATCGATAATAATTGCAGTCGAATTTTGGTCAACGCAACGACAAAATGGATGAATGCGATCGATATTCGCGTAAATGTTTAATCGATAATAATTGCAGTCGAATAGTTTTCAACGCAACGCGAAAACAGATGAATGCGATCGATATTCGCGTAAATATTTTAATCGATAATAATTGCAGTCGAATTTTGGTCAACGCAACGACAAAATGGATGAATGCGATCGATATTCGCGTAATTGTTGTAATCGATTATAATTGCAGTCGAATAGTTTCAACGCAATACGAAAACAGATGAATGCGATCGATATTCGCGTAAATATTTTAATCGATAATAATTGCAGTCGAATTTTGGTCAACGCAACGACAAAATGGATGAATGCGATCGATATTATCGTAATTGTTTTAATCGATAATAATTGCAGTCGAATTTGGTCAACGCAACGACAAAATAGATGAATGCGATCGATATTCGCGTAATTGTTGTAATCGATTATAATTGCAGTCGAATAGTTTTCAACGCAACGCGAAAACAGATGAATGCGATCGATATTCGCGTAAATATTTTAATCGATAATAATTGCAGTCGAATTTTGGTCAACGCAACGACAAATGGATGAATGCGATCGATATTATCGAATTGTTGTAATCGATAATAATTGCAGTCGAATTTTGGTCAACGCAACGACAAAATAGATGAATGCGATCGATATTCGCGTAATTGTTTAATCGATAATAATTGCAGTCGAATTTTTCAACGCAACGCAAAAATGATGAATGCGATCGATATTCGCGTAAATATTTTAATCGATAATAATTGCAGTCGAATTTTGGTCAACGCAACGACAAAATAGATGAATGCGATCGATATTCGCGTAATATTTTAATCGATAATAATTGCAGTCGAATTTTGGTCAACGCAACGACAAAATGGATGAATGCGATCGATATTCGCGTAATTGTTGTAATCGATTATAATTGCAGTCGAATAGTTTTCAACGCAAAGCGAAAACAGATTTTATGAAAAAAATAAAATGCGAATCGAAAAAAACAAAAATGCGATCGATATTTGCGTAATATTTTAATCGATAATAATTGCAGTCGAATTTTGGTCAACGCAACGACAAAATGGATGAATGCGATCGATATTCGCGTAATTGTTTAATCGATAATAATTGCAGTCGAATTTTGGTCAACGCAACGACAAAATGGATGAATGCGATCGATATTCGCGTAATTGTTGTAATCGATTATAATTGCAGTCGAATAGTTTTCAACGCAAACAAAACAGATGAATGCGATCGATATTCGCGTAAATAATTTAATCGATAATAATTGCAGTCGAATTTTGTCAACGCAACGACAAAATGGATGAATGCGATCGATATTATCGTAATTGTTGTAATCGATTATAATTGCAGTCGAATAGTTTTCAACGCAATGCGAAAACAGATGAATGCGATCGATATTCGCGTAAATATTTAATCGATAATAATTGCAGTCGAATTTTGGTCAACGCAACGACAAAATGGATGAATGCGATCGATATTCGTAATTGTTGTAATCGATAATAATTGCAGTCGAATTTTGGTCAACACAACGACAAAATGGATGAATGCGATCGATATTCGCGTAATTGTTGTAATCGATTATAATTGCAGTCGAATAGTTTTCAACGCAATGCGAAAACAGATGAATGCGATCGATATTCGCGTAAATAATTTAATCGATAATAATTGCAGTCGAATTTTGGTCAACGCAACGACAAAATGGATGAATGCGATCGATATTCGCGTAATTGTTGTAATCGATAATAATTGCAGTCGAATTTTGGTCAACGCAACGACAAAATGGATGAATGCGATCGATATTCGCGTAATTGTTGTAATCGATTATAATTGCAGTCGAATAGTTTTCAACGCAACGCAAAACAGATGAATGCGATCGATATTCGCGTAAATATTTTAATCGATAATAATTGCAGTCGAATTTTGGTCAACGCAACGACAAAATGGATGAATGCGATCGATATTCGCGTAATTGTTGTAATCGATATAATTGCAGTCGAATAGTTTTCAACGCAATGCGAAAACAGATGAATGCGATCGATATTCGCGTAAATATTTTAATCGATAATAATTGCAGTCGAATTTTGGTCAACGCAACGACAAAATGGATGAATGCGATCGATATTCGCGTAATTGTTGTAATCGATTATAATTGCAGTCGAATAGTTTTCAACGCAAACGAAAACAGATGAATGCGATCGATATTCGCGTAAATATTTTAATCGATAATAATTGCAGTCGAATTTTGGTCAACGCAACGACAAAATGGATGAATGCGATCGATATTATCGTAATTGTTGTAATCGATTATAATTGCAGTCGAATAGTTTTCAACGCAATACGAAAACAGATGAATGCGATCGATATTCGCGTAAATATTTTAATCGATAATAATTGCAGTCGAATTTTGGTCAACGCAACGACAAAATGGATGAATGCGATCGATATTCGCGTAATTGTTGTAATCGATTATAATTGCAGTCGAATAGTTTCAACGCAATACGAAAACAGATGAATGCGATCGATATTCGCGTAAATATTTTAATCGATAATAATTGCAGTCGAATTTGGTCAACGCAACGACAAAATGGATGAATGCGATCGATATTCGCGTAATTGTTGTAATCGATTATAATTGCAGTCGAATAGTTTTCAACGCAATGCGAAAACAGATGAATGCGATCGATATTCGCGTAAATATTTTAATCGATAATAATTGCAGTCGAATTTGGTCAACGCAACGACAAAATGGATGAATGCGATCGATATTATCGTAATTGTTGTAATCGATAATAATTGCAGTCGAATTTTGGTCAACGCAACGACAAAATAGATGAATGCGATCGATATTCGCGTAAATAATTTAATCGATAATAATTGCAGTCGAATTTTGGTCAACGCAACGACAAAATGGATGAATGCGATCGATATTCGCGTAATTGTTGTAATCGATTATAATTGCAGTCGAATAGTTTTCAACGCAATGCGAAAACAGATGAATGCGATCGATATTCGCGTAAATATTTTAATCGATAATAATTGCAGTCGAATTTTGGTCAACGCAACGACAAAATGGATGAATGCGATCGATATTCGCGTAATTGTTGTAATCGATTATAATTGCAGTCGAATAGTTTTCAACGCAACGCGAAAACAGATGAATGCGATCGATATTCGCGTAAATATTTTAATCGATAATAATTGCAGTCGAATTTTGGTCAACGCAACGACAAAATGGATGAATGCGATCGATATTCGCGTAATTGTTGTAATCGATTATAATTGCAGTCGAATAGTTTTCAACGCAATGCGAAAACAGATGAATGCGATCGATATTCGCGTAAATATTTTAATCGATAATAATTGCAGTCGAATTTTGGTCAACGCAACGACAAAATGGATGAATGCGATCGATATTCGCGTAATTGTTGTAATCGATTATAATTGCAGTCGAATAGTTTTCAACGCAATGCGAAAACAGATGAATGCGATCGATATTCGCGTAAATAATTTAATCGATAATAATTGCAGTCGAATTTTGGTCAACGCAACGACAAAATGGATGAATGCGATCGATATTCGCGTAATTGTTGTAATCGATTATAATTGCAGTCGAATAGTTTTCAACGCAATGCGAAAACAGATGAATGCGATCGATATTCGCGTAAATATTTTAATCGATAATAATTGCAGTCGAATTTTGGTCAACGCAACGACAAAATGGATGAATGCGATCGATATTATCGTAATTGTTGTAATCGATTATAATTGCAGTCGAATAGTTTTCAACGCAATGCGAAAACAGATGAATGCGATCGATATTTGCGTAATATTTTAATCGATAATAATTGCAGTCGAATTTTGGTCAACGCAACGACAAAATGGATGAATGCGATCGATATTCGCGTAAATGTTTTAATCGATAATAATTGCAGTCGAATTTTGGTCAACACAACGACAAAATGGATGAATGCGATCGATATTCGCGTAATTGTTGTAATCGATTATAATTGCAGTCGAATAGTTTTCAACGCAATACGAAAACAGATGAATGCGATCGATATTCGCGTAAATATTTAATCGATAATAATTGCAGTCGAATTTTGGTCAACGCAACGACAAAATGGATGAATGCGATCGATATTCGCGTAATTGTTGTAATCGATTATAATTGCAGTCGAATAGTTTTCAACGCAATGCGAAAACAGATGAATGCGATCGATATTCGCGTAAATATTTTAATCGATAATAATTGCAGTCGAATTTTGGTCAACGCAACGACAAAATGGATGAATGCGATCGATATTATCGTAATTGTTGTAATCGATAATAATTGCAGTCGAATTTTGGTCAACGCAACGACAAAACAGATGAATGCGATCGATATTCGCGTAAATAATTTAATCGATAATAATTGCAGTCGAATTTTGGTCAACGCAACGACAAAATGGATGAATGCGATCGATATTCGCGTAATTGTTGTAATCGATTATAATTGCAGTCGAATAGTTTTCAACGCAAGCGAAAACAGATGAATGCGATCGATATTCGCGTAAATAATTTAATCGATAATAATTGCAGTCGAATTTTGGTCAACGCAACGACAAAATGGATGAATGCGATCGATATTCGCGTAATTGTTGTAATCGATTATAATTGCAGTCGAATAGTTTCAACGCAATACGAAAACAGATGAATGCGATCGATATTCGCGTAAATATTTTAATCGATAATAATTGCAGTCGAATTTGGTCAACGCAACGACAAAATGGATGAATGCGATCGATATTCGCGTAATTGTTGTAATCGATTATAATTGCAGTCGAATAGTTTTCAACGCAATACGAAAACAGATGAATGCGATCGATATTCGCGTAAATAATTTAATCGATAATAATTGCAGTCGAATTTTGGTCAACGCAACGACAAAATGGATGAATGCGATCGATATTCGCGTAATTGTTGTAATCGATATAATTGCAGTCGAATAGTTTTCAACGCAATGCGAAAACAGATGAATGCGATCGATATTCGCGTAAATATTTTAATCGATAATAATTGCAGTCGAATTTGGTCAACGCAACGACAAAATGATGAATGCGATCGATATTCGCGTAATTGTTGTAATCGATATAATTGCAGTCGAATTTTGGTCAACGCAACGACAAAAACAGATGAATGCGATCGATATTCGCGTAATTGTTGTAATCGATAATAATTGCAGTCGAATAGTTTTCAACGCAACGCGAAAACAGATGAATGCGATCGATATTCGCGTAATATTTTAATCGATAATAATTGCAGTCGAATTTTGGTCAACGCAACGACAAAATGGATGAATGCGATCGATATTCGCGTAAATGTTGTAATCGATAATAATTGCAGTCGAATTTTTTCAACGCAACGACAAAATGGATGAATGCGATCGATATTCGCGTAATTGTTGTAATCGATTATAATTGCAGTCGAATAGTTTTTCAACGCAATGCGAAAACAGATGAATGCGATCGATATTCGCGTAAATATTTTAATCGATAATAATTGCAGTCGAATTTGGTCAACGCAACGACAAAATGGATGAATGCGATCGATATTCGCGTAATTGTTGTAATCGATTATAATTGCAGTCGAATAGTTTTCAACGCAATGCGAAAACAGATGAATGCGATCGATATTCGCGTAAATATTTAATCGATAATAATTGCAGTCGAATTTTGGTCAACGCAACGACAAAATGGATGAATGCGATCGATATTATCGTAATTGTTGTAATCGATAATAATTGCAGTCGAATTTTGGTCAACGCAACGACAAAATGGATGAATGCGATCGATATTCGCGTAATTGTTGTAATCGATTATAATTGCAGTCGAATAGTTTTCAACGCAACGCGAAAACAGATGAATGCGATCGATATTCGCGTAAATATTTTAATCGATAATAATTGCAGTCGAATTTTGGTCAACGCAACGACAAAATGGATGAATGCGATCGATATTATCGTAATTGTTGTAATCGATTATAATTGCAGTCGAATAGTTTTCAACGCAATGCAAAACAGATGAATGCGATCGATATTCGCGTAATAATTTAATCGATAATAATTGCAGTCGAATTTTGGTCAACGCAACGACAAAATGGATGAATGCGATCGATATTCGCGTAAATTGTTTAATCGATAATAATTGCAGTCGAATTTTGGTCAACGCAACGACAAAATGGATGAATGCGATCGATATTCGCGTAATTGTTGTAATCGATTATAATTGCAGTCGAATAGTTTTCAACGCAAGCGAAAACAGATGAATGCGATCGATATTCGCGTAAATATTTTAATCGATAATAATTGCAGTCGAATTTTGTCAACGCAACGACAAAATGGATGAATGCGATCGATATTATCGTAATTGTTGTAATCGATTATAATTGCAGTCGAATAGTTTTCAACGCAAACGAAAACAGATGAATGCGATCGATATTCGCGTAAATATTTTAATCGATAATAATTGCAGTCGAATTTTGGTCAACGCAACGACAAAATGGATGAATGCGATCGATATTATCGTAATTGTTGTAATCGATTATAATTGCAGTCGAATAGTTTTCAACGCAATGCGAAAACAGATGAATGCGATCGATATTCGCGTAAATATTTTAATCGATAATAATTGCAGTCGAATTTGGTCAACGCAACGACAAAATGGATGAATGCGATCGATATTCGTAATTGTTGTAATCGATAATAATTGCAGTCGAATTTTGGTCAACGCAACGACAAAATAGATGAATGCGATCGATATTCGCGTAATTGTTGTAATCGATTATAATTGCAGTCGAATAGTTTTCAACGCAACGCGAAAACAGATGAATGCGATCGATATTCGCGTAAATATTTTAATCGATAATAATTGCAGTCGAATTTTGGTCAACGCAACGACAAAATGGATGAATGCGATCGATATTATCGTAATTGTTAAATCGATAATAATTGCAGTCGAATTTTTTCAACGCAACGACAAAACAGATGAATGCGATCGATATTCGCGTAAATATTTAATCGATAATAATTGCAGTCGAATTTTGGTCAACGCAACGACAAAATGGATGAATGCGATCGATATTCGCGTAATTGTTGTAATCGATTATAATTGCAGTCGAATAGTTTTCAACGCAATGCGAAAACAGATGAATGCGATCGATATTCGCGTAAATATTTTAATCGATAATAATTGCAGTCGAATTTTGGTCAACGCAACGACAAAATGGATGAATGCGATCGATATTCGCGTAATTGTTGTAATCGATTATAATTGCAGTCGAATAGTTTTCAACGCAATGCGAAAACAGATGAATGCGATCGATATTCGCGTAAATATTTTAATCGATAATAATTGCAGTCGAATTTTGGTCAACGCAACGACAAAATGGATGAATGCGATCGATATTCGCGTAATTGTTGTAATCGATTATAATTGCAGTCGAATAGTTTTCAACGCAATACGAAAACAGATGAATGCGATCGATATTCGCGTAAATATTTTAATCGATAATAATTGCAGTCGAATTTTGGTCAACGCAACGACAAAATGGATGAATGCGATCGATATTCGCGTAATTGTTGTAATCGATTATAATTGCAGTCGAATAGTTTTCAACGCAATGCGAAAACAGATGAATGCGATCGATATTCGCGTAAATAATTTAATCGATAATAATTGCAGTCGAATTTTGGTCAACGCAACGACAAAATGGATGAATGCGATCGATATTCGCGTAATTGTTGTAATCGATTATAATTGCAGTCGAATAGTTTTCAACGCAATGCGAAAACAGATGAATGCGATCGATATTCGCGTAAATATTTTAATCGATAATAATTGCAGTCGAATTTTGGTCAACGCAACGACAAAATGGATGAATGCGATCGATATTATCGTAATTGTTGTAATCGATTATAATTGCAGTCGAATAGTTTTCAACGCAAAACGAAAACAGATGAATGCGATCGATATTCGCGTAAATAATTTAATCGATAATAATTGCAGTCGAATTTTGGTCAACGCAACGACAAAATGGATGAATGCGATCGATATTCGCGTAATTGTTGTAATCGATAATAATTGCAGTCGAATTTTGGTCAACGCAACGACAAAATGGATGAATGCGATCGATATTCGCGTAATTGTTGTAATCGATTATAATTGCAGTCGAATAGTTTTCAACGCAATACGAAAACAGATGAATGCGATCGATATTCGCGTAAATATTTTAATCGATAATAATTGCAGTCGAATTTGGTCAACGCAACGACAAAATGGATGAATGCGATCGATATTCGCGTAATTGTTGTAATCGATTATAATTGCAGTCGAATAGTTTTCAACGCAATGCGAAAACAGATGAATTGCGATCGATATTCGCGTAAATATTTAATCGATAATAATTGCAGTCGAATTTTGGTCAACGCAACGACAAAATGGATGAATGCGATCGATATTCGCGTAAATATTTTAATCGATAATAATTGCAGTCGAATTTTGGTCAACGCAACGACAAAATGGATGAATGCGATCGATATTCGCGTAATTGTTGTAATCGATTATAATTGCAGTCGAATAGTTTTCAACGCAATACGAAAACAGATGAATGCGATCGATATTCGCGTAAATAATTTAATCGATAATAATTGCAGTCGAATTTTGGTCAACGCAACGACAAAATGGATGAATGCGATCGATATTCGCGTAATTGTTGTAATCGATTATAATTGCAGTCGAATAGTTTTCAACGCAATACGAAAACAGATGAATGCGATCGATATTCGCGTAAATATTTTAATCGATAATAATTGCAGTCGAATTTTGGTCAACGCAACGACAAAATGGATGAATGCGATCGATATTCGCGTAATTGTTGTAATCGATTATAATTGCAGTCGAATAGTTTTCAACGCAATACGAAAACAGATGAATGCGATCGATATTCGCGTAAATATTTTAATCGATAATAATTGCAGTCGAATTTGGTCAACGCAACGACAAAATGGATGAATGCGATCGATATTCGCGTAATTGTTGTAATCGATTAATAATTGCAGTCGAATAGTTTTCAACGCAAGACGAAAATAGATGAATGCGATCGATATTCGCGTAATTATTGTAATCGATAATAATTGCAGTCGAATAGTTTTCAACGCAACGCAAAACAGATGAATGCGATCGATATTCGCGTAAATATTTGTAATCGATTATAATTGCAGTCGAATAGGTCAACGCAACGAGAAAATAGATGAATGCGATCGATATTCGCGTAAATATTTTAATCGATAATAATTGCAGTCGAATTTTGGTCAACGCAACGACAAAATGGATGAATGCGATCGATATTCGCGTAATTGTTGTAATCGATTATAATTGCAGTCGAATAGTTTTCAACGCAATGCGAAAACAGATGAATGCGATCGATATTCGCGTAAATATTTAATCGATAATAATTGCAGTCGAATTTTGGTCAACGCAACGACAAAATGGATGAATGCGATCGATATTATCGTAATTGTTGTAATCGATTATAATTGCAGTCGAATAGTTTTCAACGCAATGCGAAAACAGATGAATGCGATCGATATTCGCGTAAATATTTTAATCGATAATAATTGCAGTCGAATTTTGGTCAACGCAACGACAAAATGGATGAATGCGATCGATATTATCGTAATTGTTGTAATCGATTATAATTGCAGTCGAATAGTTTTCAACGCAATACGAAAACAGATGAATGCGATCGATATTCGCGTAAATATTTAATCGATAATAATTGCAGTCGAATAGTGGTCAACGCAACGACAAAATGGATGAATGCGATCGATATTCGCGTAATATTTTAATCGATAATAATTGCAGTCGAATTTTGGTCAACGCAACGACAAAATGGATGAATGCGATCGATATTATCGTAATTGTTGTAATCGATTATAATTGCAGTCGAATAGTTTTCAACGCAATGCGAAAACAGATGAATGCGATCGATATTCGCGTAAATATTTAATCGATAATAATTGCAGTCGAATTTTGGTCAACGCAACGACAAAATGGATGAATGCGATCGATATTCGCGTAATTGTTTTAATCGATAATAATTGCAGTCGAATAGTTTTCAACGCAACGACAAAATGGATGAATGCGATCGATATTCGCGTAAATATTTTAATCGATAATAATTGCAGTCGAATTTTGGTCAACGCAACGACAAAATGGATGAATGCGATCGATATTATCGTAATTGTTGTAATCGATAATAATTGCAGTCGAATTTTTCAACGCAAGACAAAATGGATGAATGCGATCGATATTCGATCGTAATTGTTTTAATCGATAATAATTGCAGTCGAATTTTTCAACGCAACGACAAAATGGATGAATGCGATCGATATTCGCGTAATTGTTGTAATCGATTATAATTGCAGTCGAATAGTTTTCAACGCAATGCAAAACAGATGAATGCGATCGATATTCGCGAAATATTGTAATCGATAATAATTGCAGTCGAATAGTTTTCAACGCAACGCGAAAATAGATGAATGCGATCGATATTCGCGTAAATATTTTAATCGATAATAATTGCAGTCGAATTTTGGTCAACGCAACAACGACAAAATGGATGAATGCGATCGATATTATCGTAATTGTTGTAATCGATTATAATTGCAGTCGAATAGTTTTCAACGCAATGCGAAAACAGATGAATGCGATCGATATTCGCGTAAATATTTTAATCGATAATAATTGCAGTCGAATTTTGGTCAACGCAACGACAAAATGGATGAATGCGATCGATATTATCGTAATTGTTGTAATCGATTATAATTGCAGTCGAATAGTTTTCAACGCAAGACAAAACAGATGAATGCGATCGATATTCGCGTAAATATTTTAATCGATAATAATTGCAGTCGAATTTTGGTCAACGCAACGACAAAATGGATGAATGCGATCGATATTCGCGTAAATTGTTGTAATCGATTATAATTGCAGTCGAATAGTTTTCAACGCAATACGAAAACAGATGAATGCGATCGATATTCGCGTAAATATTTTAATCGATAATAATTGCAGTCGAATTTTGGTCAACGCAACGACAAAATGGATGAATGCGATCGATATTCGCGTAATTGTTGTAATCGATAATAATTGCAGTCGAATAGTTTTCAACGCAACGACAAAAGATGAATGCGATCGATATTCGCGAAATATTGTAATCGATTATAATTGCAGTCGAATAGTTTTCAACGCAATGCGAAAACAGATGAATGCGATCGATATTCGCGTAAATATTTTAATCGATAATAATTGCAGTCGAATTTGGTCAACGCAACGACAAAATGGATGAATGCGATCGGTATTCGCGTAATTGTTGTAATCGATAATAATTGCAGTCGAATAGTGGTCAACGCAACGCGAAAACAGATGAATGCGATCGATATTCGCGTAAATATTTAATCGATAATAATTGCAGTCGAATTTTGGTCAACGCAACGACAAAATGGATGAATGCGATCGATATTCGCGTAATTGTTGTAATCGATTATAATTGCAGTCGAATAGTGGTCAACGCAAGACAAAATAGATGAATGCGATCGATATGCGATCGTAATCGTAATTGTTGTAATCGATAATAATTGCAGTCGAATTTTGGTCAACGCAACGACAAAATGGATGAATGCGATCGATATTCGCGTAATTGTTGTAATCGATTATAATTGCAGTCGAATAGTTTTCAACGCAATGCGAAAACAGATGAATGCGATCGATATTCGCGTAAATATTGTAATCGATTATAATTGCAGTCGAATAGTTGGTCAACGCAACGACGAAAATGGATGAATGCGATCGATATTCGCGTAAATATTTTAATCGATAATAATTGCAGTCGAATTTTGGTCAACGCAACGACAAAATGGATGAATGCGATCGATATTATCGTAATTGTTGTAATCGATTATAATTGCAGTCGAATAGTTTTCAACGCAAGACGAAAACAGATGAATGCGATCGATATTCGCGTAAATATTTTAATCGATAATAATTGCAGTCGAATTTTGTCAACGCAACGACAAAATGGATGAATGCGATCGATATTCGCGTAATTGTTGTAATCGATTATAATTGCAGTCGAATAGTTTTCAACGCAACGAAAAAATGGATGAATGCGATCGATATTCGCGAAATATTGTAATCGATTATAATTGCAGTCGAATAGTGCTCAACGCAAAAGAAAATAGATGAATGCGATCGATATTCGCGTAAATATTTTAATCGATAATAATTGCAGTCGAATTTTGGTCAACGCAACGACAAAATGGATGAATGCGATCGATATTATCGTAATTGTTGTAATCGATTATAATTGCAGTCGAATAGTTTTCAACGCAATGCGAAAACAGATGAATGCGATCGATATTCGCGTAAATATTTTAATCGATAATAATTGCAGTCGAATTTTGGTCAACGCAACGACAAAATGGATGAATGCGATCGATATTCGCGTAAATATTTTAATCGATAATAATTGCAGTCGAATTTGGTCAACGCAACGACAAAATGGATGAATGCGATCGATATTCGCGTAAATATTTTAATCGATAATAATTGCAGTCGAATTTTGGTCAACGCAACGACAAAATGGATGAATGCGATCGATATTATCGTAATTGTTGTAATCGATTATAATTGCAGTCGAATAGTTTTCAACGCAAGAAGAAAATAGATGAATGCATCGATATTGCGCGATATTAATAATGTTGTAATCGATAATAATTGCAGTCGAATTTTGGTCAACGCAACGACAAAATGGATGAATGCGATCGATATTCGCGTAATTGTTGTAATCGATTATAATTGCAGTCGAATTTTTCAACGCAATGCGAAAACAGATGAATGCGATCGATATTATCGAAATATTGTAATCGATTATAATTGCAGTCGAATAGTTTTCAACGCAAAAAGAAAACAGATGAATGCGATCGATATTCGCGTAAATATTTTAATCGATAATAATTGCAGTCGAATTTGGTCAACGCAACGACAAAATGGATGAATGCGATCGATATTCGCGTAATTGTTGTAATCGATTATAATTGCAGTCGAATAGTTTTCAACGCAATGCGAAAACAGATGAATGCGATCGATATTCGCGTAAATATTTTAATCGATAATAATTGCAGTCGAATTTTGGTCAACGCAACGACAAAATGGATGAATGCGATCGATATTATCGTAATTGTTGTAATCGATTATAATTGCAGTCGAATAGTTTTCAACGCAAGAAGAAAATAGATGAATGCGATCGATATTCGCGTAAATATTTTAATCGATAATAATTGCAGTCGAATTTGGTCAACGCAACGACAAAATGGATGAATGCGATCGATATTCGCGTAATTGTTGTAATCGATTATAATTGCAGTCGAATAGTTTTCAACGCAATACGAAAACAGATGAATGCGATCGATATTCGCGTAAATATTGTAATCGATAATAATTGCAGTCGAATTTTGGTCAACGCAACGACAAAATGGATGAATGCGATCGATATTATCGTAATTGTTGTAATCGATTATAATTGCAGTCGAATAGTTTTCAACGCAATACGAAAACAGATGAATGCGATCGATATTCGCGTAAATATTGTAATCGATTATAATTGCAGTCGAATTTTTCAACGCAATGCGAAAACAGATGAATGCGATCGATATTCGCGTAAATATTTAATCGATAATAATTGCAGTCGAATTTTGGTCAACGCAACGACAAAATGGATGAATGCGATCGATATTCGCGTAAATATTTAATCGATAATAATTGCAGTCGAATTGTGGTCAACGCAACGACAAAATGGATGAATGCGATCGATATTCGCGTAAATATTTTAATCGATAATAATTGCAGTCGAATTTTGGTCAACGCAACGACAAAATGGATGAATGCGATCGATATTATCGTAATTGTTGTAATCGATTATAATTGCAGTCGAATAGTGTCAACGCAACGAAGAAAATAGATGAATGCGATCGATATTCGATCGTAAATAATTTTTAATCGATAATAATTGCAGTCGAATTTTGGTCAACACAACGACAAAATGGATGAATGCGATCGATATTCGCGTAATTGTTGTAATCGATTATAATTGCAGTCGAATTTTTCAACGCAATGCGAAAACAGATGAATGCGATCGATATTCGCGAAATGTTGTAATCGATTATAATTGCAGTCGAATAGTTTTCAACGCAATGCGAAAATAGATGAATGCGATCGATATTCGCGTAAATATTTTAATCGATAATAATTGCAGTCGAATTTTGGTCAACGCAACGACAAAATGGATGAATGCGATCGATATTATCGTAATTGTTGTAATCGATTATAATTGCAGTCGAATAGTTTTCAACGCAATGCGAAAACAGATGAATGCGATCGATATTCGCGTAAATATTTTAATCGATAATAATTGCAGTCGAATTTTGGTCAACGCAACGACAAAATATGAATGCGATCGATATTATCGTAATTGTTGTAATCGATATAATTGCAGTCGAATTTTGGTCAACACAACGACAAAATAGATGAATGCGATCGATATTCGCGTAATTGTTGTAATCGATTATAATTGCAGTCGAATAGTTTTCAACGCAAGACGAAAATAGATGAATGCGATCGATATTCGCGTAAATATTGTAATCGATTATAATTGCAGTCGAATAGTGGTCAACGCAACGAAGAAAATAGATGAATGCGATCGATATTCGCGTAATATGTTAATCGATAATAATTGCAGTCGAATTTTGGTCAACGCAACGACAAAACAGATGAATGCGATCGATATTCGCGTAATTGTTGTAATCGATTATAATTGCAGTCGAATAGTTTTCAACGCAATACGAAAACAGATGAATGCGATCGATATTCGCGTAAATATTTTAATCGATAATAATTGCAGTCGAATTTTGGTCAACGCAACGACAAAATGGATGAATGCGATCGATATTCGCGTAATTGTTGTAATCGATTATAATTGCAGTCGAATAGTTTTCAACGCAATACGAAAACAGATGAATGCGATCGATATTCGCGTAAATATGTTAATCGATTATAATTGCAGTCGAATAGTGGTCAACGCAACGAGAAAATGGATGAATGCGATCGATATTCGCGTAAATATTTTAATCGATAATAATTGCAGTCGAATTTTGGTCAACGCAACGACAAAATGGATGAATGCGATCGATATTATCGTAATTGTTGTAATCGATTATAATTGCAGTCGAATAGTTTTCAACGCAATGCGAAAACAGATGAATGCGATCGATATTCGCGTAAATTTTTAATCGATAATAATTGCAGTCGAATTTTGGTCAACGCAACGACAAAATGGATGAATGCGATCGATATTCGCGTAAATATTTTAATCGATAATAATTGCAGTCGAATTTTGGTCAACGCAACGACAAAATGGATGAATGCGATCGATATTCGCGTAAATGTTTTAATCGATAATAATTGCAGTCGAATTTTTCAACGCAACGACAAAATGGATGAATGCGATCGATATTATCGTAATTGTTGTAATCGATTATAATTGCAGTCGAATAGTTTTCAACGCAACGAGAAAACAGATGAATGCGATCGATATTCGCGTAAATATTTTAATCGATAATAATTGCAGTCGAATTTTGGTCAACGCAACGACAAAATGGATGAATGCGATCGATATTCGCGTAATTGTTGTAATCGATTATAATTGCAGTCGAATTTTGGTCAACGCAACGACAAAATGATGAATGCGATCGATATTCGCGTAAATATTTTAATCGATAATAATTGCAGTCGAATTTTGGTCAACGCAACGACAAAATGGATGAATGCGATCGATATTATCGTAATTGTTGTAATCGATTATAATTGCAGTCGAATAGTTTTCAACGCAATACGAAAACAGATGAATGCGATCGATATTCGCGTAAATATTTTAATCGATAATAATTGCAGTCGAATTTTGGTCAACGCAACGACAAAATGGATGAATGCGATCGATATTATCGTAATTGTTGTAATCGATTATAATTGCAGTCGAATAGTTTTCAACGCAATACGAAAACAGATGAATGCGATCGATATTCGCGTAAATATTTTAATCGATAATAATTGCAGTCGAATTTTGGTCAACGCAACGACAAAATGGATGAATGCGATCGATATTCGCGTAAATATTAATCGATAATAATTGCAGTCGAATTTTGGTCAACGCAACGACAAAATGATCGTAATTGTTGTAATCGATTATAATTGCAGTCGAATAGTTTCAACGCAATACGAAAACAGATGAATGCGATCGATATTATCGTAATTGTTGTAATCGATAATAATTGCAGTCGAATAGTTTTCAACGCAATGCGAAAACAGATGAATGCGATCGATATTCGCGTAAATATTTTAATCGATAATAATTGCAGTCGAATTTTGGTCAACGCAACGACAAAATGGATGAATGCGATCGATATTCGCGTAATTGTTGTAATCGATTATAATTGCAGTCGAATTTTGGTCAACGCAACGACAAAATGGATGAATGCGATCGATATTCGCGTAAATATTTTAATCGATAATAATTGCAGTCGAATTTTTCAACGCAACGACAAAATGGATGAATGCGATCGATATTCGCGTAATTGTTTAATCGATATAATTGCAGTCGAATTTTGGTCAACGCAACGACAAAATGGATGAATGCGATCGATATTCGCGTAATTGTTGTAATCGATTATAATTGCAGTCGAATAGTTTTCAACGCAAAGCGAAAACAGATGAATGCGATCGATATTCGCGTAAATATTTTAATCGATAATAATTGCAGTCGAATTTTGGTCAACGCAACGACAAAATGGATGAATGCGATCGGTATTCGCGTAATTGTTGTAATCGATTATAATTGCAGTCGAATAGTTTTCAACGCAACGAGAAAACAGATGAATGCGATCGATATTCGCGTAAATATTTTAATCGATAATAATTGCAGTCGAATTTTGGTCAACGCAACGACAAAATGGATGAATGCGATCGATATTATCGTAATTGTTGTAATCGATTATAATTGCAGTCGAATAGTTTTCAACGCAATGCGAAAACAGATGAATGCGATCGATATTCGCGTAAATATTTTAATCGATAATAATTGCAGTCGAATTTTGGTCAACGCAACGACAAAATGGATGAATGCGATCGATATTATCGTAATTGTTGTAATCGATTATAATTGCAGTCGAATAGTTTTCAACGCAATACGAAAACAGATGAATGCGATCGATATTCGCGTAAATATTGTAATCGATAATAATTGCAGTCGAATAGTTTTCAACGCAAGAAGAAAATGGATGAATGCGATCGATATTCGCGTAAATATTTTAATCGATAATAATTGCAGTCGAATTTTGGTCAACGCAACGACAAAATGGATGAATGCGATCGATATTATCGTAATTGTTGTAATCGATTATAATTGCAGTCGAATAGTTTTCAACGCAAAAGAAAACAGATGAATGCGATCGATATTCGCGTAAATATTGTAATCGATAATAATTGCAGTCGAATTTTGGTCAACGCAACGACAAAATGGATGAATGCGATCGATATTATCGTAATTGTTGTAATCGATTATAATTGCAGTCGAATAGTTTTCAACGCAATACGAAAACAGATGAATGCGATCGATATTCGCGTAAATATTGTAATCGATTATAATTGCAGTCGAATTTTGGTCAACGCAACGAGAAAATAGATGAATGCGATCGATATTCGCGTAAATATTTTAATCGATAATAATTGCAGTCGAATTTTGGTCAACGCAACGACAAAATGGATGAATGCGATCGATATTATCGTAATTGTTGTAATCGATTATAATTGCAGTCGAATAGTTTTCAACGCAAGACAAAACAGATGAATGCGATCGATATTCGCGTAAATATTTTAATCGATAATAATTGCAGTCGAATTTTGGTCAACGCAACGACAAAATGGATGAATGCGATCGATATTCGCGTAAATGTTGTAATCGATTATAATTGCAGTCGAATAGTTTTCAACGCAATACGAAAACAGATGAATGCGATCGATATTCGCGTAATTGTTGTAATCGATTATAATTGCAGTCGAATAGTTTTCAACGCAATGCGAAAACAGATGAATGCGATCGATATTCGCGTGAATATTTTAATCGATAATAATTGCAGTCGAATTTTTCAACGCAACGACAAAATGGATGAATGCGATCGATATTCGCGTAATTGTTGTAATCGATTATAATTGCAGTCGAATAGTTTTCAACGCAATGAGAAAACAGATGAATGCGATCGATATTCGCGTAAATATTTTAATCGATAATAATTGCAGTCGAATTTTGGTCAACGCAACGACAAAATGGATGAATGCGATCGATATTATCGTAATTGTTGTAATCGATTATAATTGCAGTCGAATAGTTTTCAACGCAATGCGAAAACAGATGAATGCGATCGATATTCGCGTAAATATTTTAATCGATAATAATTGCAGTCGAATTTTGGTCAACGCAACGACAAAATGGATGAATGCGATCGATATTCGCGTAATTGTTGTAATCGATTATAATTGCAGTCGAATAGTTTTCAACGCAAGAAGAAAATAGATGAATGCGATCGATATTCGCGTAAATATTTTAATCGATAATAATTGCAGTCGAATTTTGGTCAACGCAACGACAAAATGGATGAATGCGATCGATATTCGCGTAATTGTTGTAATCGATTATAATTGCAGTCGAATAGTTTTCAACGCAATGCGAAAACAGATGAATGCGATCGATATTCGCGTAAATTTTAATCGATAATAATTGCAGTCGAATTTTGGTCAACGCAACGACAAAATGGATGAATGCGATCGATATTCGCGTAATTGTTGTAATCGATTATAATTGCAGTCGAATAGTTTTCAACGCATGAAGAAAATGGATGAATGCGATCGATATTCGCGTAATTGTTGTAATCGATTATAATTGCAGTCGAATAGTTTTCAACGCAACGAAAAACAGATGAATGCGATCGATATTCGCGTAAATATTTAATCGATAATAATTGCAGTCGAATTTTGGTCAACGCAACGACAAAATGGATGAATGCGATCGATATTCGCGAAATATTGTAATCGATAATAATTGCAGTCGAATTTTGGTCAACGCAACGACAAAATGGATGAATGCGATCGATATTACGAAATATTGTAATCGATTATAATTGCAGTCGAATAGTTTTCAACGCAATACGAAAACAGATGAATGCGATCGATATTCGCGAAATATTGTAATCGATTATAATTGCAGTCGAATTTTTCAACGCAATACAAAACAGATGAATGCGATCGATATTCGCGTAAATATTGTAATCGATTATAATTGCAGTCGAATAGTGGTCAACGCAACGAGAAAATGGATGAATGCGATCGATATTCGTAATTATTGTAATCGATAATAATTGCAGTCGAATAGTTTTCAACGCAATACGAAAACAGATGAATGCGATCGATATTACGAAATATTGTAATCGATAATAATTGCAGTCGAAAGTTTTTCAACGCAATACGAAAAAAGATGAATGCGATCGATATTCACGTAAATATTTTAATCGATTATAATTGCAGTCGAATAGTGCTCAACGCAAGAAGAAAATAGATGAATGCGATCGATATTCGCGAATTATTGTAATCGATTATAATTGCAGTCGAATAGTTTTCAACGCAATACGAAAAGAGATGAATGCGATCGATATTCGCGAAATATTTTAATCGATTATAATTGCAGTCGAAAGTTTTCAACGCAATACGAAAACAGATGAATGCGATCGATATTCACGAAATATTGTAATCGATTATAATTGCAGTCGAATAGTGGTCAACGCAAGAAAAAAATAGATGAATGCGATCGATATTCGCGTAAATATTTTAATCGATAATAATTGCAGTCGAATTTTGGTCAACGCAACGACAAAATTTATGAATACGATCGGCATTCGCGTAATTGTTGTAATCGATTATAATTGCAGTCGAATAGTTTTCAACGCAATGCGAAAACAGATGAGTGCGATCGATATTCGCTAAATATTTTAATCGATAATAATTGCAGTCGAATTTTGGTCAACGCAACGACAAAATTTATGAATGCGATCGATATCCCGAAATATTGCAATCGATTATAATTGCAGTCGAACAGTTTTCAACGCAATACGAAAACAGATGAATGCGATCGATATAATCGTAATTGCTGCAATCGATTATAATTGCGGTCGAATAGTGCTCAACGCAAGAAGAAAATGGATGAATGCGATCGATATTCCCGTAAATATTTCAATCGATAATAATTGCAGTCGAATTTTCGTCAACGCAAGGACAAAATGGATGAATGCGATCGATATTCGCGTAATTGTTGTAATCGATTGTAATTGCAGTCGAATAGTTTTTCAACGCAATACGAAAACAGATGAATGCGATCTTTATTATTCACGAAATATTGTAATCGATTATAATTGCGGTCGAATAGTGCTCAACGCAAGAAGAAAATAGATGAATGCGATCGATATTCGCGTAAATATTTTAATCGATTATAATTGCAGTCGTATTCTGGTCAACACAACGACAAAATGGATGAATGCCGATCGGTATTCGCGTAATTGTTGTAATCGATTATAACTGCAGTCGAATAGTTTTCAACGCAATACGAAAACAGATGAATGCGATCGATATTCACGAAAATATTGTAATCGATTATAATTGCAGTCGAATTCTGGTCAACACAACGACAAAATCGATGAATGCGATCGGTATTCGCGTAATTGTTGTAATCGATTATAATGCAGTCGAATAGTTTTCAACGCAATACGAAAACAGATGAATGCGATCGATATTCCCGTAAATATTTTAATCGATATAATTGCAGTCGAATTCTGGTCAACACAACGACAAAATCGATGAATGCGATCGATATTCGCGTAATTGTTGTAATGATTAATAACTGCAGTCGAACAGTTTTCAACGCAATGCGAAAACAGATGAATGCGATCGATATTCACGAATTATTGTAATCGATTATAATTGCAGTCGAACAGTTTTCAACGCAATACGAAAACAGATGAATGCGATCGATGTCGCGTAAATATGTCAATCGATTATAATTGCAGTCGAACAGTTTTCAACGCAATACGAAAACAGATGAATGCGATCGATATTCACGTAAATATTGTAATCGATTATAATTGCAGTCGAATAGTGCTCAACGCAAGAAGAAAATAGATGAATGCGATCGATATTCCACGAAATTTTATTGTAATCGATTATATTGCAGTCGAACAGTTTTCAACGCAATACGAAAACAGATGAATGCGATCGATATCCACGAAATATTGCAATCGATTATAACTGCAGTCGAACAGTTTTCCAACGCAATACGAAAACAGATGAATGCGATCGATATTCACGAAATATTGCAATCGATTATAATTGCAGTCGAATAGTGCTCAACGCAACGACAAAATGGATGAATGCGATCGATATTCACGAATTATTGTAATCGATTATAATTGCAGTCGAATAGTTTTCAACGCAATACGAAAACAGATGAATGCGATCGATATTCGCGAAATATTGCAATCGATTATAATTGCAGTCGAACAGTTTTCAACGCAATACAAAACAGATGAATGCGATCGATATTCACGAAATATTGTAATCGATTATAATTGCAGTCGAATAGTGCTCAACGCAAGACGAAAATAGATGAATGCGATCGATATTCGCGTAAATATTTTAATCGATAATAATTGCAGTCGAATTTTGGTCAACGCAACGACAAAATTTATGAATGCGATCGGTATTCGCGTAATTGTTTGTAATCGATTATAATTGCAGTCGAATAGTTTTCAACGCAATGCGAAAACAGATGAATGCGATCGATATTCGCTAAATATTTAATCGATAATAATTGCAGTCGAATTTTGGTCAACGCAACGACAAAATAGATGAATGCGATCGATATCCACGTAAATATTGCAATCGATTATAATTGCAGTCGAATAGTTTTCAACGCAATACGAAAACAGATGAATGCGATCGATATAATCGTAATTGTTGTAATCGATTATAATTGAAGTCGAATAGTTTTCAACGCAATGCGAAAACAGATGAATGCGATCGATATTCACGAAATATTGTAATCGATTATAATTGCAGTCGAATAGTTTTCAACGCACTACGAAAACAGATGAATGCGATCGATATTCGCGTAAATATTTTAATCGATTATAATTGCAGTCGAATTCTGGTCAACGCAACGACAAAATCGATGAATGCGATCGGTATTCGCGTAATTGTTTTAATCGATAATAATTGCAGTCGAATAGTTTCAACGCAATACGAAAACAGATGAATGCGATCGATATTCCCGTAAATATTTTAATCGATTATAATTGCAGTCGAATAGTGCTCAACGCAATACGAAAACAGATGAATGCGATCGATATTGGCGTAAATATTTTAATCGATCCTAATTGCAATCGAATTTTGGTCAACGCAAGAAAAAACAGATGAATGCGATCGATATTCGCGTAAATATTTTAATCGATTATAATTGCAGTCGAATTTTGGTCAACACAACGACAAAATGGATGAATGCGATCGTATTCGCGTAATTGTTGTAATCGATTATAATTGCAGTCGAATAGTTTTCAACGCAATGCGAAAACAGATAAATGCGATCGATATTCGCGTAAATATTTTAATCGATAATAATTGCAGTCGAATTTTGGTCGACGCAAGAAGAAAAATGGATGAATGCGATCGATATTCGCGTAAATATTTAATCGATAATAATTGCAGTCGAATAGTTTTCAACGCAATGCGAAAACAGATGAATGCGATCGATATTCACGAAATATTTGTAATCGATATAATTGCAGTCGAATAGTTTTCAACGCAACGACGAAAACGATGAATGCGATCGATATTACAAATTGTTTGTAATCGATTATAACTGCAGTTCGAACAGTTTTCAACGCAATGCGAAAACGATGAATGCGATCGATATTCGCGTAAAATTGCAGTCGAATTGTGGTCAACGCAACTACAAAATGGATGAATGCGATCGATATTCCGTAACTGCTGTAATCGATTATAATTGCAGTCGAATATTGCTCAATCAACGCAAGAAGAAAATAGATGAATGCGATCGATATTCGCGTAAATATTTTGATCGATAATAATTGCAGTCGAATTTTGGTCAACGCAACGACAAAATGGGTGAATGGGATCGGTATTCGCGTAATTGTTGTAATCGATTATAATTGCAGTCGAATAGTTTTCAACGCAATACGAAAACAGATGAATGCGATCGATATTCGCGTAAATATTTTTATCGATAATAATTTCAGTCGAATTTTGGTCAACGCAACGACAAAATGGATGAATGCGATCGGTATTCGCGTAATTGTTGTAACCGATTATAATTGCAGTCGAATAGTTTTCAACGCAATGCGAAAACAGATGAATGCGATCGATATTCACGAAATATTGTAATCGATTATAATTGCAGTCGAATTTTGGTCAACGCAACGACAAAATGGATGAATGCGATCGATATTATCGAAATTGCCGTAACCGATTATAATTGCAGTCGAATAGTTGCTCAACGCAAGAAGAAAACATAGATCATGCGATCGATAGATAATCGCATAAACATTTAAATCGATAATAATGCAGTCGAACTTTGGTCAACGCAAGAAGAAAATGGATGAATGCGATCGATATTATCGTAATTGTTGCAATCGATTATAATTGCAGTCGAATAGTTTTCAACGCAATGCGAAAACAGATGAATGCGATCGATATTCGCGTAAATATTTTAATCGATAATAACTGCAGTCGAATTTTGCTCAACGCAACAACGACAAAATGGATGAGTGCGATCGGTATTCGCGTGATTGTTGTAACCGATTATAATTGCAGTCGAATAGTTTTCAACGCAATGCGAAAACAGATGAATGCGATCGATATTCACGAAATATTGTAATCGATTATAATTGCAGTCGAATTTTGGTCAACGCAACGACAAAATGGATGAATGCGATCGGTATTCGCGTAATTGTTGTAACCGATTATAACTGCAGTCGAATAGTTTTCAACGCAGTGCGAAAACAGATGAATGCGATCGATATTCGCGTAAATAATTTAATCGATAACAATTGCAGTCGAATTTTGGTCAACGCAAGAAGAAAATAGATGAATGCGATCGATATTCGGGTAATTATTTTGATCGATAATAATTGCAGTCGAATTTTGGTCAACGCAACGATAAAATAGATGAATGCGATCGATATTATCGTAAATTGTTGTAATCGATTATAATTGCAGTCGAATAGTTTTCAACGCGATACGAAAACAGATGAATGCGATCGATATTCACGAAATATTTTTAATCGATAATAATTGCAGTCGTATTGTGCTCAACACAACGACAAGATGGGTGAATGCGATCCGTATTCGCGTAATTGTTGTAATCGATTATAATTGCAGTCGAATAGTTTTTCAACGCAATGCGAAAACAGATCAATGCGATCGATATTCGCGTAAATATTTTAATCGATAATAATTGCAGTCGAATTGTGTCAACGCAACGACAAAATGGATGAATGCGATCGATATTATCGTAATTGTTGTAATCGATTATAATCTGCAGTCGAATAGTTTTCAACGCAGTGCGAAAACAGATCAATGCGATCGATATTCGCGTAGATATTTTAATCGATAATAATTGCAGTCGAATTCTGGTCAACGCAACGACAAAATGGATGAATGCGATCGGTATTCGCGCAATTGTTGTAATCGATTATAATTGCAGCCGAATAGTTTTCAACGCACTACGAAAACAGATGAATGCGATCGATATTCGCGTAAATATTTTAATCGATAATAATTGCAGTCGAATTGTGTCAACGCAGCGACAAAATGATGAATGCGATCGATATTATCGTAATTGTTGTAATCGATTATAACTGCAGTCGAATTGTTTTCAACGCAATACGAAAACAGAGGAATGCGATCGATATTCGCGTAAATATTTTAATCGATAATAATTGCAGTCGAATTTTGGTCAACGCAACGACAAAATGGATGAATGCGATCGTATTCGCGTAGTTGTTGTAATGCGTCCTTCAAAATTTTTCAAGGAAGATCCTTGAAAACATGCAAAAATTCCATTAAAGTCACTGATATCCTGCAAAATTTTTCAGGAAGATCACTGATATATTGCAAAGTTTTTCATTAAAATCATTCAAAAACATACAAAAT
The DNA here is from genome assembly GCA_037576465.1 of Parascaris univalens. Taxonomy (NCBI): domain Eukaryota; kingdom Metazoa; phylum Nematoda; class Chromadorea; order Rhabditida; family Ascarididae; genus Parascaris; species Parascaris univalens. The sequence goes on along the minus strand of CM075173.1, from coordinate 178,356,428 downwards.
TTTCAAGCACAGCCACTGATAATCTTGCAAATTTCTCAAGAAAATCATTGAAAACGTGCAAAATTTTCCGGAAGATTTTATTGATAGCCTGCAAAATTTTTCTGGAAAGCATTGATATATTGGAAAGTTTCTCAGGAAAGTAGTTGAAAACCTGCAAAATTTTCAGTAAAATCACTGAAACATGCAAAATTTTACAACGAAGACCATTGAAAACATGCAAAATTTCATTAAAACCTTCGATATCCTGCAAAATTCTTCAGAAAAATCATTGATATCCTGCAAAATTTTTCAGTAAGATCATTGATATCCTGCAAAATTTTCATTAAAATCGTTCATATCCTGCAAAATTTTCCAGGAAAAACTATTGATAGCAACAAAATTTTCAGGAAAGCCCTAGATATAGTGCAAAGTTTTCGACAAAAATCGACGCACCCTACAAAAATTTTCGGAAAATCGTATACATCCCGCAAAATTTATCATCGAAAATCATTGAAAACATGCGAAATTTTCAGGGAAGGTCATCGATATCCTGCAAAATTGTTGAAGGAAAATCATTGAAAACGTGCAAAATTTTCA